>CM024790.1:8546958-9146958 GCA_014281875.1 Nibea albiflora
AAACATGCAAAATTGTGGTTGTACATTTGGCAGCAAAACAAATTGCATGCTAATAGTGGTTTGCTGTAATGGGGTGCCGTCATGCCAGTGCTGTCTTTGCAATGAATACAGGGGCATTTTATGAGCAGAAGTTGTCTGAAAGCAGAAGGCACTGTAGTAAATATAGGTAACATTTAAGAATAAAATGAAATAGTCTTAGTAATGACGTGAAAGTTTCCCTTTAAAGGAAGTGAAAGAGAGCAAATGACAGTACAGCAGGCAGGAAGGTCCAGAATAAGACTGCCTGCTTTGATAGATCCAGCATGGCACACACACACATGCCCATATGAAAACACACATGGCAGAGGTGCAGATGCACGCACGCACGCACGCACGCGCACACACACACACACACACACACACACACACACACACACACACACACACACACACACACACACAAACGCACTCTGGGAGTAGTGCCCGTAGCAATAAAGCACAGACTAGAGTCATTCCAGCTAACCAATCACTGCCTGACGGCCAACTGAAATACTTCTCTCCCCATTTCTCACTAACAGAAACATATCTTATCAGCTGGGAATCAGATAAGAACAGCAGCAGCACAGCTGGAAATAACAGAATCTCCATAGCGAGAGAAGTGTATACTGGCAGTGACGCAACCACTTTGAAAACACACACGGAGAGAGATGAGTTAGTCAAACAAAGCCATGCATGGGCTTGATCAATCCGCTACAGACCTCGACGAAAGGCTGCACAACATAATGTTGAGCTGCACCATCACGAGTGAATATAAAAACATCATAGAAACTTACTCTGTTATCCAGCTTGTCACCAAGTAACAAACTTTTATTTTTTATTACTAAAAAAACAAAAAACAACCTTGCACCAACATTTAATCTTTATTAATTACTATTATGTATGAATAACTTTATAATTTCATAGCAACTCATCCATTATTTGCTATTATTACAAGTTATTTAACTCAAAATCCAAACTGCGAGCCTTGTGTTGGCACTAAAAGAAAGATTTATCGTCATAAGATTCATCGTCTGGGAACCATGAATGTTTACACATGGGCTAAAGTGATGGACCAACTGACTGACCGCCAGACCAATCAACAAAACCATCAGTCAAGCCCAGCAACCAGGGCAAGTTTCTGAAAAACTTAACAATTGCTCTTTTACAAGAATAATACTCCTTTGTTTGGTAAGACTTTCTTACTGTTGACATCAGACATGTACAAAAAAAGTGAAATCTTTCATTAACCTGACGGAGTATAAAGCACAAATCAGCTCAGCTCAGCTTCAGCTTAGGCTGCCCTGAATGTAGATGAGTGCTGAATTATGAATTGGTTTGAACTCCTAACCTCGGCTGGGGTTGAGTGAGGTGAGCGCTCGCGGTGCGAGTGACACTTTACATTTCTTTTTTCCATTGGACATTAAGCAGTGACATCACAGCATGACCCTTGACCTTCAGGTGGTTTGTTCCAGATGCTATTGGGTCGTAAGCACTCCTGCTTGCAAGATGAGGGTTGTGGCTGAGGAAACGGGGGCAGGCGTATGCCTGGGTGGGGGAGCAGGTGCTGCTTCTGGAGAGTCTCATATAACTGTCTGGGAAAGGGGCACTTATGCAATAGACGAGAAAAAAAAACTGTACAAACTACAAAACAGTCCTGCAGCTCTTAATGTGATTGAAAAATGTGACTCATTGTCTCAGTCCAAATGATTTACATTCCAAGAGCCAATTGAATTCACAAGGGGTCATATTTTACATTGACTTGAACGTTACTGTAAACCCACAGAAATGAAAGATGAGACTGTCTGGTTTTGGAAAGGGGAAGGAGAAAAGGAGAGGGAGAAGGATGTGCATCGTTGATTCTCATGAAAGAGAAGTGGTGCTGTAATTACCGGGTGCTTCCCCATGTCTGGCTATTGCACAGCACAGATTTATCCTCCCTCCACTCCCTTAACTCTCACTGCTGTCACTCCAGGATAAAGTGAAACTATAACGTTATAGTGGGGTGCCCAGAAGCTCACCTGGTAAAGCGCAAATCAAGACCATACCCCGGCAGCCTGAGCTCAAGTCCGGCCTAGGCCCTTCGCTGCATGTCATTACCTTGTCTTTCCCCTGCCTCTCTCTACTGTGCTGTCAAACTAGTGAAATAACAAAAAGATACTGAATATTACTGTTAAGTTCAGTGAATCTGACTGAAGGTTTAACTCTTGTACATTTTTCTTACAGTGACTTTATAATAGGCTGATTGACTGAGACGGGTATTACAGTAATTAGGCGGTTAGGGTATTATGTCACTTTAATGCCAAACTAAAGCTAAACTCAAGTGGAACAGGTGTCCAACTCAAGCAAAATTTGCATTGCGAGTATTGCTGTCAGGGGAATAATGCATCAGCCTCAATCTTGTGTGTCTGGCACCAGATTCCAACATGCAGGAGCATATTCTTGACATGTCTTTCCGTACACATGACATCCAAACCACTGCTGTCCCCTTTCCCTCCGTTCCAGAATTACTCCCCCTGCCCCTATGTTAAATGCCTTCCCACCCTCAGTCCCTTGCCAGGCCGTCAGGGCAGTGTGTTATTAGAAACACATGTGGAGCACCAAAGGTTTTCTGCTCGCACTGAGACAAACATGCATAAAATTGTGGGAAGCAAACATAGCCCCGAGACCCGACGCTGACTTACATGATCACCGCGATGATGTCCACAGCAATCACACATATTCATACACATATACAGCAGAGGGGAGAAGCATAAAAAAAAAAAAAAACAGCTATGGTTGCACAGCTAAAACAACAGTATCTTTCCCCTGGAAAAATGTCTGAGATATTGGTAATAAGTCTCCATACAAAAATCACAGAAACGTTAAAAGAATTCCTGCATTATAAATTATAGCCACAATGATGGATATTTGAGTGGATTGAGAAGCTCAATGGGGACAAACGTACTTAACGTAACTGTGTGATCCATGGGTCTCAATGGCACAGGCTTCCAATGCATCATTCTCAACAGGGAAGCACAGAGAGTCCCGCACTGTCTCCCGGCCAAGTCTGCACTGAGCAGGAAGGCACACGTGGGGGTCTGACAGCATGGCAGCTAACTCCTTAAGCACATCCGACTGTAGAAGTCATTAATAAGACCACGTGTTGATCTTAGGAAGGTTATTGAGGTTTAGTCAGATTTTCAGCAAAAGCCACTGTGCCGATGTCTGAGGGGAATGTAATGCATGGGGCCAGCGTGGCTGTATGATGAGGCTGAGGAAAGAAAACGCAAAGATACAGTTGTATTCGCACAACTACCCTAATGTAAATGACAGGTGCAGCAAAGAAGCCCACCCATCCATCATCCAGAGTACTGGTGGGAGTAAACCATTAATCCCCGGAGTGACACGTGTGGTAAAGTGATAGAGATCATCCAGTGACGAAGAGGAATCACTCTCTGTAGTTTAAGAAGGCCATCACTCTTCTAACAAGGGTCAGCCTGACCTGCAAATGAATTGGATTGGGGGCGGGGGAGGGCTGCATTCCAAGAGGTTAGTCCATAACTCAAGCAGGTGGACAGATAATGATTCATCAAAGAAATGAATACTATTTAAACTTACAACGTGAATTGACACATCAGGCTGAGGCCTCCCGATAGCGATGGATCGCTGCCTTTAATTTCCTGTGAAATAAGTTGAGGAGTAAGCTCATGTTGTCAATTTCCCCCCTCACTTTCATCCGGCTGGTCGTGGGCTTATCAGAGACCAGCTGTGTTAACGGCTCATGCAAAGCGTGGTAGCACCACTTTTGTTGCACGGTTGCATTTATTTGCCTACTGACTTTTCTTGTTGAGAACCTGCTACCTCCAGATTGGGTCCTTAGTACCAACCATAACAACAAAACCTGAACAAGAACATCTTTGACGCATGCCGTTTTGGTTGGCCGCTTAATGGGGCTCTGCTTGCGTTAGCCGCTGAAGGTAAAGGCTCATGGAAAGACCCAAATATGCTACTGCCATCCAACCACCTACTCTGCAGAGTTGGCACGACCCCCTTTTTTCTCCATGCACAATAAGTTCTAGCTTCCCTCGCCTCGCATAGAAAAAAAAAATCACTGAATGAACGATTCACAACAAGATGTAAGAGACATTGTGAAAGAAGTTTGTCAGCTTCCAAAAGTAGAGCAGTAAGAATGTTTTAAGAAGGCATGGGCCATGTTGAAGTATGTAACTGTATTTGCTCAGTTAGGAGCTCTTAAGTACCTCTCTTGGACAAAATACGAGACAACGGATTCATTTATCTGCTATAACTAGTCCTAACATCAAAGATCCAAATGAGAGGAATGGTAATTAGGGAGCTTTAAAGGTGTTGGTAGGTAGATTTTGTTACCTTTAGATGTGTGCCCATTTCTAGGCTTTGATTCATACATATAGAGATGCAGGTGTGATCAATTCTCATCTAATTCTAAGCAAAAAAGCAAATAACTATATTTCGCAAAATGTAATTTTCTGTCTGCGCATATACCTCTATATGTGCTGCTTGTTTGGTTGCAATACTGAATATATGTGCACTAATTTGTCATAAATTTAATTACCATATCTAAGTATGTCCTATAGCACCATATTATATATTTAAAACACCTGGAAGACTGACAGCCTTCTATTGTTTCTCCATACCACAGAAACAGTTTAAGAGCACACTCACAACCTTCTACAGGTCAAGTCATGTCAAGGGTCAATTCTGAAAAGGTCAACAGCTTTTGTCAGGACTCTTAGTCCAGTCATTGGTCTCAGTGTAAACAGATAAGGTAGCACCAGTAGCTCACATTCTTTAAACAAATCAACCTCTGTCTTTCAAACCAACAGAGCCAAACTCTATTTCACTGGCAGTTATTCTACTGCCTTACAGAGGCTGATGAAACCTTAATCTATAGCTGTGCAATTGCAAACAGCTACAAATTGAAAATTGCTTTTCCAAACAGTCCAAAATGAAACAAGAAATGGAGGCATTAGATTTCAATTTCAACCAACAGTTCAATATTTTCCATGGTTTAATTTCTCTTTTTTTCTAGTGACATTTTCCATTTGATTGAATTTGCTCTTGTTAAAGTTTTGAAGGTGCTGAAGTCATTCAGAAGAGTTGGTTCGCTGTCTGGCTCTCAGAGACAAATGGCAGCTGTTTTGACGAGGTCCAACTTTAAACACAAAACAGGAGGAAGTCTCCGCTCCTTTGCACGTGTCCCACAAATCCTGCCTTTACATATGTAGAGAAAAATAAACACTTTCTGCTTCCCCTGTCCTGTCTCTCTTCCCATGTTTCTGCTCTGTCTCTCCTCCTCGTCTTAGTCATATGAGAGTGTATAAACATGAGCCTCTGTGGATCAGTGTGCATAAAGACAGGATATGAGAGTGATTCCCCTCACCTCTCCCTTTTGAACCTGCGTCACAGACGGCGAGAAATGGCTCCTTTCCAAAAAAGGGCCATGCAGGGGTCAGCTCTGCTCTGCTGCATGACTGTTGATACGGTTTCAACCTCAGCATCCCAGCAGTGGAAGCAGTACTCCCTCACTGTTCTGTACGGACTCATAACTCAATGTACACACTGTACGGGTGTGACTGCACACAGCGTCATCAGATCTGATCTGAAACAATAAACAGAAATAAATCTGCAACTATCTCGAGCTTCAAGCAAAAGTACCAAATATCTTACAAGCTGCAGAAATGTGACAATTAGCTGCATTTTCTTGTTTTACATCATGGAACACTCAACATCTTTGGATTGTGGAATGTTAGTCAGATGAAACAAGTATGTGATAGATATCACCTCAGGTTTTAGTTTAATGAATGACTAGACAAAATTTTTAAATCCAAGAAAATAAGTCCTTGTCAATTCAGAGAAAATTAATCCGCTAATCTACTTTGATAATTGATGAATTGTTGTTTTGTAAAATATTTAATGGTTCCAACTACTCAGTTGTGAATATTTGCTGGTTTTCTTCCATGATATGAAGCACAAAAGCTTTGTGTTTTGGACTCTAAGGCTAGAAAAAACAATTTATATGTCAGCAAATTGTGACAGACATTTTTGATCATTTTTCCATTATTCCTCTTTATTGTCTGTAGAAGAATCCAGTAGACTCCACGGGAGTTCCAGAGACTTGGAGAATCAGCTTGTGGCAGCCGAGCACTAAAACACTTTATATTGGTTTTACTTTTATGTGTCACCCATCTGTAGCTCAAAGTCTGCCCTAGACAGGCTCTGAAACTGATCACTAAAATCAGTTCTAAAACAGGATATAACCGCAGAAATCCCACAGTCGGAGCAATGTGATTTGGCCTGTTGGTATCAGTTAAAACCGCAAGTCAGCAAGTCTTTCCTTCCAGCCAAACCCCCTGATGGAGGAAGCAGAGAAGGGATCAACCAGGGATTCAAGAGGAGAGGGATAAAGAGGAAGCAGAGGTGTGGTGTGGAGGAGCCTGGATGGAGAGGTGTTTCATAAGCCCTACTGCCAAATCCTGTACCTCAGGTCGCCAGGTCCCAGCTGCTGGGGTGGAGAAACTTAAAGGCTGATTCAGAGGCTGGCTGAAGAAAAAATATATATATAACACTGATAAAGAGAAGACTAGGAAGACATTTTTCATTCAGTCTCACTTAGCTGGTTCAATTACCTTCCTCGTCTGTGTGCTTACCTGCTTAAAAGTGTGGAAATAAATGGCTTTCAAACTGAGTAGGTAAAAAAGTATGAGAGATACATGTAGCGCGGCTGCATGCTACAGTCAATCAGACAATGTTCAAGGCTCCTCAGTCGACTGTGTCAGACACTGTCAGCTTCACTTACACCTATCCCTCTGCAGCCCTCATACCCCCACATTACTAAATTACTATCTAATAACCCATCTCAGGCTCATTACTCAAGCTCAAATTGGAGCAGTTTAGATCAAATCCGAGATCACCTCACAGCGCTTTAGATCAGAAAAATAAAGGGCTTGCCATAAAAAAAACCCCATCATTTTCACTGCGGTGAATGCTGCTCATAAATGTCACGAAGCTGGATTGGTGTAATGGGGAAGCAGAGAGACGGGAAAAGAGAGGGAGCGGAGAGCGAATGAAATGAGAGAAAGTCAGCCGCGCTCATGTACGGCAGCGCTAATCTTAGCATGCCATCTAGTGGTAACGGGCGCTATTATCCAAAGGGAGAAGCGCATCAGAGCTTGAAATAGGCGATCCTGCCAAAATGACAGGCCTCACCTGATGATAAAATATAAGTAGAGCCTGGGATAATTGCATTTTCATAAAATGAGTAACACCCGGACAAAATGAACAGGTCACATCTGGGACTTAAAACAAGTGTACTCTTAACTTTAAATCCTGGACAAAGTCGAGCTGATGTTAATTAACATGCCCTCATTTCTTTAGACTTCAAGTCATTTTTCACCGCGCAGTTTTATTCACCACAGTCTGAGTCTCATTGATTTCATGCTCTGTTCGGCTGGAACCCAAAAAGGTGCCGACTCAACACTTCACTTTCTTTTAAACTGCGAGTAGACAACAGTAAAGATTAGTGCTGTGCAAAAGAAAAAAATAATTTAATGCTTTTTAGTCAGGTTTTTCAATAAAACATGTCTTGACGGAGGTGTGCTGTGCAAAGGCCACCGTAACTGTATGATGTGAATGTGGGCTGGTGTTACAACGGAAACTGGATCGCCAAGTCAGGCACACCTCCACTCCACCATCTCGACCCAGGCCGGCCACATGACCGTGGTTGATCCTCACACATCCTGCATCAAAGATGCCTTCTGAAATTTGATGAATATATAACTCAGAGAGGATCCCAATTAGTGGACCAGTGAGTGGGGAGGGGAGGGGTACCGCGGCATACCACATAAACAAACTTATCTTGACAGGGTCGCTTGGTCAAAGGAGGGAGATGTGCAGATAGCGAAGGAGGCCGGGAGAAAATGAATTACCTTCCTGACACACGTCAAAGCCAATCACTGTGGAGCATCCCTTGCCGTTCCCGCGCCCCAAATCCCTGCCGCCACTGTTGCGTTTCATCTGCCAGTGTTAGTATGCACACAGGCCGCGTGCCAGCCTCCAAATGTATTCATTTATTCAGAGCCCCTCGGAGAAATCACAGTGTCTTGTTGTCCTTTTTTTCCCCGGCTGTCCAGATGGAATTTGCGTGAATAACATCAGTTTAGTGAGGCAGAAAATAAGTACAGGCTAGCACAGCAGAGGGGACTAGATTACACCCTCACCCACCTCCCCCAAAAAACGGTGGAAAGACAAGTGTCACCTTCATATACTTCTTCCTCCCTCTCTGCCTCCCTTTCTTGTTTTCTTTTCCAGTTCTATTGAAAACTTATCAGGTAGGAGGGAGGGCTAAAACTGAGAGCCCTATACAGCTTTTACCACAATTATGTAGTGTTATCATGCACTGCAGGTGCAATTTAACAGAAGATCATGAATCAAAGAACTAGAGCGGCTTTTTCATTACAAAAAGGTGAGTGGCCATCAAGGGAGTGCGGCCCCATGCTCATTTATCCGTGTTTTGTTTTGCATTTATAACACAACTAAGTGCATTAATTAATCAGATGTAATTCTAATAGGAGGGAGAGCATCTTGCGCAAGGAATTGAATGAGATGAAAGTGAGGGGGAAAAAAAAAAACTGTAAATCAATATTTCCAACCTCAATAAAGCCCGAGAGAAATTAAAATGTCTTTAATCAGAAGAGTGGAAAGCCTCAACATTCGTGCAGCCCATCAAAAACAATTCACTACACGGTGTTCAAGGAGTCCAGTAATTTTCTTTAGGACAAACTCTCGAAATTGATTCCAATAGATTCTGTAAGATGCGCTTCACAATTGCCTGAAACTAAACGTTACCCAAGACAGACATAACAAGTGTGTGATCTGCTTTGGCAGGTAAGACCGAGTGAGCAGCTGAATTATTCCTACCTCTCTGAGAACCGTACTCCCGTATCCTCTGTACAAGCCACGGACACCCTGCTCGGAGAAAACACAACATTTTCACAAACCTGCATTGACTACCACACGCACAATCATATATTAATAGCAATAGAAAGTATTGAATCATTATGTTCTAAGCAACATCAAGAATATAAAGAAAGTTTTGAAATTACCATAACATCAAAAAACGTTATTACAACTGAGTTCTTATTTTTGTGGATTTTATCATTCTACCTTCATTTTACTCATCAAAGTATGTGCTGAGAGCTTGGTATGTTCCAACCAAAGCACTTAGTGGATGGCCTCTGAATATACCACCCCACCCACTGGCTCCCAGATCAGCAATTAACCTAGTGAGCACGGTGTTAGCACTGATAGGAACGATGGCCAAAACCACCACAAAAAACGATCAAAGTTGTAATAAATCCTGAGTTATCCTTTTCAGAAAGTGTCTTTGACTGCGGTGTACCTCTTCTCTGAGTGTAGCCAGCAGCATGTGGTAGGTGGTGGATGAGGGAGAAGCCTGAGTCCTCTGCTTGACCACCTCTGTGGGCACCCGGATTAGACACGCCACCTACAAGACAGAAAGAGCATGGTTAAACACATTCTGAATCCAGAGACACGCTCTCTTTCTGTACAAGACTAGCCTGTGTCTTGCTATGTGGCAGCTAGCCATGATGTGGCACAACCTGTGGAGAGCTTCCACCTTACATCAAGCTGGCATGCTAACGAGTGCTTTAGTTAGCATCCAGTTGGGCCAATTAACAAACCAGGACACAAAGGGGACATGACACCTGAGCAACAGGTAAAAAGGTCAACAGACTGACTGTGTACCTGTGTCCAGAGAACATGCGCTTCCATCAAACACGCTGATAGATCCAGACACTCATGCACAACTCAGTAACCACGCTCCCCGCTACAAGTTTCAACCCATCCGCCATATGTCAACAAAAATATGGACTGCCAACAGCTAGTGAAGACAGACATGAATATTTATGCTTCATAACTCCCATCGCCCTAAAGGCAGGCAGGCACAGCTGCCCACCTGGCGACTTGATTTCCCATTTATCCTGCATTGGAGCGGAAACGCCGGCTAACGGCAAGCAATCTTACAGAGCGATTGGTGAGCCGCCCTCCTGCTGTGACTCCCCTCGGTCATACAGATGCCAGTCTGCCAGTGCCACCCTCGCCACCGCACCGTGATGTGGAGAGAGGAGGGAAGAGAAACAGTAAGGCACCGCAATGAAGACGAGATTCAGCCCTTTTCTGTTACGCTTCTTCTCCGTTCACCTATCCATACTGATTTAGAGCTTGGGCCCCATTGTGGGCCGTGGAGGATCTATTGCTGTAGTCTATGAGGGGAAGAAGACTACCCCGACAGCTGTTAGAGGGCTCACTTCTGTCAGCCACTCGTCCTTTCTGTCATCTCCTCTGCCAGACACCAAGGACACCTTATGAGCAAGTACGTGAATATATGTGGAAGACAAAAGGAGAAAGGACAAGTCAGCAGTTCTGGAAGTCAAGTGAAATCACAGACGTAACGCGTATGAAACCGTACAGCCACAGTTTTTGCTCTGTACCTCCATATGTCCTATTGACTACATATGATTATTTAATCCATGTCTGAGCTTTGTTTTGACCTTCACTGTATCACTTTTGCTGCGACACAATGCAAGTTCTTCGTCTTTTCACAATGAGCAGATAAACCTCATTCTCTGTACATAAGAGAGAAAACAAAAGACCTGAATGAGTGTCTATGAAGAATTCGGTGCAAGTTCTTGTTGGTATTTCAGGTGAGTATGACTATAGTCGAGCATGCAACCTAACTACGGAGCAACAGTACCACCAAGTGGCCAAATATTCACCTACATCTCCTCCCTTTAATAACTAAGCTGGCTGCATCCATCTCAGAGATCTCATTTGCCCTCCCTTTGGTCAAGTTACCATTTATGATACATTGTACATCATGTTTTCCCCAAACCAATTCTCCAAAGGACCAGAATAAGGCAGCTAAATAGAAAGAAAGTGGCTATGACAAGTAATTACTGACGTAATTGGATGTGGGGCCTGGAGTTGAGACGGCCTTTTACTCTCCTGTCACTGCAGAGGGGAAGCGAGAATGAGCCAGAGATTATACCAAATAAATTAGGGACATTGTTTATTTGGGAGTAATTTGCGTGCCTAGGGGCGGAGAGAATGATGTTGAGTGGATGGAAGATAAAATGTGCCCAGCCTCCGAAGCCATTTCAAATCTCCGAATGCGGCAGAAAACGAGGGAACAATGGTGATGAATCAGGGCACGGTGAAATAGCAGTGGGGCTTCGACGAGTCTGGATAATAGAGTCACATTCTGTGTGGAGATAGTAAAGAAATAACAAAGAAAAGATAGGATGGAAGATTTAGGTAGGTGTCCCACATTACAAGTCGGGCTTGTTACCTCACGTTTCGGGGAAGCCTATAGGTTGGAGGCTGTCAGGATAACAGACGTCTGATTCTTTACCTCTTTTGATCGCCCTTCATTCGCCATGCTTTCCTCTGGCTTCTAAACTAATCTAAATAATAAACCCATTGGCAGTCTTTTAAAGTCCTGCTACCATTCATCTTTATTTACAAGCTGTTGGATTCGTCAAGCAGCGTTAATTAGGAGGCTGCCTGCCTGTGATTGGAGCCTTTCAGTTTCCCCTGGCATGGTGTTGTTAATCCAAATGACGGAGCGTGTTTTCAATTTCCAGCGCTGCCCGCCAAACAACAAACTAAGAAGCCAGCGCTCCACCACGGGAGAACCACAGTAAGGAATGGGAAATAAGCAGAGACTCACAGCACATTATCGGCATAACCAGTGAATCAATCCACAGATTGAGCCATTACATCCCTGCGTCCAGCCCTCTTTTACCGCTCAGGATTAGGCACCACAGTGATACAACAGGTAAGGAAAACATACAGACTGTGATGGGCCCCAATTATTTGGATTTATTTGTCATTAAAATATACTGTATTCTCCACCAAAGTAGACAATTTGCCAAAGAAGAATTGCTGAAGTCACAGATATGAAGAAACTGCAGGAAAAAACAATGTCCCCAACTTTAGTCCAATTTTAACAATGCCCAAACTAAAGTAAACAACGTCAGCTGGAAAAATTGGCAAACAACTTCATCTCTTACTTGAAGCATCCCCACTAAACTAAACAGGCTCAAAAATGTTACGCTAACCTGAAGTGGAAAACTAATGTCTTCCCACTCAATGTGAGAATTCCACCTTAACAAAGCTATCAAATCACAGTAAGGTTTACGTAGACCAGAACACTACCCTCTGGCCCTGAAAGATATTGTATTCCATCACATCTACCAGTACCAAAATCCCAGGACTTCTCTGGCTTTTTGAACACTCGCCAATCTTGGAAATGCACCATAGTAAGAAGCAAGAAAAACTGAAATAAGGGTCGACAAAGGAAGGAGGGCAGAAGGGGAAGAAAAAAGGTCATGAAAAAAAAGGGAAGAGATGAGGACACTGCGTGTCTCCAAATTTGAAACAACGGCCAATAAATCACAGAGCGTGGCGCTGCTCGAAAGCGATGCATGGATTATTTCTCAGTGCCAAGATAAGTGGCTGCCAGTTTCTGCCCCCGAAACTCCTCCCCTCTTGCTGCCCCCCCAGTCTTGTCATGTCACACTGTATTTTCCCGTACATCCTCCCATAGACGTGCAGTGGCGAGGTGGTGTTGATGGTGGGTGGGTGGGGGTTTATAGATGCGAGAGAAGCCCGCTGCCTGGCCTTGACAAATGAGCTTTCAGGGCAGACGTCGAGTGAATGGGAATGAAGATAAATCTGATCTAATGGCTGGATAACAGCCTGCTAGAGCCTGACAGACGCCATCAGCTTACACATTCTTTATGGGAGCGTCCCACCACCGCAGTCACACAAACATCACGATTTCTCTCATTGTCTTGACCCTACGCTCGTTCTTCCTCTCTACAACTTATGACATTCCTGTCTCTGTTTACAAGCTAAGCCAGGCGGTAAGTAGGTTAATATAGAAATGATATCAGTTATGACATTTAAAGGTCGCCAAGCGACAGCTTGTGTAAACTTCTGCTTCATATAAGCGTTGGTGAACCTGAAACTAATGAGCTTATTTAGGTCTGATGATCCCTTTAAGTTATAACTCTTACAGGTACTTTCACATATTACCTTGGTGAGGCTTGTTTTTGCTGCCGATTATTAACCATTCCTTCCTTCAATAAACATCTGTTAGACCCAAGGCTTGGCGATTAAAATAAATGCTTAGATTTCAGTGTGTCTAAGTGTTCTTTTTTCCTTTCTTTCAACTCCCATCTTGTGCTTTATGTAGAATTAATTCTGAGCTACAAACTCCCTCTGGTATGATCATAATAGACTTCGACTGAAGTCCACGTTTAATAAGTTAGTGTCAAGTCGAGCACATCATCCATAGAGGGAGGCTTGGGGATAGGATTAGTAAAGCAATAAATCCCATAAAGCTTCTGTTGTGAATGTTGCAGAGTGGTAACAGTTGGTAAAACACAGCTAAATGGACTCCTGGGGAAAGGATCACAGGCTGATGAAGGGGTGAGGAGGGGAAGTCGGACAAGGACCAAATAATAAGTTACTTTTGCTTCCTGTCTTTCAGAGCCTGGAGAGTATACACACACACACACACACACACACACTGAAGTCTCCTCTTAACTTCAACAGTGTGGAATGAACGCTTACTGAAATCATGTGAACGATGTGAGATTTATGGATTGAAGGGTTTGACAGATACAGAACCAATCTAGACAGATATAATAAACCATCACAAAATGATTGCAGTATACTACAGTATGCAAAACACACACAATGGAGGAAAACAAAAGACAAGACTAGGGCTGCGACGAACAATTATTTCAGCTATTTTAATGCTAATAGTTTAATCTAAAAAAATTAATAATCATAAATCAGAGGCCATGGTGGCATCCTCAAACTGTTTGTACTGTCCAGAGCCTAAAGGTCAAAATCCTGCTGATTGATGGAAAATCAGTCAGCTAATCGATTAAGTAATTGTTTCCACACTAGACATATCAAGTATATTGCACCCACTTGGTCAAAACTTAGTCAAGCGTATGTCAGTGCAATAACTTTTAATTAAAAATTAGCAATGACTGAGGAGACACAGAATAATATGTGGCAGCCATTGCATCATAGTGCGGGTGTTTAGACCCTGCATAGGGCAACGCTAGGGTAGGCCTTTCATGGCTAAGCCCGAAGATTACTCTCTTTGAACAAGACGTATCCAGTTGCCAAAATGCAGTGGGATACCGCCTCTGCTCTACTCAGCTCCACTCGGAGGATTTGTGCCTTTGATGTGCTCAAATCCAGAACAGTGTGAAAAGAGGTTAAAGGTAGCCGCAACCCAAGCCTCACCTTTTGCACTCATCTGGGCGGTGCCAAGTCAAAAAGTCAAAAAATGCACAGACTGCTAAGTGCACTGTATTACAATTATTAATATTCACTGAAATAAATGTAATCAAATAAAAAAAATAACTATAAATGATTTGATTTATTTAGAATGGCAGAGGCATGAAGATGATGATCTGATCTGAATTCTCTTCAGGCAACACCACAAGGAGATTCGACCGACATCAAATGGCAATGACAGTGACGATGCCCGTCCCCAGTGTGCATTCCCATGCTAGGTGACATCACACAAACGCCCGTAATGTCAACACTGATGACATCAAACAATCCGTATACTTTATATTTAAAATAAAAACATAAAATTAACACAGTCAAGAGATCAAGTCAAGTCACGAGTATCTAACTTCCAAGCTGAGTCTCGGGTCATTCATTGTATGTCAAGTCGCAAATCATGAAAGCAGTGCCGATGACTCAAATCCTCATCTCCGATGTGTCTCTTCTCAACACTGTGAGACACCAAGACACGGATAAACTCAAGCACAGTGAACACCATCCCATGTGGAATAATCTCATTTCATAAACATGCAAAACTTGGCTAAATTACATCCATCCAAAAGCCATGAATACTGAAAACCTAACATTTTGCAGAAAGCCACGGTGGTATAGCAGGGGGGCATCCCTCTTTCCATACCCACTATTCCTCTACCCCCCTTCATGCCAGTGTGTATTTGCATGGCCCCCATATGGCTCAGATTCTGCGGTTCACTGTGAGTGATTGGGAGAGGATGGGCTGAGGAAATTGCGCTGCTGTTGGTTTCAAGCTCGAATTCCCCAGACTAAATTGGCAGAGTCTGGGGACCTGAGCTGGGAAAGTAGATGAGTCAATAGGCAGTAATGAGATCTTATTTACCCAGCTAGTGGGGGAAATGCTGGGAGAGTCTTGAGGAAGCCCCCTTAAGTCACCCTGCTGGACCCGGGGCCTACAGCCAAAACCACATACTTGACCTCCTCCCCCAAGCTTGCTGCCCAATTGCACACTGGTCTGTGAATTTTGAAAGGCAATAACGTTAATATGCTGGTGGCGTTCATCTGGGATTTGGAGCGCTGGGAAAGAAACAAAGGGGAAGGAGCAAGTGCCTGAAAGAGCAACAAGTGCGCAAAGCAGCTGGCCTTCTAAGAATAAAAAGACAGAGAATGAATTGAGCCTACGCAAATAAACATGACTTGAAAAGTGTACCCGCGGAGGGGAAGGGGACTGGGAATCCAAATGAGAGGAGGAAAAAGTTGGGAGAATGAGGGACAGGAAGACTTACTATTTCTCCCAGGGAGGCGGCCAGCATGTGAGTGACAGGTGCCATGTGTGGTGCCGCTAGGAGTCCGCCAGCGCCGAGCAGGGACTTTGTGCAATCGTAGGTGACGAAGAAAGCAGCGGCTGTAACCAAGCAGAACCACAGCCATTTAAGGCCCATTAGTCAACCAGCATACAGCAATTAATATCCCTCACTACCACTGACAGGGGAGAAACTGAGGTGTGAGCGAGTGTGTATGTGTGTCTATCTGCATGTAGAATAGAGGTAAACGCTCAGAAAGTTAAGTGTGCCTCATGCGGATAGAGTTCAGTTCTTTCTTACACCCACTCATCACAAATGTTCATCCTGTACAGTACCAAAACAGAGAACCATCAATCGAAAGTGACTCCTAAACTATTTTTGTATTCATGACTTCAATTTAAATGTCTACTTGGAAATGCAGCGGAAAGAGGCTGTATTTGCAATCATATAGATTCAAAAGCTTTGTTTATTGATTTGATGCTTCAAATTGACACTGCATGACAAATAACCAGCCTATGGAAAACACTAAAATAGAGATAGAAATAAACTGTCGCAAAGATTTTTGTTTTGAGCAGTCTGACTGTAATGTCCTCAAAAAAACTTTAAAATCCAGGCCCTCCTTTTTCCTCTCGACATGCTGCGTGTTACCTAAAGTTAATTTCCCCAGAATCTAGAAACAAAAGATGCTGATCTTACCAAGAAACAAACAAAGAACAGAACTTTTCCACCACTGGAAAAGCTCCAAATGATTTAATGAGGATGCAAACTGAGAGCCTGTCGGATACTGCAAAACACAACAAAGAAATGAAACTAATCTGATTGTGAAGTACTAAAGTGAGCAGTACAACACACAGCCACAAATCCACAGAGTTGTGCTCTAACTCTTTATCATGACATAAAACAAAATAAAATCATGGTCAACATTTAAGAGAAGGTATAAATACCAACTCATGTAGTTATACAGTGTATGAGCCAATGAACACAGTGCAAGGTTATGTCTCAGATTGACCCCAGAGAAAGGAGGACCTTGGTTGTTGGTACATACCGCTGGGAGAACGCCAATTACAAACAACAGTGAACGGGGAACCTTTATCGCAACATATATCCAGCAATCACAAAGAGTGTCTTACCATTGGGGAAAGAGCCGACAGCAGCAGATGGGACTCCAGCGTAGATGCCCCTGAAGCCTCCTGCCTTGTAGAAACCCTGCTGACTCTGCAGTCTTGTCTTAATGGTGTCCAGGGGGAAGAGGGTCAGATCCACACACATCCCTGCGCAGCCTCCTGCCTGAAGAGACAAAGATCACTTTGGGAATGTAACACACATTCTGTAACACCAGAAATTTAAGACATATTCAGATCTTAGACTTAAACTGGCAATCAACACAGCACGCTATAAACACAACACTGACATATTGTCATCTTATAAAGCTGATGGCAAACTTGATAGCAGCTGCCTCTTTACATATCCAGCAGACTCAAGGAAACATCAGGAATAATTTGAGCAATGATTTTGCCACCTGACGTAGACATGCTCAATATTCTCCTTTCAGTTCGATGTTGTTCTCTCCCAACGCCTGAGGGAAATATCTGGCTCTTCAGTAGCAATATTCTCCGCCATGTTCACTTTTTTGCTGAAAACATGCTGCTGCATATGCTGCTGCTGTAGGCAATGCTGATGAGAGCGATCTGAAGAGAAAAGATGCAGGGCGCACAGCCAAAACGATGACATGCGGTGTCACATAAAAAATTGTGTTTTCCTTAAAATGTATCCAAATACCAAATGTTGTCTTTCATTGGGTTATTCTGTTTATTATTACTGATGCATTCATGTATAAACATGATTTTTATGTTGCTGCTCATGGTGGGGCTAATTTTACCAACGTTGTATACTGGGGGTAGTTAAAGGTCCGGTGTAGGACTGAGTGGTTTAGAGGTTGCAGATTGCAACCAACCGAATACCCTAGACTCACTCTGCCCTTCCAAGCCTGTAGAAGAACCTATGGTAAATAGACGTGTGGACACATTTCTGCATCTGTCTACTATCTACTGAGCAGTCAGGTGCTTTTACAACACTTGTCACATTCTCCCATTCATACACTGATGGCAGAGGCTGCCATACGAGGTCTTAACCCCTCATCGGGAGCGGTACAGCGCCTCCTCACAAAGCCGCACACACACGTTTACATAAATGTCCCTTCTGGGTTGTACGAACACAGCAGTGCTGCAGTGTCCAAGGACAAAATAGACAGTCAATAAAATAAACTGTCAATCTAGTGGAGTAAAAATCTTCATCAGTGGTGATAAACCAGAAAACACTCTCTGAATAAAATGTCCTCTTGTCACCGAGTGTGACTCACCTCTGTCATCATGAAACAATATAATGATAGTGTAACAATTTCTGTGTTGTGCAATATAAAAGTATTGTACTTGCATTGGATTTCAATCACTGTTCAACACTGAGAATGTGCAATAACACAATTACAGATCCGTACATACTGTGTATATTTTTGCACCACTCACGTCTGTCACCGCGTCTGAGAATTAAAACATTACACACACTATAACATACATAATGTTATTGCTCTGTTAGTCTTTGAAGGGGCGCAAAAGCTTCATGCTTAAGTAATGCTGCACTCTTGTTGTGTGTTACTTGTTTAACTGATGACATTTCCATCATTGCCCTTTTGACCAGAAAATAAAACACAGTTTAGAGGAGCAATCACAGACATACAGAATACTTTGTGTCAATGGGAACAGTAAGTGTGACTCGTGCACACACTGACAGACAGAAGTTATCCACAGAGAGATGCTCTTATCCACAATAACTGCTTTAGCCTTATAGAGCTGGATCTCGTCTCAATGTCTTTACAGTAACAGCTGTATGTGTGACAGAAAATGCCTCCTGTAATGTCACGACTGATGTACTATTTTTTATTTTTAAAGCGGGTGTAACGTTAGTAGAGATGAGAAGACCGTTGGGACTTAACCTGTGCTTGCAATGGGTAACACAAGTCCTTAAAGACTAGTCTTGTTTCTGTCTCTGTCTGATACTATATTTTACAAACAGAGAAATTATTCGGTGGTTTATATGCAGCGCACGAACAAAATACATCCACGACTTAAGGTCTCGTGGTGAGTGAGTCCTCGGCTGTACGTAACTGACAACATTGTGATTAAATGTGGTTAAATTGTAGGTTGGCTGGTGCAAATATTAACACGTAAGTATGACAAACTGTACAAAATGGCCACCTCACCACCAGGGACGCGACGAACTCTCGCTCTCTCCATGCTCCGCTCTCAAAATCTTCTCTTGTCAGAGGTGCAGCCCGTAAATTTTCAACTCTGCAGCATGTTTGACACTCAACTCCGATCAAAACATGCCGGTCAAGGACGCTGCCATCTTTGGGTGAATAACTTCCGCGTCCGGCGTCATGACGTACGGTCCTTACGTGACGTCGAACGCTACTATGTGAGTAGTACACTTGTGTCGCTCTATTATCTCAGGTTAAATTAAATAAAATTCAGTTTGATTTTTACAATAGACCTTTTTTCACAGCAGCCATTCTCGACACAGGTGTTTACAATGATACTAATTAAGGTTCCGCTCCATTCAGTGCGGCAGAGGCTTTACAGTGAGCCAACACAGCAGCACACTGGCTCTTTATGACCCGAATGGAACTGAACCTTAATTCAGTATCATTTGTAACACCTGTGTTTACTATTGCTATTTCATGTCAAAATGGCTGCTGTCTACTAATCCAAAAGGTACAGTCATAGTGAAACGTTTTTTTCTGTAAACTCCTATTTTAAATTAAGGGAATACATTGCATCCTTTCTGTACTTACATGATTATACTAGTGACTAATTAAATTGAATTAAATAATAATGGTTATTATGGAAGTAATAAAGAGTATTATTAATAGAACTACATAATTAATATTAACAAGAATAGTTAAGAAATGATAATACAAATGATTATTATAACAACAATAGTAATATTAAATAAAAAGTAATTAAGTAAGTACTCTTAGGGTGCAGTCTTCAGTGTCCTCATTTAGCATCCTAGTGGTCTTAAGTTAGAAGCTCCTTCTGAGCCTCTCAGTGCTGCCTGGTGTGTTCATTTACCGTCTTCTGGATCGCAGCTGGCAGAAAAAGGCCATCATCCGGGAAGGTTAGGAATGTATGCTAGTTATCTATGCTTATTTTTTATTTAATTTAAACTTTTATTTAAAAGTTCACTTCAGCCGCCATCTCAAAGATCTCATTGGTTTCATGTGTGGTAGGTCCATCTCATTTGGCTCACAGGTGTCTGAGAGATGCCTGGTGGTCAGTGAAGTGAACTGGATCAACAAACTGCTGTTCCAGCCCATTCAGAGATAACAATATACAAATATTTGGTCCTCTAGTTCTGATAAATGCTGGATCATTGCAACCAGCTGTCCACTGGGTTGAATCACAGGACTACTTGATAAAGAAACTCGTAAGATACATTCAAATGTTCTTTTCAACACTCCAGAAGGGCACGGGTCTGCCACAGATAACAGAGAAACAGTGAGAAAAACAATCAAAGCCTATCAAATTCTAACTTAATTTTCTTTCAGACTTGGAGAGTGTGATGTTGCCATTTGTTTTCTGTACTGTCGTCCAAATGGATTGATGCCACCACACTGGAATAAAGACTTAAACTCAAGATGGATCAAGGCCACACTACTTTCCAACAAGCACATGTTAAAGGTGAACAAGGGCTAACTTGACCTGCAGCACTGCCAGAGCCGAAACACTTTGTTGAATTTGTGTAACCTTTACTGAGTGGTGTTTCTTCTTTTGGTACCTGTGCTGAAAGAGCAACTCTGAAAGAAGTGCCCTTTCGTTTGACTATGCTGCCCGGCTCCCAGAATGTCTCCAGTCCTGCTTGTCATCTCTGACAGAGACAGAAAAGGCAGAATGAGGGTTAGAGAGCCAGCTGAGGACACAAAGACAGTTTTGGTTGATTGTAAAATATTACTCTCTAAAATTAAATTATGTTTTATCCTAATTTGGTGTAATTATCTGTCATAGATGAAGCTTGATGTTTTAATTTTACCATAAATATATAACGGATATATTAAAGATCCTTTTCAGTGATGTGAAAAAAAAGAAACAAATGTATAAAAGCACAAAAATGTACTTCTCTGACCTTCCTTCACACATACTTTTGTTGCCATTCTGTAACTGCAGCCTTTGCGTCTCACCTCTCCCTTGTGATCGTGTTGAGTGAGTGTGCTCAGGTGAGTGTGTTCTTTTCCAGTGACACGCCGACTGGGTTATTTATGGGCCGCTGTCAGCCAGGCAGCGCCTCCTATTAGGGAAGAGCAGGCGAGGGGCCACCACCTCTTTATTCAGCCCGGACCCAATGATGTCTGGGCTGAGTGCGCCCAGTTTGAAGCTCGGTGCCCGTCATCCATCTTGTTGAAGCGGGTCTCACAGGAATCCCATTGGATGTGAGCCCCAGCTGGATCTGGACTGGGCTGCTGTCTCTGCTGTCTTGATCTGTATTAGGCCCGAGGACGGCAGCAGCATCGCTTACACTCTGCTTCTTTCTCGCGCTTTTATTGTCTCAGTGGCACTTCATAAGATAGACTTCAGAGTGTGAATATTTCACTGAGTGTAAGGATTTCTCTGCTGCTGTGGTCTATTTTAGACACGTTATTTAATCATGTTTTACCGCACTGAACATACGCAGTGGTTATTTACTGTGGCTCTGTCAATGTGCTGGTACTTTTACATTGCAGCCCGTCCCTGAGGAAGACTTTGTCCCTCAGTTCAGTCAATACAGCACATTAATTCTATGCCATACCTGAAATTGATTTTTTCTTCTCTTTCGGTTGTTGTCGAGAAGTTTGCAGTGTCCAGAGTCCTGTCTGTTCCATCATGTAAAGCCATTTATCAACCTGTCACAGCACGTCCTTGGTTATTGGGATTTTTGTCATTTGCGCTCCAAATGCTGTATTCCTGTAAGTCTCAACGGACTGTTTGCAGACCTTAAGGTGGCATTAAAAATGTAGAAATTATAGACGTTTCTTAACAAGACAGGACCACCTAGGACTGTTTTTTCAATAAGTGCATTACTTCTGAAGGATTTTTTTTTTTTTTTTGTGGATACAAAGGAGGTTGGGTGAAGCGTTTATTTATGTCTTCAGCATTGATGGAAATCCCACATTTTACCTTTAACACTTACAAACTGCTAATGTGTTCCTGAATGACATCAGCCAGACACATGTCAAGAGTGCACCTCATAGTAACAGAGGCCAAAGAAGAACATATAGAGCATAAACGGTCCATGGCTTTTTTTTGATGAGAGCCCTGCGATCACTAAGTGAATTTATCCATAGAAGTTCATGTAAAAGCTGGCTGGATGAGAGTATGAGTGTTCAGTTACCCCTTGTGTAAGGTCAATGAGAAGCACCCAGAGTCTGGGCAGATTTGCAGGGAGCACCATTGATCTTGACCCACTCAGAGTATGATCTCAGAGATAAAAGGGAGGAGACGAGAGGGGAACTTATTCACTGTCAGCCACAAGTCAGCAAAGGGCAATTCTAGCCTGCAGGCTGTCTTTGAAAAACTGAAGGGCAAAAGCGCGGAGGATTAAGCCACGAGGTAGGGAGGGAGAGAATTGCAAGCCGCCATAAGGGTTATTGTAATAACACAAAGCCAACATCTATTGCTTTGGCTCTTCTTTAGAGCTATGTGTGTTAGATGACAGCCAGAATGAACTTGGAGTCAAAAGGTTATGTGACTTGCACAGGTGAGAGGTTGTTCAGAGTGCCACCTGAAGTTTTTAGACACTTTTTCTGTGTGTGTGTGTGTGTGTTATTTCAAAGGAGGCAGATTGCTTGCATTTGAATTCTTTAAATGAATTTTCATTACCTTTATTTTAAAGGCCCAGTTGTTCCTCTGGACACCGTTATGGGCCCACTTTTTTTTTTCTCGTATGTAGTTGGAGCAAGCACCATCTGTAATGGTCATAATTTGTGAGCTGAGAGGAACACACATCTTGAGTCTGACACGGCCATGTTATTCATGAGACAGGGTGGTCGAGCAGCTCGGTAAACTTCAGCCGAAACATAACTCCTGCTCATTAGCCAGCTTAACATTTGCATCATTAGGACGCCGCAACAGCAGGGGTGGGAGGAAATGCGACTAAGCGCCTTTCATATAACTCTTTGTTTTTTTACTCTCAGGATGATAGGCTACACGGGTCTGTGACAGGGAGAGAGAGAGAGAGAGCAGGCAAGGAAGGGAGGGTGGAAGTGATGCTCTGAACAAAGAGAGGAAGGGAGGTGACAGGAGGAGGGAGGGAGGTGAGATAAAGGGAGTAAAGGAGAAGAGAAAGGTTAGAGAGAAAGAGGAGAATAAAAGAACATTCATTATAAATTCACTGAATCGACAAGCTGTCAGGCTGTGCTGCCGTCCATGTAGCGTATAAGCCTCTGCTGCACTATTGACTCCTACGTCACAAAACCTCTCTCTCCTTTTCTCACCTTTGGTTGCATCCAGATCACCTGTTTCTTCTCCATGCTATCTGCTCTCTGGATTGACCCCCAAGAGCCTTGCAAAGCCATGTCATCATCCCATCTTCCCCCTTCTTCTTTTTCTCCCCCTTTGCCCTCTCATCCCTGCTGGGCCACCAGTGAAATATGAGCTGCCTGTAGCATATTGATCCCATGCCTGGCTCCTGCCTAAAGATAGATAGATCACAGACAAGGCAAAGCACTCCTGATGCCTCCTCCTCCTTCTCCCCTGCAGTAGCGGCAGCAGCAGCAGTGCCAATGGCTTCACTGGTTGATATTGATTTGCAACGATCAATTTCACCACGATGCCCGCTGATGGATTCTGTGCTGCTCTTGTCGTCGTCTCCGCAAGAGCAGGTGAGCTGAGCAAAAGGGCTGTCACACAAGTTGAGCTGTGATGGCCTTCGATTGGTCAGGACGGGTGTAATCAGCCCTTGTGTCACAGCTGTCCGGTGGCAATAGAGCCATCAGCTGTCAGGACCTCTTTCACACAAGATATTATATGTTACAGGTTAAATGTTGATTTTGACAATCAAGTATTAGTTACTTTATTGCATTTATGTGTCAATATTATTGTATTGATCACTGTAATACCTCAGAGCTGAGTCCTTCCTCCCATTTCATTTTACTGCTCTTTGGTCAGTTGTGTGTTATGTGTGCAGATCTTTCTGGCTTCTTCTCCTATAGTACCTCCATCCATTGCTCCAGTAGAAGGGGAGAGCAAAACAAGACTTACAACAAGTCCTGCAGGTCAAGTAGATTCATTTCTAGCATTTATTTGTTTAACTCAATATTAATTCTGTTTTTAACCAGGCCTGCAGTGCAACAATTTGTTTCACATTAACTTGAAATTTGGGTAAACAAAACCCTTAATTTGCACTCTGTCCAGGTATGTAGGACCAGTATGTGGGATTTAGCTGGCTCTATTAGCAAAATATGGCAGAAATGGAAGTGTGTTTTCATTATAATCGGCTAAAAATAAGAATTATTGTGTTTTTGTTCAATTGGATTGAGGCCTTCATATTGACAGAGTGTCCTCTTTCATGGAGGCCACCGTGTTGAACCATAGCCCAGAATGGACAAACTAAAACACTAGCTTTAGATAGGGCCTTTTAAGTGTGAGGACGAGGGTGTTTCTATCAGCAACCGTCCTGCTAGATTCCACTAAAACTTACACACTGGTCTTTTAAAGGACCTTTAGGGTTTAGCAGCAGCTACTTGCCTGGACAACATACAACTATCATGTGAGAACATACTGTATGCAAATCTTAGTCGTTCTATCTCTGGTAGAATGTTACAGAGGCCTTATTGCAAAACAGTTCTTGTTATCATCTTACTACTGTGTTTCACTGTTCAAGCAACAGGTTGAATCCTCTCTGAAAGATTGTGCTGACTGGTGTAAAACAGGAAAAATGAGCAGCCATTCTCCTTCACAGAAAGCAACTTACACAAAATTATCTCAGAGGAGCTATGGTATCTATTCATCACAACTAGTGTGCATGACTTCCTCCCTCCAATCGTATTAACTGACTAGCCTTTCACTGCTCTGGTTCCTAGTCACAGATGACACTTGCATTTGTCATAGCCTAAGTGCTGAGGAGGAGAAGGGTGTGAGCACCCAAACAACAATACGTCACAAAGAAGGTGTGAAATGAATCATGGGAGCTTTGTTTGCAGCGTCCTGTACTCTTTGATAAATCACTTCACAAAGTCTTGCTTGTTTGTAATTCACCATGTCGCTGCTTTTTGCATTTTCTGTTTAAAAATAACACGTTTCTACCTTATGGATTACACGCGTTCAGTAGGTGATGGTCTGATGGGGAGAATGCGTGATGGTTCTCGTGCATGACAAAAAAGCTTAAACACTAAAATCTAAATTTATTTTGACCTTTTTCTCTCTTCTTTTTTTTGTATAGCATAATATGCTCCGTACCCATTAGAGAACACTTTTGTGTGATGTGAGTCACACACACCTCGTTGACTCCACTAATGCCATTCTGTCTTTGTGTCTGCAGTGACAGATATCCCTGCCAGGCCTTATTGTCGTCTAGTGGCTGATGCCTGTGCGCTGCTTTAACGCTTCACAAAGCCTCTTACAACACTGTACAGCTTTTTCCATGCATGACTTTGTCTCTCTTAACACTCTCTCCCTCTCATGCCGACACTTGAAAGTCACACACCGCCTTTTCCGGTTTTCGCCTAGTGTGGCTCAGTGACCTCTTTTGTTTTGTGAACTAAAGCGACTCACGATTATTGCTGATAATTGGCACTAAAGACGCGCTGTAGTTGAGCGATGAGGAAGTTACCACATGTATTCATTTGCCAAACAATCCGGTGACAACATTTGAAAACACTTCAGGAGTCGCTTGGAACACGTTTTCAAGTGCAGCTTCTTCTTCACTTCATTCTGGTGCATCAAGCTGTAATGGTTCTTTTTCTGCCCCCTGATGCCAGAGGGCAGAAAACACCAACTGCAACAGCTGTAGAATGCTCCCGTCCCCTCATTGGCCATAAAGGGCAACAATGAGCCCTAGCTTGCTAAGGGGGGCACTTGCGGTGCAGTCTCATGGTATATGGTGTATCTTTCTCTAAATTTCCCCAGACCTCTGTCTGCAAACGCATAATTCAACCTATATGACTATAACTCTGCTGCTCCAACTGCTTCTCGGCCATGTTAACTGTCTCCAACAGGAGCATCAAAGGCTCTCACACACACTGCACTACAAAATCACCGGCCTCTACACCGTCCTCTCAGATCTCAATAACAGAGCCATCACACACATAGCAGACAACCCCGGTCCACCACCTCAATGCATTTTTCATGCTACAACCATCAAGAAGCAGCTATAGGACAGTAAAATGGAAAAAAACGAGGCCCTTGTCTTCTCCCCCAGCTCCAGTTTCAACCAATACACCTCAAATCTCCACAGTCTTGATGATCCTCCCATCATTTTTTCTTTTAACCACACAGGATTAAAACTTCACCTGCGCTGCACCAAGTATAATTTCTGCCACTACACCTCAGAGTGCAGAGCTCAGTCAATATCCACGGAGTGCCATGTGTGTCTGAGAGCTCACAGTTGATGTGTGGCCTGCCAATAGCTCACGCCGTGCTAAAGGCCTCTGCAGCACAGGGACCAGATGTGAACAAGTAGATTTCATCTTCACTGGCAGTCATTCCCTCCAGGCAGCTGCAGATGGATCAATAACACCTGGTCCCCTGTCTCAGCCAGAATGAGAACCCGTGGAGTGGCTCTTGTGGCAGAAGCATGTACAGATCTATTCGCTTTGTGTGGATCGATTCAGGACATGAACATCAGATGGGAGAGGAGGACGGGGATAGGGCGCGCCTGTGTACGCCTGACTGTATATGTGTGTGAACTCCATGCAGGTATCTCTATCACCGCCTCTGTAGGTCAATGAAGATGGAGGAGGTGCATTCCAGTAAAAATATGCACAAACATGCTTGGACAATCCAGCCCTATCTGTTCTGTCTGAGGAGCCTAATAGAAATATGGATTCCTGTATGCTCCCCGTCACACTGACATTTGATTCATCCCATCATGAGCTGATACAATCTGGCATCAGCGTGCCTCACCAACATTTTGTGACGCTTTTAGTCACAGGAGAACTCAAATTGTTACGGTGGATGTGGAAAAACTTCCCGCCGGGAAACCCATAGAGGAGACCTATTATCTGAACACGACAGGAGAGAGCGTAAACATTAGTACGCAAGACCCTCTTCTCCCCATATTCACCTTCAGGTTGCAGAACTTTGCCCGAGTGCCCGAAAATTAGAGCATCATCCAAACTGTGATAGTGATCAACTGTCGAAGAGCGCGATTATGATTCAGTAACATAAATGTTACATCAGATTGTCCTCTGCTTGCAAATGATGACCTTTCAAACAGCAAAGAGTGAGCACTGAGGGAGACGCTAACCTTTAGATTTGAATAACATCTGGACGGCTCGGGCTGCTCTACCGTGGTATCAGAGTGCCACCTAATGGTCAAATGGTAGACTGAAATTACACTTTGCATGTCATATGGATAATGTTTGATTAGGCAATCTGGAGTGGAGTCATTTGCACTTAGCGATGATTCCACACTCTCCAAAACACATTTTGGGAAATTATTGCAAAATGATATTACTTTTACAAAGGAGAAAAAAAAAAATCACACATTACAGTAAAATATGTCTAACCAGATTGAGCCGCTCTTTTAAAGACAAAATATTACGCGGTGTCAGCCCTGCGCTCATAGTTCATATCCCTCCAATTTATCAGTTGTCAGGCGTTATATATATTGTTCCTTTCCACCTTCAACACATGGAAATGTTCCCATCAAGCTACTGGTAGGAAAAAAAAGTCTTTTGGGACCAATGTACTTGATTGTGTGATAATAAGCCATTAACATGCTAATTTCACAATTCATCTTGCCGATAATTGCCTCCATCAATATAAACCAAGACAGCGCCGCCTTCATTTGTAGAATATAGTTTGTTTTTTTTGGTTTTTTTTTAATGCTTGCTGTTTTATGATTAATGGGTGGGGAAAAGGTTGTGGCTATCAACATAGCACAAAGCCATCTGGCTGTCTTTGTTATTCTGATGGGAGAATGTAGATTTCCCTTCATTAATGGTGACCGGTAAGGATGACTTGTGTCTCTGAGGACCTCCTCACTGTTTTATGATTTTTATATACTTTGCTCTGGATCTATTATAATGTCTTCTATCTTAAACTGAACCTTAAACAACCTATCTTGGGGCTGAACTGGCAACCCAGTCCCAGTGGGGATGGCACTGACTCCCATAGACGTCTGGCAGCCCTCAACTTACTTGTTTTCCTGTTTACTCTATCTCCCCCTCCAAGGCAAGTCACAGCGTGTCAGCTCATTAGAATCAGTGATCACACCAGCTTTTCTATACTCTTTGACCTCTGCATCATTAAAGTGAGCGTTAGCATTCTCTTGGCCACTTGTTTGAAATCATTCCATCAACATTCAGGCAGCTCCTGAAGTGAATAGAGCTCATTAGATGCCAAACTGTCCTGTTGAATACTGCTTCCTGTCTCCTAGTCAAGTCAGTCAAGAGTCAAGAGAAAACAGCCACTTCAACGGGATTAAACTTGGCCATTAAGCTCAAACAACTAAATCAAAGCAAGCTTCATGCTTGCTCTGCAACGGGGAATTTAAATGTTGCAATTCCTCCTGTTCTACTGCAATCCTGGCCCACTTCACTTGGAGTGCTTTGCGCTGTTATCTCCTTTGACTTTTCTCTCTGTTTGAACGTGTAAAGCCTCTACAAGACATAGTTTAAAATCATTTGGCCACAGCACTGGCACACAGACTCCCACAACACCTTGACATCATTTGTTGTCAATATACTCCAAAATTCAGCAATGTGCTACAGAACAAAGGACAAATCACTACCATGCCTACAAAACACGCAACCAAAAGAATGTAAATAACTTTCGCTGATGACAGTCTAGCAAAGACGAACTCTAGAAACCCTGTCAAATTTCACAGATTGATGCAACATGCTGGTCTTATTTGCCGGAACAACAAACAAATATTACCAAGAGACTCAAATTTGAACTGCAGCTGAGTCACAGTAAAGCTGCCACAAAACAACAAAAGGAAAAACACTAGACAATAAAATGTCCATTAGCACAAACAATTATCAGTTACAGTACATACGACTGGCTATTCAATTCTAAAATCTCCAAAATATTTCCAGTCATTAAATGTTAGTACATTGAGTAACACAGGAGGCAAAGCCAGGTTGGAAACCCTGGAGAGCAAAGAAGGTCGAGGGAGCAGCTGCCTACGGGGTTCTAGAGTCGCTCAAGGAGCTTATCAGACCTGAAATCCAGGATCTTAACACACTGGACTGTGGTCTCCAAGGAGGTACAGCAGTCCACTCAATAAGAGCAGAATGAAGCCACATCATTCTGAGCTTCCACCCAGCTGCACATGGCTCTGTGATGGAAATGCCTTCACTTACATGTAACTCTGTGCCCTGCAGATGTGAATAATATAAATCTGTTTGTGCAATTCAGCTGCATTCATGCAATACAGTTTCAGTGAACATGCCCCCATGATTTCAGAATCATTTGAATATGTAAAACACATTAAATGATATGGGTCTTAAATAATTCAACATGACTGTTAAGTAATTCAACATGATGATGAAGGGGAAGTCTTCTATTCAAGCTCATCTGAATATTCAATTCTTCTTTTCTTTAATTAAAAGCTGTCTGGTCTCAATTTGAGGGTCACATCCTGCTAATATTTAACATGTGCTGACAAAGCAATTCACTGAAAATGTACCGACCAGCACGATGGATATTAATCGATTTTTAAATCAGGGAAGAGGAAGCTCAGCGCATTAGGGGTCATTTTGCATGTAACATCAACCAGAAAAAGGATCTGTCCTGTCAACATGCCGACCTGCAGAGGTGCTGACTGTCTCATTGCGGGTGATCATATCATTCGTCCACATTATTGTAAATTATGCATTCATGCAATATTGCATGATACATCTATGCCAGAATCTCATCTACAGTATCGTCGGGATTAAATGGGATCAAAAGCAATCAGCCCAACTCTTTAAATAGTGTTTAAAAAAAAGAGCTGAATACAGCAACCTTTACATGTGAGTGATCCAAATAATATTCATGGTATTAACTTTATGTTCATTTTTCACAACAACAGTGTGTTCTAGTACGCCGTGGTTCCTGAGGAGGTGTTGCTGATTTTTAATAAACTTTTAAACCAATGATGAATCACAAGATTAAAGATTCAACTTGAGGTTTCCAACCTGACATGGATACATTTCAATAACTGTTAATACAATACTTCACAAACACACAAAAAAACAGGGATGAGCAAAGTCCAAAAAGTGAAAACTGAATTGTAAATCAGAACTTTTTTTGTTTTGTTTTTCCTCTCACATTTATCAGCTCATGACCCTTCAGATTTATCGTGTGACTCTTTAAAGGATGCATCAGCCTTACTATAATCCAGACAGGAGTATTTTTACACGGTGTGGTTTTTTTTTTTAAAGATATTTTTGGGCCTTTTTCAAGCTTTATTTTTGACAGAGACAGCTGCAGAGTGACAGGAATGTGGGGAGAGAGAGAGATGGTGAACGACATGCAGCAGGGCTGGGCCCTGGGCTGCTGCTCGGACTTCGTACATGGGGCGGATGCTCTACCAACTGAGCTAATCAACACCCCACACTGTGGTACTTTTACTTAAAGTCTGTGTAAAGGCAATTCTGAAACCTCTTAAGGCGATATATTGCTGAAATGTGGAGTTAGAGTTTAAAACAGGTTTTCACCAATTTTCAGGCCTGGACTTTTTGGGCGGTCCTAAAGGGTGGCTCGATGACACACTGAGGCGACCCTGAGCAATTTCATAAGCCTGTCAATAATTTTACATAATAATAACACTTTCTTCTTTGGTCTGACAAACTCACAACATACACAGACTTTACACAGACTTTAAGTAAATGGTTTGAACACATTTTCCACCGCTGCGTCATACCAGCCTGTCAAATTGACAGACAATGGATTGAGTCGACCTATTTCTTCTTCTTCCCTTATTAATTCCCACTAAAATGAAACCATGACGCGAGCTCGCGTTACAGTTTGTTGAATTGTGCATGTAATTGCATGACACCAGCATTATTAAGTCTAGTGATCAAAGCGAGGCCCCATTACCTTTAACAGCTTGTTTGCAAGCATCACAAATCAGTCTTAATAGCTTGGACGGTAAACACGGCTAATTACGCTTCACCACATTTCCTCCAATGTTATCTTTTTTTCCCCCGCTGAGTGACTGCTATGTGTCTCTCCTTCCTAATTGGTCTCCTCGTCATCTCTCATCTTAGGAAACTGCTGTCACCTAATTGTCCCGGTGGTAATGTTCCCAGAGGCCTGCAGGCCCGCTGAAAATGACTCTCGTTATGTGTTCAGTGATTACTATGTGAGACACTGCAGTGGTCGGATATGAGCCACCAACACAAGAGGCTATAGATACATTAGAAATGGCTGGTGGCAGTGTAATTATGTATGTGCATGGTAATGATAACAAATGCCTTTAGTAGTGTTCTCTCTTTAACAGATTCGTCCTGAGGTTCACTGCCTCTCGCTATGAGGCATTTGGTAGTACTTTACATCGCCAGCAGAGAGTGCAAGTGTCATTCTGTTTCATTGTGAAAGAGCACGAGGATGAAGCGAGGGATCTTTGACCTCGAGCTACATGAATACATGCTTTCCTCAGGCTATTGATCTCAAACTCTGAATTCACTAAAAAGCCAATGCATCACACATTACTGTGCAAGCTGGGAGCTTTTTCCTCTGCTGAGGTCTCACACTGTCTTCACGCAAAACACTGACTTACAGAGCATTATGAAATAATTCATGATCCACTTCCAAACTTGTTGAGACCCTCGCTTGATCTTCTCCCACCGGGCCAGTCATAAATCTCCATGCCATTCACCAAAGTGTGAGCATAGGGAACATGTAGAATGCACACAGAGGTTAGGAAAAGTCAGAAGGAGTGACGAATCAGACCTTCTCAGAGGATTTACAGCCCTTTGCCAGAATCAGAGGTTGACATGAGGAAAGTAGATATGTTATAACATAAAAGTTGTCCTGTGGAGGCAGGAATAAAGAAGCCATAGCAAGTCAACAGTGATAATGTTAAACGTTTCAGGACAGAAAGGTGAGAAGTGAGAATTTGGAGAAACAGTGGGAGAAAAGACCTAACAGTAAAGCAAGAAAAGGTGAGCTGAAAACAAGATCAGATTTCTTAACGGCTGCCGCAGGAGCAGGAGGAGCGAGACAGTTGGCTTGAAGTTGTGAAGGATGGGAAGCTGATTTTTTTTTATGCCGCGCCTGTGGCTAATGGAGTCGGATAATGGCTGCTCTCTGCTTTCATCCCAGCTCCAGGTTGTTTAATTAGATCAAAAGCTGATAAATGAGTCTTGACTTTCAAATGAGCTTCTCAAAAGGTTGGAGGTTGGAGAGAGATCTCTATCCACACCGATAATAAAGTTGGCCCGAGTCAGCAATTCATCAGGGAGCCTGTACAAGACTGGGATGGATTTGTTTACAGCCACAACATGTGCTCTCTGCCTCACTCACACACAGATACAAACTGTGTGGTGTGCATTCAAAGCCTTCACCTGCACCTACTGTGCGTACGCTCTGATTGCATGCGATACCTCACGCGGGGAATATTTTCATTCATCAAAATTTGTCTTTACACACAGTAGTGTCATAGTTGACACTTTCCCTTGCAGCCCTTGAACATTACCTCATAATACTGTTGGAATTTAATCTGTCTCTGCTCACCTACCATCTCCGCTCGTCTCTGCCAGGCATCTAATCCTCTGTGACTAATAGGCTGGATATAAGGATTTCTTTTTCTTTTTCTTTTACCTGCCCAGAGACACAGAAAAAAGAGAGACAGCGAGGGAGAGAAGAATGGATGCGTGAAAAGCTGATCTTTTAATGGTCTGTCGTCACCGTCCTGTTCCTGAGCTACAGAGTCAGTTTGTTTGCACACGTTAAAATAAAGTCTGAAAGCTATAAGGCTTTCACGCCACAGTCACGTAAGCATTCTTCCCTACTGATAGCGTTCTCAGGCTTTGCTTAGCTGAAGGGACAGACTCAAGTTATAGCCACACTGATGCATGACATTTTCTTCTGCATATAAACTAATGCAGAGCCTCAATTCAGCGATATTCTTTCGGTGTATGAAGAGATTAATCACTCTGATCTCTGATCCCCTTTGCTTCGAGGCGTTTGGCTTACTGGAAAGATTCATATATTTAAGCTGCGGCCTCTTTTCTTTTGATAACAGGGATGTTGTGAAGTTTCATATTCTTATATCCTCATGGCAGCCATCTTAAATGTATATAATATACACTCTAAACAACTTATTTAAAGGTCAACAGGACAAAGCAGCATCGCTACTTGCAGCCTCTGTAGGTCTAAACCAGAAAATGAGCTACAGCCAGTGTGGCAAGATACAGCAGGCACATTTACACACATTTACAGTACATTACCCTGCAATTATTATTGCATCTTTAGCTATATGACAAAATATACTTTATTAATAGTTTTTATAGTTTATAGCATAAGTCTGGATTTCTTTTGATTACTACTGCTCCATGAACAAAGATACCTGTAGAACCAGACAATGCAAGAAAAAGGGACACACTAATGTTAGGTAGAGTTTCCTAATTTAATCTGTAATATTGCTTTATGTTGTTTAACGAGCCTATAGCTACACTAACAGGATGCGAGGCTGTACTTGGATACAGCTGTGCTTTCAGTTCATGCTGTCATACTCACAGTGGCAATGTTTGCCTCTGTGTTAGCCTGGTAATGTTACATTACCCAATTTCCCTTTTTTTTTTTGGGATGGAATACATCATCTTGGAAGCATTCATCTCTGCACAAAACGTCTTTGCAATTTTTCCAATAGTTGTCATTGGATAGGTAGATATTGTAATCTAATCCAGACTGACACTGGTAGCCTGTGCGGCTAGCGTTTCGTAGAAGAGCTCCGTGGAAGCTTTTTGAAAGTGTTGTCATGCTGAAGAATTCCTCATGAAGCACCTCCTTGCGCAGATCACCCATTTTTGCATGCTTCGGGAACCACTTTGAATATTCAAAAGCGTGTTGGTAAAAAACTTTCTCATGCTCCCTGGCCACATGGTTCACTCCTTTGATTTCAAGGGTATCAGTGGGTAATCAGATTGTACAAAGAATGAGCCAGTAAAGCTTTATGTCTGAGGCTGATAGGATACAATAACGCTAATCTTATTAAACAACTTCTATGGTAAATATATGCAGTGATCCTCTCTAGACCGGTCCACAGTGTAATCCTATCAAAAGGCCGCGGACAAAGAGGAGAATGTGGTCCTCTTTCACCAATCTATCACGCTGCATTGTTCCAAACAGATCTGCTAATGTATTTCCACTTGAGAGAGTGCTGTTGGGGTTTGGGATAACTTGTCTTCAAAATAAGACAGCATAATAGCTATTGGATAGGGGAGGTATCCAGCCAGAGAATTTCTTTAGATAGCAGCATATGATCACTCTTTTACACTGTGCACTGTGTAGCAGCAGATGGCAGCACTTTAATTTTGTACTTGAAGCAATCACAGGGTTTGTTTTTCTGCAGTATCTCATTCTTGCACAACAATTAATGGGTTGCAGCAGCTATTCCTAAAATCCATCACTAAGTTTGTGTAAAGACCTGAATAAAGTTCTGAATGAGTTTCTAACTTCTTAAAATGCACATTTCACTAAATGTATTAATAACCGATGACTGTTAAGCTCTTTTTTTAGGTTTTTAGTAACCACTTGTGATTTACTAAATAGGACAGCACTACCATCTCGTGTTTGCTCTGTTGTTTCCAAACCCTGTGCATGTCCCAATATTTACAGTACCGCCTCCCAGAAAGTAATTCGGACATCACTGAAGGCATGTAGCTATTATTGACTTTTTATGCATGTTAGTTACTAAGAAACATCTGCAGTGCCGTCCAATCAAAAGGAATCAACTATGTACATAGGAAGTTTCTGTAGCATTATCGATTGTAACATAACCTCCAAAATTAGCAATTATAAACAATTAATTGAACTGACTTTTTTTTTTTGTCAATTTAAACATGACTTTGATTTATTTATAAAAATTGGGTTTATTGCCAAGTGGTTTTGCAAATACTAGAAATTTCTCTTGATGTTATTGGTACATAACAAACATTAAGTAAAAATATAAGATAGATAAAATAATGATAAAATATAACAAATATAAAAACAATATAAATATAAACACACTATGTTTTAAGAGGTATATAGAAATAAATATAGAAAGGGTTCACCAGGTAATGTGCACAAGCTGAATATTTAAAATGTGCACAATACTAATCAAAACTAGGTAGTCCATATATTAGATTTTATTTATATAATCAGTACTATGAATATGGTTAAAATGAAGTATTCATTATTATTTAACAACAATTTATTGTGTGTCACGTCATATGCATCAGCCATATTCCATTACTTCTTTCACTCTTTAAATTAGCTTAATATTAATATAATTGATATTAATATAAATTACCTTAATATAATAGCATCTAATAATGTTAGTTGTAACCCGTTTCTCAAGGTTATTATAATTTCTTATCTGATTAATACAGAGGTTGGACCAATATCAAAAAACCCTAGGTATGACTACAGAGCCTTAAGTGTTAGCGAAGAACACACAACACGAACAGGTAGGGTTGAAAATTTATATTATACAAAAATAAAACATAATGTACAATCCCTGCCTATCTAAAGCCGGCTTCCTGAATGCACAGGCGCATATCAAAAGGGCCCAAAATAAATAATATCAACAAAAAGTGTCTCTTTATGAAATATCTTCAATAGAGTTAAAAGAAAATAAAACTGCTTCCTTCGGAATCCATGAATGTTTTGGTGTGTGTGTGTCTCTTGTAATCAGTATGTTCTCTTCACTACCCGGGTAGGTTTACGTGTGATGTTATCTGTATATCAAATGAAGAAGTAGGATGATGATGATGGTTCCAAAGATGCCACGGCTGGCCACACCAGGCTCTCGGTCCGTTCACGCTCACGTCTTTTCTGTTGGCTCGCCACTGACCTCCAGGGTCAGGTTCAGATGATCTCTCTCTAAAAAAAACAATCTATACATACAGTATAGAATGCATTAGCTACTACTATCTCACTTCAATCTGATCAACTTATCTTCATTAGAATATCATTTCAATTATACCCAATTGTAGAGGATATAAACACCCTAATCATTATGTAAATGAATAGGACACATCACACCACATAAGATAGGTCAGTTTCAATGAACAACCAATCATGTACTTCCTTCTTACAGTATAGAAATAAAATAAATTGAGATTTCTGAAACCAGATGTTTATGTTGGCTAGCGCAATTAGCGATTTTTAATAGCATCTTTAACAACATAAAACAACCAGAAACGGGGTCTATATGATATCAAAGAGCAAGAATTAAGGTCACAACTCCGACTGGTTTTAAAAACGGTATTTTACGACATAATGGAGTTTGCACAGTTAGCATAACCTCGCATTAGCGTTAGCATCCTTACTGGAGTTTATCTTGAGGAGCTCGCAGAGTCATGCAGCTCGACTCTGTCTCTCAGCTTTCAACCTAACAACACACAGTATTTCAATATTTGGTACGAGACTTTATAAATGTATATTTTTCAGAGGATATTTCCATAGCCATCAATACCAGTGATGCTTCGGGCGACGTCTCCACCGGAAAAAGGAAGACGAGTGATTTTCTAGAAAATTTCCCGGCATTCATTCATTTCATTGAATTCACGCGCCACCCTCTGGCGAAGTAGGGAATTACATTACAGTAACCTGGTATGGGTTACATAGTGCTGGTACAGTTAGCTACATAACAGCTTACACCTGAAACTGGTTTCAATATATTTAATAAAATCTAAGCTCAACACAAGAGTGTGAGGTGCAACATGTTTTATTTTAATGATATGCAGTATGAGCTGGTGTTCGTAAAAATGAATGAGCCCAACATCCACTCACATATTTACCTGGCCATACTATACACTGTATGAACCCTTGTATTCAAATTGTTTCCATGTCACAGAGGAATTGCTGTGCACTGTGAACATCCACAAAGATGACCATGTCTCGCAGTAAACACAGTCCTCGGGGATCTCATTTACTTTGCTTCTCTGGAGTGTCCACTAACACTTGGGAATATCAGTTGCTTGCTTGCTTCCTTTACGCATACACAGTCCATCCACTTCTTCTGTTTAATGAATAACAGAATGCACAGAACACATTTGAATGCAAATCCTTTTTTGGTTAGTGGTGGGTAGTCAGCAGAAACACAGCAGCAGATCCACTCGTTTACAGAAGGACATAAAATTACTACTTACAGTGAATACATGCACACACACACACACACACACTCACACACACTGTCCGTTTACACAGTAGCCCCAGTGAATAGTGATCACACACACTAACCCTCCACACACATCCATTACGGTTCTGTTGTTTGTCTTTCACTGCCTCCGCCCTACCTTGTTCACTTAAGGGTGGAGTGCCTGTGGGTGCCTGCGTGCGTGCGTGTGTGCGTGTGTGTGTGTGTGTGTGTGTGTGTTTGTGTGTGTGTGTGTGTGTGCATGTCAGAAGGATTAATATCAGTAATGGTGACAAAGTGCATTTATTTGCCCATATGTTGAGCCGCCGCTGTAATACTGATGGTGGGAGGATGGGGCTAAAACAGAGAGAAACAGGACTAGTAAATCAGAGAGGAGGGACTGTGGGGATGTGAGTACTGACCACTCATCTAGAGAGAGAGAGAGAGAGAGAGAGAGAGAGAGAGAGAGAGAGAGAGATGCTGCTAAGAGGTTATTAGATAAACCACATAATATCTGCTTCCCGCCCCCAAGTGGCACTCTGTAAGCCTCAGGGCCGAGAGGTGTTAAAGGTATTTTATGAGCATGTTTATGGAGATCGATATGTGTAAGCTGCAATGGCAGGGGACCGAGTGCAAAGGCATCAGCGAGATTGCTGTTTTGTCTGGAGGCAGCAGCGGTCTCACAATATGGCTGTTGAAAGTTTAGATTTGTTCTGCTTGGAATGCTCAGTCATTCACTCTATCCAACAAGTGTTCAAATTCAGGTGGCGCTGGAGCCTCTCACGTTATGGATATCATTTTCTAAGCAGCTAAAAAGGTGAATAATCCATCGAGAGTGAAAAGATAACCTTGTCGTGTTTAAGAATAGATAATATATCAATTGAGTTACGCCTTACAGTGCTTCGAAGCTGCAATAACTGATTCATTTTGCTCCGTAGAGCTGAGGCGAACAAAAATCCTCTGTGCTTGTCTCCTTTTGAGCAACCCTTTTCACATTACCTGTAGTCACTTGATCCATTGTCAATCCAAAAATACTGATTAGTGCAGCTTTAATACAGAATATGTATTATGCACAATTATGCATCAGAACCAGGAGGTCTTCTCTTGGTAAACACGTGCAGGTCCAAAGTTTCTGTCACGTACTATTTGAGTTACATTGTTCAGAAAAATGTGTCTACAACCTCATATCTTTCATACTGTGTACAATGGATGTGAAAGATATGAATGGCATTCCATCTATGTACAGTGCATTATTATTGGATGAAGTATTTTTCTTACTTCCTGTGATAGCAGGGCAAACACAGATGACCTTGGGTCATGTCAAATAGCTACAAATGAATTTAAAAAACATAAAATCATAAAACCTATTAAATACCTATACCTAAATACCTATTTCTCCATAAAAGATTTCTGTAGAGTTTATATTGCAGCCACAAGAGATGTTGTGCTTTAATTAAGTAACTCAAATCTATCGCTCTCTCACACCCTCATGCAAAAGTCAATACTGAATTCAACAAATCTGCACCCCTACACCTGGAGCCAAAAGTAGTTTTAGGGAAAGCAAGACAGGGGAACTCTTAAAATCCACTAGACCAGACTGCTTTTCCTTTTTTTAAAAAGATATTTCTTTCTTTGGCCTTTTCAAGCTTTTATTTGACAGAGACAGTTGAAGAGTGACAGGAATGTGGGGAGAGAGAGATGGGGAATGGAGGTGGCAGTAGCTCAGTCCATAGAGACTTGGAAACCGGAGGGTGGGAGGTTCAAGTCCAGCATGGACCAAAAATATGGAAGGTGGACTGGTAGCTGGAGAGGTCTTTGAGCAAGGCACTGAGCCTCCCCAACTGCTCGCAGGAGCTGCCCATCACTCCACATTGCATATCTATTAGCCCTGCATGTGTGTTCTGGGTTAAAATGCATGTAAATAAAACGGAGTGAATGAAGCATTTCCCCATTGAGGGAGACATGCAGCAAAGGGCCACAGATCAGATTCAAACCCTGGGCCGCTGTTTCTGTCCTGTTTAAATGAAGTGTTTTTTATAATGATAATCTTAGTTCAGTAAAAGAGAGAAAATTTAATTAAGAGGGTGTATGGATGGATTTTTTTTGTTCAATTAGAAATATTTGTGTTGTTTGAATGTTTCCTTTCTCAACAGTTTATGAGTTTATGTATTACAATAGTAATAATAATATTCTTTTGGCTCTGGCTGGCTTTGAGGCAAATTGAGTAAGAGTAAGAGAATGGTTTTGTTTTGTGGGACAACAGATGTGGATTATTTTTATGATTGTTTGCAGAATTAGTTACATAAAAAATGGCACAATCATGTCCAATTCAAATGTAATATCAGGAAAGTTCACAAAAATCTATTTATTTATTATCTATGTATTTCAAATCTGGAAACTAGTTCATAGCACTTTTTAGATTTTTACTATTATGTACATAAAAGCCTAAATTAAACAGTTAAACTATAATGGTCTTTACCATCTATGGACCGTCTTCTAGGTTAGTGTGCCATTAGAGCTGACATGACTCCAGTTTACATACATTTCATCCCGAAGGATCCCAAAGCTGATACTAAGGCTGCTGTTCCTTTAAGAAATGACTCAGGCACGATAACTTGCCTTTATGGTGATAATGCACTTTCTCACATTGTCATGATAAAGAATCTTGGGCTAAACAACTCATACACACTGCAGTACACTGCAGTCAGCACATGCACACACATCCTGCCTGTGCATATTTATCTGCAAGCAAGTACTACACATAGCCAGAGCCATTCTCTTCCTGTGTACGTGAACATTTACACGCTATCCTTATCCACGCTACGCACACACACACACACACACACACAGACACACACACACACACACACACACACACACACACACACACACACACACACACACACACTCTCACACACACACACACACACACACACACTCACACATTGTACAATGCAAGCCTGAGCCAGTGCAGCAGGAGTGCCACATTGGATCACAGTGAAAAGCCAATGAAGACCTGCAGCTTTGGAGCCCATGGCACAGAGTGAGCCTCTGAATGAGGCAGCTTCCTGCTGAGGACAGTAAACACAGCACACAGCAGTCAGAGCAGACGATCCTGCTCAGCACAGACGACAACTGACTCTTCACAACCTACGAAACCACTCACGCTTTACGGACTGCTCACTCACTTGGATCCTTTGTTTCCAGAATTTAACAAGAACAAGAAGATAGTGTGTGCAGTTAGTGTTAGTGGTAGTGTTAGTTTTGCTTTTATGGGTGTGTGTGTGTGCTTTGGCACAAGTATGCATGTGCATGTCTCTAGTTAGAATCCATTACAAAGCTCTATATACTTTAAATAATGTCAAAAAGCATAAAGCATAAAATGTTCAGACATGGCCGTGTCAAAGTGGGCATAAATGACTTTGCAGCACCTCACCGTCAATCTACGGTATTAAAAACACGATGATTCTTATTTCCAGGTGATTGTACGTTCATCAAAACATAAGTATTATATTCCATTTCTGCCATATTCTGTAAATAGAGCCCCAACCATGTTTAATGATTCATCAGATATGATACTACCCAATTTACATAACCTCTGTAATGTCTTTAAGAGCACAGCTTTTGATATTTTGGCATGTGGAATAAAGTGGCCCTCTACTTCTAATCACTCTTCTGAGTGTAAACCTCATATAAGATTGAAAAGAGGTTTGAAACATTTGTAGCTTTCTTTATGGTACACAGCAGCTGTGGTCAGCTTGTATTCGTCAGTCCAGTTGTGACAAAAAGTATTAAAATGTCTGTCATGTCACTCCTACAGCATAATCCACTTCTCAGCTCCGTAGCTATATGTCCAGTATAATCCAAACAGTCACATTTCCTCCTGAAATAATGTTAAATGCACTGTTTCCATTTCAAAGCTCACACATGACCTTTTCATATTTTTTATGCGCCTATATATTTTCCATAGGGATACCATGAATGCATGGATAAATGATATGCTTTAAAGTCAACACATTTGAAGGCCCTCTTTTGTTGGAGCTCTGTTTTGAATTATTATTCACTTCCTGACTGCTCACTTCCCTGCAGTTGAACGTTCTCCCAGGCTAGTTCCCTGCCTCTCCATGTGAAACCTTATACAGCCTCGACATACATAACCGGAGCATAGTATCAACCCGGCACTCCCTGGTTATGTGGCCCTTGCCTTACCAGCCCACAGCCACTCCCTCAGGGGTACAATTCGTTCAATCTTCCCCCCACATCTCATGGACTTCTGCCAAGGCTTCATTCAAAGAGGGGGTAGCAGAAGAAGCAAAGTTTTATTGTGTGGAAGGCCCTGTTGGGAACTTTACCACTTCCTTCAGTAGATATGTTAAATTATGCAAACATTAAAGACAGCATAAGCTGTATTTATACAGATATACTGTTCATACGGGTTAAAGTTGAATACGATACTGTAAATACAAAATGCGCTAATCAGTTTCAACACTGGCTCAAATGTTGCAAATAATGTTGAACCTACAAAGAATTCTCACCCTGCTCTGCAGCTCGCCTCAGCTCTGGGGAGTACTTTTACTTCTTAATAATTACTGCTTAAGAAAAACAAATATTAAATATTACCCATTACATAACAGGTTAATTATTTTGTTGAGTCGTATACTTTGAAATAAATGACCATTTCTGTATGTATGTATGTAACATAATAAAAATCAGACTTATTTTTACCAACATTTGTGTGACTCGCAAGGTGGCGCCACTGCCAGGCACTTCCTGTTCTGTTTGAAGACAGTGGCACATAGCTTCGTAATCATCATGATCATCCATATCAACAACAACAAACATAGTGCCCCAGACAGTGAACCCAGGGCAGCAACTTTTTTTTTCATGTTGACTCCACCCTCCTCTAATCAGCGTTGGGTCAAGCACAAAGCCTGGCTCTGTGCTGCACTGCAGACTGAGGATGAGTGCAACAAGCTGCTGCAGGCAGGTCAGCTGGCTGTGAGCAGAGCCAGGGCAGCGTTGGTCTGCTGATGCATTCATCTGCCTGCCTCTGTTTATGCTTTCTGTCTTATCAATTATTTACTATGTGCATTTCTGTTTGCAAATCTGTTGCTGTAGCTGCTTGCCTGTTGTCAGTTTCCCTCTTGGACTATAAAGGGCCTGAATTTGTGAACATGAGTGTGTATTATGAATGGTGTTGGCCTGTGCAGGCATCCAGTGTGCGTCTATTGTTCACATGTGCTTTCATTAAGAGATCTAATATAAGAGTTTCAGTGCATGTCTTTTGCGGCAAAATAAATGTTTGCATAAAAGTGCATACAAGTCACATGATTCATGTTCAGCGAGTTATACAGTATCGTTTTTCTCTACAATCAATTTATATAACTTCCAAAACTGATTTCACACATACAGTCATCAAGTACAATCATGTCAACACAAGGTATCAGTGTCACTCAGATTGTGATCAACCCCTCCGACACGGCGCACACTTGATAAATCATAGAAAAATGTGGCTCTTATACCTCGCCCAGAACAGATGTAGCCGTAGTACAGTATACTCGGTTTCCATTGCTGTGGAACAAAGCTCTTTGTTAGCTGTTTGATGGAGCGAGGCCATTCTGCTTGAGTTAGTGAGAGAGGAACCACCTGCAAGCTGACATATGCTTCCCCCGCTAGAGTTTAATATGCACTCAGGCAAAACCTACTGGCAGAAATCACGCCAATTTGGAAATCCTCATAACCCAGGACGAATTTTTTCATTCGTGACCCTGTCCTTCTTACCAATCAGTCTACGTCACTTATATGGAAAAATAAAAGAGGTCTAGGTGCTTTAATAGGACATCAAAATGTTGGGTTTTTTTGTGTGTTTTTTTTATCTCAGTGTGAAAACTCTGAGACAAAAACCACTGAAAAAACAACGAAAGTCATATTTATATGCAGAGTTTCTAGTAAAGATTACCCTGACCCTTCTGATATGAAGCCTTGAGGTCCAACCACAGGAAATTACCATCAGCAACATACTGAATGAAGAAAATATAGTGACCGCTGCTTTTAGTGTGTTTTGGATACCATCCAGATTCCACTGACTTCCCTGTTAAGTCTGCAGGGACGCTACAAAAAGCATTTGTGTGCGTTGCTTTGAGTGTGTGTGTGTGTGTGTGTGTGTGTGTCCACAAGCTGAGTGAGTGCTGGGGTTACAGGACAGCAGTAAACGGTGTGACATTTACAGATTTATTTCACACACACAAAAAAAAAACTTCATCACAAGCAGAATATCAGTTACGCTCTGCAAGAAAGCTGATACTGAAATGTTGCATAAACATTACAGAGTGAAATGTGAAATCAGTAGGGCAGTTACTTTACCTCGCAGTGTATAATGTTAAAAATGTATTTGAACACATCAGTCGCAATAATCCCGGGGCCCTGAGGTAAGTTCCCATCAAATCCAAACAGTGCATCAGAGGAGGGGGGTGGGGAGGAGGCGTCACGCCTGACGTGGTGAGGAATTTGCCAAGGCCACTAGTACCCTTCCGCCCATCACCCCCGCCCACCCCCTATTGTGTGCTTTGGTCATTCGTCATGCCAAGCAACCCAGCTAGCTCAAGCAAACAAAGGAGCACCTGTACACAATAGCCGTCTTGTTTCCACTGTGTGACAGCACGGCAGGTATTTCAAGGCTGACACTTAGAAAAGGCCGCTGGAGAGGTGCTTTGAAGTCACTGTCAGGGACACTGTCTGTGAGTGCTGGCACATAGCCCAGATGCAAACAGTAAATACTTTAGTAGATCAAACATGCATAGCACTTAAGGGCAACAAATGCAGTAGCATCTTTCAGGTAGCAATAGAAGCTCCTCGTGCACCTTTATTAAAGTTTCTTCCCGGCTGATGACCACAACTAAAGGTAAGGATGGGTGTGGTCAGTAGTGTCCCTCTGCTGAACCTTTAACCACACCGAAACAGTGATGTCAGAGATTACACAAAACACCTTCAGTACACGTCTGCATCACTGCAACAAGGTGAGCTCTTCAACCACCAGACATCATCAAAAACAAGATTGAAAGCTGTCAAAAACTTCTTTTCTCCATCAACCTCTTATAACAAGTCACACAACAATGTCCTGTGAAAACAAAATAATCTGCTAAGTTATTGTTCCTTTCACACAGAGACCTGAACTTGTGATGTGGTTGGACACATATTTTTGCCAGATGTCGAAAAGTTGTAATTTCATTCATCTCTCCAAGATGCATACGTAATCGTTACTCCTCCTGCAGTGTCTATCTCCTCTGTTCTTTTGATAACAGAAGCCAAAGTTACACTTAAATCACAGTGATTTTTTTTCTTCTTTTCTTCTCTCAACCCAATACACTGAATGAGAAAACCTTAGTCTTGCTCACAGCTCAGAAATACAACTTGTAGTGCAGAAGTTATTTATCTTCTGCTTTTGGTATTTATGAGGGCTGATCCTGATTTGCAAGTAACCTGGGAAAACAAAGAAGGGTTGCAATCAGTTTTGTCATCTGGCCAGTACAGATGCATGTGGATGAGCGTAAATGAAAGTTTCTCATCTGGATTTTATACAAGACACTTGAAAACGATGAGTGTAAATGAGGCCAGGGACTTCAGCGTGTGTGTTTTTGTTTGGGCTTTCTCAGGGAGGTCAAGATGTCTTCGAGTGTACTCCTTGTCCTGTTCCTCATAGAAATGAATAAGGAGCAAAATCCAGTCTGGCTGCACCATTATAGAGCTGCTTGTTCTACAGACAGAATAAAAACAGAAAATTCGAGAGGTTTTTGATTAAATGGATAAAAAAAAAAAAAAGTCGCTGGATCCTTTAAAAAATATTCTTGCTGTGTGTGAAAACATTTAGAAAGCTATTCCTTCGGAGCGGTCTTCTTTAGCTGTGATAGTTGGAAACACACTGCTGTGCAGAGAGGCCAGCAAAAGAGGAAGAGACACAGTACAAAGAGAAAGAAGTGGAGGAGAATAAGTGGCATCTCTTGTGGCCTGGCCAAGCATCTCCAAGTAATCACATCTGAAATCAGGAGAAAATGCAGAGCAGTTGCTTAAGGCAAGATGGAGAGTACAGAAGGTCAGCTGGGCATCTCATATGTTCTTAACATGAACCATCCATCTGTGAATACAGCACACTGTCCCATTCACGGCCCGTTCATCTGGTCTTTTTATTAATTCATGCCTCCTGTGGTGTCTTTTTTTGTGCTGAGAACATACTCAAAGAAGGAGTAGTGAGGATTGATCATCATCTTTTTTTAAATGACAGTAGTACAGTATGGTACTTTAGAGGTTGTTCCTCTCAAATTTCCCGTTAAAACACAGAAGAACATGGAAAAATGTCAAGTGAAGTACATCATCAGCTAGTAGCTTCTACTGTAGCTGGGCTCTAACCTTAAAATGTCCACTTGACTTGCTTCTGTTTTATTCCAGGCAGCGTGGTTGTGGAGCTGGAGTGGGAGTCTGTAGCAGAACGCTAAGAAAATCCATATTCTGTTCAGACCTTGTGTTGTGTTGCTTTGAATTATTCAGTTATGCTTTAACATGGCACACGTGACCTAACCCAGTTGCACCCGGCAAATCATCATGTATCATCATCATCATCATCATCTCCTTTTCTTTTTCCTCCCTTTCCAAGGTCTTCCTGAATGTTCGAATTCAAAACAGGAGGTGAAAGCTCTAAATTGCAATGTAGCACTTCTTCTGTTTGATAGCCTTGTGTGGTGTGTATTAGAGCAATAATAGTTCACACATTTAGTCACAAAGTCTCAAAGGTTCTGTAGCATTGAGAAAACCCTTAATCACACCTATGGGCATCAAGTGAACTACAGTCAGCAGTCCACACTTCATAGCAGCCAGCGAGCGTCATCCTGGGCATTGGCCAGAAGTGACACACATGAGACTGAACACTGAATAAATACTGAATGCTGGAAATGATTATATATTATTTAATTAATTTAGAATAACATTACTGTAATGTTCCTTTTTTTTTTGGACCATTGGCTCCATGATACTAACTTGGTTGCTGTTTGCAAATAACCCCATCAGCCAAGGCCATAAAGAAACCAATACCAGACTGACGCTGTGGGGTGTTGTAGTTGGTGCAGGTTTTTGTTGACTTTCACAGACTCCATTTCCAACCTAGTGTCGCAGAGGAATGGAGAGAGAAGGTGCACGGAGACGTACATTAATGTCATATCCTTTGGGGTTTTCCTTTTTGGGAGTTCTTTACATTGAAATCAGTCCACAGGTTTATAAGCAACAGAAAAAAGTCAGGTCATTTTGAAGTTATCTTGCAACCTGCCCATCAATTAGCAATAAAAAAAACATAACATTAATACATAAAAGCAGCAGAATTTTACATATGGCACCTTTAATTATGATGTAAAATGTTCGAATATATTTTATATTTAATACATTAGGAATGGACAGTTTTCAGAATCTGAGCTACATTTTGCTTTAAACCTGTAACAACAGATTTTTTTTGGTCACTTGCACTTAGTGTAGGCACATTAGGAGTTCATTCTTTCTCTTTATCTGGTTGGTAGTTGGCAGGGCTTATTAATTAACCTGATGTGATCTGAGAAATCCAACACTGGAGTAAACTTTTTCAAGGCTTTGGCCTTGAGAGCTGAATGCCTGCCCTGTTACCTTCAGCTTTGTTTCGATTTGGACCAACAATCAACAACAAAAAAAACTTGATCATGAACGTCTACTGATGGAAACTGGGCTGACCACTCGTGGTCGACGCTAACTGCTGTTGCTAACCGGTGGTGAGCCCTTGCGCAACCAACTACCAGCCATCCTTCTCTTTGTGCACACTTTGTCCTCGACACGGTGGGAACCGAACAATCAGCATCAGTGACAGCAGCAGCAAGCTTTGAACACAACACTAACATATCATCATTTTTTACGTTGGGTGATGGTTCTCTGAGAGTTCGTCAGTACGGATGACCTCTTTCATATTACATGCGGTAATTATTGTTGACATTTTAGTGGTCCATTCAGCTATGACACAGTGCTGGCTATGAAGATCCTCTAGGAAGCTTCACATTTATAGAATTTGTGAAGATAACTATTGATTGATAGTTGAAAGGCTAATTGCATATGCAACATGTAATTGTAATTCTATACTGGTATGCCTAAATACAACTACATGCAACATCAGGGTTCATCAAACATATATGTCCATGTGTGATGATGTATCACTGTAAGTAGAGGGTAAAATAAACACTATGTGGCCTCTGGAGGATAACTGCATGCTTTTTGTAGAAACAGGAAAAACCAGGGCAAAAAGTAAAACTTCTTAGTTGTTATGTAAATAGACAAATGTCTAACAGTCTTCATCTAAATACAGTAAATCTCTCCCTAAGGGCCTCAAAATGCAGATAAAAAAAGGATACTTAACTCTGCTCAGCTGCCAGTCCAAAAAAGGAGATGATCCCCTCTGGGTTCTCGCTGATGGGAGGAGCTTCGGAGGGCAATTCACTGTGTTCCTGACATGATGACCCATATGTCACAAGTCTGAAGGCATCATCAGAGCAGAGGCAGTGGTGCTGTGAGATGTGTTGAGAGTTTCACGATGACAGTGAGTGAGGTTTCCTGTATCCAGAGGGACACAGAAAATGTTCATTTGTCAATTCAGTCTCATTTGTGTGTCTCATTTGTGTGTAGTCATAAGTGATTAAGCAGAGGTGTGTTTGTTGTAGCAGCAGAGCAAACATACAGTGCTTCCATGTTGTCTGATGGTGGACACAGGTAAAACCCATCTATGTCCTGGAATCTATAAAGATATAAAGTGTTTTTCAACTAATGAGAAAAGCCAAAGAGCAGGACAGCCTGTTCTGCGCTATACTACAGGAAAGCCAAACATTTGCAGCATCCAGATCCAGCTGATGTTTTATTGCTTGGGATCACGGCCAGGTTTAAGAATGTGCTGACGTGAATTTAGGCAGTTAAATATGCTGAATAATGTGAGTAATTCACTCAATGTCCCATTCCTGTCTTGGCTCTTAGTTAAAGAGCTCTGTCTTCTGTTGCTCACTCATGGCTCAGATTTAAAAGCTGAACACTTTAGTACTGTACTGTAGAGCAGTTACAGTAAAATAGAATCCTAATTATACCAGGTGCCTCATTAGTGTGTTATGAAGCCCCGTCCTGTCATTGGCTGTGATGTGACATCCCTCCACAACCCTGTCACGTAATCTAATGGCCTTTTTGTGCTGAGCCATTCATCCTTAATCTTCCAGGGCTGCACTGAGCTTTGCAGCACTGGTTTAGTTAAAAGAAGGATTTCACTCTTTCCCCGCTCTCTCCGTCTTTGCTTCTTATGCTTTGTGGACATTACGATGAATGAGGCATTAAGCACACAGAGGTAAAGTAGATTAAAGTGATATCTGAAGCACAGAAACGACCATGCTCATGCTCATTTACAGAGCTTGTGTTAAGTGATGAGCAGACATAAGTCATGGGTCAGCGAACGTGACTCAGGGCAAAATTCCTTTGTTGTGCAATGCGAGCGGCCACTCAGAGAGTTATCCTATGATGCACCAAAAGGCCACAGAAAGTTCATGTGGTTTTAATGACTTATGAATGATGCACATGCTGCCTTTCAGATGTGCAAAATGGTGCATCAGTGCAATGTCACGCCACAGATAATACAAGGTTATGTGTAGCCTGCAGGTTGCATAGGATTATACACAGACATATGCACAGCGCTGTTAAAGTTTCACCCATCAAAAAACACATTTTCTGTATCTGGATGGAGAAGATGGTGCAACGATGGCTTGCAATAGTCTGATCATTCATCAAATCATATGCTGGGATAGACATACAGTACCCTAAAAAAATGTACAGACTTTTGGTTTTGCATGACTGCATTAAGCCATTAGAGCATCTTGAAGAATTAATAAGAAATATGAAGATCAGTTAAATATTTATACAAAGTTAACTGCAAGTTATTTGACATACAGAAAAACTGCAAGGATAGCAAAAACATTAAAGATTGAGATGTGAAATGTCAGAGGGAACGCTGTGGAAATTTCCAAAGAGAAGGAAGCGTTGAGGTAATACTTGTATGATAAGGAATGAGGCTCTTTCCAGGAAGGATGTGTTAAAAGGTCAGGTGTCAGGCAACATCACATTATACAGTCTTCTTTGTTGCTACATTTATGACAGCCACATTTCAAGTGTTATACCATTTACCATTCTCACTTCCTCATTCTTTCTTTCTTTTTCCTTTTCCATATCCATCTCTCTCTCTCTCTCTCTCTCTCTCTCTCTCTCTCTCTCTCTCTCTCTCTCTCTCTCTCTCTCTCTCTCTCTCTCTCTCTCTCGTGTGCAATTATTTAGCCACCTAACTGCTCATTCATTGACTCATTCATTCAACAAACACAAATAACTTTTCATGTTCTCAAATAAGTTCTCAAATACATACTGGATTGAGCACGAATGGACAGTATTGTAAAACCTTAATTAAGAGTTTTCAGCCACAATCTTCGCACAGGGGGGCTTAGATCTAAATGCTGTTGTCAGCATGCTGAAATGCTCACAATGACAATGTTAAAATGCTGATGTTAGCAGGTATAGCAGGTGTTTACTATTTTCACTTACTTATTTTAGTGAGCTAGCATGCTAATATTTGCTAATTGGCTCTTAACACTAAGTGCAGATGGGGCTGATGGGGTTTTGTGGGTATTCATTTTGTTTGATCAGCTGGGTACCATGATTGTCTGCAAATTGTGTGCCAATCCATCCATTAGTTGCTAAGACATTTCAATTCCTCCAAATTCCTCCATCAATCACATTTCAGTGCAGTTTTGATAGGGTGGTTGTATCTGGAAGGATGATTTTTACTTAACATTCAGTCGATCCTTTGTCAGCTCATTCAATATTTTTATATGCATTTATAAGAAACATTCCAAATAACATGTTTGACATTGTCAACATCATTAGCTTATATGACAGGTTTGAGCATTCTTCTTATATTTTATTGATGACTCTACAAAAGAAACACTCCTTTAATTAACATTTTCTCACATAGAATCTGGTCTGTATGTAACTTCATACACCAGCCTTTTACTTGATGTACAGTACACTGATAATTCTTCTTGATAAATCCATATAAATACTTAATATAATACTCATGTAGCTCCTTCATAATGTGTTTTTCTGTTGTGTGTGTTTTATGTACTTTATCATAATTTATGGAAAAAAATGTAATATAAAATCATCTGAGGCTCTGATCAAAACAGTTATGTGTTTGTGTGAGTGTCAAGATTTCCTCATTAAGCAAGCATGTCCCGTGTGTTTTGAAAGTCTTCCTCACGTTTGCAATCTTGACAGCCAATTTATGGACTAATAGTAAAAATACATCACACAAGCGGGCTCTTAACTACTTAAATACTGAAGGTGTGAATACTGGGACAGACACCCTGTCTATAATGCTTATATCCCTTAACATAACTTGAAATCAGAAGTGATGGATGGGTCAGTCACTGTGTACTTCATGAGAGCTACTAATGGAGGAGGACTGCCAGAGTGTAGCACCAAAGTCACCCGCGTGCAGCTGTCAGATTTGAAGGCTACATTATCACTGTTGGCCATTAAGTTCACTCTGTCATTACTTGTCAGCCGCGCCACCAGGCGCATCAAGCAGTGTGAATGGAAACGGTGGCTAATAATAGTTTATGATAAACAAACCATTCTTATCCAGGTCTTCCTCATTACATATGCTGTCATAACACAGCGGCACAATGGCAGGAAAAGTGATCATCTGAAAGCACTGCTTTAATGCACCACAAGGTCCTGGCTTTTTTATATAACATTGACATTTATTACAAGTTCTACATATTGAACTCAGAACAGAATGTAGAAGCCATATAGTATTGAATGTGTGACAATGGAGATGATGTATAAACTTCAATGCACGGTTGTAAAAAGACGATATTTTGACTATAATGTCAACATCCACTACACGCTGTGGACTATGCTGTGATTGGGCATGTACTGCATGCAGTTTGATTCGATTCATGTGGATGAAACACAACATGCCGCTCAGTCTGGGTTTATATTTAATGTTTGAACATACATGCAGAGATTTACATGTGTGTGAGAGAACAGAAGACAAAGAAAAGATGACAGTGAGATATAGAGAGGCAGCAAATGCTAGCACGAAAATACTGACACACACATGCAGACTGATAGATGGTTGGGAAAGGAATATGAAGTTTTCGGGCCTGTGGCAGTGTGCCTGCATCTGTTGATTCGATTTGGGCGACACTGTATGACAAGAAGCTGGCAGAGGAGCTGTATGACCCTCCCCTCCCCCACTGGAAGTCACGATTGAAGCGACTGACACGAATTACATCCAAACACACACAAATCAAACCAAGTCCTCTTAAACCCCCTGCCCTACCAGCCAATGATCAGCCATGAGTCTACAGCCATGCTAACATTTCTATGCACAGAGGCGCTTTGAGCTAAATGTTTATGTCAGCACGCTAACATGCTCACAATGGTAATGTTAATGTGCTTATGTTTAGCAGGTTTGTTCACCATATGCATCATCTCATTGTAGCATGTTAACGTGCCAATTTTCGCTAACTAGCATTAAACGCAAAGTACGGCTGAGGCTGTGGGGAGTGACTTTTGTTTTGCAGGTCTTGGACATAAAAGCAGCATATTGGACAAATAGGTAGTCCACTAAAGTTATTATAATTGCTCTTGTGTGGGACATGAATTTATGTGCTAAATTTTATGGTGACCCTTGAAGACAATGACAAGATGTGAAAAGTGTGGATAAAAACGTGGCTAAAAGCAACAACAACAAATAACGTTGCTCTTTATGAAAACTACTGCTTCTGATTTGTGCTGCCTCATCGAAACATGAGATGCATGGGGCATTTATATCCATCACCCAGTCTTCCTTCACTAAGTTGTTTTTCAGACAGTTCACACCACTGAAAGATCACTCCCACAGGGTATGGAGCTCTTTTGTTTCTTGTACTATTTAATAGCTTACCTCTGGTTAATGTATTTTTTATAGGATAGTTAGAAGCGCAGTGTTGGTGCTGTTTAGTTTAATGGTGCTCTGTAGATGAAGATGTCCATAATTTATCACACTAGTGTCTTCCGCTCTTTTAAGCACTTTTCTATATTCGTGTTTATTGTTCATCAATTGCCCGCAAAGAGAATTTCTCTCAGAGGAAACTGCAATGAACTCATGTTAAACTTACATTTGATGTATGAGCAGCTGATAAAGAATGAAAATAGGGAAAGTTGTACCTTTCCAGCTTAAAAGTGCACTTACTATTTCCTGTCCCATCCAGGCCAATGGTTTTTACTCCCATGAGACCTAGAGTACTTTCACTGTTATTTTTAGGTTGGGAAACGCTCATCTGCTGTTCCCAAGGTGAGAAGCCTGGCCCATCTGATCCCATCAAAAAGTGTATTCATCCATCCTGCCAAAGTCCACTGTCTATCTAGCTGATTGTCTATTTACATCATTGTCTTTAGCATTTTGATTTAGTAATTCCTTGGTTTATAGACATGCTTTACAATTATGGCCTTTTCTATTTTTCAAGTGTGTAGATTTATTGCTGGAAAAAAAAGAAATCAAATCTGTGCCTTCTGCAGCATGTTTGATTCACAAAATATAAGTAGTATAGTATAGAGATTCAACATATATTTTTGCATTTCTGTGTCAGGGGCAAACACAGACTGTAGGAGTGTCTGAACAGAGAGGGGAGGTTTCACCCACACATGAAAGCATGGTGTACCACCTGTCTAACCTGAAACACAGGAATACTGACAGGCAGGGTCACATGTGTAAACTGTGACAGACTAGATCACTATCAAATTAACATTCCAGTCAGAATTATCATATCAAGTCGACTCATTTTCTTTGAGTATCGGCTCAGATAATGACATTTCCTTACAACTCTCGGTAGAAAAGCTGAGTCAACATAATTATTTGAATTGGCTGAAATAAAACAGAAAACAACACAAGTCTCTAACTCAGGGAAGTAAAGAGCCCTTCCATGCTAAAGGTACAGCCAAGATTGAGCTCTGAGCAGCACGCATGCGCTCATTGTAATATTGCTGCCTTCATGTGCTCTGCGTAGACTCCAGTATTCAAACTGCCACAACTCATTACAGCATATGTAGTAATTATAATTCGTATTTCAGTTGATATATCGGTTACGTGATGTCTTCTGTTTTTTGGATGATTAAAAAATGTATGTATTTTAAGTAGGCATTGTTTATAGGCTGTATTTTTTTTCCCCAGTATGGATCTGCTGAGAAACATGGTTAAACTAGTGCTAGTATCAGCTGTCATTCAGAAAGGTAATTAATAATTAAGAAAGTTAAAATGAGTCAAAAATATTTCAAAATAAAACAATTACATAAAATTGATGACATTTAAATTAAAACGTATCTCATTAGAATAAAAGACCCTTCGCGTCATGTGTAAGTTAGTAAGACAAACAATGATATCTCACGTCATATGATATCATGCAATATATTTCTCCAGATTTAGAAACGTCAGGGTTTATTATTTCCTACTAATAATAACGCCATATTACTTCCACAATGTTGTTGGGTCGTTCACGTGTATCCATCGTGTCCGACAGCACGTGAACGCGGCACGAGCAGCAACACATTCCCAGCGCCACACAGCAGAGCCCAGACTGGGAATGAGTACACGAGAGCGTCGTACCTGGTTAAACGGGCCGAGCACGGTGACAACCGTCGGTAAAGTCAGCGGTCAGACGCGGAGAGAAAAGAGTGCGGTCGTTGTTCACTGGAGAAAAGAAAGAAACAGCGTTTAAAGTGAGTTTAAAAGAGCAGCTGGGAGGATTCAATAAGTGGGCACGAGACAGTGAGTGGGAGCGCGGCAGATGTAAGATGACATCGATGAAGGAGCATTAAACCTTCAGGGGATGTTAAGAGAAATGATGAAAACAATATAAGGAGTGACTTCAGAGCCGACAGGAATGGCTTGATTTGTCACCCCGGCAGAGCGGCGGGACCACACTGTCAGAGGCACTCATGTTTCTGTGGGAGAGAAAGAAAGTTTGCTGCGCTTCTTTCGGATACAAGTCTACTTTATAAGAGGAGCTTCGCTGCTGTGATTGTTTCTCATCCCAGCGGCAGAGCTCGACTGTTTTGGTGTCGGCTCATAACTGTTCACAATGTCCAAACCCGTGCTAAAGAAAAACCACTGGACCTCCAGGGTGAATGAGACCTCCGTCTCCAAAGATGCCCGTGGTGACTTGAATGTGCAAGCTGCGCGGCGGCGCGGAGAACGGGGAGTTCGCCTACATCGGGCAAGTTGAAGAGGATGTCGTGGTTTACCAAAGTGGAAAGTTAAATGAAGGGGAACTACTGCTGGAAGTGGAGAACCTCTCCATTTCGGGATTACCCTTGTACGACATACACACCGTGATAAAGAACTGCAAAGGTCCCGTCAGGTTGAAAACTGTCAGGCAAGGTAAGCACTGCGAGAGGTCGAGCCACACGCCAAACTCCATTCAAACTTCAGGCCTTTTCGTGTCGCTGAGTGTTTTGCAAGGTGGCAGGAGTTAAAAAAAAGCGGCGCCGAGCCTTTGGTCGAAAGAGAAGGAAGCCTTCCTCAATTCGGCGCACAAAAATGTACAATTAATGTTAAAAGTTTAGCAGAAGCGAAACTTTAAGGTGGCTTTGCCTACAGGAAGAACTTCTGCGACTTAACCTCAAGTTGGTAAAATGTTAGAGCAAGTTCAAAAGTTGCTTTACCGAAGCGCGTGCACCTGTCCACGAACGAGGCCACGTTAAATGGACAGATTTTTGAAAGGCGTTTGGCGTGCACCCTTTCCCCCCCATGCTAGATAAAATAGCACCTGCCTGGTCCAGGTGGATGGAAACAATACAGGTAGAGACACACACACACACACACACACATTGTTTACCAAGCTTCCGCTTCTATTCAGTTTTCTTTCCAACCCAATGATATGAATCAAACGTTAAGAAAACATTCATAATAACGTGCCAGTCAGATAACAGAGAACAATATTCAACACCTGGAATAATCATTGCAGCTCTGACTCTATAATTACTTAAGTTAGCCTAATTAGGCTAAATATTGACTTCATGTATGAAGTTCAGGTGATACCATTAGATGTTCCATACAACAAAATGAGGTCAGTTTACTCTCAGTTTGCATTAATCTAAGAGTTGTCTCCTAAACGAGCAGCTTTAAGCAAAGTCGGAGTTGGCCTGTGTGTGTGTTAGGGCTGTACAGTGTCTGTTGACTCTCAGGCTAGACTGGCAACGCTTCTCTAGCACCTAACAAGAATGTGAACACAAGGCACCAAACATCAGGCCAGTGTGGCTGGTCTGGCTAGTTCATGGTCAGCCTGACTCAGTGGGGCTGGGCCGTTTGACACTGAGCTGCTCTGACAGGCGCCCAGCATGGCAAAGCAGACTGCTGAAGGGATGCTCCGAGCCAGCCTGGGACACACTAACTTCCTGCAGAGCCAGACAAAAAGAGCAGCAAGTCTTCAAGGACGGTTTCACATATTTATAACCTGTGAACGCCGGCAGCGATATTGGCTGGGCCTGTTCAGAAGTGACACTAGGCTAAAAAAAAAAAAAAAAAATTCAATCTATGTGAAGTGAAGGAGAAAACCTTCAGCTGAACATGTACATTTCCTGTTTGCGATGGGGAGCATCTGGGCTAATGGAAAACATGGTTTACCGTCGCAGAGGCCACCGCTGTCTTGACCCTGATTTATTTTGTTTACAATAGAGGAGAGGGGGTTTTTATTCTAAACAAACACTGTCTGCTCTCTTTGGTTTGCTAACCAGTCACCCACTGTAGTCTGTGTATGGAATAAAAGGCCGCCTCAGTATCAGATAGTTTGTATTTGAAAGAGCTCAACTAGAGCACAGTGAGGGTGGAGCGCGCAGGTGTTTTCACTCATTGGCTAATGGGACCTATTTAGGTCAGAGAGGGGCGGAGCTATGCTGGCGATTATGCGACGTCGCCAAACTCAATAAGCACAGGTGTCGGCGCTAAAATTAACGACAGCCCCGATGCCGATGCTCCCACACTGCCGTGGCTAATGCCATCAGTGGCGCCCAGTGCTTCTCCTGCTGTGACGGGGTCAGAACGTCTGCTGTGAAAACGGCCTGCGCACAAATGAGAATGATGAGAATGATAAGAATGTAAGCCGCAACAGTACAGGACGGTCGGGGAAATGTCAGCCTGTAAACTCCCACACAGTCCCCGAGAAGAGGGCCAATCAGGCTCAATAAGTGAAAACACCTGTGCCGTTGAATCACAGGGGTCGTCAGGGTCTTGAATTGAGTTTGCATGGTGCCGGTTTTCTCTTTGGGTTTCCCAGATATCGGAGTTTGTCTCTCATGCTCAGGCACTTGAGTTAAGTATTGTTTACTGGTTTCCAGGTGATTTTGAGTCGTGGTGCGCTCTGCGGGCAGCTCGCCTCCTTCCACTCAGTAACTGCAGGGGTAGTAGTTTTCTGATAAAACTTTTGCTGCAGGAGAAAACAGCAGTAAAACAAATCCCAGTGCCAAGTGGTGGACTTTTTTTTTTTTTTCCTCCAAAAGTTTGTCTGTCATTGAGCGCTAGATATAAAAACCTGTCTGCAAACTTTCTCAATTTGGAGCATGTGGTCACTTTATTTGGAGCTCATGTAAATTTAGGCAATCAGCAGTGTGGATTCAGAATTTAAAAACTCCTGTACCATCAGTCGGTGTTGGTGGTGCGCCCCTCCCCTCCCCCTCTTTCTGCAGTTTGTGATGACTTTAGACAATAAGAGGAAACTCGCTTTTTCAGTTTGAGCCAATCAGAAGTCCCAGACGCTCATTTTTTTCCAGGGCCCATCTGGGGATGTCGGGTGTCATCGCCGTACAATGTCACATGATCAGATTCCATTTAACGTTTTTAATAATTCACGCTGTCTGGGAATTTCCCTCCCTAATCAACCTTAATTGGGAAAATATGCTTGGCAACAAGGGCCATCTGTAAAATCTAAGTGACCCAATTTTACCCTGAGCTTGTGCCATTTTCTCACTTTAATCAAGCGAGATGTGTGGAGAGGTACTGCTGCAGCGTCTTGGCTCACTGATATTCACAAAGCACTTGCTGCCGTTTGCTGCCAACCGTATAAAAAGACGTGCTGAAAAGTGTTAGCTCTGGACCTTCTGTAACTCCATTCAGACCGCACACACACACATTTACACGCGTATACACACACACACACACACACACGCAGATGGGGGTATTTCTAGTCTGGGATGATAAAGGACTGCCAGTTCTGCTGCAGAGATTGTAATGTTTGCTTTGGGTATGAGTGAAAAAGTACTACACACACACACACACACACATTCACTGCAGAACACACACATCCCGTGCACTGCTGCTGAGCCCAAGCCACGAGCAGTCCACTTCTCTGTGCATCGATCGGACAGCAGCTGTGGGAAAATAACTGGATTATGCAATTAAACTCTATTACCATGCATACAAACACAGGCAAGCACTCTCCCTCCTCAACCTTTCAAACAGCCCTGTCCTAATGCGGTGTAAAGGTTAATACTCAGAGGGAGATGTCTCAGTGCAAGCACTGTTTGTAAACAGAAAGTCACATCATGGGTAAGACTTGTCAATCTGATAAAACGTCTTTATGGATAATCTTCATAAGAAGATGACCTACTGCTCCACATATGCAGCACGGTGACTGGATAACACGCACGAACACATGCTTTCAAACACAGAATCACAACAGAGAGGTTTCAGATTGAGAGCAGATTAGTGTCGGGCTCTTTCTGGTGTTAGTACACATGTTGGGCGTGTTAATAATCAGGGGAATAAGCCATGATAGTTTGTGTGTGGTAGTTTGTGCTGTATTTTTCATGTGGACAGAAAGATGGGGACTATAACAGTTTATGTTTGAGATTGGATTTGTGACTAAGTTTAGGGTTAGCTGTGTGGGTTCACCTTGCAGGACTTGCTGCTGGTAACCCCTCTATATATACACACACACACACACACACACACACACACACACACACACACACACACACACACACACACACACACACACAGTAGAAGTGAGTTCTGTGTTTGGAAACATTTGACTCCAAAAATATCTTCCTCAACATCAACTTCGTGTAATTCAAATGAAAACACACCAGCCACACCAGATGAAGTTCAGAAGCATGATGTACTATACAGCCGCACCACATGCTATCAGGTTATGGACTTTAATGGTGAGGGATCTTGTGGAAAAGTCACCAAATGTGTCAGTTTAGCAACAGGCAATCAAGTGGCAGAGTTAAGGTCCACAAAGACAATGGAAATGTCTCCAAAGTCATTCGAAAGGAGATAAAAATGCTACGAGCGATCAGGACTCTGGATCCAGACCAAAACACAACATTGTCAATTTCATGGAGGATTTTAGATTCGACAACCTCTCCTGCCTGGCCTTTGAAATGCTGGACAGGAGCCTCTGGGACCTGATGGAAGAGAGAAGGTGGATTCCATTAAATCTTAATGAAATTCATCCTGTAATCCAGTAGCTCATGGTAGCATTTGATGCTTTAAAAAGCATTGGTATCCTCCATATGGACGTAAAGCCTGACAACATAATGCTGCTCAGCCATAAGGATCAGCCATTCAAACTCAAACTCATTGACTTTGGTCTGGCCGAGAAAAATGCGCATCGGAACAATGATGCAGCCTTCTTCATTTAGGCTTCCCTCTCACAGAAACCGTTGATATGTGGGGAGTGGGATGCGTTATGGCATTCTTGTATTTTTGGTAGGGAGTTTTCATATAATTTGACTAGATCTATAGTGCACCTGCTGGGGCCGCCTGAAGATGACTTGTTGAGTGCTGGAGTATACTCCTGGGCATATCTCAGCCTGAATGATGACCCCTACAGTCCAGGGTATAGGCTGAGGTCACCAGATGAGTTCAAACCCAATTAATGTTCATGTTTTTCGACTTTGTTGAGAATTTGGAGATGCTGTATAGACATACCCAGCCAAAAAAAGCAATATTGAGTATGACGATAGGATGGAATTCCTAAGCCTCCTTATGTCAACTCTTGATCTGGATCCTGAAGGGAGACGTACTCCCAGGGATTGTTTAAATAACTCATGTTTCACCTGAAAAATAAGACGGACACCAGCTCATATCCACATGAGGCACTTCAGTGCATGACTTTTTTGCCCTTGAACCAACGAGACTCAGAACCAAAGTCAGATGAAAAGAATGACAAGTCAGACCTTCAAACTATCGAGACTGGCTCAACCGAGCCAAGTCTTCATTTTGATGAAGCTTGCTCAGAAAAGAGACCATCTCCTCCTGTTTTCTGTGGAGAGGATTTGCTCCAAGTCGACCACGAGGAGCTGCAAGTGGCCGACATCATCAACAAGAAGAAGTTCACCACCGAGCTACAGGCGGAGAAGAACAACAAGTTTCTCCAAGGGGAACTGGATCCAACTGGACAAGACGACTGTGTCACTCCATGAGGCCACCCTACAATATCAAACTGATGTCAGACAGCAGGCTGACACCCTCAGGACTGACCTGGGTAAGGAACTCGAGCAGAAGAAACCCCTGCAAACAACTTATGAGGAGCTGCAAGAGGCACAGAAACTGAACCAGGAGGAGTTCTCTGCTGAGCTGGATACAGAGAAGGAGAAGAACAAGATTCTCAAGCAAGATCTGGACAAGATCCATACTTCACACTGCAAGATCAGCCAGAGGTGTGAGACAGATGTCATCATGGTGATACAGCAGGCTGACACCCTTCAGCATGAGATCCACAACTTGAGGATCACTATCCTGCAGCAAAATGCCTTTGAGTAGGAGAAAAATTTTGGGAGCGAGCTGGATGAGCTGAAAACTCAGCTCAGCGTTCAGACCTCACTCCACCTGAAGCTGTCCGCTGAGAGAGAGGCTCCCCAAAAAAGAGGAAACACCATGCGAACAGCAGGAGGCCATCAGTCCTGCACCGGCCCTCGAATCCCAGAAAGCAAAGTTCAGATATTGTTATATTTGTTAGATTTTGTATTTTGAAGTTTTTCCTGTTGTACGGTTGTTGGTTGGAACCTGGGCCATTTTTAAGTCTGTGTCTTATCTCGATTAAGGACAACATTATAGAAATACATCTCCTAAATTGATTTCAGGATATGAATTTAGATGACAATATCCTAACTGAATATATTTTTTAGCTACAACCAGTTACAACCAGTTCATTAGCAATAAAACTGATTACAACATGAAATTATGACGTAGAAAGCCTCAGAATTTTACATATACCTTCAAATGTATGGCTGTGGGATTTTGATTTGGGATCGTATGAGCTACTTCTAGCTACAGTAGAGACAGTGCACTGCTGTGGACATGGTCAGTAGAAGAATATATTTTGTCACACAGAAATCAATATCTTCAAGTGTACTGTTAAGAATATTTTCAATGCTTAGCCTCGCTGTCACACAGCCTTTTTAATTTGGTGCTAACTTTAGAACTTCCAGCAGCTGATCGACCATCATCTGGCCAAATAAACAAAGAACTGAGGAGGAAGAGAATTCCAATGTTTAGATCATGGTGATCAATGATTACAGACTAACTACAACTAACCGACTACAGACAGCCTAATTACCCAGATGGTTTGCTCTCCACTTCAGCTTCAGTCAAGCTAACACAAGGATGACATCTTGGGAAGATTGAAAAAGTGACACACAGGACAGACACTCAATCGCTCAGAAATCATTTACTTCCATGTTCTACTTTGACTAAACAAAAAATATAAAGAAAAACGATGATTCATTCCTATGCCAGCACTAAAAACACACCCAAGGGAATTGCCCCATATTGATAATTTATTATTTATGGGCTGCTAGGATTGTCAGGTACTGTATGGCTGGAAGATTTGGCTTTTTTGGTTGACACAGTGAAGCATTTGAATGTGCTAAATGTTAACTTCTAAGGACATACAGTAACTGCTGGTGTTATGTACCTGTAGATGTGACACATAATATTACTCTGTGAACGAGAAGGGTGACACGTTTTTAACTTAAATGTTAACAGACTTTGCATTGCACTCTATAAGTCATGTTTAAAATGAACATGAGGTGAGGTTTTGTGCCAGCTTCATGCAAGTTTGTGTTCCATAAAATATATTCTGTTTTCTGACTTCAGAAAGGCCAAATTGGTTTTTAGATTTGTTCAGTGTAGCTGAGGCTAGTATAGTTCATAGGCTAAAGCCAGCGTAAGAGGACAAGAGTAGCATAATGTAATTAACATAATTTTAATGCTTCTACACTGCCACAGACCCACAAACACACAAACACACACACAGCGAACACTAGAAATCTGAATCCTCTTCACATAAAACCGTCTCTCTCCCAGGCCAGTCAGAAATCAAAGAACTACAGCTTCTGAGGAGTGTATTTCTCTCCGAGCTGCGTTATATCACAGAGCTGCTGTGATGAACGAGCTATACTAGCTATAAATTTCTGGAAGCAGAAAATATTCTCCCTTTCATATGGCGGTGCGTGTTGCTAACTAGGGCCCTGCTGCTGAAATTTACAGCGCTGCGTTGCTGCACTGGACTCCACGCTCTGTCTGTATGTGTGAGCGTTTCTGGCAGGGATTGCATATGGAAGTGTTTATTTCCTTTCTCTCAGCAGGAAGTTGGACACCCCTCCTCGCCCCAACCGTTCTCCCACCTTTATATTCTCTGACAGCGATGGAGCGACTTCACTTCCTCCCTCCGTAGTCTGGCTTTAGGAAAGATCTCTGGCTTCAATTTGAGGGTGTGTGTTTACATCTACGCCAGCGCGTGTGGGTATGAGAGAGCGAGCTAGAAGTTACGTGTGTACAGTATAAGCACCTCTCCTCCTCTGAGATGAATTGGCGTCCATGTGTGTCAGTGCTGAGCGGAAGCTCTGCATTTAAACACAGTTACCGGCTAAATAGACCATGAAATGCTGTCTTACTGCCGTCTTTTCTCTTGTTTGCCAAAGAATCGTATTTCTTTTCCAATTAGCTCAAGTGTAGGCTGCTGTATGGAGTGTGAATGGGAATTGGTCACACTTGGCACTTGCTGTTACACACTCTGTTAGAGGACAAGAAAGGCCAACTAATTTACGATAGTGAGTTTAGTACCGCTTGGGAGGCAGATCCCTCTCCTTTCCTCTGGAGACTGCTCTTATCCAGTCTTAAAGTATATACATGTACAGTGTATATTTCTCAGTAATACCTGAAGACTTAAGAGCCCTGAATACCACGAAACATCAGGACCAAAGAGGAACAGTTTGTTAGATATGAAAATCTGTCAGGACTCTCTTCTTTAGTGGTCAGTTCTTGAGGATTTGTAGCACGGTCATTTCACCGTGCTTTGCTTTTTTTCCCCCCTTCATCTGTCAAAGAAATGAAATGCTGAGCTCCTTATGACTGTCACGACACACAGGAAAATTAAAACCCAAAGCTTAATATGAGACTGCTGTGACTCACTATCCAAGGTAACTGCTAACCTGCCCCAAGCATAGGATGGCTTGACAGATCCACTCGAAAGGCTTTCACCTATTCCTACTCTGTCAATCCGACCGGTTAGCATAATCCCCCATCTGGGAGGTCGGATGATGCTCAGCGTTAGCGAAATTAACCTCCGATCTCTGAGCAAGTGAACTTCTTAATCAAACGGTTTGTTTTGGATCATTAAGATCAGGAAAATATGAATGTTGTCCCAGTGACTTAAAAAGCAAATTTAATTTTATGTGTCACTTTATTACATTATCAAACCAAATGATCCTGGGCCCATCCTATAGTGTCCATTCAAACAGAGGTTGCTTCCCTTTTCCAGAGAAAATTCAGTATTTTTTTCTCTGGACCACTTAGCCCCTGGAGTACCACTAGTTTTTTTTGTAGCTAGTAGTTTACAGTGTTGGTCAGTGTTATAGAGTTCCTAGCACTCAAGCACATTCTGCGACTGTCACTCTACATTGCCTGCTAGCCTAAGCTAGGAGCTGAAACAGCTTTGAAACAACATCTGGGTTTGAATGCATTTTTTGAATAGTCTGAAGGGGGTGTGTTCAAGCTATAACAGGGTGATAAGTTGCTGCTTAAATTTCAGGCTGTGGCACCAAGAGACTTTCAGGTTTACAGCATTACGCCTGTTCTTCAGACCCAAAAGAATGACAGTAGCATAAAAACCTTTTCAGCAGCAAATGCAACAAAATCAGCAGTTCCAAAGCAATGTACCAAGACGCCAACCTCGCAATCACTTCAGTCTCTCTGTCAGCCCTTCACTGAAAAGTCGGTGTTTGAGAGTAGGCAGACCTGTTCCATTTCAGGATTGGGATCATATGCAACCCTGCATATGTGCGTGTGTGCGCGTCTCTGTAACCATGTGTGCATGTGTGCCAGACAGGCTGACATAGCCACGTCTGTTAAAGTCAGATGAGATGTGTTTAGGCCTGCAGCGGGCACGACAACGGAGCAAAGTGATGGGATTGGTAGTGACTGTGGGCATTATTAATACAGCAGAGACTACAGTGTAGTTAAGAGGATATGCCCGAGAAAAATGTTGCTTGTCTCTTGAAAAGTTGAAGTTTTTTTTTTAGATTATTTTTCTCTTTCTTAATTCAGCAGGGACTCAACTTCTGCACAAAGAAGCATAGTTAAGTGCTCGTGTTCTTGTAACTCCACCTCATATCTCTGTAACATGGCGTAGCAGCACGGCTGACTTCTTCAGATACCAGCTAGTAACGAGACATTGCTTACATGGTGTTAATTTGACGATTAATGCTAATCGTCACTCTATCTCTCTAGCTGTGGTCACACCAAGAAAATCTATACTTCATCTCTCAGGTTCCTTCAGATATAAATGCTATAGATTCTTCCTCAGTCTGCTTCCTTCCTTTTCTTCACCCTTAATTACGTTCTGGTTGAGGCCTCGGGGTCTGTTTACACAAATCCCATTAATGTGAAGTCTTTGGGAAGCTTACTCATGCACATTCATGTGCACACGCAGACAAAACAACAGAGTATCTACAGGTTTAGAGAATAGTCTAGCCCCGAATAAGAGGATTTAGGCACGAGTCTGTCTGTTTGTCCACGGCAGCGAGCACACACGGACACACACACGGGGCCCAAACTCCCAGGGTCCTCATGCAGTGGCAATTACAGCGCGCGCAACAATGCCTCGCCACACTGATCCACACTGCCTTCCTCCACCTCCTCCTCATCTTTTCTCACTCTATTCATCATGCCTGCTCTCTTTATCTCGACCCTCTCAAGTCTGCATCCATTGTCTCCACGCTCATTCTCGTCTAAATATGGGAGTTGTGACGGCTCCTATTATCAGGCAGCCCATTCTGACTGAGTCCCCCCGCCCTGTCTTTTTCCTGCCTAAGTCTCCGAATGAAAAGAAGCAGCCAACAGGTCACTTCACAGCAGTTACGGATGACAGTGTGTGGCAAAGTATTGAAGACAGCTTTATGTGGGTGGCAGTCTCTGTGAAGGGAGAGTGTGTTGGATTATGGGTAAAAATACAGACATATGTGTTGGAGGATCTCTGAATAAACCCACAGTGGTGATGTTTCAAGAGATGTTTTACTGATTGATGCATGTAATCAGTGAGGAACTATTTATTTCATAAGAACAGCTTTGTCAACTAGCGTAGCTTAGCTTAGCTTAGCATAAAGACTGGAAGTGGGAGAAAACGACTAGCCTCTGTCACTGCTCGTGGCCAATTGTCACTTTCACACATTTTGTATGAAACTGTAAAAATGCAAAACTATTCCTTTAATCTTCGTTAATAAATGACTGCCATGTATCATGATTGCCATTAATTTAGCAGCCTGCTGTGCCGTTACTAAAAATGAGCCGTCACGCAGGGTTTTTGTGCTCTGTTTACGGTTGTGGAGCACGTAAATAAACGGTGAGAACGCTGTTACAAAGGTGCCTGCAGTTCCTCCCATCTGGAAATGTCAGCCTGTGTGAGAGTGACCAGCAGCGAAGCAGCTTTGATGGAGAAAGCATGTGTGCGCTCTGCGGTTAGCTGGAAGCCTTCAGGACACCAAATGGCTTTGGTAATCTCCTGTGATGACAGGGGAGTTACGGGTATGTCATCAGCGTCGCAGGTGGCCTCCCCCGGCGCTGATGGCTGTTCGGTAATAAGTTGTTAGCAGCCAAAGGCCAAGTGACACTATCAACTATCTGGCATCTCTGTGTCGGACTGCGTGGCCCTGTGTGATGACTGCACATTGGCTATGTGTCCCCAAAAGCTGGGCACTCGTTGCGTGACTCAATCGCCACAGACCCCCCTCCTCCCCCTCACCACTCACGTTGTCAAGTCTGTTGTTTCATGCTTCTTCTTCAGCTTATCTGCACACACACTAAATGATTCAATCTAAGCTGGGGACCACACACAAAAGAGTCTTTACCTTTTCGTACGGGCTCTGAAATGGAACTGGAGACGGATGAGTGCTGTCTGCTCACATGTGCCAAAAAAGAACAAAAGAAGTTAGCGCAATGCCAAAGTGGGAATAAAGCACGGTTATACGCATTACTTAATGTTCATGCTGCATAAAGTCTTTTCAAAGGACGTATTATTTTATAGGGCAGTTTTTTGTTTTCGCTTTCATCATGTAAACCTTTGGTTGTTGTTGTTCAATCTTCTGGCTCATCATATTTAATTGAGCCAGAGTTGGTTCAGATTTTGGCATCTCGTCTCCTCAATTTTGGTAAATAGAAGCCAAACACTAAGAATGCAGGCAGAACTAATACTTTATTAGCACCTCTTGATCCAAACTTGATCGAAGTCTAGGGAAGTCTCAACATCCCGTGGTCGTATTAACTGGATTGTTCACAGAACTATATAATGTTTCTGAAAGTCGAAGCGATGCAAGTCATTTTCAATTTTTATCTGACCCAAGTGGCAGCAAACAGTGGCAGCAGCACAAAGTTATACCGGCCCACTCTGTGCCTTTTGTGAGTCTGATAGCGGAACATAAAGGTCAGATTACATACGACCGCTTAAAGGTCACTACGCGCACTGTATGAAAACTACAGTAGAGAGACGCTGTCCTTATTGTTCACAGGCAGAGGCAGTCCATACATTCATCAGTCAGTGTGCAGGCTTCCTTAAACCAATACAGAGTGGGAAATGTGACAGCCTACTGATAGAATCTTAATTAGACAAGCAGAGACTAATTAGCCAAGACAGGAAAAGGATTGAGTCTTAATTAAGAGGTCACCGGTGTCCGCATCTTCTCTCTTCACTGTTGGCGTCAATCACAGATGTTCATGTCTAGTCTCTCGAAGTGACGTCTGTTTATGTGACTCCTGAGTGTCAGCAGCTCACCCACCCTGTCCTGTTTTCTATCAAAGCTGCTAAATATGCCCGATGACTCCATTCTACTCTGTTTCGTGGCAATCTTCCTGTAGGGCTTCAAGGTTTAGTTGAGGTGCTCTTCTGAAATGTATTTTAGGATGTATTTTATACGCAGAATGCTGCCTGTCTCTCTCTGATCTTACACAGACTTGACACCGTGAAACGCTGCTGTGAACAAATGTTACAAGACAGACGAGCTTGGCTTTATACTGCAGTTTTAATATTTGGAGTAGAAGCACCCTTTCCTCACATAAATTGCAAAGTTGTAAACAAATTCCAAAGCCACCCACTCTGGACTTTGTACTTTCTATTAAAGCGAAACGCAGGCCTCGCTAAATATTTGAAAGTATATTACAAAACGCCCATTCAGAGAGGCTGTACTGCCAAACTGGGGCTGCTGGCGTTTGATTTTTTTGAACCACGTTGCAGGCACAAACATGGGGGCCACTGCGACGAGCCTAATCTAATGCCCGTATGGCAGTGATGCCAAACAGACGGATTATGAGTTGAGGCAGGCCGTCCTGGCCTTATCATCATGCCTGTATTTTCAGTTCACCCACTGACTCCTCTGCAGCATGTTGACTGTTGCCAGTCTTGATGGAGATGGAGGTCTTTGTGAAGCTGAGGTTTACCACACTTAGCGCGTCCTTGATGCTGTCTGTAAGACGTTCATGTGGGCATTGTGTGATTTGTAACTGCGTGTTGGGTCAAATCAAGTGTTGTGCGGGCTGGGTTGTAATCACTGTCACCTGATGATGATTCACACTCACTCACAGCTCCAGACCTCCGATGTAAAGTCAATAAACACAGCTTATTGCATGCAAATATCTCGAAGTTTGCATTCAGGGGTGTTTTCTTTATCTTTCACTCACTCTTTGTCCCTCACACACACACACACACACATGCTCGCACCACTGTTTCACTGCACTCTCCACTGTTCAGGAATGCTCTGTTTACATAGCTGGAGCTGGCCCAGATCAGTATTTTATTCTCTCAGGTGTCTGCTGTGTGTCACTGACAGTTATTTTATAGGCCCCAGTATGGTGCGTACTCAAGCAAATGCTGCTGCACCTTGCCTAAAACGCTCCGGTGTCTGCTGGATTTATAGGGGACGGATACAATGGCCCGGGGACTCAAGGTTAGTTTAGCACAATCATTGAAACGCACTTCAGGGTTAATGTCAATTATTTTTGGAGGGAACCTTGTGGAAAAGTCAAAGCTGCACTGGAAAAAAGAAGTCTTGAATTTTCCATCTGGCCTGAAATGTTGCCACTGTGATGAATGCATATCCTCGGCATAGATGTACTCAGACTTTTTCAGAGGACTTTTGGTGCTCGTCTATTCAACTGCGACTTGTATAGAAAGCCCATCAAATCAGATTGTGTGCTCCGAGTGAGGGCCACACCGATTGCTGGACACAATTCGTCTCTCTACCTGCCCGTGGAGTCCTCTCATCTGGCTAACTGCATCGATGTAAAAGCAAAGTGCAACATCAGCACGCCTTTTATATGATCTCTCTTTCTCAGACCTCCACCCTCCCCTCCGCGCTCTCTCTCTCTCTCCCTCTCTGATGTTCGCACTCAGTGCACCTTGCCATCAAGTGACAGTTCCTTTACAGGCGATGCATTGCACCAATCTGTTAAAAGAAAATCACCCATTTTCTTAAAAACTCATCTGCGCAAATAGGCAAAAGATTGCTGCCAAACACAGACGTCCCTCCGTGACCTGAAGCTCGACTGGGCTCCAGAGCTCGTAAATTAGACAAGAAATCTAATTTCCCTGTGGGGCTCTTAGGATCCGAGTGCTCGCAGACACACTGTTTCTTTTCAGGGGCGGCTGATTTCTATTCTTCTTGATGTAAATGGGCTGATAAGGGGACGCTCGGAACTGGATTGTGGCCTAGTTGCTTGCTGAGTCACTGTGGACAAGTAGTACTCCCTTTCTGTCACACTGACTCTGTTTTTTTTTTTTTTTTCTTTTTTCCTTTTTTAGCCGCGCACATGACAGGCCCGTTTGGAGTTGTCTCCTTGTGGTCTTCCAGCAGGGAGTTTATTACAAGCGTTGAATTGTATCTTGAGGGTCACTGAAAGCACCACACACTTTGGAACAGTGTTATCGCGGAGAAACAGCTGGAGCGGGAATGACTGAGATAAGCCGAGTCGTTTTCAGCGTTGTCACACGTTACCGAGGTCTGCTGTTGAGTTCTTGCTTCTTTTCGAAGGGATATTTCCGTCACCGTTGAGCTTCCCTCCAGATTCATTTCCACTATCTCCGACTCTCCCACTCTCATTCCTGTGTGTCACTTCCTCAACCATGACACCGCCTTTGTCCACCATGCCCTTTGTTCTTGTTACTCTCGACATTTCCTGCCCCGCAGGGCAGAGTTTGGGACGCATTCGGCGCGAGGGTGCATTTTCATTTTCACAGTTTAAATAAAAACAAATTAGATGAGCGTCTATAAAACCTGCCAACCTGTGACGCTGCTGATCACAGGGTCATCATCCGAAACCCGACTCATGCCAGCCGTTTGTTTGAAGATAATAAAATGAGGCGAGTCATAGATTTGTTTAGTTTATTATTCATGTCCACCCCCCCTCCACCCTCCACCATTAAACCACAATGAGTCTCATTGGTCAATATCTGGCTCATCTGCTCAGAGCATTTAAAGGCACAGTTAAAACTGCTGAATGCCAACAGTGTTCATTCCCCCTGCATTGCCACTGTGAAGTTATCAGCGTAAAATAGGCTGAACCCCCTGAAATGTTTCTTTCATCAAGCCGATTGCGGCTGATATTGATATTTGGGAGTTGGGAAATGATTGGGGAGAGCAGATGAAGTCTTGAGGCATGAATGAAACAAACGGCACTTCTTTGAACAGATTTTGCCCAACAGTATCAGATTTTTTAGATTTCTTCAGTATCATTAATCCAGTGGTAGTTATCTGTACAGTCCATGCTAACCTTGCAAATAGGAACTGCTAACAGCTAATTGGGCATACTTTTAACTGTGCCAGTTTGCCAGAATGTAAACAAATATAAGCTAAAGAAATGTTGTGGTCCACTCTGAACTAACTCCATTACAACATTATATGTTTACATCCCCCAAAGCACCCAAATGATGGGACCTGTGATTGATTATCCCTCAAATAATAAAGAATCTGTTCATTCGTTTCACCATTTTACTAGCAACATTGTTACCAAGGCCCTGAACATCCCATCCACACAGGTACACTGACACTCTACTCTATCAGTTCATCCAGATATTTTCCCAACCCTTCTAGAAGAATCTGAGCTCCTACATTTTTCATTTTGTCCTTCAATGTCTTGTCTTTTTTTTTTTCCTGTCTCAGAGTAAAGAGTAAAATAGTAGTCTACAGTGTGAGGACTCCAGCCCTGCTGCCAGTGTGTGAGTTTAATAGCTCCCCGTGGCTCTAACCGTTTCATTGTCTTTTTGGTAGGAATGGTTGGAATCCTATACAGCCGGTCGGAGCAGTTTTGCTGTTTATCATCACAACGTCTCTGGTTTGCTTGGTTTGTCAGCGTTAGGCAGCTCTATGAGTTGCTCACAATGGAAGTGGACACATTTAAAGCGGGAGAATTTATGGTTTGAGTTCGGTTTTCTTGAAACTGATGTATAATAACAGCCTTAGGAGCACACAGACATTCTGTAGGGTTAAACAGCATTTCTTAATTCATCGGTGCGAACTTGTGTTTATTACTTAATAGGGATGCAATCTCCAAGCAGTGCCCTGAATCTGTTTTCAGGCAGGTTGATGATCAGTTGCCGATTAATTACCTGAGGGAAGTCACGTCATCAGTTTGTCCTTTCTGTTCCTGTGTGTGTGTGTGTGTGTGTGTGTGTGTGTGTGTGTGTGTGTGTGTGTGTGTGTGTGTGTGTGTGTGTGTGTGTGTGTGTGTGTGTGTGTGTGTGTGTGTGTGTGTGTGTGTGTGTACACCTGTTCTCATTGCTCATCCAGTCGGACAGGTTGGAGTGAAACTACAGCATACTTCCACTGCACCTGTCAGCAGGTACGCAGGGCGGAGCTCGGCGACAGAATGCATCACAAAAGGCGATCGGAGACAAGCAGAGTGTTTCCCGGAAATGTGACCACACCTACAAATGTTCCTGTTTTTACTGAAGCCTCGTTTCCTCATTGGTAAATGCAAATCCCCCGCCCCCCCAGGCCGCTCAAACGTCTCTCTGCTTAATATTTGAATCGTCTTACCCAGTTAGTCGTGTTCGGAGTAGATGGCACATCAAAGAGATTGATTACCTCTGCACCATTCGGGCCCCTGTTGTCTTTACCCTGGTTAAATACCACACTTGAGCGCTCTCTGTCCCCTTCACCCTCATCCCCTCTGTTCATCTGGAGAGTGTAAACATGATGTCTGAGGTGATTGGTGTCAGGTGACCTTTGGGTTGTCACGGCAACAGGGCCCTAAATCCCAAGGCGCCGGTCATCTCCAGGGGCATGCTGATTACTAAATAAAATCTTCCCACACACACACACACACACACTGGACTTGGAAAGCGGTAGATAAACAGTGGTGGGGAGAGGAGACGCTTTCAGTCTCATGATGTTGCAGGCAGATAACTTTGTTTAGCTGAATGAGTACGGACAGACCACATTCCTGCTGTCTTTCTGCGCAGACAGGAGCGAAGCGAGGTACAGCAGCATTGTTGTCCACATCTGGTTGGAGTTTTTTCCACTCGGTGGTGGTGTACTTGAATCTCGCGCTGTTTTGTTAAAGATTGATATGAAATCTATTCACTTGTAGGCTCACAGTACGATGCAATAGATATTTAAGGTATTCCAAAGGTTGACCCAGTTAGGGTTACGGTTAGGGGTTAGAAAAATAAAAATAAAAATCAATCCCTCAGATTTATTAGTGTATCCGAGCTCACCCATCCCTCTGCTCTGATGTAAATCCAAACAGAGCTGCAACAATAATAGATCAGAGATGTGGGTTGTTGTTAGGTTGTCAAATGTTAGCACTGCTGCTTTTCCTTGTCTTACATGATAATAAATTAGGCTTGTTGGGCTTTATACTGTTGGTCAGGCAAAACGAGACATTCGTTGCCGAAACCTTTGGCTTTCAAGAAACGAACAGTGTATTGTTTGTGCCACCGTGTATTTTACTCCCTTAAAATAACAGAATAAACATCATTTTGAGGATTCTAGATGGACAGTGAGGTAAACTATGCTATGCTGCTGTTAGCTAGCCTAGTTTGTTAGCTAAGCTGCCTGGACTGTGAGCTATGAGCTCAGAGCACCAGAAAAAAATGTGTGTAATGTTTGTGTTTTGGACCACTGGGAAGAGCAAGGTTTCAAGTCCAGGGCAGGGAGGAATGCTGACAGGAAGCAGAACCGGTGCCATGCGAGAAACGGAGCAAGTAGAGAGAGGACAGAGTGACCGAACAAGAGGTGAAGAATAAATCTGGGATTGACGTTTTGGTTGGGATTCTTGCTGTTGGATTAATATGTAATATTCCCTGGCTGCTATTATGGTGTTGTTGCACCTGTTGGGCTGTTAGCAAAGTTGTTGACTCCCTAGTTTTTTTTTAATCATAAGTAATATAACCATAACAAATATACGTGTACAACTGTCCATGTTTACAGTGTAGCAGTGTTATTGCAGAAATACCAATTGCTTTGCAATGCTGCTTTAAGATGAATCGATAATGTAGCATACAGTCCTTTGCAACATCTTTCAGATATTTTAGATTAATAACAGCCTCCATCCAGTATCCTCAGTGCTGAAAAGAAGTAAGTAGTTTCAGCAGAAGGCTTTAGGAAGTGGATTTATGAGTGCTCTCTTGCAACTTTGTCCTCTTCACAGATAAGCTATAGGATGGCTGCTCTTTAGTCCCAGTTTCTACTAATCTACGACACGCAGAGAGGAGAAGGAGGGATTAGCATGACAAGCTGTCCCATGATGATTTACTTCAGTCATCACCCGTGTGGAAATATTTTTATCAAGCTTCGGCAATGAGGCGCAATTATCACCGACGCAATCATTTAGGAAATTTGCTATGACGGAAATACAGTGCAACGCGTCCAGACTGTTCTTTGTGTATGCCGCTGTGTGCAAGATGTAAGTGAGTTTACTTTATGAAGATGAAGGGCAGCAGAGGAGTATGGGAGCGCAGCATTAATGTTTCCACAGGAAAATCGCCGCTGCCTGTAGTTATATTTGAATGCAGTTTTAAACAAATGATGTCATAGCTTTGCTCCCCATTGTAAAAAGAGAGCAGAGGAAAAATATGTTTCTTTGTTCTCTTAAGTATCCGGGCTCTTGACCACAGGCCCTGTGTGTGTGTGTGTGTGTGTGTGTGTGTGTGTGCTGGCGTACATGCTTGTGTGTGGTCTAAATACAGCTCTTTACTGTTGCCCAAATCATCAAGCGCCAAAAGGCACAAGCAAGGTCATAAAAGTGACTTTGTTTTGCCGCTCTAAACATAGACCGACTCTATATTTTGATACCGGTTTCCACAGGCGATTGTGTCTTTGTTGGCTGTGAGTCAGCAATAGATCTGTATTCAGCTACTGTTTGCCCATGAAATGTCAACGCTGGGCAATATTCCTGTCGTTAACACTTGTGCCTCGGCTACAACGACACTGTTGTCAATCGAAAGGAGGATTTTTTTCCCCCCCACAACTTCTACAGATTTAGCCATGTAAGCTCAATTGGTGTAATTATTTGCAGATGTCATTTCATTCACTGGGCGGTCATGGTGTCAGTGACCTCTGCGAGGTAGAGCTGTAACCAGCTTGCATTTAGAAGGTTCAGTGCCGTACGGCTGAATGTGGCCCTGCAAACGTCCAAGCTGCGATCCTGGCTTAACCTGCTCACTCTTTTTGACAGCTAGAAGGCACAAACACAAACACACACACATCTATACACATCAACCACACTACACATTTCCCTTCTGCCTAACACTCAGATGAATTAGAGCAGACACAGGAAGAGGCTAGTTTTTTTTTGTGTGTGTGTTTGTACCTGCTCATCTGGTCTGTTTCTCTGACTTGTTTCTGCCCTGCTAAGCGCCAGCTGTACAGGGAGGTATTTCGGTCTACCTGGCTGTGGAAAGAGCGCCCAACACCGCAGCCTGGGCCCGACCGCAGAGCCATCACTCATGAGTGGAATGAATGACAGGCAGAGGACAACGCAGGTCTGATTGAGGTGTATTAGTATGTGCACTTTCCTTTAGCGACATGCAGTATCTCGCGTAACAGAAAACCTTTTATTTCGCAATTCAAATCTTTTTAAACAAATTTGACAAACGAGCTTCAGCCTATGGTGTGGATGTATAGCACCGTTCACATGGCCTTTCTTTAGCTGTTCCAGCTGCAGACATCTGTTACCGTTAATACGATGGCAGACAAAGATGGCAAACAGCAGTATTCTAATAGGGAACGGGCGGATTCTAAGTAAGTTATGGTGTCTGTTTTCATGCTTGGCTACAATGCACTCATCGGTCTGAGGTAGCACACTACAGCCGCCTCTCCTTTTGTGGCTGAATTTATTTAATACGCAAGCGAAACCACACATTTTTGAACATTGTACAAAACAGAATAACAAGCGGAGAATACGAGGTTCTCCGCCTCTGCGTCGTGGGAACCAGAAAGGACGAGAAAAAAGATTACCTCATCGTGCTCTCATTAGCATTTTAGCCCACGCCCATCTTAACTTAATTTCCCCCTCTTTTACTTTGTCTCTCCCGGGGATCTCTTTCTTTCTTTCCTTTACTGATTGAACAGAATACGTTGCTGGGTCATAAAATCTGGGTGTGTATAGTTCCTTCATCGGGCCGCGGTCGGCTTGACTCGGCCTTATGGAGCCCCGAGGAGCTCAAGAGAAAACTGGCGGGGCTTTTCCGCCAACCAAGCCCCTTCTCTCTCCCCTCCCCTGAGACCCATTCCAGTGTTCAAACTGAAATCAATCCTCTTCCCTGTTGCTCTGCCACCCCTCCTCCTCCTCCTCCTCTCATCTCCCTCATACTCTATCTGTTCAGTCACCTCCTCCTGTCCTCCATCGTTTTCCCCAAGCCCATATTGCCTGGAATCCAATTACATCACACGAGGATAAACCCAGTCTAATTCCACTGCTCTTCTCCCGCTTCAGTCCCTTCCTTCTTAAACTCCTCTCTGTTTCTCGATCCTTCTACCTCTTCTCACAGTGGCTGAAGGAAGACCCCCTCCCAACCTCTTGGGCATTTGTCCTCAGGCATGTCACTCTCTCTGGGGTCAGTGTCACCTTATGGCTCCTCCTCTCCGGCCCCATGGGTGCCTGGCTCTGTTGACACTGTTCTGGTAGCGCCGTCACACACAGCAGGTGAACCATGAATAAGGACAAGGCCATGGATGGGATGGATGATGGCAGTGGTGATATTGGGCAGGTTGAGTCAGCTGGTGTTTTCACCGTTTGGACTGTCTATTTTTCTGACCTGCGTGCTTTAATCCTATAGAAGAAAAAAAAAATGATGGTCTGTATGTAAAAATGATGTTATGTTATTCTGTGCTTGTGTGTGTGGAACGCACCGAGACATAAACGCCACTATAAATTTACTTTACTTAGAAAAAGCACCATAGCTGTTGTAATGTATGTTTTATTTGACAGCAGTAATGGAGAGGCGGATGGGCTGCTTTATATTCCATGTTTATGTCTTTGTGAGTGTGTGTGTTTGTCAGACATCGCTTGCTGAATCATTAAGCTGTCGGGATCCTCCAACAGAAGGCAGCAGATATTACCTCCATATTTCATGTCAGGGGCAGTGGACGTGCCGCGCCGTTCCCACCGTCTAATCAGCCCAAAGTGGACTGTGCCAACAATCAGCAGCCACAAATCAGCCTCATTTCCTGTTTTGGGGTGAGGTTTGTTGTTATTGTCGTCATATCATTCTTTTCCTCACAAACTGCACATCATTCTGCAGCGTTCTCCGTAGGCTGTGACAGCAATGCTTATAACAGATAGAAGTGGCAGCTCAGAGCAGGGACTGACAGATTAGGTTCTCTTTTGCTTTGTGTGTAAGAGATGATGTGTACATGTGTGCTGATATGTGATCTCGCTCACTCGCGTGTGTGCGGATTCCTGGGTCCATTTATCGTTTGTTTTTGTATTTTTCTTACAGCACGTCCAGCTTGAACGCTGAAAAGGTTACTAAGCTAATGTGCAACACCGGTAAGGGCCCCGCTCAAGGCAAACCTTAACGGGTCCGGATCCAGTCCCCGGTTCATTCATTGTGCTCTGGACATGCCAGCTGCTCTGTTTAAACTCTACAACTGTTTCCTAATGCAAGTAAGCTGTGGAATGGGCACATACAGATAAACATCAGCCATCCCCCTTCAGTCCAGATATCCACTCTGACAGAAGGCAGAGCTGATTTCTTGTCTTCTTAAAAGATCCGTATACCTCCATTACAATAACATTTTGCAGGTGCATCCTCCCTCTAAAGTGCAGCTCTTTTGTTGAAAACTGCTTCTTGATATTTTGGGGATAATGAGACGTGGAAATCAAATTCTGCCCAGGCGTGCTGCCACGGTGGTTACAGGCCGCCGCTCCTCTCTCTGAACATATTCTACAAAACAGCGCAGGAAACCTTGAAAAGAAAGCCGCGGTTACTTAATGCAGAGCTGTCAAACAGCTAAATTGGATGGGCTTCATTGATTTTAATATAGGTCTACATTTTGATAAGCTTTATTATGTGGAGAAATATACATGGAGACTTGAGACCTGCAGGGACTTGCCATTAGTTTGGCTGTCACTTTTTCTTCAGAGTTCAAGAGCAAGGGTTATTTTTATTCCATATTTAGTACTAGTTATGGAAGACACACTTAGGGAAATCTGTTATAGAAAAGGGATTTCTTTACCAACAGCAGTCTCTGCAGTGAAGAAAGCAGCTACTAGGCATGTCCCGCTTTAAAGGAGTGCACTTCTATAACGTTGTCAAACTCCGAAAGATGGATAAATATCAATGCGGCAGAATATAACAGAGATATTTCACACATTCTTTGTCCGTGTCAGAGCCTGAAGTCTGCATTACACACAGTGCAGCCTGACTGCCAGCGCTTCAGTCCGAGGCTCAGGTGTTCTGTGCTCGCAGCAGCTAATGTAGCCTCGAGCAGGCAGCCTCAGAGGTCTGGTAAGTTCCGCACCCCCAGATTTATTTCATTTTTCATGCTAGCAGTCATCAGCTTTAACTGACACTGACTCGAGTGACATCACTCCATGGCATTTATCAGACTTCATGGAGCTCCCACTGGAGCCACAAACAACCTTATGTAACTTTTTTCATGTGCAGCAGCGCTCCCCAAGACCTGTCAACAGACTGCGATGTGTAAAATCGCTTTCCCTTTATGGGGCATGACTGTTGCATCACCGCGACATGGAAAACGCTTACTCCTGCTCATACGGTGTCATCACTCGCTGCGCCTGGCGTCGTCTACACAGCCGAATGCAACAAACCTCACGCAGTCTTTCTCCCTCACTTGAAGCATGAAGTGCAGGAAAGTTGGTAAAACGTCATCAGAAAAGAACAAGGGTGCGTCTGAGGTAGGAGATTTGCCAACCCCTTTCTTTGTGATGTGTGATCTTGTGTGTTTGTGTGTGCGCGCGCGTGTGTGATGAATATGTTGTTCAGTTGTGTCAGATGTGGGTACACGTCTGTGGTGACTCCCTCCCACTGCTCAACGAGGAGGAGTGTAAACACACTCAAACAAATCCTCCTCCTCATCATTCTCTCCCGCTCTTTAAGTGTCTTATCCAGCAGAGATACAAGACCAGAGTGAATGTTTAACTTTGAAGTATTTCTTTTTATAAGCATTACAACAAGTAAAATAATCATTAATTAATTGATGCACATTAATTTTCCTACGTGGTAAACTTGTTATTGCCAACAGCCCAGTTTCTTCTGTCTCTGTCATGATCTGTTGTCTGCTAGATCTAGTTGATCAACGAGACGCCAAAACGGTTGAAATCCTCAAACTTGACATCGCAATCTAGAAATCTAGAAAATAAACTTGCTTGATACAGCAGACAGGTAGGCAAATTCACATCTCAACGTTCAGCGCTGCCTGTGTAAACGTGGTGCATGGCAGACTGAGCACCGTGACTGGCACAGCCCTTCACCCAGCTCCTCAGCCCCCTTAGGCAGCATGCTAATGTAAACTCCCTGCTCCGCTACCCCTGTTTTAATCACGACCATATGCCTTGCATTCCTCCCCCGGGGACCTGGACCCCAGCTCTGCCTACAGCCAACCAGGAATACGACTGCCACTCCGCTAGCGAGCGCTGTTGATGTGCCCGGTTGAAACACCTCATATGAGCAGGCCGCCTTTTTACATATTAGATTTCAGTCCAGTTCATATCACACCTGAGGAGGCAGGAGCAGGGCCAGCGGTTGGAACAGCAAGCTTGTGGTTGGACTGTCGGAGCTGACTGGGAAGCTGCAACAAAGTGGTTGAATGACGCAGCCGTGTTACAGCTGTGGTGCCTTTGAGCCATTTAACCCTGACTTCTCCCCTGACAGCTGGAGATGAATGCATGGATTTTTGATTAGTCTCCATACTTGAGTGACTTATCTGCTAGCTTAAATAGATGAATATAGAAAATATTTTCCAAAAAGTCTTACTACTTACTAAAAAAGGCAAAAGCAGATTCAGAATTTATTGAGATTAAAAATCATCTTCTCAGAGTCTACAGCCACACAGGCCACTATCCACTGAGTGTAACTGTGAGCTAAATGCTGATGTCAACAGGTTATCACGCGTTTATCAGGTAGAATGTCTACCATGATCGCCATCTTAGTGTGTTTAGTGTGTAAGCACAGTACTGTTCCCTACTGGGGAATGGAAATGTCATTAGTTTTGCAGGTAAACACTGGGCAAATGTTGAGCAGTTGGTACTACTAGAGGAAAACGTAATCATTTTGTTAATCTTAAGACGTATTTAGATTGAAATGTTCCTTGTCGTGCTAGATAAAAATCCCTTTCCGTGTGTTTTCCACACAGTCAAAGAAAGAAGTCTTACAGTTCTGTTATGAAATCCCAGCGCACCCTGGTATCAGTCACAGAAGAGGAGGTTATGTCGCCATCACCATTCAAAAAATGGCTTCACTGACTTCATCCACACTTTGTGTCGGAGCAGCCGACAGACTGGAGTCGCGCTGCCTCGTCTCACGCCGCCCTCAATGTCTATCATCTTTCTCCGCTGCCATCACAGTCAGTTTTGTGGTTTGCGGTCATTTTAAGACTCGGTTTGTAGATTACAGTCTGCCAAGCTTGCTCCTGCGTCGCTCTGTGCACAGTGATGGAGCTAAAAAAACGAAAGTGCACGGCTTGCTCTGACAAAATGTGATTGCTTGAATCATCGACTTTTCAGGGGCAGCCCGAGCATTCCTGCTTAATGATGTTACCTTGTAACACTGTTGCCTTGAGTTCCACATCTTTGCTGAGTAATGGTGAATACCTTTGGCTGTTCTGTATTCACAGCCATTGTGTTCCTCTTTGCTATGACTCATTGGTAGTAGTAACACTGCGTTACATTGCTTTATGTGGGACTGATGGGCTGATAAATTTGCTGCTCTGTAAGGCGCTGGCTCACCGCTCAATTAGCTATGGAGGTTATCTGAGGACACAGCGCAAGACACCACTGCGGCAGGCAGATGGTGACTTGGTGTGTGTTTGTCTCATTTGACACTACCTGTGTGTTATGCATGATCACTCCCTCCCTCCCTCCCTGCCATCCATTCTTTTTTTTTCTTATCTACCCTAGTTTCCTTTCCCGACGTCCATTCACTTGCGCTCAATCGCTCATGTTTCTCTGACGTCTCTCACTTTTTCCCCCCGCTTTGTCTTCGCAGCCCGTGATGGATTGCTTTTACTAGCATTGCATTCATCACTCCTGCTGACTGATTTGACAAACATGATTCACCCCCCCCCTCGTCTATCAATAAACTAGGCTTTGTTTTGCTGCCGACAAACATGTAACCTAATAAGAACCTAATAAGGAGTAGTCATGGCCTTAATATATACTGTGTGTGTTATCATTTCTGGACAAAGCAGGCATGGCCTGGGCCGTTGTATTTCATGTATGAACACTGGGGAACAGAACAAGAATCATTTTATTGCCTTCGATGTAAAAAAGAGAAAAACGTGTGTGTATATATACGAGGAGAGAGAGGCTTACTGAATGCTGCGTATGTGGTTTGACCTGCTCAGTTGGATTGTGGGTAGTCTGATGTCATTATTCGCACATGCAGCCAGTTTCTGCCTTCATGCCGCATGGCTCCGCTTCAGTTTCAGTGCACATACACGTGTTCATTTCCCTATCTGCTCATCCTTTGATCTTACATCACATGTACTGTTAAGGCGCTCGTAGAGACCCCTTTTTGTCTTCCACTCCTCGGGACTCTGGGAAAATAATAGCTGTACAAACAACAGATGTGCTCTCTGATCCCAGTCCTCCACTTCCATTTTTTAAGGAATGGTATGTTCCCAACCACTTGACACAACTGTAACAAAGGAGATATCCCTGAAGGAACACTGGTGGTCAGCTTTTGTTCAGCTATTAATGACCAGATCTCTTTGATGTGTCACTCTGCTGACGGAAACTTCCTAAGTTACTCCTCCGATCTAGGTGTTTTGACTGTTTTTAAAGGCAGCGATGATCAGCTCATGCCTGTAGCCCTTCCCACTGTGACATGGTGACAAATAAGCATGCGGGTTTATCCCAGCCACCAGCAAGTGGCCCATGCAGGTTTAGTCAGAGTAGACTTGCTGAGGAGACAGAAAAATCGCCTGAATCCCTGCCTAAATTCCCACAGCGCACAGAAACAAACTATCTTTTCTGGAGAGGATCGTTTAAAGGTAAGGTCCGTCTTAGGGCTCTCTTTTTTTTTTTCTCAGAAAAATGCCCACTCAGCTGAATATAAAGTTGTGTTTGTCATCCGTGAACAATTTGAGTTGTAATATCTGGCCTCAGATAGGGCATGATTTTCACTTGCTGCTTATAATGCTTTCTAAGTATTGTACGGGGACAAGCACTACTCTGCTAAGAGCAATCTTTCCACATTTGCGATTATTACACAATTCTAGGGCGAGGTAGGAATGCTTCAGAAATAAAGGCCTCACTGTAATATATTCTTTATGAGAGTTTTATTGCCAGTCGTATTGCTGAAGTTGATGTAATTGTTGAGGTGGGCTCTGAAAGTGCTGAAAGGAAGAGAAACGCTTTCTTCACCTGCCTATATTTCTGATGAGAATGATGATATGTATTTCTAAACGGAATGATGCGAGCCGTTTCTATTCCTCTGCTTAGCAAGATTGTTGTGCTCTGCGTTTGTACGCTCTGTACTGCGGAAATGGAGATGCCAGAGTACAAGAAAAGTCAGTTCAGCATCGTGTCCCCCAACCTATTATTTTTTTGTCTTGTGTTTCTTCTTCTTGTACTTTTAAAACATTAAACTTGTTATAAATGAGTTAGGGATGTTCCTGATGACTAAACAAAATTTGAATGTAGACTAGTTGTCAGTACCTGTCAGCATATACTACACTGAGGCTGTCTTACACACAACAGTGAACCCGGCATTGTACAATCATAGTGTTTGTGGTGTCCGCATAGTGAGGGTAGGAAAAGTGCGAGACAAAGAGATAAGAACATTTTTCGAAGCAACTCAATCTGTCTCCTTCTGGCCTTCGTCCTCCCTCTCTGAGAAGCCCACGTGGGTCTCAGCATTATTAGCAGCTATTTCTCAGTCCACTCGGTCCTAGCGTGCTTTGAGGCGAAAATTAAGAGGCAGGGACAGAAACAAAGAGATGTAAACCATTGCTGGAATGACTGGTAGCATCTATCTCACAACCGTGGCATTCTGCTGTGCTCGTAAACTCAGACCACATTCCCCATAAAGCCATTTGCTTTTTCTTGCAAAGACCTTGTCACTACTTAGTCCCTTTCTTTCCCTCTGCCATGTGAATTTTATCGTTGAACAGCAGAAGAAAGCATCAGTGTACCTTGTTTGCACCGGTCCGATGTTTTTTTTGTCGTTCTATTACATTACGTGTATTACAAATCATATTTCATATGAGCACTGACTATGAAACGCAGTTCAGAGGCTAGGCCAATGATGGTCTTGTTTTATTGTCCTCATGTTTACGTTTCTAATAAGATAATTGAACAGTTTAATGTTAAATTGAAGTTGAAAGTGAGCCAGACTACTTGCTGTGTTTCTCTCTGAGTGTGTATGTGTGTGTGTGGTGGAGCAGGGGGGCCAGCCAGCTGCTTCGTCCGTGTTGTAGCTGCAGCAGCAGCAGCATGCAGCCATATGGTTGCCTCAGCCTCTTCTCTAATCACTGGACCAGTGGAAGAGTTGAGAATGGAAAACCGAGCGTGAGGTCTGATGAGAAAGAGTCGTCGGATGCGTCGGTGTAATGGTTCCTGTCCTTTCCGATTCAGGTCCTGAAAGATCACCAGACCTGCTGTCTGAACTACAGTGAAAAGGGCCATAAACACTGTGAGCCTCCACACATTATTCTTTTATCACCACATATTGAACTCCGCTCTGCTATGCTGTGCTTCCATGCATTATTTTTGACGACTGTGTCATTGGCAGCGCATGGCTTATTATTCCAGCTGCGCTTTCGCTGCAGTGCTGGCAGCAGCTCAGGGAATTTAGTCATGCCGAGGTCAGGCACAGGTTACCACCTACCACCATGTATTAAACTCAGAGGTGGTGCGGTGTTGCGTCCCACTTGTAAGACGATACTGTAAGTGATCCCACTCCTCTTTGCTTTATGGAGACGTGATTGCTTGGGAGGCTCGCGATGGAAGTGATGTAACGCTCAGAGACATGTGGCCGCTGCTAGGGTTGAGTGTGCCACATCGTGTCAGAGGCAATAAGAAAAGGGTCGAGCTAATATTCTCTTGTTGTTAATGCGTCACACTGAAGCCCATGTTTCATTGTGACATCGCTGAGGGAGTGAGTGGATGTGTGTGCGCATGCGCCGATGATTGAGAGTTACCACAGATCTACCCCTGCACCCCTGCCTGAGCCACAAGGCCCAAGACCCGCCCCTCAACCGTGTTCCCCCAGAGTTCCTGTTGCTATGATACGGCCGGGCTCGGGCCAGGATGGATGTTACCGATCTCGGAGGTGGCTCCATGTGTAATTGATGACACGGGGAGCGCAGCAGCCGGGGGCCGCTGCATGCTGTCGACGCACACGTGTACGCACACTGGGGAAAGAGTTTCACCGCACAAACAAACACAAATCAATAGCTCACCCTGCCCTACCCCTTTCACCAGCATCTGTGTCCAGGCCTGTCACTCTCCCTGTACGTGCGCATTATATGTATATATAACTAACACATGATTTTGATGAAACTTGACTCCGCTGTATGAGCGTGTGAGCGCTGTAGTTTGCGGTGGTGCTGCGATCCTCGTATTTGAAGGTGTTTGTTACATTTCCCGTGCTTGTAAATGTGGGTGAAAAAAAAAAATAAAAAATTGGAAACACATTTGAGTCGAACGCAATCCAATACAAGGCCATCTGAAGCTAGAGTTGAGTCAACACAAAATATGGAACGTTTCACAAATGCATTGTATATCGCACAGTCTTACATCGGACCACATTTATATTATGCATTATGTTGTTTGTTTTCAAGGTCAGTGAGTTTGTTCTTCTGACTGATTTTTATACTGCAGAAAATAAAAACTCCATCTCTCTCTCCCCCCGACCAAAATGTAATTAGAGGAGTTGAGAACAGAAATGTCATGGCTATTGATCAGAGAGCGCGGGGGCAAACAGGCATACTGGCTGGTCCCCATGGTTAACGACTAATTAAAGGCCCTCATTAGGAGGGCAGGGGCCGGGGCTGATTGTCTGCAGGGCAAAGACGGCCCGGCCCCAGTCATCTGGCCCAAAGCCGGCCCGCTCATCTGTGGAATGTGAGAGAGGCATGTCGGCGGCTGGCGTGGAGAGCTCTGTGGTCAGCAGCAGGTTAACTTCCAGACACACGGACACAAAAAGAGCACATTGAGTTCATGTCTGCGTGTTTACATGTTTGTCTCATCTGACACTCATCTGGGAGTCGCGCATCCCGGCGCAATCTTAAAACGGGGATCTCTGATGGTGATTTAGCATGGATTTTCTGAGAGAAGGAGCATCAGACAAACTTGTCATCTCTCATCTTGACATTAATTCTTCGACTTTAATGCCATTGTTTGATGTGTTTCTCTCTCTCTGTATTTCCTCCGGCTCTTGATTTATGGCAAACTGTCTTTTTTTTACTTGTGTTTTTGTTGCAGTCATGTGACCAGCTGATTCCTATGGCTGTCCTTCAGTACCCGGCTTCAGTGCATTTAGATTTCCTTGCGATTGCCAGACAGCGAAGCAGCTTCTCACATCATTAAGGGACAGTTATTGTAATGATTTGTTTATTGGGTCTTATCTTTTCCTTTAGCTCAGCCAACACATTTGCTTTCTGATGCACTGATATTTGAGCAGTTTGTGTATTTACTGCAAAAGCGAACTGGAGTTTTGTTACTTTTCATGTTCTAAGCTATATTTATGCGACAGTATCAAGAGACCTCTTTGTATGTTGTGACAGAAAAACTCGTATTTCAGACCCAGTAATAAGGCTGCGTTCAGCAGTTTGCAAAAGTAATACTTCTGTATCAGACTCAGAGCTTTATCTGAGGTCACCGAGCAATGATGCAAGCACATGCTGAATCGTGTTGCCCTCGGCGCGTGCGGTGTGATTAGTCAGTTGGCAGCAGTCCTCAGCAATGGTAGGTGCACTTCTCCTCATCCTTCCATAGCCACACAAACACAGCCCCTCACGTTTGTGATTTATGCAAATCAAGTAAGCGTGACAATAAAAATTGATCGCTTATGAAGTCATCTGCAAGCCAGTATGCAGAGGGCAGAGCAGCAGAACAGCTCTTCCTCATCAGTATAATATCACTTCAATATGTTTCCAGACATTGCCTTTTTATTAATTGTTACGGAACAATTTGTTCTAAGACGCAGGACAGAGTGACAAATGTTGTCCAAGTAGCACCTGAGTTAGCATTCACCCTCTATTGATTTTCTGACTTTATAGTTCACAAATCTATCTCGGAGAGTTTGTTTTTCAGTCTGCTGGCACCGTGGACAGAAATCAAAGCTAACTTTATTTACTGCCCAGCTCTCAAACTTTGACAGCAACAGTTTTTTTGTTTTGTTTTTTTTTTTTGGGTCCTCGCAGCTTTGCTGCCTCAGCTTTTGATCAGTTTATGTGTTAATAGCCGCAGAGTGTTCCAGACGCCTGGAGGTGTTTTTATGGTAACACCGGCACCTAGAAGCTAGCAATTATGGCTCATGTTTTATAACCCGATTACATTTCTGCTTCTGATGAGATGCAACTTTTTCTCAGCTGTAAAAGTCAGTCAGACTTCATGGTCATCCAAGAGTTGAGTTGGGAAAGGAAAGATGAGCCACGAGGAGGAATTTGTATATTTTGCAAATGTTTTATACATTACTGACGGGAAGAGAGGCTGAAAAACAAAAAGAGAAAAAAAAAAATGTGAGCCTGAACAAAAATGCATCCCAGTTAAAGTTTGCAGTTTGGTCTAATTCCCTTTTACGCCAGATATTACTCACTAACAAGCAAGAGGCATTGCAGTGCAGATGCAGGCCGAATGTTTCATGAGGGCTTGCAGGCTCCAGGCTGACTTTGAAGCTAATTCAATAGTGTGTTCTCCTCTGCTCTGGCACATAATAGGATTGGAACACAGACATTTGGTCCTTTTGATTAAAGTGTCCAATCAAAACGAGGTTATCAGGAGACAGATTCCTCCAGCACAGACTGTAATGGAGAGCGTTATCGCTGTCTTTGTCATTATTGTTTCCTTAATTGCAAACGATGCCAGTGTTCGTCTTGGTAGCCCTCTTTGAGCATCCTAAATAATAGGGTGTGATAGCACAGATAGCGAGTTGAGAATACTAATTATGTAGCCTGGGGTTCCCAGTCTTTCCACATTTTTTTTCAAGTTCAGTAATTAAATAAGTTTACAGCAAGTAGAACAGTAACTGCGTGTGAGCCTCGTTTCGTTGTTTAATTTAGTTAAGCCTGATAGAGCCACAGGTGGCCAGGAAACCTCAGAGAACAGATAGTGAAAAAGTTTTGCTTTATAGATCCTCTCCACTTTAGCCAACGCAGAAACAAATGTTTCAGCACATCGGTTTCTGCTCAAGATCACCGCCAACCAGTAGGGCTTCAGGAAAAAGCCAAATAATTTTTATATAGACTCAACTTGCTTATAACCACTGCTGCAAAGGCCAGTGGAAGGTTTTCATCGGTCAAGCATCAATGAGCCTCCATGGGCCAATGTATAGCAGAATCTTCAGGACACAGTTGTAGTGTGGCCCAGCTTATGGTGCTAGGATTCACATCATTTAGTTGGTGGATCTCAGAAATAAACTCATGCAAGCATTTTTTCTGGATCCTTATTTAATGGAGCTCTGCTTTTTAAATTTCGTGTGAGTGAAGGCCCACCTTCATGGACAGTACATCTACCATTGGCCTGAAGCCCACACCGTTGTGGTCTTTCCAGTTCATGATTCACATTCCAGAGGTGCAGAGTCTTTCATACTCTGTGTAATAATCAGGAGTCCTGAGGCAGCGTTCCCATTAAGTGACCTGCTGGACGGGAAAGCAGCATCGGCTAAGATTGAAGATTAGTTTAGTTTGCCATTTATTCATGTTCCACATGTCCTCCCGTCTTTGTTTCCTTTGGCTTTCCTCACTTTGAGGACCACCCATTTTGTGTGCTGACCACTTGTGAGGCTTGTTTAAATGGCACAAGATGCAGTGCATTATCATTACTCCTTCTGCCAGACCCCAGTTTATCTGTCATCTCTTTTCAGAATATCCATTTCTCCACATTCAAGCCCCCGCAGCATGCCACCCTAACCTCTCCTTATACTTCTCAATTAGTCATTGATTTTTTTTTTTCACTGCACATCTGTTGGCTCCAGCCTAATTTATGTTTTCTGATGACCTTTTTACCTCAGCGAGGCCCCTGCAGCTACATTGTTAGCATAGATCTACAAGCCAAGTATGAGGCTGCTAGCCTAATGTGGTAGGTGCTGAGTGATGACTCACATTAAGACCTGTGCGGTGCCTTTTTTTCCCTTTGGACTGGAGCACTGATGGAGATAGCAGGAAACCAGGTTTTATTCCCCCAGTTGTAACTTAAATGACTACAGGAGTATTTTTCTACGCTGACGACTGCATACTAAAATGATGCACTTCATTTAATTTGGTTTAATTTAACGTTTTTCCTACCTTCTGGTTAGATGTTGATGAAAGGATTTTGAAAGTGTTGAGTACCAATGCACAGAAATGACTGTTTTAGTCCTTTCCATCTTCCATGTTCTTAATTATCTGCATATTTTTCATTAATAAATTGTTGCTGTGTCTCAATGTAATGATTCAGTCTACACCCAGATAATGAAACCTTTTGTGTTCAATTATTAGAAGTTTATTTCCCATGTAACAAGCCTGAGAGTGCATGGAGCAAGGATATCCATTCTTCTGGCAGCATTCTTCAAAATTAAAAAGAATTAGGGTTTTTAATTTGGTAGGCAGCATGAACAGTAAAGACCACCAAATCCAACAGCCCAAGAAAAGAGACAAACCCACTCAAACTTCCTCAGTAGAAAGTCTAAGGCAAAAGAAGTGTTGAGTGAGGCTTAATTGCAAAATGAATTTTTGGGAGCGCCATGCAGAAATAATAAAGCAGTGACATGTTGCAAAGTAAAAAAGAGGATCTTAAGCATCCCATCTTTCTGTTATTAAAGTCTGATTGAACACGACATTTAGATGATTTTAAGCATTGCCGTTTGTTGATGTCATGGGCCTGGAGATTTGTGGAAGAGAGGGAGTATAGCGTAGCTCTGTTGGTATGCATTGTTAGGTACTTGTACAGTACACATGCAAATTATGACCACATGCTCCAACCTTCCGTTGTATACATTATATGATTTAACTTTTAACCAAACCTTTATTAAAAGCAGTTGTGTGTAATTCTTAAATTGCAACAGTATGCCTTCCTTTATCGTACTATTGAAGGATGGTCACCTTTTGTTAAGCACAAAGAAGCCACCGGCTTAATTTAGGGGTGTTTGAACCTGGTTATTGAGCGGGAAAATCACTTTGTGCTAAATGACACTATTCGTTTCACTGCAGCGTTTAACTTTAGCCAATTTAGTGTCTAATATATGACACCAATCATCTGAGCACCACCACCGGTCATTATACAATAGACCTTTCATATTAAACCATTGCGCTACGCTACAGCCCTTTAGCACTTCAACTGAGCTTGTACTTTGCAGAATGAGGGATCAGCATACAGCACTGCACATTAGCAGCGGTCCTCTTGCCAAAACCTCCGCAAGGTTCTCTGCATGTGTTCCGAATAAAAAATGTCAGACTGTGACTTCTTTCTAATAAAACTTCTCCCCGAAACCCGGAGATGTGAAAATGACATCATTCTTGAGCTGAACTCCAAAGGCAGTAGTGACTGGTTCATGTGTCACAGTGGTAAAGTCTTGTGGTTGTATCTGTTGCATGGGATGTAATCAAGGATAACTGACTGTAGATCAATAAGTGATGTCCGCTTATTGTCAGGGATTCAGTCTTCATTCTGTCCCTAATATGGAAAATAAACTGCACCAGTTCAGGCAGATGATATGACCAATTTGTACTCTAGTAGTGTTTCATTTTCATTATTACGTGACCCTTGGCAGTCTAGTTCACTGTGAGCTGAACACAGCCTGTCCCTGGTTCCAGAAGTTCTTCTAAAATGTTTAAATGATCTCTGCCCCAGGTCAAATAAACTATTTAATTTATTTGGCTGTGGAGTGCTAAATGTTAAGAAACTTGCAGTCTGGTCATTGATTAATGTTCTCATTGAGTTATGTGGAGGATCTTAAAGGTTCGAGGCTGTTCGTTCTTTCATACCCAAAGAGCGCCTCCTTCAACCTGCTTAGTTTCTCTCTGTCTTGTAATCCTTTTTAACCTCTGTCCCTTGTGGACTCCCTAATCTGCCCCCTCCGCATAAGTAAGACACCCATCCTCCACTCCCTTATTCAAAAAAAAAAAAATAGAAGGCAACTTCATCTTCAGTCCTTCCAGCTCAGAAGGTTTTGTGGGAATCTGGAGGTTTAAGAGGTGGGGAGGGGGCACGGAGGCCACCGTTCTGATGTCACGCCAATGCTGCTCAATAAATCACTTGCCAAGAGTCCTGCACACTCCCACAAACCATGCTGCGTCCACCACGACTTGTTGATTCATTCATCAGTTTGTCTGACTTACCGGACTGCAGCTGCTGTGGGCTATGAAATCACTGCCAGCTCAGGAACTCATTTACTTCATTACAGACACTGTACAAGGTTATAGTTAAGTGATCATCAATAGGCCAAATGGGCTTTTAATGACATTAGGTTGAACTGCTTTGTGAATAAAACCATAAACGGGGTGCACTGTACGAGCAATTAAACATGGGAATGTTCAGGTATGAGTGAAGGAGCCAAGGGTGGTTATTAATTTGACTGCAGAGGGTTCAGTTTTGAGACATCAACGAGTCCCTTGTTCTTCCAGTTTATGTCAGTGGGACACAGTCAAATGAATATCTCTCCTCCTAATGTTGTAGTTTCAACTATTCCTCACATGATTTGCCAGGAGACACTCCCTCATTTTGCCTCAAATGTTCTCAGTCCTTTATAAGTCTTTTGGGAAATGCCTCATAGAAATTCCTCCAAGCAGCTGAATGGATTTTTAAAAAAAATCATTATATTGCTTCTTTTCTTTGAAAGAAATTAGTCCCAATGTGGTGTTCCAGTTTATTTTATTTTTTCTCATCACATGTTGCATGCCCTGGAGTCTACAGATTGTAGTCTTTTGAACCATTTTAGAGGTCAGAAGAGAAACCAGCAAGGCATTTCTCAAAAAAAACAAGCAACGATAAAGGTCAGTATGGGACTGTTTCAACATCCTGATTAGGAGTCTACTGACCTCCAGGCTTAGGACCACTGTGTTAGTGCATATTGTGTATCACCAATAAGGAGTGTTTGGACACATTTGGAAGGTTAAAGGACGGATGCTGTGGCCACGTGGCTAAGCGAGTACAGTACAACGCCTTCAATGAGCGTCTGACTATTGTTAGCAGGAGGTTGCTGGCGAGGTTTAAAGTTGGACGTTCATTCAGTCAGTTGTTTGGAGAGCTGTTTCTAGTTCAGCAGCCTTGCGTACAGCCTGTGCTGCAGGGGGAGTGAGAACAGGGACGGGGTATTATAGGTGGGGTTGAGGGGTGTGCGTGTGTGTGTGTGTGGGGGGGGTGGTGCAGTTGACTAATTGTTATAACGGTGCACGACCCACGCTTGCCCCATCTCTGTCGATCTGCATCAGCTTGCCTCAGAGTACTTCTCTCCTCAGTCATCTGGAATGCACACTTTATCATGCACGCATGCACAAATAAGCGCCGCGGAAGGACTGACACACGCACTCACATGTACGTGTATATACCCACATTTCTTTGACCTCCTGGGAGAGTTAACCCCAAATCATTCCGTTTATCCGCTCCTCCTCTGTGTTTGGCTTTCCTACATTTATGTCATCGGGCATGATTTCCCCTCAGAGTTCCCTGCAGCTTTCCACCGCGAAGTGCTGCCATTGACATCGGCTCTGGTTAGCTGTAATGGGGGATTTCATGCTGTGAAGTTATGGGTCCTCTGTCCTGTGGGCCTGCATGGCTCCCTAAAAAGAATTGGTGAGAACTTTTGTAATGGTTGAGGAGGTTGATTCTCTCGCAGTACAAAAAAAATGGATGAGTTCTATGCCCTGGGTTTGTTATGTGCTGGTCTTGCAGTTTTGTATTATCATGAATATTTGACACTATATTGCATTGTGGGAACACTGCTATCTCTTATTATACAGTACACAGTATTCCTACTGTACGTCCTTGGAGGTTTCTGCGTTAATTGGTTGTTTTCTCAGAGCTTTTTGTCCATCTGGTACTGCTGGAAACTCAGTATGTGACCACTGTAAAACATTAAAGGTATGTAGCTGGTGTTTTATAGTTGGCAACTATCTGCATCCTTTATAGAGTGAATGCCAGAGCTGTTTGGGAGGAGGATATCAGATCAGCTTCCAGCCTGAATACAGTTATCTAATGAAGATATATATTTTCAAAACATGTTGGTTACTGTATTAACAGTCAGTGACAATGTATTTGGGTGTTCTAGTTCATCAGTGCATCAGCAATGAAAGCTCGTGGGCTAGTTTATGCAAATGAACGCTTCTAGAAGGAATAGAGGAGCAGTCTGATTGATTAGAGTGCTGTTGTAGAGGTTCAGGCTCTATTGTAATAATGAAATCCCTCTTTCCTTTCAACCAAGCCAAGCTGGTTTCAGCTCATTGCTGTAGATATATAACATTCTGAAAATATAATGTACTTCAGGAAGTCTAGATTTCCATACCATTGCAGGGCCACTACTCCTGGAATTAACCTGTTTCATTACCACTTGTTTCCTCTGCCAGGGTTTAGTTTTCAGCTCAGTTTGTCATCAGTGTTTCATGTTTGATTGAGGTAGGGTCATGGTACGCTTTGGGTTTGGATCAAATCTGGCTTAGTCATACTGTGACTGTTTATCAGTGTGTGTTTTGATGTAGATTAAAAATGTCATGACATGTCAGACATTTTCTCTCTGTAAAATGACACGTCTAGGGTTTTTTTTTTCCCTACTGGATGGTTGACATCTTCAAATGACTTGTTTCACTTGAGAAAAGATATCAGGTCATCCACCGAAGAAAAAACCTTCACATTTCGAAAGGTGGAAGCAGTACTTTTCATTCACTGCTTCCATAAGTCGCTGGTTAATTGTCAATTCCATTTAATTAATTGACTAATATGTTCGGCTCCAGTGGAAAAACAGCCATTCCACACGAGTGAGATAGATCAAACAGTTCCATAAAATTGGCATACAGGCTGGTGAATTAGAGCTGTATTGATTGTATGATTTAAGCAGACATGTGAAGTAGTTAATGGGCTGTTTAGCTAGTTTATTGGCTAGTGAAACATTTCCTCCATAGAAATGAATGCAGGGATGTGAAAACATGAAAAAGATGTTTCCACCTCCACGAAAAAGCTCAATGACTATCCACTCTCAGATCCAGTATCATGTTGGTGCGTCATCAGTGCCGCCATGGATCTGCCTCAGTGGTCCTTCTCATGACTGTAGCCACGCGTTATGCTCACCCCTTGTCTTCTTCCTGATGTTCCCAGCGGCGAAGGCTTCTCTCCGATCGGAGAAAGCACACTGCTTCACCTCCCGTCACTCACGCGGCCATCTTCTCAAAAATAATTTTGAAAAAAAGTTCTCCGGTGGATTTAGGGGTTAGCCACACCTCGCTGCATTCACGCTTTCAACGAGCTGTCACTGATTGGAGCTCATTTGCATATAAATGGACAACTAATTCTCTCCTTCTTAATCATGCTTGGTTGAAAGATTTGAACACAAAAGGAAAGAGCTTTTGCAAAGTTTCAGGCACGTCCCCACATCTGACCTCAAATTAAAGTCCCTTTTTCCCTCAATATAAACTTTGAAACTGCTCTCTGAAGATGTTGTTCTTGTGTCTGCATCTACATCTGATAGAGCAGATAATGTGATTGCAGTAATGGGGAGAGTGCAGGCAGGCCCTGCTAGTTATCTCTGTGCTTTCCTCTCTTGTCTCTTTCTGGGTGTTTTCTGTCTTTCTCCTCCTCTCTCCTTCAGAGTGAGAGCACAGCAAGGATCTCATTTAGGGACAGATGGATCTCCTTTTTTCTCTCTTTGGACAGTTTCCACTCTGCTCCTCTTATCTCTATCCACCCATTAAAGGCAGCAGGAGGGGGGCAAGGGGTAAATGGGAGCTGGTAAAGAGGAAGAGTCAGAAGTCCTCTCCTCTCCTCTCCTCTCCTCTCCTCTCCTCTCCTCTCCTCTCCTCTCCTCTCCTCTCCTCTCCTCTCCTCTCCTCTCTACCCCCCCTCCCTTCTTCCTGACATTCTCCTCCCCTCCTGTCTGACTCATATCCTCCCTGCATTCCTTCTCCTCTTTCCTCCCCTTCTCCCTCACCCAATATCCTCAGAGTCTTTTTCTTTGTGTTCTCCCTCACCCACACTATTTTTGTTTCGGTTCTGGTAAACAGTGTTGGAAGTGCCTTTGCTACATGTTATTACAGTAGCTGGCCATCACCAGTTTGGACTAAATAAAATAGTTGGGCATGGCTGTGTGAACAAATATTAGCCATTTTTGGTACAAAAATAATAGCTAGATGACACTGGAAGTCCTCATGACATTGCTAATATACATCCAATGCGTCACAGTGAGCTGAACTAATAAAACATTTGAGATAGTTAAGATTATTTAAAGAGGCTGCCCATCACTGCCAGTTTGTAGTTTCAAACAAGTGATTTATTGAATCGGGTTGCATCATTTACTGCTACTACATTTGCATGCACACTCATTATATATATATATATATCACTCATCACTATATATACATATATGTCAATATGGATATATATTTAGGAGCATTCTTTGGACACGCAGCACTGTTGCGTCTCTGTTGGGGGTTTTTACTGTAGTTTGAGTCACACAGTCTCTTGCCTGTTAATGGGCAGCTCCGTGGTGTTGTTAATAAAGCAGCTAGCCAAGAGGTCACTGGGGTAGAGATGCAAGTCCACAATGCAGGTCAGAAGGAGGAACACGCACTACTTTTAATTATTATGAAAGACTTGGATATGAACATTTTTTTTTTTGGATATACAACACCAACATATTCCTGAAATTATGCACGGCTGCATGGAAATGGGATCATGAGTGGAATACTCATTTTCACTCACTATGTAAGCAGCTAGAGTAAGAATATATTAATGGCAAAGAAAGCAGAATATTTGTGCAGTTACAACCTGGCCCTTCAACAAACTATATATTAAACTTACCTGGCAGTAAATGTAGGTATTTCCACACACAGGTGAAAACACATGTCAGTAATATTCATGTACAGTAACTGATATTATTTGATCGTGCAGCTGTAACTGTGCTCCCGATGTTCTCCAGTGATTTACTACAGTTAAGTGTATTATTACAGTGAGAGAGGGAGAGTTGGAGGTTGAACCACGGGATGACAGAAAGCATGAAGGCTGACCGCTCAGTGAGCAGCTGGAGCTGACACTGGTACTAACAACAGTGCCTCTTACAAACACTTTAAGCGCAGCTAGACTCTTGCAAGTTCTCATTACCGCGTTTTAGCTGCATCAGCACGCCTGAAAAACTGAGGCCGTTTGTGAGAGAGGAGAGGGCAGTGACTGTCCTGTGGACTGCTAGTTGTAGCTCCACGTGGGTGGAGGACTGTGCTCCACTGACCCGTCTGTGTAAGCGGCCATCAAGTCTCTTTTTTTCTTGTTTATATGATAGCAGTGTGGCCCAAACGGGTCACACTCACTGGATGAATACCTGATTCGAGGCTTGGACTTCATGTAAATTGATCAGAGCAGTTTTTGTTGGGGGGGGAAGCCCTTCACTCAAATTGGCTTTAACGCTCAGTGAGATCTCACGTCTAACATCTCTGAGTTTCTGGTTGTCTCTCATCTTTCTTTCATCGCTCTCTCTGTCTATTCGATTCATCTTCTAGATTAGTTTGTCTGTGGCACTCACACACCCCCCCCCTCTCTCTCCTAACGTCTGCTCCTCTTTCTCGCTCCTCCATCTCTTCCCTCTCGTTTTGTCTTCCTCATTACAAGTCAGCATCATTATTCGGACTTACCTGCCCACGGCTGCCGGAGGATTTAGTTTTCCTGCGGCAGGAGGTCTCTTTGCCCTCTAAAACAATGATGAATGACGCCCAGTTTCTGAGTAGGCAGAAACGGGCCCCAGTTTTGAGGAATATTAACTGCGTCGACAAGGATTCACTCACAAACACTGATTTCCTCCTCATCAACAAAGCCCTGTCGGATTTCTCCCTTCTCCTCTGCTCGGCCTTTTTTATTTACTCTCTCTCAGTGGATGTGGTGTGTAAGAGGTGTCAGCTGTCTGCTTCTTCCAGAGGGGCAAGACCACAGCGAGGAGATAGAACATGTTGAAATAAAACCAACCAAAAAAAAAACTTGTGTACACTTACGGACAACTAAACCAGATGTTTGCTTAGTCATTGTATCAACCGTCTGAAAAGAACTGTATAAATAAAGTAGTCGACAGTGGGACATACTTGCCGGTCTTTACCGTCACCATGAATACTCACCCAGCTGTTGAAAATGGTTTCTGTTGTTTACTGTAAATATTTAAAGCTGCATGGGTCAATATTTTTATATGAACATTGATGGCTGTGTAATGTCAAAGGGGTTGGTCATAGTGACAGACTCAAAGAGAATTATCACCTAATTTTGCAGTTCCTTCTCTGTGCTCATGAATATAGTGAAGCATTTATTAGCTAAAGGCATCTGTAGAGGCCATTGTTGTAGTACTTAAGACCAGTCAAGGGCATGGGCATTGTCTGATTTATTTGTTAATGCTCTGGGCAGACAAAATTTGGTTTCCTAAACCACAAAGTTCATCCACAGAAGAGCGTCACAGTGAATACACACAGTAGCTTGTAAATACTACAACTCTCAACCCCTCAGAGTGTGGTCTTGTCTCGGTCTCGACACACTCTGGTCTTGGTCATGACTTGGTTTAGTTAGCCTTGACACCGGTGCAGACCAAACCAGAGCTAAAAGGCTGAATATTGAACTTGAATTCATCGAGTGCTTAAAAACACAACTCCACACGTCTAGCCATAAGCTAATGATGTCAGTGTTGAATGGGAGTGTTGCAAAGTACGGTGATATATATGTTTTATTTTCCTTTGTAGACGCCTATCACACATGAACACTCACGTTCTCTTACCCCAACAGAATGTAGAGCTTCATAAATCAAACATACTTCTGAAATGACATACATGCTTCTGGTTGAACTAATCAGACAAACAAGTCACATAAAGACACTTTGAAAAGAGTGGGAAGACCTTGGTGAAGCTCAGAATAATTGTGTTTTATTTCTGACGTTTCAAGAGGAGGGTTTACTAAATTACGTGGTACCTGGTAGCTGTACCTACTCTGTCAACTGTACATTTATTTGCACATCTTTTTTTTTTGTCTCATTTTTTTCTCCTGACTTTTGGGTGCATGTGTTAAAGGGTGTGTTGTTGTGTTTTATGAGTGCTGGTCAGTCTTTATGTCTTACTTTAGCTTTTATAAGTTGAGCATGGCAGAGTTACACGTCTACATTTGCTCCGTCAGCCTCCAAGGTAAACACGGCTGTAAGTCTCAGCAGCCTCGGCTCTGTGTAGTGTTAGCTTTCGGTCTGGCTCTCACACATTGCTTGAGTTAATGCTTCTTCGTTAGGCTTCTGACTGTGCCCAGGACTTAGCATGAGCGCTAACATCAACACCAGAAGCCCTTAGCACCTAATTAAAATAAAGCCACTGTCTAACTTGACCCACATTTTCATCTGTGACTCCTCAGGCTGCCCAGACGGTAGTGACGGCATGTTGCTTTCATGTCTTAGGGCAGAACCTGTGAAGGATTTGTCTTGGGTTACCTGGGCTAGGTTCTCTTACACTGAGAGGATTTGTAATGGGATCTTTATCACCTATTCCTCTTTTAAATTCTGATTTTCAGAAAATTGTGCTGATCCTCTGTAGTGGATGGAAGCCTTAGTTGTGCCCGTGTGAATAATCTCAGTTTATAGCTTTCTGCATAACCTTTGTTTATTTTAGCAGTTTTGCTGAAAGTGGCCTTTTCTGTGGATTTTACTGCAGAGTATAGAGATGTAAGCAGTCTGCGTCAAAGTGTTGACTGCGAAGGAGATTATTAGCTGTCAAGCGTCAGAGTCAGCACATCAATCAGTTGGGTTGTGTGTTTGGGCAAAATGCATGCAGAATACGTGGCGTATTGATCCCGAAGCTCACGATCAATACACTGCACAACTGGTCTCAGTCTTTGCCTCGGCTCCAATTTGTCCATTTCTTAATTCGCAATATTCCAACATGATGAATATATAATACAGGAAGATTCAATAGATGAGAAGCAGCGCACATCACACATCAGTCAGTTGCTGGTCCACTGCTGTGGTCCAAATATCTCTAACTCTTCTAAACTGTTGGATGGCTAGCCATGAAATTGTGTACAGACATTCGGGGTGCCCAGAGGACGAATCCTAATCCTTTGGTGATCTCAGACTTTTCCTCCTGAGCTACCATGAGGTTTGCGTTTGTGTTTTGAAGTGAAACAGCTCAACAACTTTTGGATGGGTGGCTGAAATGAAACGAAATTTGGTCCAGGCATGAATAGTAACAACTTGATTTTCCATGTAATGCCATCATCAGATCAAAACTCGAAATGTTCCCACACTCGTTCTCTTATGTTACAGTAGCTATCCTAAGATGCTAAACTAGGACTGTGGTAAACATACGTGCTAAACATCTGAACTTTAACATGGCCTTTGTGAGCATGTTAGCATGTAAGATAAGCTCAAAGCAGCATTACTTCAGTCTTTTTGTAAGCTGAGCTGATCTGGACTGCAGAGTTTCTAACATTCTTTTCATTTTGTTCTCTTCCTGTCTGTCTCTCCTCCTCGGCGCTTGTTTCCTTGATGATAATGACTCTTCTTCGCTCCGTCAGGTAAGAAAAATACTTCCTTCACTGTACATTTGGTACACATGTTACATGATGAATGCACAGCCGCTGTCACCATCACCGTGTCAGCTTTTACAGAATGTTGTTTGACTGTGAAGCACACTTCCTGTCACCCACCTGCTATGACCGGAATAAAAATGTAGAATTTAAATCATTCCACAAATTGTAGACAGAGTAGAGGAAGCCATGAAGATGAGGAATGAGGCAGATATTTCCACACTGCTGACTCTTCAGTGGGGGTTTAGAATAATATTTAAATAGAGGATGACTATCTGTCTGCATACCAGAGGCCTGATGGTCGTGGTAGCAGTGACAGAGCAAGGTGTTAAGGGGATAGTTGGACAGGTGGAGAGTCTTCAGTCTCAGACACACACACTCACACACACACACATAAAAACACTGTGATTAAAGCCAGGTGGAAGTTTTTTTTCCCCTTTCTTTCGCTGTTGTATAAATGACATCTTTTTTTCCCCTCACCACTCATTGAGCCTGCAGCACTCACTGTGTCAGGGTTACCGACGTTCAGTACATTTTCCTTTCCATTCCTCTGATCTCCTAAAAATCCGTGTCATATCCGAGTCATGGTGCGGATCCAGCTTTCACACCTCACCACGGGACCATAGATAAAGCTAACGTGAAACGACAGCATGATAAAGCTCACAGTGGGAAGTCTTTTAAAGGAAAACCTGAGTTTTTAAATATATTTTAAACCACTTGTGGAAGTATCTACAGTACATGGAGTGTGTACATTTTTGGCATGGAAGAACTCAGTGAAGACACCAACCAGTCGGGGCTAAGAGAGTAGACTAAAGACATACAGCACTTTAAATGAGCACATGTGCATTGACTGTACGCAGATTTTGGTGGCTGCCCTGACTGAGGATTGAACAGGGTTGGTTGGTAGAACAATAGGTGTCAGCACAATCAATCAATCAGTCAGGGCCAATTCTTATATAACTCAGTAAAAAGGGAAAAATCCATCACATCTTCTATACTATTGATCTTTGATGATTCAGTATGGTCAGGCTCCTCAGACTACGTATGCATCATCATTTTGACCCCGTTTTGGAGCCTACAAAGTGAGCCCTTGGTGTTTGAGTCAAACACTGCATATCCCACCATCTACCAGCCAAGTAAAGCCTGAGAAACACTTGACGATGTGATTGACACCTACAGTCTCTATAAACCACATTTACTTGGGTGGTCCTGTCCATTTGGTGGCTAAATGGAGCTTATGCATGTATGTATGTGTACGTGAGGAGGGCGTTCCTGTCCACTCAGCACATTCCCCCCCTGGGTGGTGGGGGCACATCTGTGGCACACTCCCTGCCCTGGCTTCCTGCCAGGCCTCCCTCCTCCCCTCACTCTTTTTTTTTTCTTTCCTTCCTCTGTTTTTGCTCGTCCCTCCTCTCTTCTTTGTGGTTGGTCCTGCCTTGTTTTCTCCCACCTCCACGCTCTCCTGTCCATCCTCTCTCTCCTCTCATGCCAGCATCCTCTCAGGAAGTATTTGTCTTGCCAAAGCTTTGTCTATTTTTTTTTGCAGCAGCAGCAAATGTAAATGGGTCTAAAAGAGTTTGATCAAACGTTCTATTCAGCAGGCAGTGACACAGATTTCTTTGCCATATTTATGCTCTTACATTGAAGAAATGAAGCCAAAAAAAGGCAGAAATATACTTCAATGTATTCCCTAATATGTTTTTTTTTCTACTCTAAAGAAAAAAGCCAGAAAACTGTTTTCACAAATGAAGCTTCATGTGTAAACTCTGTCCACCATCCAGTTCAAATCCGCTGATAGTTACAGTCAAGCGGATACTCTGTTTGCCCACTTTGTTTCTTTATCTGGTTTTCAATTTGGTCTTAAATACAGTTCTTTGTACAAATCAAGGCTTTTATATTTAAAATGTGGCCCATTTATTCCGTGCTTTCTTTTGTGTTCGTCCAGCCCTCCTTTTAACCACTGCATGTTTCCCTCTGGCCTCTCTTGTCATCCCCACCTGCCTCCATCTACCTCCAACCGAGCTCTCCTGCCTTTGAAACACGCATTTCTTCCACCCATTGTGAGTCACAAAGGAACTTTTTAACCCAGACCGGTGCTTATGAAACAGCTGAGACCTCCATTGAACTCCATACCTCCCTGCCCTCGTCATTCAGCAAATTACCAATTTAACCAAATTGCACTTCTTGATTACTAATTGGCCCACATTTTTTTTCACATTCAGAAGTGGTGACTGGTACTTAATGATTGGAACCACTTTCCCACATCGAGTTCCCTTAAATGACATACAGACGTCTACGTACGATCATTCGTATTAGATCAGCCACCCAAACCTGGAGGTTGTGCAATAGGAAGTTTGCCTGTGTTTAAACCCATCGGGAACGAAGTTGGTCTGTGTGGCTCACTGCATCGTGTCTCAGTCAAACTCCTGTGTGATGTGACTCAGGATCTGTTTGGAAGGCTGGCAGAGGGAGAGACAAATGAGGACAGACTTCAGACTTGACCTCCATTATCACTTGGACCTACCACACACACACACACACACACACACACACACACACACACACACATACACAAAAATCTAATAGATCATTCGCAGGGAGAAGTGGTTCAATAGTCTGTCTGCATGGTGCAGTGGTTCTGTTGTCATGAGGTGAGCAACATTTATTCCTCGTGTGTTTATCTCTTTGTTCTGTTGAGTATTAGTTGTCACAGTGAAAGATGGAGCTCTTAACTTTTTTTGTCAGTGTCTGAGTGTGTGTGTGTGTGGGTTTGCCCAGAACAATGCGCACAAAACCAGAGGCCCGATGCAGAGAACTCTTGGTAGATTCAGGGCCAAAACTGAGTGTAGAAAATCTGCAAGCTCACTCTTTTCATCAGATTTCCAAAACATGCACATGGTCTTCTTTTATAGGTCTCAATCGCCACAGAATTGTGTGCACACACACACACAAGCCTATTTAATCACATCACTTACTTAATCATTAGCATATAAAACAGCTAAAAGTTATTTGATGTGGCAATAAAAACAACGGCAAATGAGAGGTGCATTTTCACCGAATGTGAAATTGAGGTTGAGAAAAGAAAACGTGTTTTATTTGGTGGTCTCCGTCTTCTGCAATCACAAACCGAACCAAAACTAATGCCTGGCAAAAAAAGATTAAAAATAAATAAATAAATAACAGAGGCTATTATCTCTTAAAGTTCAGAGCAAAGGAGCCTGGCAGACGTCAAAAAGAAATGTTCGGACTACAAACGAGCAGCAAAATAACCCCCCCTGCTTTACAGCAGATGAACTCAGAGCTTCTATTTTAGGCTGCGCAGCTTTGCGTGGAATTGTTGATGATCACGAGGGAGACTCAGATGCACAGATGGTACATGGTATGTTGGCTGTATTTTTTTTTGGTTTTTTTTTCCTAAAGCGGTTAAAGTAAGTTCAACAGAATAGCTTCTTCAATCAAATGTTCCACAGTATGTGGTGATGACCACAGTGCCTCCCCGGGGACGGCCTGCGTCTGTGCCATTGTCTACCCCTCGCAGGTCAGCCACATGTGCATGCCTTTGCGGATGTTGTGTCGAGAGAGACATCATCAACGGGGTTACACACTGTTCTGTCTGAATACCCGTTTGAAACAGCAACTTTCCCTCCCCTTACAGTCGATGTACCTCGTCTCGCCTCATGTTCCTGATGGTTATCGGGTCAGGTGCTCAGGAGGAAGAGCGCTACATTCTTTAATTCTTCATCATGCAACACAGCACAGGCCCGCAGCAACCTTGTGCACCTTTTCTGGTCACCTTGACATGATCCGACAATATTCGAGTAACACTCAGACCACTTTCATACTATCGTAAGCCAATGTTTTCTGAACTGATGATACTAATATCTGAACAGTTTACAAATCAGGCCATGTCTAGTCTGGATACATTTGCATAGCTACGTTCAGGCACATGATCGCGTTCAGTGTGAGCTGCTGACACTGATTACTGGCTGCCGTTTCCCAGCCAGCTGATCCACTGTCTGTGTGTGTGTGTGTGTGTGTGTGTCTGTCTGTCTGGAGTGTAGGTCTGCCCTGCTCCACTCTCAGCCTCATCCTCATCCTTGGCTGAAATTCTCCCATGGCTTAGTGGCACACTGCTCTTTGCTGCTCTCTGCTCTCACCAGGCTGCGTGAAGGAAATGTTTCATTCACCTCAAATCAAACAACCTGTTTATCCCCCAAATTAAATGGCACGCTCTCATAACTCTCAGTTCTACTTAAAAAAGAAAGTAATAAGAACTTAACGAGAACACAAACACCATCCATCATCCACGTGTCCGCGGTAAATCATTTGTTCCACTTCTTTGTGAACAAAAAGTGGCACACTTTGCTCGAGATTAAGAAGGGCATTCATGCAATATATAGAGGCTTTATGATGCCAAAATAAAAATGAAATGCATATAATGTGCATTTCATTTCACTTTATTATTTTAAATGCTCAATGTTAGGTCCAATAGGTGGCAAAAACATGAGTGAAAGTCCTCGATAACTGATATTTAAATGAAACAATTGAATAGAAATTTACAATTTACAAAAAAAAACTTGATTGTGTTCACTGTGTGTGTGTTACCTGACAACTCTTTAATGACATCTATTGTGAAATGGACTGTACAATTTCATATTCAATCTAGCAGTGCACTAAAACGTTTACCACAATAGTTTGACGGTTGTAACAACCTGTTTCCCCTACAGATGCGAGAAGTGGTATCAGTGGTACCTTCTCATCCGACGGTCAACAAGAAAGTGAATCAGTATATTTTCCCGAAAGTTAAACTATGGAGTAACACGTGTTTAAAGTTAGACGCGAGTAATACATACGGCAACGCAAGTATCGCAAACTTTCCAAAAGTCCAAGCTTACGTTAGGTCATAACAGTAATAGCAAGTGTTTACAGCATGTTTACGGGATCGTTTGTGACCAAAATAAACAGATTTGTCAGAAGAGGAAGTTATTTGTTTCCAATGAATTATATCACAAGCACTGTTTCCCCAGCTGTGTGTGTGTGACACAGCACAGACTGTATGAAGCATAAGCAGGCGGTATGTCTGTCTGTCTGCCTGTCTGTCTGTCTAGTTATCCTCACCACGAAGGAGACCTCTGTGGTGGATTAATGTTGTGAGCTGCCGGCCAAGTCCTCGGAGCTGGGCCCGCTCCAGCCTGAGCCTCTGTCGTAATACGCCGGTGACAGTATGTTTGAGAGCGCGTTTAACATGTATCTGTGCACGTTTAACTCCTCTTGTTTGTGCGTATGGGCGTGTTCACTTGTAACGGCTTTATGAGAGCGAGCCGGGCGGCCCAGTTACACACTAAATTATCACCCTCTAACACACACACAGCTCTTCCCACGGTTCACCAGGCTTCATCTTTGCTCATCATGCTACGGTGGTAGGAAAATACAGATCGCTACATATTTAGCACATGGCAGAAAGCACGCACACAGCCTGACGTGGAAATGATGTGCTGGCAAGGCTTGAATGCAAAGACAGGAGTACACATGAGATCCTTGACACTCAAGCTGTTTCCCGGTCCATCAAGAATGTGTGTCAAGAGCTTTGCCTGTCAATCCCATTGTGCTGAGGCATGGATGAATCTAAGATTATGGATCTGTTACTTTGAGTGTCTTGTCAATAGCAAGTGCACAATTCATACTCATCTGCCCCCGCTGCTTGTAAGTTAGCATTACAGCTATGTTACCCAGTGTGCAAAGATGTGTGTGTGTGTGTGTGTGTGTGTGTGTGTGCGTGGGTGTGCCTGCCACCATATCTGGCCTGGAGTCAGCTGTTAAGGGATGCAGCGCTGGCTGAGCGTTGCCTGATGCTGACCCAGAAACGAAGTCCTGTAGACGTAACCAGCAGTGACTGCTGCCCTATTAGCCCACAACCCCGAAACACACACGGTTTTGAATATATGTGTGTGTGTGTGTGTGTGTGTGTGAGTTTTGCTGTATGCCTTCTTTTTCTGATCAGTCATTCTGTGTCATGAGCAGAAAACCTGGTGTGTGAACGTTATTGCTGATGATCAAAGATTTTAAATAAAAATAAACTGCACGCTGACAGTGATGGCCCAATTTTGGAAATGATACATGATACACATGTTTGCACTTTGTGTTTATTTTTCTGTGGCAGATATGATGTATAGATGCACCTTTTTAAGTGTTTTCTTCCCTCTTGTCTCTATTTATGCTTGCTTCTTCACACGTGTGTGTGTGTGTGTTCCCATCCTGTTTCTAAAATTAGATCAGTGAGCAGATGTGGTGTGTTTGAGCGTCCCTTTTATGTCCATGTGTTGCCAAATGTATTCATCCGCATTAGCGAGGCTCTATGTGTGTGTTTGTACATTCACACAACATCTTGAGCGTGTCTTGAGTCAGCAGTGTGACAGGGTGACGAGAGCAGGAAAGTGGGTCAGTCATGTTCTCTCCAGGCAGAAGGGAGACAGACTGACGGATGGATGGATGGATCGAGGAAGATGACTAGAGGTGGATATTTGCAGAGGGTGTGGCTGAGGGAAGGAAACAAGGATTTTGAGGGTGGAAGAGGGGTTGAGTGATTACGTAAGAAGGGGAGAGGCAAAGGGAAAGGATGAGAGAGAGAAAGAGAGAAGCAGACTGCAGACCTTGGGATAAAAATGAGAGGACGTTACGGGAATATAAAGTAGTCGTGCGTGTATACCTCAAGGCTGAGATCAGAGGTCAGCACGGAAAAACCTCAACTAACATGAGCCACATTTTCAACCAGATTTAAATTTTCATAATGTAACCTAGAGCAGAAACAATTGATTCATTGTTTGAGCTACTTTTCGAGAAAAAAAAAAAAAAACGCCCAACACCTCTGAGTTTCAGCTTTTCTGTTTAATAAGATCATTTTTCTCTTTCTTTCAAGGGTGAATTTGAAGACATCCCTGCAAGCCGGGATGATCGTTTTCACAGTCGTCACATTTGACACCTTACACTGATTAGTTCACTGTTGCTCATAATGAGCGCAAGATATGTTATTAGGTAGGTACAACTGTCTGTACAGCTGTCAATCACTGCCACTCAAATTTTAACATTATTTTAAATAGAATATTTGCATCGTTGTCAGATAAAACAGGTCATATATTATAATATTTTATGCTTTAAGATATTGCCACTAGCCTTAAAGTTTTATGATATTTTAGAGAATAATGAGGAGGATAAAATGAGGAGCTGGAAAGTACAACTTTTTATGTGCACTAAAGTTTCAATCACATTTCTCTTTCTCTGTGAAGCCAGCTTGTTACCTTCATCTGAGATGAACCTAACAAGGCAGCGACACACACCTACAATGAAAGGTCTCACACACTGACATCGGTAAATTCACCTGGTAATCAGTATACACACACACACACACACACACACACACCCCTTACATGCTGTCTGCTGTCCCTCACGCTTAATGATCCTGAGTGACATATGCCCCCTGGTGGCAGAGTTAATGAGCTTGCCCTGGTTAATCATCGTGAACAACTGAGTCTTCCCCATGTGGCCAATTAGAAGTCAGGAAATGTATGATGAAGACACAGAGTCCCAACAGCTGCTTGTACAGTTGTAGACAGACAGGAGGAACGTGCCTCGCTCCGGGTCTGTCTCGAATATGAATTCACTTACAAGAAACTCCCCCATGACGTCTGCCTCTGACTTGTCTTTTCTCCTTAATGTTACGTTTTTTTATTTTTTATGGCCGTCTGTTTCCACGTCTTTGCTCTCTCTCTCTTCATACACGGCCTCGCTTTTAACATTTACATCTCCTCTAACTTGAATTTCTTCATCTTTTGTCCTGTTGTTTATGTGATTCCTCTGCCCCTTACCCTTTGCTGCCCTCCCTCCCTCTCCATCTGTGACCAGTGGTTGGTCTGTCAGTACAGTGTTCACCCACTGTGGGCCTGGGGTGACTGAGCACGCTGCCTCTGATTACACCCCAGCAGTTGCTGATTTATCTTCCTGGGAAATGGAATAGGAGCGGAGAGAGGCCAGACGACATTATGGTAATACGTAATCTGTAAAGGCCTGACGAACCTTTATTTTCTGATAAGTCCTATATTTGTCTAATTATTTGTAGCTTTGGTAGTTCTTTGCTGAGGGTTTTTCCACCGTGTGACATATTTGCTCTCTGTAAACAGACCGCTGTGTCTTTGTCTGTTGATGTTTCTGTATTTCAGTTACATAATATTGACTGCAGATGAATGAATCATGTATTACGTGTGAGTTTGGCTTGAAAGAAGTGGACATTTATTAGTTGGGGAGTCTAATGAAAGATGACATTAAGTTGCGTTATGGGAAATGTAGGAGGCTGCATTTTTGGAGCCTGACCCATACCAGGGACCAAAAGTCAGGATATCCCGCCTCTGATGCTTTGATTTGAACCTCTTAGTTTTTACACATGCCCACCAACTTTAGTTCAAACGTGATGACGGTTCAGAATAAACAGTTTGTCCATACAAAATCAGTTTTTGTTGCATAGGTTGGTATTTAATTGATCATATTTTAAGCAAAACGCCTTATCCTGTTTGTTTCTTTCCTGTGAACGTCATGTTCACAGTGTTTTAATTATACACTGCTAAGAGTATTAAATCAAACAGAGAATTCCTCCATTTTCTAAATGCATTTCATGCTTTAATCAAATTTATGGGGGAACGCTGCCTTGGTGCTTATATTTATGGTCGACTGGCTTTTCTTTTTGCTGACACACACTTCTTTGGCTGTATTTGAACATGAACAGCATCCTGCTAGATGGCAGCTGAAGCGTGTGAAGGTTTAAGTTTGCACTGTCCCAGGATCGCCTTATCAGTGTCTAGATGTCTCACCTGTACACACACTGACACCTTTGACCGCCTCACTTCTCACTGACTGTAAACATTTTTTTGGCCAGATCAGTCCTTCCCTCATAATTCCTCGACTTTACAATTTTCATTATCCTCCACGGATCCGTTGATCATTCCCTTTCTCATTCTTATTCTTTTTTTTTTTTTCACTCCCATACTAATGCTCACTCCCATACTAATGCTCACCATCTTTCTCTGTGTAAAAGTGCTGATCTGCCTTCTTAGCCGGGGGGGACCTGTTTTAAATCTGGGAGCCAATCAGCTGGCCTGTCACAGGAGACTAATACTCCCATTGGTTTTAAAATGCCGCCTGTCATTGAGGAGAGGCCATGATGGAGAAGTAATTACCTCCAAAATACTCGTGTCCCACTGGCTTATGCATCAGTCAGTATTCACATCGTGCGCTGGGCAAATCTCAGGCCTGCTTGCAGCGAGGAGGCCCCTAATTTAGTGGTTTGTGTTAACAGGGGTCACTTTGTTTTGTCGTGTTGTGTGACGAGGTTTGAGCTGTGGGGGGGGGGGTGATTCCTTTGTGGCTGGTTTGTACTTTTCTGTTGAAAATCTCATCTATTGCAATGCAAGTTGACTCACAGTTGGTGCCTCTCAATCCATGTGAATGCTCAGTTCATCTGCACACGCGTATGGTCAGAGTCTTAAGAAGTCACATGTATGCGCTCCTCTCAATTCGCTGTCAGAGTGCAGCGGGGGGAAATTGACGGCTCTGCTGCAGCCCTTTTGCCGCTCTACACGCTGAAATGAATCCTCTGAGGATTTCTTTTCCCCGCGCGGCGGACACCGATCAATGAAAGCAATCTGGAACATAGTAAACAGGCAAGCAGCTCCAGGACAAACAGCCATATAGACAGGACCGAAGACACGTCAGAGATTTATCCCTGACCACGTTGGATCTGATGTTTGTCTGTCTCGACCCAACAAGTAGCACATGTCACAGGACAAGAATGAGTTTTTATTGTTTCACAGCTGTGCTGACAAGGTTCTGTGACTTGTGCCTCGGCACAGCCTCGACTCCCGGTGTGAGGCATTATCATTTGCTCTCTGGGGGGAAAAAACATCACTGGTTACAATAGATTTTCCACAGAGAAAATGGATGATTTTGAAAGTCATATCTAGATGCAGTATTTCAGTGCCTGAGTGCATTTCTTCCTCAGTTTAGAGCCTCAACACTTGATACAAGCATTGATTGGAAAGCTGCTTGTCCCTGCCACAAGGGACCTGGAAAACAAACCAAAGTATCTATATTGCAGCCGCTAGCATATTTATATGCTGCATGACGTCTGGAACAATATTAGTTTATGTGAGGCCACAAGAAATCCTCTGCTTCATGCGCAGACGCACAGAGAAATCACCACATTAAGCCAGATCTCAGAACGCTGTATACCCTGGATACATTTTGAGCTGTCACAACAGTGAGACGGAGCTTATTATACCATACAATTACCTGCAATACACTATTAAGTTTCAAATAAGAATTGAATTTAGCTCCCGGCCTCTCCACCATAAGCTTTTGTTTACTTTGGGTTCAAGCACACAGCGTTTTTTTTTTTTTTTTGTGTGTGTGTGTGTTAGTATCTAGTGTAGCTTAACAGGATTATTAACTTGTTAATGTGGCCTGCTTAGTTAGCACCATGTGGTTGTTTCTGTGGTTTCAAAGTCTCTGATTATGTTACATTTCAGCTGTTGCCTATAGTCATCGATGCGCGCATCATCTCGTAGATTCTAAACATCGTTAACCTGTGACTGTTCCCGTGCTGCCCATTATCTGTTCCCATCCGTGAGATCGCTCCATTGTTTTTGTAATATGCTCTTCGTCCAGATGGGGGCAGCAGACTATGGCTCGCTGTGACTATCGCTGCCTTCACCACAGTCTGTACTCATCTGGCAGCTGTTGCTATGGATACAGAGCCTGGCCATTGCTGTGATGCAAGCCACATCTAATAGAGGAGCATAGGGGGTAGTGTTGAGCTCAGAGACAGTGACGTAGACACACACACTCACACATTCACACACCTGTCTGGTCTGTGAATACGAAAGGCCACATCTCTGCAGTGGGACTTAAACTCTTTATTCAAAGAGCTACTGATTATAGTGCGGTTTTGTAAACTGCTTTACTTAAGCTTGAGAGGAAAATATTCTTAGCATTTGCATTTCCTCTAGAGTCACTTTCAGCTGGCTGCATCATAAATAAACTTTGCTGTTGTTGATAGATCCAACTCTGGTGGTTTAATGTCCAGTAATCACCTGGACCTGCACTTAACAAGCTGGGCAGAGAATAAGATCCCTAATCGGATCAAGGGTCAGACAGAGCTCTCCTTGACTTCTCTGCGTGCCTCTAATCATCATGGCATATGGTTAAGCTGTGATCAGTCATGATGAAAATGTTAACTGTAGATAGCTCCTGGTTAATTCATTTAAATGGCGATTAGCCCTGATTAACTGATTAATTAGAGCCATAGACTGCTCACTTAAGAGTTGATTACTTAAGACATGACTTTGGTGAGTCTGTGTAGTCTGTGTCATAGTTAAATTTAGCTTGTAGTAGGTCAGCTTTGAATGGCACAGATCCAGTTGACTTTAAAGCCCACTTCTTTACAATGTCCCACTTTGGTGAAACTAAATTTAACAATAAACAGCCCAGTGAAGGAAAGCTTCACATCTAATCATAGCCTGTGCCTGGCAACATGTCCCTTGATGTTAAAAAGACAATTGAAGAGAGGAAAGGAGAAAAAAAAAATGTTTGTTACCTTGTATGCCAGACTGTTTGTGTATTCTACATCGATACAACACTCAGTGCCCAGCCAAACATGTTGGCGCTGCCAAATCTGACTTGGCTAAGTGTAAAACAGGCTGGCACCACGGCATATGACTGTGTTTTCTGCTTTGTCACTTAGACTGGTGCTTTGTGTTAAGAGGGTGACTGCGTCTACCCATTGCCCAGTGTGCTGATTGAAGTTAAAATATTTATATGGGCAGGCCATGCATTGTAATTTATGGTACCTGTTAACAGAATCTAGTACAGACTACAGTCCCCAGTGTTAGCTACAAAATTAAATGTACATGCTTTTTTTGGGGGCTGTCTTAAATACAGTTAAACAACAATAAGAATATTCAGCTGTGCTAATGGCTCTGAAGCTTTACTTTGGCACTAGTGCTTAGAGCTAAATGCTAAAGGTAGCATAATAAAACGGGCAGATTAGCAGGCATGTTAACCGTGTTTACATCTTGTATTAGAATGCTAACATATGCTACCAATAAACATAAACTTCAGGTGAGGCTGGTGGGAATGACTTAGTTATGAATTTGTTTTGGTTAATAACCGAATATGTGTGTAGACTGCTGTGCTGGATGTGAGACTTCAATTGGAAGTGCGGCTCTGCACAATGGAAACTAAATTGTTAGCTGTTGTGGTTATGCCGCCCTGTCTAAGCCATGCAGGCTGATCAGATGTAGCTCCTGTTGACTGGTTTTGAACTCTGCAATTATTACCACGTGGCTGTTGAATTATTTGCCTGTTTCAACTTGACCTACATTTCATTTTCAATCAATGAAAGTGACATTGTGTGACTACTGTCCATCATGCAGAGCAGAGCACTTAGTGCAGCAGTTCAGGCCCACACAATGAAGTGTCTTTTTTTACAATTTGATTTAATATTAGAATTTAGAATATTGATTCACAGCTCTAATAAGTGATTTTTTTTAACCTGCTGGCAACACAAGACAAAAGCTGAGCTAATCATTAAAATCACCAGGACTCATCTTCTGGGGACCATGAATGTCTGTTCCAAATTTCATGACAATCCATCCAGTAGTTGTAGTAGTCACTAAACCAAAAATAGTCTCATGGTCGTACTAGGATAAAAAACAGGGGATCACCACAGTTATTAAGGTTCATCCTCTGGGGACCATGAACATGAATATAACATGGACCAAAGTGGTAGACAGAAAAATGGACCAGCTGACTGAAAATGCTATCCTTTGAGCCATGGCGTTAGCAAGGCTGACAATTATAAATCACACTTTTAATTGCATTTTGGTCCCATGTGCAAAAGTAAGGAATCATAGTCCAAGACTTGCATATTATAAATAGTAATTTGAGGAAAACATATATGGTGAATGGTGGTGAATGTTCCATCAGGAATTGCACATACAGCATATAAAATTTCCATTACAGAGCTTCCAGTAAAAGTAATCAAGTAAGTTTGGATTTTGGCCTGAGCCCAGGTCTTGAATCAACAACCTCAGCTACTACTTCAACACAAGTAAGATTCATTTCAGGAATGGCAGTCAGGTCATACAAAGACATTTATGTAGCTTAATTGTAGTCGTAGGTTTTGAATATCAAGCGAGTTACTGGGGCTCTCCACTATGTAATGACACTGCTCATGTGGACCGTGAAGGGCCCGTACAACTCTGAGACTCCTGCCATTTCCAAATCAGCAAAAACCGGTCAAACCTTTCCTTTCCCACTACGAGCAGAAGGATCGAGTTTCTGTAAAGTTTGTTTTTTCCATGCTGTGAATACAGATGTCAATTGCCAGCGGAGGGCCTCGCTGGTGCCATGTCTGGCACTGCATGTCTGAGCAGGGCCTTGGCTGGCTGATCAGAGCTGAGGGGTGCAGCGGAGATGCCTGGAAAGTAGTGGAGCTTTTCACATTTCAGCTGTGTCTAAAACTCTTTTGATGTTTTGTCTGGCTGACTCTGATGTTCTCTTTTTGTGTGACAGTCTCTGCCTCTCTCTCTCTTTCTCTCTCTCTTTCGCATAAACCACTTCTCCCCCACTTCCCTTCTGTCATGGATTGCGTGTCTCCTTCTCAAAACCTTGCTTGTTTTAGGGGGCTTACGGAAAATCTATAACAGGTGGGCTGTGTTTGAAGGATATGTCTTTTCAAATTACGTGTTTGCAGAGGGATTTGGGCGGGAGGTTGCTGGGCCAAATGTTCTCCTAACCCAGTCCGGTTGCCTGCCTGCTCGCTATTTGTTACCTCTGAGTCGACTTCGGTTCAGATAATTCATCAATTAAACAAAGCGCTGCAAACCCGACCACCATCTGGAGTTAGTCATCGGTTCTGCGTCAAAAATATACTAAACGTTGTGAATAATATAACAAACAATAATGTGTATTGAGTTGATATAATCCAGTTACAACCAAGTCTTCGAGATCAGTACAGTGCCTTTTATTTGCCAGCATTTCTTTGTCCAGGGTGCCACAGAAGCAGTTAATGGACTTACAGTGTTAACATACATGGTGTTGGTTTGGACTAGCTGCTCTCGAAGGCTTAAATGGAAGTGAGCTCTAATCTTCTTGACCTTCTTGCACATAAGATGATTGACAGATTGCTGGTGAAGCACACCAGAATATTGATCTCTAAGATAACACAGTCGACTTATTTGCACTACAGTTGGACCGACCTCGACCCAACCGAGCCAACCAAAAGAGTGAAATCCACACATTGTGGATGCACTTAAGGAGAGTGGTTTTAAAGTAGTCGGCTGTTATTTTAACTAATAGACAGAAAAGAGAAAAGAGAAAGGAAATGTGGTGGAAAGGTATTTGACCTCAGACCAGAAACAACATATTATGTTGGTTAGCCACATGAGTTTGAGTTAACTCCCAGACCCCATGCATACTTTGGTCCCAGCCAGCACCTCGGCACAGGCCAATGAAAAGCTAGTGGTCAGTTACCATCCACTCCTTGTGAGGGCACTGAGGACAAAAATCAGAATATGATAGTGTGCAGGCAGAATAGAAAGGGTGGCTACATACTTAAACTGTCTGTTCTGGATGACCTAAAGACAGAATGATTTCAATAATCCACAGTCTGTCACATTGGACAAATAGCTTCCTATTATGTCCAAGTCAATTATCCTTTAATGTTAGATGTTGGTCCTGACCTGCTCCATGTCAGTACTGGACATCAGATCAGGTTTTTCTCTTTACTCGTGCTATTAAACCAATATTCAGACACCAGATGCTGATCAGTAGAAATCCTGATATTCCATGTCAGCACCTCATGACTGCAAAGAGCCCAAAAACAGCGGAAGGACAGATAGTGCTATCTACTGAATCGACACGTCCTTAAGTGATTACTTTCCCCTCATTTATCAACGCGGCAGTCCTTCAGGGCCTCTTCATTCACATTGGCACTGAAGGATTTCTGCTCATTTTCATTACAACATTGTTGTTTTTCATCAAGATAGGCAAACGCAACGAGAAAACGAGGGGAGGACAGAATCTAAGCAACTGGCCTGGATGTAATAGCTCCTTGAGGTGCTGTTGCTTACACACACCAGTGATCATCCGCATAGTAGTAAAATTCTCATCTGTAAGGGTCAAGAAACTTTTACCAACCAAAACTGTGTGACAACTTTCATATCAAGCACGTAGTATCTTAGTCAGTTTTTGGCAGTGATCTTTCCTCCTTTTCTTTTTCCATGTTGTCCTTGACTAACTTTGCTTCTGTACAAGCAAGGTTATGATTGCCTCAAGGGTCAGACTAAATGAAATAGCTTACCCAGGTACCATTTGCTATCATACTACTTGTCCATAAACAAGCCAAAAGTACAGAAATATTCAAATTAATGGGACCCTTTATTGAGCTTCTGCACTGACACCAAGCAGTGATGATGTGGATTTTTATAGGCATGGGTGTTTATCAGGGAAGGACGCTCTTCTTATAGTATAACAGACGGATTTTCGTGTTCTCTGCTTTACCAAATTTGACCCCTGTTTTCAAATTTTTTTTGCAAGTCCTCCAATTTTATGGATGCCCAATATATAATCATCGGAGTATGCCTTAAGTATCAGCAGGAAACATATGAGCTATTAGACATGGTGACCGTAGAAGATGTGAAATAAATGAATACTCTGAAGGGATACAAGATGAAAATAAGATACGATTGTAGCTATATATTAAGACTCTGGACCTATTGTTGCTTGTACAGCCGTAATGCTTTTCCATAATGCTCTCATCTCTTCCTTCACCTTTGTTAGATCTTTTTTGAGTTTCATGACAGATTCACCAAACCAAAACTCAGACACAGTCACCCAGTTGGGCAACTATTGCTTTCCAGTAATGGATGTGTACAAGAGCATGTTAGGGTGCGTATAAGGCTCTCGTTGCAGCATCTCGCTTGTTGGCATGAGTGTTGTGGCCTGTCGTGAGGATTACTACACAGTGATATGTCTGGATGGGACAGGGCCAGGAGCAGAGTTTCAGCCCGGAGGAGCTCAGATGGTGAGGGGAAGACTCAACCTTTTCCTCCCAGGCCAAATCATCTGTTAGCTACGAGACAATTGTAGTTAATCAAATATGTCACTCATGACGACAATGAAATGTGTTTGCTAGACCAGGATTCACATCAATTATCAGGAGCCATGAAAAGAAGCATTAGTATAATAAAAATCCATTTGCTTTGAAACAAGAAAATATACCAAAAGATACAATTATGAAGTGGAAATACTCTCTGATATTGTACATTTCAAATGAAATTTTAAGACAATACCGTTTATTGAAAGCAGTCGGTAATTTTTTTCATAAAAACTATTCATAAAGATGGCTTTCCACCGGGGTGGTCTATTGACATTTTAATTGCAGTGTGAGCTCGACAGCTTCTAAACCAGATCTGATCTGTCTAAGTAGCAATGTGACCACAATTCCATTTTTGCATCTCCTTCACTCTCTTTACTTATGTTGATGTGAATGACAGACAAAACCTCGGTTCAACGTTAAAACAAAAAGCAGCCATATCATGTCTGTGGGACGTACATATTGTGCATCAATTGTATTTTTTCTATCGTATGAGCCTACAATCATTCTGCCAACCAGTGCAGAATGCTCTTCTGTACTATGCTAACAATCTCAATCATCTTATTAAACACACGCACACACACAGGCACATACACACAGTTTCCATGGAAACAGGATCCAGGGCCTTTTATGACTGGTTGTTTGCCCAAGACAACTAAAAATGGTCTCAGCAGCCATGCAAAGATGGAAGATAAATCATCTAGATAATAAATAATGGGACGTGCACTAATATAGAACGTGATAAGATGTTTGTTGTTGCCTGAAGCTCCATTGTTATTAAATTTAGATCCAAACGTCGTCATATTCATCAGGTAAATTCTCTCATTCTTTCTCTGTTTGTGTGACATCATGCGTCTCCGCTGTATATTATTATTTTTTCTTTCTGTGCCGTTTGTGCTGTGTTTGCAAACATAGTACTGGCTGTAACACACACACTCGCTGAAATGGCCACACACATTTAGAATGAAACACACACACACACACACACACACACACCACACACACACACACACACACACACACACACACATACGGACACTTTCCAGCCGTGCTGCCCTTCAGTAGCCTAATGTGTGTCTGAGGTCCAGATGGCATAGCGGTGGGAGGGCTGATTCTCAGTACTAGCCGTAGCGCTAGCAGTCTTAGTTTTGGCCAGCCCTGGCTGGTTGGAGAGGGATAGCCTGCGGCCAGCTACCCCTCTGAGCGACAATGGCAAGTGTACAATTCACGGCTACGCACAGGGCATCGCGCTTTGCTGTGGTTGCGGGGTAAACTTGACTATTCTTTCCACGGGAGCCAAAGTGTGTGATCATTTGACACTTCACTGTGAATTAAGACAGCGTCACATTGGCTTCTGTCCGCTAGCCTTATTTTTAGTTGTTTTGATGCAGTAACCACATGTTTTCCTGTTTGTGTCACAATGGCAGGAAGTAAGCTGAACAAGGACCTAAAGCATTATCTGAGCCAGCGCTTCCAGAAATCCTCGCCTGACCACGAACTGCAGCAGACCATCCGAGACAACCTCTACCGTCACGCCGTGCCTTGTGAGTCCACGACACCGCACTCTGTCCTTCCTTTCACTCTTACCCTTGTCCTGGCATTCACACGAGCCATTCTTTGAGCTCCTGATGATATTCTGGCTTCACACGTTGTGTTGAGTTCCCACAGAGCGTCGTTGTGGCCATTTCTCTTGCAAACTTCCTCACGAAAAACAAAATATCTGAGGTTAGGTCAGTGTGAACCACTGTCTTCACTCCAGGCATGATCAGATTTGGATCCATGTATTGATAATATGTGTGGCTGCCACAAACAGACACTTTGGATGGTTTTCTATATAAGCCTTATTATTTCAGCCTGGTCCAAGCATGTTTCCACATGCCTTTTGACCAGTATTGGCTGTGCAGTTAGCCAGGCCGATTACTTCATATCCTCCTTGGAGCTAACCTCATGTTGTGGGTTGATTGGTTTTATCACATATCATCCCTCTTCATCTTGAAATTGACTATTCCGTTTGCCTCCCAAGCTGATAACAAACACTGAGTTGATACAAAGTCAGCCTCCCTCCATCCATCCAGTCAGCGTGGGGTTTGCTTTACTGATATTGTCTGATCAGTCAGAGGAAGAGTCTGATGTCTCTACAGTGGATAGGCTAAGTAGTATTTCATGTGCACGGGATCAATAGCACCAGTAATTATAGACTCTGTGGCTTCATCCAAGTCCCTCACTCTTTATCACTAACCAGTATCTCATCTGCCAGAGCTGCTGTGTAATCCAGGAATAGAGGCTTGTGTCTTTTGACTTTTTCCTCTTTACTGCTGCAAAGATATAAATGTCCATTTGTTTGTGATGCTGCATATTTCTCATGTCACTGCAGCACAAAGGCTGAGGTAGATACTTGAAGTGTTTCATTCTTCCCTGCTATGAAAAACAACCCTTGAAGATGACACTGACGCTCCTGAGTCTGTACTGTAGCATTAGCTGAATAGCAGAGCGATAAATGCCATCACTGTGAAGCTCCCTCTGCAGGTGGGAAGGTAACACAAAAAGATAGTTAGACTGATGATCCAGGCGACATGATGCCAATCTTGTGTTATCCCTGATTTGCATAGAACACTGAAATCAGCCGCACGGACCAATCAGAGCCAGCCTCCTCATTGCCATGATAATGGGGCTGGAAATCCCCACTGGCTTTAGACACAGCGCGGCTCACTTATGACGACGGAGAGGAGAGAGGGGAAGAGACAAAACAAGTAGATAAGAGGCGCAACAGCCGAAATGAGTGGGCTGTGTGCAAGTTCCATTTTAATATTTACCGAGTATAAGTACTTGCAGCTGTGGTGTAGTAGCCTCGTGTTATTTACTAGTATCTATACATTCCACGAGTGCATCATTTAATACTCGTATAATAAACACTTAGTCAGAGTGGCAAAATGAAATTCACTGCATGCAAAAAGCACATTGTTGGTAATTACTTTTCACTTCCTCCATCACCATACTTTGCACGCAGCCTATTGGATTTTTGTTTTGTTTCACAGTTCATTACAGAGTTGAAAGGGAGCGCCGCTCATTGCACCAAACCGATGCTTTTCCCTTAATGGTTCTCATCTGTCGCCTTTTCAATTAGTTTATTCGCAGCCCTCTCACGCAAATTACTGTCTATGTTCAGGAGGCTCGTTTAAAGGACTTTATCTGTATTACCTCCACTGCCATATGTCAGCCAGACACTGGTGGAGGGGTGGAGGGGGTCTGGCCATAATGGCCATTTTAATCACTGAGTGGTCTATGGCACACCAGCAAACATCCTGGTGTTGTAGGAGTAAACAAAGCATGAAGGTGTTCCCCCCCGGCCAGGTGTTTTATAGGACTGTAAAGTTTTTGTTGTCATGCACAGGAGGGTGACACTCATCGGAATATTAAATTTACAAATACTTTCTACATATAATACAAGCTTCACCCCCCCACCCCTTGTATTATGGGAGGGCATGTTGCCGTGTGCACAGTGCATGAGTAAGTACTCCCTCATGTCCTTCACACTCAGATTAATACAGGACCAACACGGCAGTTGTATATGAGAGCATGTGTGAATTTAGGGCGAGAGTTCGCGTATAAGTGAGAGACGTTTGCTGTGAATGGTTTGGCCTGTGATTGTGAGAGGTCAGTGTGTGTCCGTGTTGACCATGCATGTCCAGAGGTCATTCAACGCGCTGTCCATGTGCGTGTGTAGGTGTGATTAATGCACAGCAAGCAGGTGGAGAAGCAGATGGAGAAGTATGGCTGTGGATGTTGGATCTTTTCCTGCCTCTGAATCAGGTGGAAAAAAAAAAATTGAACTCAGCTCAACCAACAGCTCTGTACATTCATTTGACTTTGCTCGATTCCCCCATGTACTACCGCTCATTGTCTCTGCTAACTCGCTGTGTTAGCCAGGGGCTTGGTGTGGCAGATTCTCACTAGATGCATCGTTTATCTAGCTGTTCTTTTTTGGGGGGGAAAAAAAGTTGGACTGCCATGTTGTATGCACCACAGCAGAGACTGAGCCAGGGTTCAGCTGTTGAACCAGAGAACCAGGTGTAGTCGAAAGAAGGTCCCTGAAGCTTAGAGAAGGGTCACCTTTGGAGGAAGGTAGCTGATACACTCCAAAAAACAGATAAATGACTAACACGGTGTAAATCAGCATGAATAAGGCAGCAAAGTTCACAAGACCTCTCCACCGTCAGCCTGTTAAGATGTACAAGAGTCATGAAGCTGGTTGTACGCATGAACTAGTCTCCTCTTTCACAGCTTCAAAAAGTTGCTCCCATAACCCTGTTAAAATATAAAGCACAGCACTCTCACCCTCCCCCATCTGCTGAGGCGTCCGTCGGCTTCCCTTGTGGTCACCCCATCCGCGAGTTCAGCATTCCCAGTCTCCCATTATCCCCACCAACCCTCCACCCCCCCCCTCATCCTACTCTCATTCCTGACCCCCCCAACTTATGACACCGCTGCCTCTCGTCCTCTCTCTGCCACCGCTGCTCCCTTCCTCTCCCTGTATCGCTCTCCCCCTTTCGCACTCATTTTTCCTGCTAGTTGATTGCAGCGGCAGCGAGAAGAGGAGACGGCGGCTGTGCTTAGGTTTACACCTGATTTTACAGCTCAGCATTCTGTGTCTGCGAGCCTCGGCAACAGAGCTCTGGTCTCTCCTACGTCTAGGCAAGTAACAGTATTGTCTGCTGTGGTTGTTGTGATGCTGATGACTCGGTGTGTCAAACGAGAGAGGTTTGCAGAGGCTAGTGCTCACGTGCACGTGTGATGAATTGCAGGGCTAGCAGCACAGACGATTGGACGACCCGTATATAGGCTAAGAGGGCGGCTCGGAGGGAGGTGGGGGGGCTGAAGCCGCGGGGATGGAGATGGGGGTAGGGTGGAGTTTGGGTGTGGGAGGGGGCAAGAAGGGGGGGATGGGTGGAGAGGAGAGAGAGGGAATGGAGAGATGCAAAAACACTCTCACACCACTCAAGTCAACGCTGGCTCCAGCTAGCCAGTCAAGCTAACATAAACATATGTACACATATGAGTTGTGGCTGTATGGGTCTCATCATGTTTCTGCCCGCCTCTGCTGTCTGTGCAGCGTATACGAAAACAGCCTTTCTGATGTTGGACTGGTGAGGTTACAGATTGCATTCAGAGATGCAATCACATTGTGTCACCTGAACAAAAGAAATGCTCTCACTCACTGTGGCATTCCTGAACAGCAGAAGATGGTGAATCACGACGGGGAACAATAAAGACAAAGGAAGATTTAGAAGTGAACTTCAGACTCTCTTTTGGATTTGTTGACTTCCATCGCACAAGACGAGGACGTACGTCAGTCATACACTCCATGTGTGTCCACTGTTTGACATGCGTTACAGTAGGGATGGCGCCTTTGTCAGGGCTAGGTAAACACATTTGGACATGTCTTTTCAGTGACAGATCTCTCCTGTTTTACCAGTTCCTGAATTACACAGAATCACAGAAGCCAGATTTGCGTTGCCCTGTATTTGACTACACCCTACAGCACACGTGATGTTAGATACGACTTTTCAATTGAATCACTTACTTGGGGAATAGCTGGTAAATGCATGAACTGACTAACCTGAGTGGACACTGTAAATATAAGAAGACACCCTCAGTAAGGTAACTTTATTAGCCTCTTGCTTACTGTTGTTAGGCTGCTGATACATATTGCCATTCACTTTTGGTTCATAGATACATAGAATACCATACAATAAAACCTATGTTTGTATTTTAGTTTAAAAGAAATACAACTTATTTTCTTTCTGTCTGAGAACTAGGTGAGAATATTCATATCACTCCCATATTTTGTCTGTTTTATATGCAGTTATATAGCCAGGTAGCTGGGTAACTAAACTCAGCATGTAGATCGGAGAAAAGGGTTTTAACAAACATGCTAGCCTGACCCTGTACACAGCAAAGTAATTTTCTGAAGACTCAGCTGGTTGCAGCAACCTTCTGGTGATGACATGACTCCAGACAGAGCCAGCTGTTTCAATAAATATTTGGGCACATAGCCCCATATAAAACCACAACATGGTAGTGAGCTTTAGAGGTGCTGAGGTGCAGATTTTGTTCCCTTTGGACCGAGCAAGTGCAGATGTTTCACCCTGTCTGTTTTTTAATGCTAAGTTAATTAGCTGCTGTCAGGTGTCATATTTACCATACAGACACGAGAGCGGTATTGATCATCTCATCTAACTCTGGGTTAACTGTTAATAATGACACCTTTGACTGTTGAGTGAACTGCAGTTAAAATCCTGTTGCTTTGTATTTGGACCTTTGGCTCTATGATACTAACTAGCTTGCCATTTGCAAATCATTCCTTAAGCCAACACCACAAATCAACCAATGCCAGACCCACACCTGGCAGCCAAGCCACATCCAACCAGCCAACCTCAGTTAACAGTTAGCTAGTTGGCCACTCATCACTCTTAAATAGCATAGTATATAAAGCAGTTGTTGTTCTACACCTTTGCTTTGTACTGTTAACATTATTTATAATTGGCTAAAAATCAACACAATTTTAATACGTAAGTTAGTATCATTGGTCACTTTAGCTGCTGAAGTAATTTGGCCAGATATAATTAAATATGGCTACTCAGATTGTATCTGTTAGTGGGACCTTTTGCAGGCAGGCAAGCTAAGGCTAACCTAGCTGCAACACAGGATGAATTAACTGACCTCATCAACCCATAAATCTGTTGCGTTGCCAAGCACGCTAGCCAGCTAAAACCTTTCACATGCTTTACATGCAATAAAGTTAGCTTTGACTTTATACTTGTTGGACTCTGTGTTGCAGTGCAGTGGTTCTCAACCTTGGGGTCAGGGCCCCCATGGGATTTGCGAGTTAATTTCCAGGGGTCACCAGATGGTTGTGGAGAATAGAAAATAACATATTGTGTCAAGTAGCACAGGGGTGGGCAGGTCATGAACACCACTGTGGTAGTGGGTGGCGGTCGTTTGTTGATGCTAAACTGCTTTTCTAATCTAAGCGTAGCTAGTGTTGCACACTGTTGACACCATAGGGAAGCAAGAGAAGGCACGCATGAATGTCACGTCCTTGGGAATTTCCTGGACAATTCATCAGACTCCTTTACATAGAAATAAGTCAACAGACCATTATAGGCAATGGAGAAAGTCATTGAAGTTACATTATAGCCCATCTTCTCTCTTATTTCTGCTGTCCTTCCCCTTTGAATGTCTTTCAAATGTTTCAAATCCCTCTTCATACGCACACAGCCTTTGGGGAGGAACTTGAGGCACATCCCCAGTTTCAGTTTGATTACATTTGGACTCGGGGAGCATGCTGCAGGGGGATCAGATGGAGGCTGTGTATGAACCAATAGAAGCTGAACTGATGCTGGCGGGGAAGTTTTTTTGTGCGTCGCTAACACCATTAACAGCAGTCAAAGGAATGTTGTCAAACAGAGTGAATGATGGGTGGAGTCCCCCCAGATTCATAGCCCCCACTGCCCCACCCACCCACACACAGTATTGCATACAATGTAGTGTAGGCATGTACTCAATCACTGACACACAGTTTCACACAAATGCAGGACAAGAGGTTTAGAGTTGGTATGAGCAAACGGCCCCTTTGTCTCAGTAAAGGACGTAAAGACTATATTTCTAATGTCTGACAAATCTTATTATATTACATATTACATCATGTAACCAGTAAAGAAACATACAATTGGCCAGTCATAATCTAGTGTCAGAAATGAAGGATTTTGTCTTCCATTCATATCAAACAGAGCGTAGCCTAAAAATAATCGCCAAGTTGGATCACCTCTCTAAAACAGTTTCCACTCCAACCGAGCACTGCAGCCTTCGCGAACGTAGGATTTCTTTTCTCTGGATTTGACTTCATTAGTTTTAGCCAGATATACCTCAGAAACTGACAGCTGTATTCTGAGTGTAGCTCTAAGGTAAGACGCGTTTGTGTGTTTTTTGTTTTGCCGCCATGGCAGGAATTGAGAACATCATTCAACAGGATGTAACCTTTGGTGAAAATAACAGAGAAAGCTACATTTTGTTTATTCAACACTTATTTTGTGGGATGTTTCTCAAGTTGCTTTAACACCGGACACAATTAGCTACATTTTTTTCCAACTGCAAGTTACTCCTCCTCTGTTCCATTGTGGAACAAAACATACTCATCTTTGAGTCCTCAACATTGTGTGCTTTCATATGTGAACGCCTGCTTTGAGTTAGTCTAAAGTATTGATTAGAGACACATTTAATGGTCTATCTGGCCGAGAATGGCACATCACATGACCTTTGACCTTCCTCTCTTTTACATTTTCTCACTGCGGTTCCCATCCCCCCTCATCTGACCATCGAGCATAACAAATGAATCCTGCACATGCAGAGTTGTCCCCCCCTCCTCCCTTTTTTTGTGTTGTTGTGTAAACTTGTGTATGCACAGATGTGTGCCAGTTGGTCAGTTTGATTCAGCACAATCACTGGTTTTCTTGTTGGTCCGTGTTTTATCTTGAATCTTCTATTAGATAATTTCTCTCCTTCTTTTGGGATTCTTCCATAGTCGGCTCATTCCTGCTGATGTCCCGTCGGCTTTGTGTTGCCTGCCCTTGTATACCCTTCATCGACACCTGTAATAATGAGCGCTTTTAAAATTGTGCAAAACCGTGTCTGACATGTACATTCATATTGCTCCAGGTGAACTCTAGCCCATGCCTTCCTGCCCAGCTCCCGTCATAGATTTCCCTCGTCTTAGCTCCGTTTTTATTCCACACTTCCCTTCAGGAATCTTCCCCTGACTCCAGTCCTCTTCTCATGTTGGTCAAGGATGAGTTGTCTGGAACTTGTTAAACACTCCGAGCATGTGTACGGGTTTGTGTGTGTAAGGACACCAGGGAAGACCAAAAAGAAACAGAGGTGTGGGCAGAGAGGAGAAAAAAAAATAGATGGGAGCTGTGAGAACAAGAAAGAATAGGGGTGAACAGCCAAAAGAAGGGGAGGGAGTGAGTGAGGGAGAGAGAAGGGGGGGAGAGGTGGGCGGGTGCATGTGGGTGCCTGTGAGACGGGAGACAGCGGGGCTCAGTCAGTGAGAGAGAGAGAGAGGGAGAGGGAGATACAGAAGCCTTGCACTGGCGTGTGTGGGTATGAGACGGAGCGCATTATAAGCCAATGTGTGGATGCTGCTTAGCTTAGCTCCCATTAGCTTAGCATCACAAAGCCAAAGCTGGACAGAGGACAGACACACGGGAGGAGGAAGGGGAGGGTGGAAAGGAGAAGGAAATGTGAATCTGCACTGGTTTTTCTTCCACTCATCCACACCTGATTGGAATTTTTTTTATTTTTTTTTTTTTTTGCTCCGTGTCCTGTCGACGAGGTGTTGTTCTGTGGACTGTAGGTGAAGAAGAAGAAGAAGCCACTCACAGGCTCCCGAACTGAGGTATTTTGTCTGGTGTTTGATTTTGAGAGAGGACTCGGGGCTGAGGGCTGCTGTGATTTAATGGTTGGGGGTTGGGATGGAGAGGCAGGCGGCGAGGATGGCTGTGCATCAGGCGGAAGGCATCAGGAGCCGAGCGAGTGAGACGGAGGCACATCGCTGGCAGTAATGGAGGCTGATGTGTTGTGGTCAAACGGAAGCTGTGTGTGTCTGTCTGAGTCTGTCTGTCTCAGGTATGCGTGCGTCTGTCTGTGTTTGTCTGTGCCCCGGTTTGATGCCTGTGTGTGTGTGTTGTGTGTTCAAACTGTCACTTCCCGTGTGTGTGTGTGTGTGTGTGTGTGTACAGTATGTGTGTTTCTGGTGGAAGCACTCCAGCTCTGCGATGGCTGTGTTAAGGCTATGTGATCTGTTGACATGCTTGATCATATTGGAAGCCATTACCTCCAGCAGCAAACTGCTGCCTGTCTGTGTGTCTGTCTGGAGCTTCCAGGATGCTATGGTTAGCTTCCACCTCTCCATCCTCCCTCTTTCTTTCTCTCCCTCTCAATCCACCTCATCTCTGGATGACCCCCCCCCCTCCTCTCCACCATCCCTACTCCCTCTCCGCCCCTCTAAATGTGTCGTTTTAAAGCCTCTCTCTTCCTTTTTCATGTTGCTGTAGGTAGTGGAGAGCCCGTGGTGCTTTTTTTCTGGGTGGAATAAAAAGACAAAGGCCGGCTGTGTGTGTGTGCGCGGGGGCATTTTCAGGCAGATTTAGCTTCACACTGCACTACTGGCCCTTCAGGTTTTTTGTTTCTTATTCTAATCTCTCTCTCTCTTCCCTTCCCCCGGTCCTCAGATACCCCCCCCCCTCTCTCTCCCTCCTCACATCCCTCTGTATGGGAATCATTTAGAGTATTGCTTATGAAGGGAAAAATGGAGCACGTCACAGGTCCACAGAAAGGCCTGTTTTGATCTCATTGTGGTGTGGCGTGTGTGTGTTTGTGCATCGTCTCTTCATTGCGAGCCTCTTTCAGCCAGCCGGAGCAGTGGAAACACCCTCCCCCCGACTCAAAACACTCCATCCCAAAACGAAAGGCATCCGTACCAATCATTGAAAAAAAACAAAAAACCGAACATAAAGTGTCCAATTTAACATTTTAATTCCCTGCGGCCACCACATGGGGAGGACTCTTTGGCTTTTTGGGGTTTGAAGAATCAGGTGGGATGGTTAGGCTGGACGATAGGCTGTAACCGCTCCTCCTCTCCTCCTCCCCACAAAACCAAAAAGCAAAGAAACAAAAAGTAGCCAGAACGTAGCTAGAAATCTGAGGACTGAAAAATGCTGGAATCTGCGGCCTGCGCTTTTGGTTGGATTAACCCTTTACTGGGACAGATGGCTCCATCCCCCTGCCGTGCTGACAAACCCCAGTCAGCTCGTCACCCCTCCTGCATTTGTGTGTGTGTGTGTGTGTGTGTCTCACCCAAAAAAAAAAAAAATCTCTGGCAGGCTAGCTGTGGCAAAGATGGTGGATGGATCTGTTTTGGTTTTGGGATATGACGGGGTGTCTGCTGTTTGTGTGTGTGTGTGTCCACATGCATGCAGTCGTCTGTTTCTTGAAAATTATCCACGAAGACATGCCTCAGTATCTTCTTGGAAAGTGTGGACTAGCTGGCTAGCTTGACATCAGAGCATGTTTATTGTGGAGATTTAGAGAAATGCTTCTGTAATAGCTTCTGCACAACAGTTGGGTTCATGAGTGTTGCCAGCTTTTCAAGGCAGGGCCATTTATCCACATTGTTTCTCTATGATCATCCACCAGCTACGCGTAATATTCTTTCTACAGCCACTCGTTTGGGCAAAGCAGATACCACAGTCGACCCAGCCTAATGTGATCAGTTTGTAAAACCAGGCCTACCAGATCACACCAGAAAGATTTGATACGATTGTATGTTGTTTGTCCACATGCTTAATGTGTGTTAGATCCATTAGTGTCCTGCTGTGTTTACTCCGACTGCCATGAGACAAAAAACATAAATACCTCGCCGAGTAAACCACTTGTGTATGACTCACTGAGAATATATGTTTTTGTAGAGCTCCATGTAGAGCTAGAGCCATCAATTGATTAGTTGTCACCTAATAAATTGATCTCCAGCCTTTTTTCTTTTCTTTTTCTGTTTTTTTTTTTTTCCACATTAATTTGATGGTGCGACTGAAGGCAGACCGGAAAGAGGGAGAGAGGCAGGTTGGAGTCGAACCTGGGCCACCGCAGTCAGAACTTCCCTTCGTACATGGGGCACATGATCTAGCAGGTGAACTACTGGTGTGGCCCTAATCACCAGCTATTTGATCACCTGAACTGTTTTAAGAAATTTTTTTTAAGAAAACAAAATTGAGCTTCAGATTTCAGCTTCTCAAATATGAATGTGTTCTGGCTTCCTCTATGGACAAACATGACATTTCAGCTTGGGCTTTTTCATCATTTTCTGCCTTCATAGACCAAACCATGAATGAATTAACTGGGAAAAACGACTGACAGATCAATTGATAATAAAATAAGCGCTAGTTGCAGCCGCGGTTCTGTGGTATCCTGCCTGTGTAGGAAATACGCTAGATGGAACACGTGCAATGAGTTTAACTTGAAAGTGACATGGCCGGACTCTTTGAAAGGCATACAGCGGGCTAATTCAATCCACTACCAGGCCTGCCCTTAATGTAACACAGTCATCACATTTCATTTCAAAGCAACACGATTCAGTGCGCCGGGCAATTCCGTTTTCACTTAATCCAGGCAAGACTAAGCAAAAGCATTTGCTTGCTATATGTTCAGGCACCCATCTTTATTAGACAGGGAGCCGGAGCTGTTAGCGTGCATATCATGTTGGCCCACAGCTTCACCCCCTTCTCTACTTTCTCTCCTGAGACGTGCACAGACTACGGACAGTAGACAAATGAGGGATGCACACACATTGTACCTCTTGGATGTGCTAAAGCAGAAGAAGCCAGACTTTAACCTGTTCCTGACTCCTTTAACTGGACAAAGTCTGTTTACGTCTTTGGGAAGTCTTTGGGAGGTCCTCTGCATATGTAAATAAAAGTTGTACACAGCCTTTAGTGGCTCCAGTGACTTGTCAGTCACTTGAATTGCCTCAAGTGATGTCACTTGAGCCGGCGTCGGTTTGGGCTGAAGACTGCAAGTTTACAAAGACGAAACAAAAACCCTTCATCTCGTGGCTATAGTAGCTGCTACTAACAAACAAACATCCAAATCTCAGACTAAACTGTGGTCGAGTTGCATTGTGGGTTATGAAGGCTTCAGTTTTATCAATGTGTTATTTAAGGTTATTATTGGCTGTAAGGACATATTAATGTCCCCGCAGTATATTTAGTATTGTTCTCATCAGTCTCTCCTTTTCCCTTGCAAAATATTTGACCACTGCGTTTGAAATATTAATCTTCATTATTCTTTACATCTGGATTTTGGCATGACTGGACATTTAAATGAGTGGCAGCCAAGAGAAATTGAAGCAGTAGTTATTTAGTGTACGTCTGGATTACATGAGATCACCAACATCAACATCAGCGCAGCAAAATGGAGTTTGGGCTTTTGGCAGGACTCAGTCGGCGGCTCGAGAGAAACCACAGTTGTCCTCCAGTCAAACCCGAAAGCAGGAACCGTTTTGCCCGGCCACACAGGCAGTTGTCACATCTGCCAAACGTACTGGAGACGGAGAGAACACAAATGAGCAGATCAGAGACTGGGTGGAGGAGTCTGTGGTATTAACCTCTCTAATATTCTTTGTATGGAAGAAAAGAGTAGATGAATAGTGGTTTGGAGATTAAAAGAGGGTTTGTAGTGTTACACGTTTGAAGAACTGGAACAAATGAGAGGAGCAGTGAAAGAGGGAGCAAAGAAAACAGAGGAGGGAGTGATGATAGGCGCAGAAAGGAGTGCTGGAAGGGAGGGTGGCAGAGGGACTGAGGCACCACAGGTTTCCTGGGTCATGCTCATGAAAATTTTAATCAAGCTTTGCAGATAACAGCTTCTTCCCTAAGCTAGCACATACATTTAGCTGTGGTTGTCAGTGATTCATGTGTCTTATTTATCGCAGAAAACGAAAAGAATTTTCCAAAAACACTGTCAGCGTTTGTGAGCGCTGCCATTGTTTCCATGTCAGTCACAGACTACTTAAAATGCACTCTTTCAAATAACTCCTGTCCTGAATGACCTGAATGCCAGCACACAAGCCGAATAAGAATAGCTGGGCCTATTAATAGAACAATTATGATAATGAATCATTGCCAAACACAATTCTGATGGCCTATTTTTCGCTGATGGCACTGATCAGTTTACCATCATCATCGTTTTCCTCCTTGTTTTGTTGTGAGTTCATTTCCAATGCTGCAATTTTGAGTTGCCCAAGGAATGAACCCACGGTGCTCTGAATTATTGGTGTTTTCCACCTTACTGTGCACGTTGTTCCTCTGAATCCTCTGACTTTTGAAGACAGTTTGTATCTAGGTCATACTGAAGTCTGTGTATCTGTTGGTGGAGTTCGGGCATACTCTGAAGCCACTGATAGAAAGATGGATCAGGATGGAAAAGACTGTCTTGATTATTGGGTGTTTGAGAAACTGTAAAGATTTCAGACCAGATTCAAGTCTTTCAAGTCTCAGTGTGTGTGTGTGTGTGTGTGTGTGTTTGAAATCATAAGAACATGTACTCAAACCGCATGATTATCCTAGTCTTCATAGCTTATGTAGTCATGTTGTTTTCCAAACTGAAGCTTTCGGGCACATCCTACAGCAGTGTTTGGGTAGGTGTGTTTTCATAAGAGCCTGACTGACTTGTTTGGTCACGTCACTTGCCTTCCTGATGTTGAAGTTGATGCTGAAGTCATGCCAGGTTCACCTGGCCTGAGCACAAAGAACTCAATCTTTAGTATTTCCTGATGGGAAATAAAGTTAGTGTAGCTATGACAGGTTGCAAAACACTTCCTTTAAATGGCTCCAAGAATTTTTGAGACTGCGTGTAACCTGTCACAAACATTATTACACTGGATAGATGGTGCAAAAAAAAAAAAAAGAGTGCTAATTTCATGCACAGAAATAGCTGTGGTGTGCACAAAACCGCTAAATATGTCCATACAGTGTGACACCCAGGGAATGTGTGCATGTTGTTATGTCACCAGCAGTGACACACTGACATGTGTGTCGGTTAGTGTGATCGTTGCAGAGAAGATGAACATTGATCACGGTCTGTAACTGACAGGCTGCGAAATCTTTTAAATAAATCCAAGATAACAGATTACTTTTTTACCATTACATTAATGACTTCAGAACCTTGGTCTGGTTGGTAATAACAATCGCTTTACTAGTCATGTTCTCTGAACTCCCCAGGGCCTAATCCAAGCTACATAGGCCAATCAATCAGCACAGCAGTTTTTCAGCGATGCTCCTCTCAGTTTTAGAAGCCCTTAGGTCAGAACGAGGTCCTCCTCCTAGTTTGTCCAGCAAACAGAAACTTGACGCATCATGTTCTGCTTTTCCGACATTGTGCTGCAGTCCTGTTACTGTACGTCACAGAGAAGTTGTTTTGTCACCTCAAAGAAAGAATTCACCAACAAACATGAGCAGTACTGACTGCTTGATTTAAGCCAGCTTTAAAAAGCTTATTTGATCCAAGGGGAGCAGGATACAAATATGGACACTACTGCTGTCATTTTACTGCTGAAGCTTTTCGATGTGGAGCAGATTTTGACACTCAAAGATATTTGGACACATTCACCTGGAGCTCTCATTTGCTATGGTTTGCCATGTTCACTCTTTTGTCTCTAAAGCTCTGTGGATGTTTTGGAGTCCGCAAAAAGAAAAGGAAACCTGGTACCGATATGAAGGTCGCATATCAGTCTGGTCCACATGCATCTGTGAAAATCAAGAAAAAGAAAAAGGTGACATTTAAGCCAGATGAAGACATGCTGAAGAAAAAAGCCAAACTACTGCACCAAGCTGGATCCAATGAAGATGTCAAGCATGACGACTCCTCAACTTCCAGCCATGAACTCAAAGTCGTCCAAGGAGTCAAGCCCAACGCTGTCCTTGTGGAGGGAATTAAATGTAGGTCACAGCTAAAATGCAAGGCCAGGCCTGGGGGATATGTGGGCCCAGGGTGCTCTATTGCTCTGGGGGAATGCAAGCGTAGGAAATAAACAGATTTTTCACACATGGTTATTTTTAGAAGCCGAGTTGTGGCTTTGTGCATGCCTCTACAGCCTCCTTTTTACGTTTTTCATGATGTCTCGATGCCATTGTGTTAAAATAGTTGGCTAATTTCAATAGCATGTGTCTTCCTCGGTTACTTCAGCTCTATTGTTGTCAGGCTACGCTGTTTTCCTCGACTTTGTCAGCATTTCCGTCCTGTCCTCCTGAAAAATCTAGCATACTTGAAATGATCCAAATTTTTCTTTCAGTCTTGATCGTGTTGTGGAAGATGTTTCAGTGGTGCGTAATTGAATAGTGCAGTCATATTGGTCTTTCTTATAACATCATTGTACTCCCAAATCTAATCTTAGTGTCATCGTCTGCCTTCACAAATGTCAGCAGCCTCAGTCTGAGTCTATCCTGCCACTGGAAGGGCAGATGCTCCCTTAAAATAGTCTCCTATCAATTAAATATAGATGAGGTGCTTGGATTTGTCTGCCAGTGAGTGTTAGTTGTGCTTGAAAAGGAAAGCGGTGAAGATCTTCCATATATTAAGTGCATTAAAGCAATCCAATTCATTTTACAGTATTTAAATCATGAGGTCTTTTTCAGGGTATGCATATGAGTGGGCTGTTCAGTGCGAGACAGCCCAACACTTTTATCTCTAATTTATTCCCATAAAGGTGGAGTAAGAGGCTCACTATTGTTCAGCACTAGCTACAGAGCCATGACCCATGAATACAGTACACAACGAGAGAAGGAAATGAATGTCTGTGCTCGATGTACAGTCTCTGCCTGAGGGTTTTCAGGAGAGCTGCTTACAAAAATATAGATTTTTTTATTTTTATTTCTTTATTTATTTTTTAAATGTATGATTATCAGTCATCTTGATAAGTAACTGACTGGAATAACTAGCTGTTTTCTATTGATTTTTATCAGGCATCCAATATGGCAGCACCAGTGAAAATGACAAACCACAACACTATTGTCCTCATTGCTCACCTTAAACCTTAAACATCACAGTTGAGTCAATTCTGTTAAGATGATGAGAAGATGACAGAAAGGAGACAATTTGATATTGATCCCCTGTAAGCTGAGTGACAGTGTAGACAAACTGGGAAGGCCAAGGTCACAGCGACAGGTGACCAGTTGCTGTCATGTATTGATTGTGGTTTGAAAGACATCATGGTGTAACCGGATGCTCTCTGCAGTTGATAAGCCCAATCCTAAAATACTGTGTGGAGGGGATGACATTTTTATTGGCTGTGGCAAGGTCATGGTAACACCAAAATGGTTGCTTTTGAAATGGCAAAATATTGTTGCAAGGCAATTATTGGCTTAAAAATGTGAAACTTTAAATTAGGTAGGGTCTGTAGCATCATTAAACACTACATGTGTAATTCTGATCAGTGTACTATACAGTTAGTGTGTTCTAACGGTGCTTTTGAGCACTAGGTATCAGAAAGGGGCGGCAGTGGCACAGAGCGGGTCGTCCACTAATCAGATGATTGGCGGTTCGATCCCTGTCTCCTCCATTCTGCATGTCGAAGTGTCCTTGGGCAAGATACTGAACCCTAAATTGCTCCTGAAGGCTGTGCCATCAGTGTATGAATGTGTGTGAACGGGTGAATGAGATATGTAGTGCAAGCATCTTTGAGTGGTCAGAAGACCAGAAAGTACAGTCCATTTACCAAAACCCCCAAAGCCAAAATCAATAGAAAGTTATATTTACATGGTTATACATGCAGCTATGTTTTAGCCAACCTATAAACATCATTTTAATATGAAACTTTTAGCCCAGATTAGTCAACTTATTTCTGTTAAACGTAGCTTTCAGGATGTTTGACTGTCTTTTCAGTCTGTGTCCTTTCCTGTTTGAGTAGAGTAAATGAGACTTCAATGAGAACCTTCAAAGGAAACTGTACACGACTAAACAAGTAGTGGTAGTTAAAAAGTGGTCAAATCAGCAAGATTTTAGTGTTTTTATTAAAAGTGAAAAATGCACTGTTACAAGACAAATGTCTTTCCCGCTGTTAAAGAAGAGTGTAGGCTAATGTTCGAGGTTTGCGCTACTACAGGAAATTAGTTTGGGAAACGGGGTGTTTCGGTTGCCATGGCTGAGGGTATTGAATTGCGGTTAAGCTCTATTTTCTGACATTTCTTGATTTTTAATATTCATTTATTTGGTTGTTTGCTTGTTGAGGTCCATATGCTATGATGTCATTTGACATATATAATCTAAAAAATATATAATTTACACATACACTATACACAATACTGAAATACAGACATTATATTTTTGGCATGATGCACTGTCATGATTAAGTCTTGCTTTCTTTACTTTCTGTGCTATTTCTTTGGCTTGAAACAGTAACTTTGACACAATGAACTGAAACGATCAGATTAGCAACACTAATCATTAATACATGATTAAAGAAATGATTTCTGTGTGTATATCTCTTCAAACCTTCAACGTCTCTGTTTTGCTGATTGTTCTCTCTGTCTTCATTTAGTCCAGGCAAAATCTTTCGTTTTTCATCCCCAGTGATGGCTGGAGGAGATTACATCTGCATACAAAAAATGATGATGCATCAATGCGGAACCAGAAAAAAAACAAACCTATGCAATCATTCACATCTGCTATTAGAGAAGAGTGACAATGGTTTTGCAGAAGAATATATGAATATGAAGAATATGAGTTTACTATTGTGTTTACTGTACTAGCTGTTTCAAAGAGGTAAAACAGGTTAAAATCATCAGCTGTGCATACATTTAACACGGCATTAATACCATGTGCTTGATGTAAAGTCCTTTCGTTGCTCTCCTTTAGCGCAGGTGATGGAAGCTGTACTGGCACAAGGTGGAGGAGACCGTGGAAGAGGAAAGTCATTGTCAGGGAGGTCAATGAGTTTAGAAGCTTAACAGCTTGGGGATAGATACTATTTCTTAGCCTTGCTGTTCTAGCTGGGTGGCCATGAAACCTTGAAACCTCCCTCCAGAGGAACGGATAGATTTTGGGATGAGAAGGGGTCCTTGATAATGCAGAAAGCTTGCTGGATGCAGCACCTCCCAAACGGAGAGCGGAGAGAGAAGTCTGAATGTTTTCCATCGTCCTCTTTAAGAGCTGGAGTGACTTGAGGTCTGAGGCGTTGCGGGCTCCATACCAAGATATTGTGAGTCAGCACATTTTTAATGGTGCCTCGATAGAATGTAGACAATATTAAGCTCGGGTGTGTTTCCTGTCTCTGTTGCTGCAAGAAGTGCAATCATTGAACTTTGTTAGCCGAAGAGGATGGGATTTATGGGTCCAGGTAAGATTCTCAGTAAGGTCCATACTGAGAAACTTGATATACCTCAATGTGGGGTTTGGTCAGGGTGGGCCTTGTTGAAGTCCCCTTGTTTTAAGTGTTGCCTTAAATGACAAGTTATTATCTTTGCAGCATGCTTCCCTGATGTTGATGACCCTGACTATGGGCTGTTGAGACGTTTAGAAAAAGACTACAACTCTCAGCTCAGGTCAATAGAGCTCGTCCTCGGGTGTGTTAGGATGGTTAAACGGCATGTTGTTCATGGACCGGTTGGAGACATCTAATGAGATGGACAGACAAATATTGCGTGGTCCATGATTAGTTATCGACTACTGTTAGGCACACAAGGCGGAAATCCTGTCGGCTTCTTCAGCACAGGAATGATAGTAGCAGCTTTGACACATTCAGTAAGTAACAGCTTATATTACATATTATTAACTTTGAGGCAGTACAGAATGACTGTTGTCATGATAACAGTTTTCTAAGTGGGAGAATCTGGCCTTAAGAAGCCCTCAAACTGAACTTCCTTGTTCATGTTTAATTTATTGACACACCCACTACTATGCAGCCCCTTGCATTGTTTTACCATAGCACTGTGGTACTATGGTCAGTCTAAGTGTCCTTATCCTCACTGTGTCACTTGAGACTCATTCAAAGCTATTTCCCTCTGGCCCAGTGTTCATTTTGGGCCACATAAATGCTTGAATATCTAAATGTCAGACTGAACAATGAGAGTACAGGGACGACAGTAATAGCCGTTTTATGATGAATCAAATGAAGTCTCTCAGATGACAGAAAGAAACAACTGATATGAAGACAGTAGTGCTAACATGGTCTGCCCCACAGTTCACTTGGTGTGGCTGTGATGTGGTTAGCACTAACTACGACGTGGTTATTTAGCGTTGTGCCACTGTAAACACAGAGGTGCAGAGGTGCTGGACTCCAAGTTCCTCTCCTCACAATGGGGGTCTAATCTGGACACCACAGGTGGTTCACACCATAGACAGGACAGTTCTCCGACTGTGGCTGTTATGGTAATGAAACTGTGTCTTTATGTGTGTGTGTGTTGCAGGGGACATGGGTGCATAAAGCTCCATTAAGTGATTAACCCTCCACCCACAGCTCCCGTTTAGCCCCAGACCGTGCCATTTGGTGGTGGTGGTGGTGGTACACCTCCTCCCCATTGTCAATGAGTGTGTGTGTGTGTATGTGTGTTTTGTGTATTAGCTGGCTGGCTGGCTGGCAGGGGGGGTGGAACAGCTGCTGATTATGACAAGAGGTGTTTCCTTCCCAACCCTTTTTGCATTATTACAAGCCAGAGTATGTTTGGCATGCACATACACACGAGCCATATGACTCCTCTGAGACTATCTGAGTCAACCCTCTGCTGGATTGCCAGAGCGAGGTGGCAGCAGCATTCAAATATGCTAGATTATTTTTGCTACATATATATCATTTAGACCAGACCCGCCATACCTCTGTGCTTCATGTCTCTGTCACAGTATTGAAAAGGGAGCTATGAAGCCAGAAGGAGACTGTGTAAAGGACTGCGTCATCACTGGAGTACAAACTTCCCCACATACAGTAGCTTCCCCACATCTTTTTCCCTCTGTAGCCTATCCTTCCCGGGTTGTCCCTAGCAACAGCAGAGACCCAGTGGCATGATGCATGAAGACAGAAATTTCTTTCTTTTTCTTTTTTTGAAGAACATACACTTCTGGATCATTTATTGTTGTGTGTCGTACAGTTACAGGCTACAGTACATTTCCACTCTTTTTGGGCATGCATGCATGTGTTTTGATGCAGTAGTAGTAGGCTCCCTACACTACAGTACGACTGCCAATATCTCAACACTTGTTTCCTTGATCGTCTTCTTGAAATGCTAATGATGAGTCTCTCTCTTACAAACACCCACCCATCTCAGCTGGTGAAGATGTTGAAACCGTTAAGCCAGGCAGCGCTAGGCAAACACCTTCACAACAAATCTGCGGGGCTTCATTGTATGTGGCGGGCACTGGATTTTGCTAGCCCTTAGCTTTGGTATTCTCCCTAACTGCATTTTAGAGGTCAGTATCCAGAATAGTTGTTGTTCGGCTCATCCCATCCCAACTCTCCCTATACATGACTCTTAAGTCCCAACCTGTCTTTCCTTCTCACTCTATTTCACAGCTTGGTCAATGGAGCTTTTGTGGGGGGCGGGCATTGAATTAATCAGGCCTATAGCGATGACAGTGTCTCACCCCTGGGTCCAAGCCAAGACGCTGCTTTTCTATCCCTTTTGAAACACTGGTCACAATTCCACTTCCTATTTGGTTTTCTAAGAGCAGCAGTGTCTAAATGGAGTCCAATCAATGGCCACTTTTGTGTGGGAAGTGAACTGACCGTCGGCTGAACACTCGGGCTGAGGACTCTCCAAGGTCAGGTGACTTGGTGCCTGGGAATGAGCGAACTGGCTGTTTTGTTTGATAGTCTTCAGATGAGATTTGTTTGACTTTAAGTCCGTTTCATCTCGCTGCACGGGTACCTGGCCACAAATAGTGGAGTTTGGAAGTTTGTGGGCACTGTAGTACGAATGCTTGTGATGAACAGGAAGACCTGCCCCCTCCGTCCGCCCTCATACAGTAGCCTATAATAGAGATAAAGACTGCGGTTGTGACAGCTGATCAAACTGATGAACGTCAAGAATATTTTGTGTGAGCGATTCGGTGTCTTCAGACATTGCATCATGCATCCCTTTCTGCATGCTTGCATGGAGCGCAGTGCACGTTCACTTAAGTTAGTATCCACACATCTGTGATTTATCACCAGTGTCACTGAATGTGGCTGCCCCCCCTATCCTCACACATCTATTTTTACCAGCTTATTGCTTACCAACCCACTGGAGACAGAGTGATTGGTAGAAAAGACGGATAGATCAAGAGATGGAAGAGAGGGATGCACAGGAAGGTAGCAAAGAAGGGAAAGTCCTCTGTTGGGAAACGGGTATCTGTCAGATCAAGCAAGATTAGAGCAACTATTTGCCATGAGTACTGTCAATTTATCTTTTTAACTGATAGAATCATTTCCTATTTCTAGGAAGTTACAGTAAATGCAGTAGAGTGTGAGACACAGAGCAAGAGAGCGGCATCAGTGCTGTGTGAGAATGCACACTCTTGAAGCAAAGGTCTTTTTAAAAAAGATGTTTCAAACAACTTTTTATCGTCCACAGCGTTTGTTGTCATCTGTTGATTTGTTGTCATCTCACTATTGTCTCTGCTGTAAAGCTGTTTAGCCTTGACGCCACACTGGCCAACTGTCAGCAGTCATTAAAGACAAGTGCTAGAATCTCACAGGCTACATGCCAAATCACACACACGTTCACACACACTCCCATCCCCCTCCCTCTTTACACACACAAACACACACATATGGCAGGATCCCACTAAGGTGCTACTACCATACGTCACACTCTACCCCAGTGTGAAGGAAGATCAAAACATAGCAAACAATGGACCGTCTCTCTTTTGGAAGCATCTACCAGTATTACAAAAAAAAAACTCCTAGACACTTTTCCCTAAAGCCTGAAAATCTGAAAAGTGAAAATAAAGATAAATGGCTGCTGATCCAGTTATTTAGATGGAATGAGAATGGAGTGAATCCATAAGTGAAAGCAATGATTCCAGTTAATTATGACACGGCAGATGCCACTGTAATTCTTGTCATTCATTCTAGTTTGCTAACTCCTACCCTGTCTCTGATTGGTTATCCAGGTACAACCCGCGCCCCACGAGAAGGAGAAGTTCCTGGTGTGGACTACAACTTCCTCTCAGTGGAGGACTTCCTGGAGTTGGAGAAGAGTGGAACCTTATTGGAAATTGGAACATATGATGGTAAGTTAGGAAAAACACACATTGTGTTGAGTGTAGTGTATGTAACTTAGACTAACTAGAGAGAATAGACCTTAGGAATCTTTTGAGGGTCAAGCAGTTACGTGCTTTCTCCTGGCAGGGTATGAGCTCCCCAAAAGAAATAAGTGAACGAGCCAAAAAACCTTTAAACTGCAGCGATGAAACCTTAAATCTTAAATCATCTGGATCACTCAACTCATTTGTCGTTTTGTTGCATTTTCTAATTTTTCTGAATAACTGATCCAGCATAGATGATGTGACATCGTGTTGCCCAGTGCAGATTTAGTAGAGTTGGGAATGATAAATTTCCATTTTATAAGTGTCAGATATCTAGAACATCAGCAGTAAATATTGGTGTCTTGCTGGCAAATATATATGCACCACTCTTTATGGCTGTTCCGATATCAAGCTGCAACATTTATGGCTGTGAAGTGAACAAGTCAGTCCTCATATTAAAATGTCCAACTTCACAGCAGAAATAAACAGTTTTGGTCTTTATAGCTAATTTCAACATTCATGACAACTGTGATATAGGTGCCAGGTGGGTGCCACCACATTAATAAAAGATAGAGATTAGATAATCAATATAGATTTTAACACACTTCAATCAGATCTGTATCAGGAAGGAAAATGGTATTGAAACTGGTCATTTTTTGTGGCTATATGAGTTTTTCTGACATGACTTTCCGACGTTCCCTCTTTCTTTTTGTTTAAAAAAATGGACATGCTTAAATTGTCAAATGGCATTGAACCTGACTTAAATAGAAAAATAAAAGAGGTCCCTCTGTACCTCCAGTCAGTGCATAAACTCGCCCACCCATGGTAAGTTGTCAACAAGCAGGCGTCCCTGTCCAGGCCAATCAGCCAACTTCTGGACAGGTGCACCTGCTGGCACAGCAGGAAGGAGCTATGTCTCTCTGACATGCCCTCCCCCGCCACAGCCAAGTGAATCAGTCCCTTCGAGTCAAAGCTTGTTCTGGTTGCACTGACATTCAATTATCACATTAAAAGAAATCAATTGCAAAATGGCTCAACAGATTGCCCCCTCTCAATTCATCATGGAACCGTGCAGCATAAAGAAAGGTTGTGTTTTTAAAAGATTAAATGGGGAGGGGGGGGGCTTCTTTTTGGTATGCACTGCTATTGCTATCTCTCTGTCCACCATAAATGTAGGTCAGATAGCCCTCAGCCACATGTTCACCTCGTATCTCCGGAGGTTGTTTAAAGTAGCTCTCGGACATGTTGGAACAGACAAGTTGAAGTAAAAGTAGACGAGAAAAGTTTAAAAAAAAAAAAAAAAAAAAAGTTTGGTTGAAAGTTGAAAAGGTTGCTGTCAAAAATCTTGACATGATTTGCCTTTCATGTAAGCAACATCACAAAGGTATATTCATGAAAAATTGATGTGGTGGATGTTGGATATTGAGGGACTGGGGAGTTGTCAGTAGCCGGTGTCAGTGTTGGGCTGATATTTTTTTGCGTAGGCAGGCTAGTCGCACAGACACATGCATAAACACAGACAAACGTAAGCCTTTCAGGCCAGGTTGAAGGTCTTTGGATCGGAAGCTGTGATCTCACAGGGTTTCAGCATTATTCATGAACCTATTATTCAGTGTGTTGTTAGGCATGTGCTCCTTCTTTTGCAGCACACAACACTTTTGTTCTACTGATAAACCAAAGTCACTACTGTGACTATGGGAGGACTGTAAACAACACTACTATGTATCACCTCCATTCAGTCAGATAATGTTTAATTAAGTATCTGCTCTGTCCACTAGACTTGTTCAGTGTTCCATAACAATGAATTCCCCTCTGACGGCAAGCCAGTAGAAGCAAACAAGACTAATGGACTTCTGACTGGCAACCAGCGCGCTCACTTCCACTGGTGACAGTTTGGAAAAAAATCAGAAACTTTCTCTCACTTTAAAGCAAAGAAGTTTGCTTTACACAAGCTTTACATGTAGAATGAAAAGCTGGTGTCATAGAAACATGTGGAAGGACATAAGATGCACAATTCCAGTATCCGTCACTCACCACAAATAACAAAGAAGCTGAACCCAAGTACAATTTATTTAACAAATCAGACAAAGTCACTATTATATTTGTCAGTTGGCTATTGACTGTGTGACTGTGTATGGTCATTTAAAGGTCCAGTCTGTAAGATTTAGTATGATTTATTTGTAAGAATAGAGTTCAGAATTCATTACTATGTTTTCAGTAGTGTATTATGAACACAAGAATGTTCTCTTTTTGTTGTCTTAAAGGAGCCCTTTAGATCTACAGTGAGAGCAGGTCCTCTTCCATGGAGTCAGCCATGTTGGACTGCCTTTTTTGTACAGTAGCCAACAATAGACAAACTAAACACTGACTTTTTGCTTTTTACGTGAATTTCGCAGCCAGGGTTTTTTCTAAACCTTCATTTGGTTGCAGTCTGCAGCGTCACTGCCAGGCGCCACTAAATCCTATAAACACGTAGCTAACACATAACATAACACATTAGACCAGCCTCCGTAGTCTGTGATGTAACTTTAGTGGCAGGATGTGTAAACACAACACAGATTAGCTAATAGATTTTTAACAGTAAACATGGCTGCACAGGTAAAATGATGGCTCGGTCCCATCAAGTGTCCTAGTAAGACGTGCCAGTGAACCAGTTTGTACAATACTGGCACACCTAAGTGCATGTTACTATTTACGGCTGTGATGGTTGCTGTGAAAAAAGGAAGTAGCAGTTTGCAAGTTTACATTTTGACTGTTATCTTGCCACCTGGACTGAAACATTCTTCTTTCTGTTGCCTTTGTATTTTGGATGCTCATGTTCTGTCTGTCTCATTCAGAAGTTGGCTTTATCTGCACGTCTCTTTAGGACTGCCTGGTCTAACTTTGGATGGAAATGACATGATTTGTGAAAAGAAATTGTTCTCTCCACCAAACTGTCAGTTTAGTTGAATTGTGGCGCTGGCACTAGAGAACAGTCTGGCTGCAAACTTCTTCCCTTAATATTTCAGACAATTCCATGATGTCTGACGAATCAAACATTTATTAGTTTGTGGCAACTTTATTTGGATCAAACAAGAAAGAAATTTAGTTTTGGTTCAGAGATTCAGATTTTCTCACAGACAAAGCCACCTTCTTAATTTGCATACAAAGGCTCAAACCCCCTGCAACTCACACACACACGAAACCTTTTGACCCCTCCTCTCAAACCCTCCTACTAAAATGCCCTTCTTTTCTCCGTCTTTTTTCTTTTTCTTAATCCCCCCTCCCTGCCTTCTTCTTTGTTGTCTAGGTAACTATTATGGGACGCCCAAGCCACCGGTGCAGCCCCCCGGTGGGAAAGTGATTAGCAGTAGTGGTAGCGGCGGTGATGCCCCACTGCCAGACGGGCTCAGCGGTAGCCTGCCGGGCTCGCAGCACTCGACTCCCCGACGCTCCAAGTCCTACAATGACATGCACAATGCTGGAATAGGGCCTGGAGAGCTGCAGCAGGAGGACGACGAGGACCTCCCTGACATGAACAGTAGCTTTACAGGTATGTACAAGAGACAGAAGGTCGAGGAGGACAGCAGAGAAGGCATAGTATGTGGCTGGATAATGAGAGGGAATAGGAATCACAGGTTTTGGCGAATGCAGGAGTCATAAGGACTACTACAAGATAGCAAAATAGACACTGTGAGACTATACCAATGGCTATGTAAAAGAAGTTATTGAATTGACGTTTGCCCTCCCCAAAACCTTTTTTTTTTAGCTTTAGTTACAATTGAAAATGATAAAGATCGACAGACATGGGCGTTTACCAGCCAGGGAGGGTCTACTGACAGACACTATCCAAGCCACTGGGTGACTGCAACACAAACCGTTAAAGATGCAATGAAAATTGTTCACGCAGACCGTGCGAGTGTAATTCAAAGAGAATGCTGAACAAACCAAATACAGCTGATCTGCTCATGCCGTCAGTTTGGACAAGATTCTGAAGTGTGTACTAAACAAACTTTACTCTGGCTGTGGCTGTGCACAGATGTTCACTTTCTTCCGTGAAATAGTTTCGCCGCGTGAGCTGTGAAATCAAATAACGGCCGGTCACTCAAGATGCATTTGAAAGGCATGCTGGTGTAAAGAGCACTTTCTCTCTGATGGCTTTAAACACAATTTTCATTTATTCGGATACAAAACGCCAGCCCAGAACAGACCCCGAGGCTGGTGCTCTGCTCCAAACCAAATTAAATTCGGCATCTTCACACAAGCAACAGCCAAAATGAAACACTATTATTTGGCATTAATAAACACAGTGTGTACACAGTAGCTAGATTAGCTTGTCTGCGTTTTTCGCACAGGGATTTCTGCCTCACAATTTTGCCTGCAACTAATCAACTCCACTTCTTGTTGTCATTTTTATAAGCTGCAGTAGTATGTTACTTACTACTGACTTCCTAGTATGATACCTCCTTACTTACATCATGACTCACACACTCCTTTAGCTGGTGTTGACACCTTTAAAACAAACAAACCTGAAGTCAGTGAGTACACAGACAGCTGCTCGCAGAGCCGTCTTGAACAGCAGCCTCAGGAAATGCTGGGTTCTGTTTAGTTTGGAGTGTAGCACTCGAATGCGATGGTCCTTTCTGCAGCTTTGTCTGCAAGGAGAGGAAAAGAGAATCTGAGTTGCGGCGGGTGAAGTGGGAGGGGTGCAGACAAGGTAGCAGGACGTTAAATAGAGAGAGGGAGTGGCTGCGAAGGGGCAAAGTGGGCAAATCCGAAAAAGGACTGGATAGAGGCAGGAAGAAAACCAAGACACAGTTGTGCTTTGTGAGGAAGGATAAGCTCGGAAAATGAAGAAGTAGGAGAATGAGCACAAAGGAGGTGGAGAGAGAGCGGCAGAGAGAGCACTTTGCTGTGGTGAGGGGCTGCAGAACACAAGAGCTTCTTTGATTGGTGAGTAAGTGGTCTCGGGGTTTGACTACAACTGCCTGTATCTATGCATCCAAAAATGTAAAATAGTGCCATCTGGCTGTAGGAAGCGGAGGATGGATGACTGAGCAGCCTCCATTTTTGAAGTGATTTCAAATGATTTCATTCATACTTAGAGGGCTGTCAGTGTTTGTGAATCACAGGGAGTTTTCATCAGATCGATATAAAATGTTTGGAAGCATGATGCTGACGTCAGTGCTGTTTTTAACAGCTCTCTTTGTGGTGATTTTAAGTAGCATAGCTCCCTGCACTTTCTGATTTAGTGTTTTGATACCTCCGTGTGTGTTAGTAGGTCAGTAGGCATTGTAAGGGAGTTGACTCAGCACTTGAGCTGTCTCCACCATGTGTTTTTAGAAGGTGGGACCAAAAGTTGTTTATTTGCCGTCTGTGATTGCATGAGCTGTGAGGGTGTCAGTCAAGTGTGAGTGTGAAAATGAGATAACAGGAAACTAGGTGATAGCACTTGAGAGGTTCTGGGTGTGAAATGCCCACCAAGGAGTCTTGACTGAAGTAAATGTCTAGAGTGATAAGAAATAGTTCTCCACAGTAACGCAAATTGTGATTTTAGTCGAAAGCTAGAGTGGAAATCTTTGGAAAGTTCATGTCCTGGTGGCAGGTGAGGCTTTTGAAAACCTTTGCTGAGACTGCACCGACAAAATTACGCTTTCATTGTTGTTAAAACATTTTAGAAATACAGTGACAGCAAAATGAAATCAGTTTTTTTCTTCAATCTCAAAAATGTTTTTCTTCACACTGCTCTAGTCTATCATGTCAACAAACCTGCTGAAGCTTGTTCTGTATCTAATCAGGCTCCTTAATTCAGCAAGGGAGTTATTTAAATTGTGGGACCAATTGTTTTTCTGCAGAACGCATTTTCACTTGACATTCTTGCGTGATCACATATCAAGACTCCCTCTGTGGCACCCAACTTGTTTTCACAGCTACCTTTTTTGTTGCTGAAAATGTTTGCTTTTCTAAACACTGAACCATGTTTGCATTAAATTCCCCAGGAGACTCAAGTGAGTTAGACGAGATTCATCACTCGGTGCGCAACTTTGCCCCACGCCGGAGTGACCCGCCCTACATTGGGACAACCCCCTCACCACCGGCCACCACGGAGAGCACACAGCAGACACACCCTCATCTGAGCCATCCTCCCCCGGAGGACCCGCTGGGACCTCTGCCTGACAACTGGGAGATGGCCTACACCGAGAACGGAGAGGTCTACTTTATAGAGTAAGTAACTCAGGATGTATACACAATGCAGTATGTCAGTGTTGGTATGTCTCGGTATGGGGTGGCAGTTGCTCAGTCGGTAAGGATTTGGCTTGGGAAGTGGAGGGTGGCTGGTCCAAGTCAAGACCAGTCCACGTTAACTTTTGTTGCTTGCTCCTCACTTTGTATGGTGTTAAGTTGACTCGCTCAGAGGCTGCCAACTTTCACGCAAAGGCTGTGAAACCCTTTCGCAAGCTCTCACACCACACGTCCACTAACCTACAGATCAGTATCCGTCTCTTTGCTCCCGATGGTGTGAAGAACTCACTGCTGTCTCTCCGCTGTCTGTCCGCAGCATCGCTGCAGCGTTATCAATTAGTCTTTCAGACCTGTGTTGTCATTTTGAGACTCTGTTTATAAAGTTTTGTTGTGCGAGAACACGTCTGACACGGGGCATTGTGTGCTACACGAAGTATATTAGTGTAAATGGCTTCATTTGGTGGCCCTTCTGGCAGTAACACAGCATCTCTCTCTCCCCTCTGGCACCATGAGTTACTATGGTTACAGGGGACGCCTTGAAACTTTATAAAGATTCTCGATCAACTCATGAATGTACCCTGATTGCTCCTCAATGCTGATGTTATAACATAATTGTAAGTGACAAATCTAAAGCCAAATAAAAAGGGAGGCCTCACAGCCCATCCCTAGTCTTTAGTAAACATTCAGTTCATGTGTGTGACCACAGCACCTCTGATAATAAAATGTGTTTGTTTTCTGCACAATGATCCTGCAGGATCCATAATCTTTGAATGATTTGTGTTTACTGTTCACATAATGTTACTGTTTGCAGCTACTTGCCAACCCTCAAATTTCAAAGAGGTTTGAAACTGAATGATTTGCCTCTGTTGTGTGCGTTTGTTCATTCAGTTATTAGCAGTGTGTGTGATTTGTTGACCGCACTAGGAGTTTTTTTTAGGCCACAAACAACGTCTTGCTTACGGCCACTAAATGCCTAGGGCCGGCCCTGGCTATGAACCCTTTGTGTGTGTGTGGTATTTATGTTAAATTATTATATAATTATATAATTTAAAATTATTTCACTTCGATTTTCTATTTCTCTGTTCAGTCTGTAGCTGCAGATCCATGTTTCTTCTTAATGTGATCTATAACCTGCAGCACAAAGATCACACTTTAGCACTACATGCAGTCAGTCTTTTATGGCATATAAGTAAACCTGATTAAACTTGGGAAATGTCAGTCTACATGATGAAGAGTACTGTAAACTGTATAGAGTGACCTGGTCATGTTATAAAGCTCTGGCATTTCTGCTCTTTACAGTAGTGGAACAGTTTTTCCTCTTAACAAGTCATACTAGAGTTCTTTTTTTCCAGGTGTCATTTTATGAATACACTCAATGTGAAGGCACACATCGGATGGGAGGAAATGAAGATTATTTATATCACCTGAAGTTAATTCTGCTTTTGTGCTTTTTCTGTACAGCCACAATACAAAGACCACCTCCTGGATAGACCCTCGGTGCCTGGACAAGCCTCAGAAACCCCTGGAAGAATGTGAAGATGACGGTACGTCCATGTTATGATATAATGTTTGTTCATGTTCAACAAAAACACACTTTATGACACAGAATATTTAACAGGACTTTTTTAAAGGGCTATTAGAAAACCTCCAAATCAATAAATTGGGTTAGATTTACTACATTTGACCAAAATACGGCTTCTCTCACTACTTATTTCTCAATGTTGTGATGGTGTTGTGAAATTTAAAGCTGTATACCAGAGTAGCTGTTCCCCCTGCAGCCCTTAGGTGTCAGTGTTGGGTCACAGAAAACGGTGAGCAGTCCTTTCTTGGCACGGCTCTGCGATGCTCTCAGCTGTTTGTCAGAGCAAGATTCCCCGCAGCTTCCAGGAATTGACTGCATCATTCGCATCATCTAACTCAAAGAAGCGTTGCCCTCTCTGACCTACACCGAGGCATCCTGCCTGCTGAGAGATGTTTAACACATAATCTCAACCGCACATACAGGCGCGGAGGAGTACATAGCATTTTTCTAATAAGGGCATCATTTATTTCCCTTCAGTAAGGTGCATTACTGCTCACAACGTGAAATGTGATAACAGTTGTTATTTCATTAGTAGCTGACAGACAACTTTAGGTGGGATATAATTCAGCCTAAATTCCGCTGCCTCAAAACCACCTTGTGATTGTTGTCGACATGGATTGTCACACGAGGCAGAAGCTTCAATTAACTCCGGCCTCCCAGTGGCCAGATGTAGCTGAATGACTCACAGATGTGCTTCTTTCCCCCCCTCCTCTTACCCCCCTTTCTCTCTCCTTTTAACAACAACCCTGCTGCTGTGTGGTCCATCCCCGCCGAGTAGAAGGGGTACATACAGAGGAGCTGGACAATGACCTAGGTAGGTCACTTCTTTTTCCTCCACACACATGACCCTACATCCACCAGTCACTGTCACCTTACTTTTGCACACATCCGAATCATTCTTTAAAGTCCAAAAGTTTCAGCTGAATTTCTAATGTTTGGAAATGTGGAAGTGAAGATAATAGTCACAGTAGAGTTCATAGAGTCATTTGACAGTTGGTGAGAGATCAGTATGCCACACTGACAAACAAACATGCACTGCGTGTGATCAGAAAAGTGGCCGCGAACACGATTGCCAACTTACCCACATGCCAGCACCACACACACACACACACACACACACACACACACACACACACACACACACACACCACACACAAATCTCAAGCACATCAGCAGGTCGTCATTTAATACATAAGAGGCGAGGGCTGGACCGAGGAGGATTGTTGTAATGATGATTTCCTAATGGGTGTCTGTCTGAGCCAGACGGCAACAGGCCTTTCTTCCTGAGGCCCATCAGCACCCTAACTAGCCTATCAGACACAGCAGCGCAGCCACTTGTGCAGGATAAATGGTGTCTGGAGACTGCGCCCCGCACCGTTATGCACAAGTAATGAATGATGTCATTCCATCAGGGGAGACATCTAACTAATGGTTGTGAAAGCTCGTTATGATTTAACGTGAAAGTACAGAGAAATACAGGCACGAAAGATTTCCGTAGGATTTCGAATAACACTGAATACATATCGAGTGAAATATTGAACGTCCTCCTTTTAGCTTGGTCTATAATCCGTTCCAGTTTGCCCCGGGGTCTGGGATTTATTAAGGGACCCTATTTAAGTAACACAATTGAGCATATTTTTTCATTGTCTGCTAAAGCTGTGTTAAACTATATATTTTTTTTATATTAACACTGGAATAAATTACTTTATGGAATGTGAAAGAGGTCAGCCACAGAGAAATAGCTACTTTATAAATATCTGCTTATTGTCTGGCAGCCGTTTTCAGCAAACGACATTTAAAAGCGGGACGAAGACAGAACATCACACGCAAAAAGCTGACGACACCCCGTGAAGGCAAACCGATCTGCAGGGCTTCAATCTTGTTAGCAGCTCCTGTATTTAACATCTGAAAAAGCTGCTGTGTTATAATCATCAGATCAGACGAGTCCCGTGTCAATAAGACAGCCCTCGACTGGATGAACATGTTCAATAGTTATCGATCCCAGCAATCCAATGCAGGTGGGCAAAGAAACGTAATTAACTTCAGTCCTCTGAGGAGGAGCAGACTCCCGCCTTTCATAAATGTCGGCACACACACCCATGGTACATGCTTACTCGAGAGAAATCAATCACAGCACTGTATCAAGAGAATGAGATGCAAACAGTTAAACATGTAATTCATCACACTTGACTCCCCTTCAAATTCACAATGTGTTCTGGAAGGTGTGGGAGGAGGGGCACGTGGTGAGACGAAGGCGCTGCTGAAAAAGTAGCAGATCTCTCCCTGCCTCTCCGTCGTCCTCATTTGCGTTTCCACTCACTGAAATGTATACCATATTGTTAAGTCTCCTCACTGCTCTCTCTCCCTCTCTGTCTCACACACACACACACACACACACCTCACAGGTGCTCCTCCAGGAGCAGAACTAGTGCAGTGTGAAATCAAGTGGGTGATTAAAATTTTTCGTGAGGCGACACGGGACCACATTCCATTCAGCGTTCCAGTTCAAAAACATCTAAACGATGTTTCACCATGCCCAGTTTGCAGGTTCACCCGTACTACAGCGCTAAAGCTGCAACCTTGCATTCCCTTTCAGCCTTCCTATGCAGCAGGTATAAAAATATGGACATACGTGTAACTGGAGTTGCTTATAAGCATCAAATTGACAACTTTAATTGCAAATAAGTTTTGATTACAAGTCATGGCTACCTAAACTGTGAGCAGTAGCGATGCGTGTCATGTACAGATGATTTAAGTTTTCCCATCTGGCTTTTTTTTTTTTCTTGCATCTGCTGCTGACTCCACTCCAACCAAGGGCCCTCCTCATTAGAAAGCAGAGGGAGGCTCTCCAAGTTGGATGATTGTAATTACCATCTACTTGCACACAGGGCAAGACTTAATTGGCTCAGGGTAATAATATGTAAAACGGATACATCAGAGCTGAGGACTATTGGACAATCTGTGTTTGTAGCCAATTAGAAGCCTCTGACATTATCTATGCAGACGTCAGCCAATAATCAATGCCGCTGTAATCAGACTACGGAACTGATTCAGATGGCTCCATCTGAGATAATGACATCACTCTCTCTGGCAAGCACTGCAGAAAGTGAAACGCAGCACGATTGCACCATTAGGCAATTACGCACTGCTGAAGTGGGCCCAGTCATATCCACATCTTTTCCTAATCATGATTACGGCAAAGTTCACTTTTACTCTGTGAAAGTGTCATGCATATGCGTGCTAGCATCGCCGCGCTGCCTTCAGTGCCACCTCATCGAATGAAGTAGCTGGACTCGTCAACAGAACAGGAACGGGCGCAGGTGGAATCAGATCCGTAATGAATCCACAGACAAACAGGGTGACTTACGTAAGAAAAAAAAACCAATGGACACAAACACAGACAAGTTCACGGCCACAGTACCGAGGGCAGCCGGTTTCTCACTAATCAAGCCATCAAAATAATTAGTGATGTGCTTCTCTGCTGTATTCGTTGGACCGTTTGTCATTGAGGAGAGGAACATATCCTCATGCAAAAAAATATCACCCACTTATTCCTTCACTTTCTCTGCACACTGTCAGACATTTTTGGTTGGTACAATAGATCACTCCTCGCCCAGTTTCCCCTCCACGTCCCCTTTCCCCGTCTCTTCTTGCTTTTTGTCCCCCTGCTCTCTGTGCTCCCTGTCTTCCCTCTCCCTGACCCCTTCACCACTCCTTTCCCCCACCTCCTTTCATCTCTCCATCCCTCCATTCATCTACCCATCTATGCCCAAGGGGGTCTTGCTCTGTTCTTATCTGATGTGTGGAAATGTCAGCAGTGTGAAGGGACAGTGGGAGCGAGGGTGTGGGTGGGGGTGGGTGGGTGTAGCCTGTGAAGCTGTTGAGTCACCCTGGCCTTGGAGACTGACTGACAGGCAGACACAGTGAGAGGCAAAAGGTCTCCTCTGGGCTTGCCTCTGATGGCTCAATACATGGCCCCCAGCAGCTTTGCAGAGTTTTTCTCATTTCCTCTGTCTGACTCTTTCTTTTTTTTGTCTCTGTTCCTTTAGAACTTCCACCAGGATGGGAGAAAATAGACGATCCGGTGTACGGGGTCTACTATGTTGAGTAAGTGAACGCAGGACAGTCGTATGTAAATGTGGGAGCTGACGCTGCACACAGCCGTGCCTTTTTTTTTCTTCTCGCTCACAAATAGAACTGCTTTCACGCATTTCCATTCGAACAAATGAAACTATTGACCCTACTGTAAACAGGAGCAGCTCCAGCGTATGTACAGTTCTGCTGTAAGCCAGATTCTGCTTCATCTATTTTAGTTCTTTGTGTACTGGAAAATGTAGGCCATTTTGTTTGTGTCATTATCATTTGGGAAAACATGCATCGCGCGTGTGTGTGTGTGGGGGGGTGTGTGTGTGTGTGTTCATCTCATCTTGTGTGAAGCCCCTGGGCACAAACATTAATACAAATATGTTTCATGCGTTTTTGATGTTGTTCAAAGAAGCAGCACCTGGGGGCTCAAGGCTGTGGCATTTCTATTCTTTGTCTCCAATATTTATTTATTTTTCCAAATAGACGTTACTCACCCTTTCCTTCATTTGCCGTATAATCTGGTGCTTTAAAGAGTAATTTCCCTGTGCTGGTAGATTAGCAGGAAACCTCCTGTGTGTGTGACGTGAAAGAGGTTTGTAGTTTCTGTAAATGAATCACGCGTGATTGTGTCACGCATGTCTCAGTGAGGGCTTCCTGTCTAAGTACGGATTGATGCATGTGTATCGTGCCACTGTGTATTAATCAAAACCTATCGCCATGTCTCCCCTCCCTGTCTTAACCCTATCTCTCTCCTCTATTACCCTATCCTCTCCTCCGTGCCTGTTTACCCTCCCTGCTGCGCTTCACTTTCCTGCTGATACTTACTTCTTGTCCCACATCCTGTTTCCTATTCCTGTTCCTCGATCCTCCGCTTCTTATCCCTCGCCCTTCATCCACTCGACGCTCCTTCCACAGTCATATCAACAGGAAGACCCAGTATGAGAACCCAGTGCTGGAGGCTAAGAGGCGCAGGCAGCTGGAACAGCAGCAGCCTCAGCAGCCTCAGCCCCAAAGCCAGCAGCCACCTGAAGGTGAGCGCTACATCCGAGGTTCGTTCACAAGCCCCCACCAAGGGCGTCATTTCCTTTCTTCTTCTCCATGTGTGTGACTGAGATGTCTGCATATGTTTCTGTGTGTGTGTGTGTGTGTGTGTGTGTGAGATTGTGTCTTTATAACAATAATTGCTACAGTATTTGATGTCGCCTGCTACTGCCTTATGATTTGCTAAGTGCCCTTCCATAAAGGCATAACTATTATTTGCGGCTGTACCTTGCAGCCCTTTTGAAGTTAATTTCAGTTTTCTGTGTTGCCTTTGGATTCTTGTTTGTTGTAATATCTTGCAAGCTTTTCTTTCTCAGGCAAGAGCAGGTAAGTTTGCATTCGACTGAACATGATCTGCACACTAAAGATTTAATTCGATGGAGATAATAGCGATGATGTAGCTCGCACAGCTGCCAAAACTGAACTGATTGGCGACCTCAGGTTGCTCCTGCTCCCGGTCTTAAACCTTATGCATTCACAGGACGTCCCGCAGAGAGAGATTAATTGCAAATGCATGCCGGCCCCACGTGGGAACTCTCCTATCACACTCCACCTTCTGCTCATTCAGCAGAAATTATTCGCATCCATTCGATTACCTGCTGACCCCCCCCTCCCCACCTGAAAGCTCAATCTTTCTTCAAAAAAACTCAATACCTTCAAGCAGGGTTTTTACCCATTCTTTTCACCTCTGCATTGATTCTAAATCACTGTTAAGAATATTAATGAACGTCGGAGTGTGATCGGGCCTGTGATGCCATAGAAAGGTGATTAATCAAAGATTGTAGCCATTATGAAGAAACCCTGCATTCAAACAGCTTCATATTTATTCAGTCAGGAGATGTGAGAGAGTTAAAAGCTTTATGAAGTTTCAGTACTCTGTTTAACCCAGGTTTGTGTCAGTGGGGAGTTGAGAAACCAAAATGTAGCTCTCACATGATCTCTTGGTCGCTGAACTACTACCATTTACTTGCTCTGCGGGGAGGTTTTGTAACTGAATTTCAGACAGTCACCACACCAGGAAATGTTTAATCTTCACAGGGAATTGTCAGACCTATTCCCACACACGTTCCTCTAGCTTCATAGAAATCCAAATGGCTTTTTCCTCAAACACACAGCACAGTAGGCCACATTGTCCCAGAGCCCGAAGCTCCGGTTTCTTCCACAAGTAGGGCAGCTGTGCACCTGTTTAGACCCCATCTAGAGAATATGTGCCTCTTGCTGTTGCAGAGTGGATTGAGGACTCAGCATTGGCAGGGCCCCCACTGGCCAGCTATGCTGCCAACCACCAGGAGACCTACAGGGACCCTCAGACAGGACCCACAGTGCCCAACGCAATGGGACAGAAACGTAAGTTTGTACCTCTACAGAGTTGTGAAGTCTGAAACTTCATTAAAAAAAGAAAAACAGACTGTTCATTACTTTTCTGTTCCTAGGCTGTATAACCCAGAGCGACTTATTATGAGTCAAAACAAATTCAGCTCTGACGGTGTAGTTTGTTTTCCTGAGCCTGTGCCTCCGGGCATGTTTGCGTTTTCATGATGGAGGACCAGTTATGAATTGACACAACGAAGCTGCTCTCTGAATACATTTGATATATTCTTAATAAGTAAAATAAAATTCAACTCATCAGGTATGTACAGTAGATTACATTTGTCTAAGAGAGCACTTGAGGCGGCGTTTGTATTTTCGCGAAGACAAAGCGAATAAGACTGCCAAGGACAGTTTTGGTTTTGTGCTCCTCTGTGTTTGCCGAGGCCACATGTTGCCTGTTGCTTGTTCCATTTTCTGCATCAAATAATGGCCTGATTTCACCCATCATTTAGCAATACACACACCTACAGACACAGTGTCTAGCCATTACTGTGTGTTTCCTTCTCCTGGTTGCCAGCTCCTTTTATACCAGCCTCCCACTAGCAGCTTGTCTAATTAGCACAGCCATGGCAGAGAATTAACTGCCTCACCCTGTCTTTCCCTCTTACTCTCCTGTGCTGCTCTGTCAGACGTCTTTTCCTTTTCCCTCATCGATCTCTTTATTTTACGGCCCACATTCACTGTCTCGCTGGCTTTTGTCTTGTCTCCCACCACTCTCTGTCTTTGGTCCAGTTGTTAGTCCTGTCCATTATTCTGTCTCACTCACTGCCCATCCCCCTTCCAACTCTCTCTGACTTTGCTATCGCCGTACTGTCGTTGGCCATGGCATGCCTTCAGAGAAGGGCGCCATTTGAAATCTCTTTATCGAACTACCTGCTTTCATGTTTCTCCTGCTTCCTGGTTTGTTCTTACATCTCTGGATCCCTTGTGGATAAAGTCCGCCATCTATGTTCAGTTTTGTTACATCACCCCTGTTCTGAAAAATGCTATTCTAAGGCATTGCACATACATATACACACACCCCCACACATACACACAATAAAATCCCACCACAAAAACAAGGACACCAACTGACTTCAAGCATAATGCATTTTTCATCAAATGCATAAGCTGTAGCACCGGCATAACCTCATGTTGTACTGCAGGTCACTAAGCATGCATTCCTCTGTGGCATCTTCTTCTTAATGTACGCTCTCTCCATCTCTTACACAGACACCTCGATTCCTTCGTTCATCTCTGCCAGCACCTCATTATTCATTTGTGTGAAGTCATTTTCTGCAGAGCTCGGCTTACATTATGTTTAATTAATACATAGTTAGCTCTCAGCCTCTGTATTACCACCATTTTCTACCACATGCAAACCTAACCCCATTCACTTTTAATCTGATTCATCTATTTATCTATTCACATAAACATATTTGGTTCCAGGTTAAGATTAAAGAGCTCCACAGGTCTGTGCACGTCTCTTCTGTAAGGCTCTGCGTGAGGCTCATTGTATGAAGCCTGTTTTGTTCATGGCCAATAGCCATTATACTAATTATAAATGGCTGCACTGTTCACTAAGAGTAAAGGTTATGTGTTGATATTAATGTGAGCCCTTTCATGCCAGTGTGCAAAAGTATCTTCCCAGATTCACTGGATCACCAGACTGAGAACAGTGAGCATGCAAACAGAACCCAAAGCTAATTTATTTAAGCCTTAATTCAGTTTGTGTTGTTACCTCAGTGTATCAGAATGATACTGTGAGCTTTCTGTGTTTGTGTGTTCAGGGGGGAAGCCTTTCTTTACTCGGAACCGATCTGAGCTGAAGGGGACTTTCATCAATACCAAACTGAAAAAGAGTCGCCGGGGGTTCGGCTTCACTGTTGTGGGAGGTGACGAGCCGGACGAGTTCCTGCAGATCAAGAGCCTGGTCCTGGATGGACCCGCTGCCCTCGATGGCAAAATGGAGACAGGTTGGTGTCCTGAATTTATCAGTGTTTACAAAGAAGGAGTACTGCTTTTGAATGTTGCTTTAGTTGGATTTTCTGAACACTCATCGTGTATCAGTAAGCCGAAACGTTGCTTTGACAAATGAGTCCCTCACATGCAAAATAAAACTGCTCCCTCTTCTCCACCTCGAAGGTGATGTGATCGTGAGTGTCAACGACACATGTGTGCTAGGCTACACCCACGCCCAAGTTGTGAAGATCTTCCAGTCCATCCCAATTGGCTCCATGGTTAACTTGGAGCTGTGCCGTGGCTACCCACTGCCCTTTGACCCAGATGACCCCAACACCAGCCTGGTTACCTCAGTGGCCATTCTTGACAACAAAGACCCCATCATAGTCAACGGCCAGGAGGCCCCCAACAGCTACGACTCGCCTTCCAGCCACGGCAGTCAGAACAACAACAATGGCTCAACCAACGGCGGCGCACCCCTTAACGGCCTCCCACGACCCCACAGCCCCTCGGCGGAGGTGGCCTCTGACACCTCTTCCCAGCACGGCTACCCGAGCGACGTGGTCACCCTGGCCTCATCCATCGCAACACAACCAGAGCTCATCACTGTACACATGGAGAAAGGAGACAAGGGCTTCGGCTTCACCATCGCCGACAGTCCAGGAGGCGGAGGGCAGAGGGTGAAGCAGATCGTGGACTATCCACGCTGTCGCGGCCTCAAGGAAGGCGACATTATCGTGGAGGTGAACAAGCGGAATGTGCAGAGCATGTCTCACAACCAGGTGGTCGACCTGCTCAGCAAGTGTCCCAAAGGCAGCGAAGTCACCATGCTGGTGCAGAGAGGTGAGTGGAGGCTGATCTCTCCTTACGCGTGCCTGTTGTCTGAGTGAATTTGTCATATTTGGTTGTCGTACTCTAACTGATGAGAGCAGATGGAGACGAGGAAGATGAAGAAAACAGGTGTCAAGTTCTTTGTCGCGCTCTGATTTATGTGCCCATATGTTGAAGCATTGCAAAACAAAACAAACCTTTCCAGCGAAACTGCTTGATGCAGAAAAAATAATCGGCTTCTGCCTTACACGCTGTTCCAGCACACAGAGAGCCCTTTTATTGACACACATATTTATTTATTCATGTAAATAGAGGTTGGAAGAAGAAAAAAAAGAGAGATCGCAACGAAGACAGGATAAGAGGGATAATTATGGTATGGAAGGAGAGATGGAGCCACAGAGAAAGTTCATATCAAGACATATCTGAGGATGTTGCTGAAAGTAAAGTGGCAGGAGAGAGTGAGCTGTTTACACGGAGAAGCACTGGCAGTCAGAATATTATAGCTGTCTTGAAATGGAAAAGAGGCAGAGAGAAGGAAGGGTAAAAAGGGAAGATGAAGGAACTATGAAAAGAAGTGTGAACATGGGAGAGAAACTCAGATCTGAATATTCTCCCTCTTTATATTTTCGTATCCTCCGTGACTGCCTGCCCCGGTTCTTCTCCTCTCCCCTCTGTTTGTCCAGTTTATTTTAGGTTTTAGTGTATTCCCATCTTAACGTTGGTCACTTTAAAAACTCCAGCCACCAGTTGCTCAAGTGTGCCTTTTATATAACCACATGCTTATCTGGCTCGATATGAGCTGTGACCTTTTTTCTACTGTTAACATACTGTACGTCTTCAGTGTGTTTATCAATGCTGCGACAACAGTGCACCAGCATGGAAACTGCTGCTATTCAACATGTACCACCCTGCTTTTGCCATGGTCCCTGATTGAAAATCACTGTCGCACAGAAGCACTAAATGGAAACAAAGCAACTATGAATGAAGAATAAAACTGAAATGATTGAATTTCAGGTATTTTCTCTTCAATTCCCCTCAGGCTTGTAGACCTCCAGAGCTCTAAACGCACTGTGTGATACAAGTAATTGGACTATTTTCTCTGTCAGACTGTCCATGGCGTGCTTTGGGGCTTATGAATTCAAGTGACTAAAAGGTTTGTGTGTGTGTGTGTGTGCGTGTGCGTGCGTGCACATGCAGAGTTTATCTCATCTGTAGGGTTAAGTGCTCAGAACTGTCGAGGGAAATTGGTCAGATAAATGGCAGCCAAGTCACATTGTAATCTTGCGTTGAGTCTCCGTCTTTTTTATCTACATGTATGACTCCACCTCAGTTTGGACCGCCATCCCTTTTTCGACATTGTCACAATCACTTCTTCTTTGTCTCGCTCCTTGGCGCACGCGCCCACACTCCAGCACACTCCCGCGCTCACTGCCTTTTTCTAATGAGTAGCATTTCTTCATCGTGCTAGTGTACACAAGCCCCATAAAGGGATACAGCCTCATCATGGGCAGGGGCTTTATGGGCTGCCAATAAGACAGAAGGCAGTTTAGCCTGGCTTGTGTAAACGTAAGAGCCTGGCTTTGATAGCCACAGGCTGATATGACTGTGACAGAAGGAATGGCACCGAGGTATGGATGATGAAAACACGAATGAAGCATTTTAATTACACCGGCTTTACTAAATGCTTCTGATGGTTGGTTTTTTAGCCTGCTCAGGGTTTAGTATGAAATATGTCAGTCATCAGAGAAACCCACAAACACAGGAAACAAATATAAAAGCCAATTAAATAGTGTGCTAACAGAATCTCTCTGGTGCTTCATACAGATTAAAAGCGGAACAACTGAACTGTACATATAAGCGCTGGCTACTGTGTATTTTACAAAGAGCCTTCCTGATGTAGAGCCTAATGGCCCCAACATCACAACACAGCCAGTAATCAGTGAGCCAAAGTACAAATTGGACCAGTGCCAACTCCTTTGTCTTTATTTGTCCCGCACTAGCTATCAAACCTTTTGTTTTTATTTTTTTGGAACCAGCAGAAATAAATCTGTAGCAGTAAGTATTGAAAGCTTACAGTGCCAACATACACACACACACTCGCAGCGTTGCACTCATGAGAACATAAACCAAAGTTCTAGACACAGCGCCTTAATTACTCTCCTGCTCTCACTCTCTTCACTGCTTTCTCACTCCACCAGTAGCAGCGAGGTACACTGGCCTCTAATTGGAGTCCTGATGTCAGCTTTGCTTATCATACACATACATCTTTTTTCTCTCTTGCGCTCTCTTTTACTTTTACTCTCCTTCCATCCATCAAGAATCTCTCTCTGTCCCCGAGCAAACACCACTTTTGTGCAGCCGGTGTCGGTCTCAAAGATGAAGATCCGTGCATCCAATTATAGATTCGCGGCAGAAAGACCCCGGTATGGTTTTAATTGGGGGAGATCCATCCTTCCTCCAATCTTCCATCCCCCCCTTGTTTCTATTCCCCCACTGCCAGTATGTAGATTCACACCCACTCGCCTACATGAAGATGGGAGCCAATCCCAGAAGGCCAGCGCAAGATAGAGATACACACTCGTTAAGGCGGCTGTGTGCCCCCTCACCCCTCTCACACTGCCTTTGTCACTCTGTGTGAGCATGTGCACACATCAGGTTAAAAATGCGAGCGGGTTTTCACTCCACACCTGCGACAGTGTGGCGCAGCGGTGGGAAAGCCTGACAGTCTGAGTAAGTTATATTAGCTATGAATAATCCTATGGTCCAGTTAATACACGCAGAGGAAGAACCACCCACAGGTCGCAGTGTCAGGTGATGACGCGTGACGTGAACGAAGCACAACATTCCACAGACATTTTGCACCCTGGGATGTACTGCCTGTACGCACACAGGCATGATTTATTACTTCAATCAGGCCCGTGTTTCGTGATACATCGTTCTTTCATTTGTCTAATTACACTGCTCTAATGTGCTCATTTTCCCCTGCCCGTCTTCTTCTGCTCCCACCGAAGCTCTGACATAACTCATTTTGGCCCGATGTCTTGCCGTACCACAGACGTTAATTTCCTCTCTTGTTCCCCCTTTTTAAAAAGGCGTAAATGTTCCAAGGTCCGTAGGGACGCGTGCACCTTCTGCACCAGCTTTTGTCAGCGGAAAAACCTGTTTGGGTGTAGAATTTGTGAAACCTGGCCTCTCAAGTAGCCCAGCGGCTCAGGTCATTAGTCAGCTATAGGAAAATGAAGCCCATTTGTCTCAGCATATTTTTTTTTTTTGTTTGTTTGTTTTCTTTTTTTCTTTTTTTTTTCTTACCTGTTTGTAAGGCCTGGCAGGTGCTGCAAAGAATGTGAGGTAATTTGTGTTTGGCTGCAACAACAGCGTGTAGCCGTGTGCAGGAAATGGAAAGAAAAGATAGCTGCAGTGGGTGAAGGCGGAGAGGAAGAGAACTGTGGATGGAAAGATGTCAGAGGATCAGAGAGATGATAAAAGAGCGGTGCAGAAACCCCCATGATGCTCCACTCTCTCTCTCTCTCTCTCTCTCTCTCTCTCTCTCTCTCTCTCTCTCTCTCTCTCTCTCTCTCTCTCTCTCTCTCTCTCTCTCTCTCTCTCTCTCTCTCTCTCTCTCTCTCTCTCTCTCCCCCCACTTCATGACTCATCAATCAGCAATGACACATTAGTCCCTGCTGGGCAATCAGGTCTCGCACTCCTCTCTCAGAATGAGAGATGGACCTTTTCTCTCCTCCCACATAGCCAGCGGACGGAAAAATGGCAGGTTGAGGGACTTACACAGACAAGAGGCGTTAAACTATTTCGAAAATGTCAATGTATTTGATGAACCCACTCCGCTGAACAGTCTCTTTCCTTGTTTCCTTTAAATAAATGGGAAGCTAAATATCCAAAGTGTCCGAGACCTCAGATTATCTGCATGGCTACTTGGAAGACTCCTCAGGACATCCATCTACAAAGCATCCATCGTGTTAAAGCACAAGAGGGTGTATTTCCTCCTGTTTATCTTTGTTTGTTTCCCCTCATTGCCTTTAAGTGCAGTTTGAAGGAGATTTATTGTACCCTTGAAGACAGACAGGGGGTTGAAATGTGTGTGTTGTTTTTTTTCCTGTGTTTTTTTCCACGTGTCTGTGGCTTAAAAAAAAATCTAAAAACACCCAGTGGATCATTGTCACACTAGATAGCTTTTATTGGCATAATGTTAGGCAAGTGAACGGACAGCTTGTAAACGCCTCCTGTCAAAAAGCACTCCCCGCATCAGTGTTCTTTGAGGACATGCACGGATAGGCACAAACACAATTCCGTGAACTCACATAACCCACGTAAACAAACTCCCAGTTACCGGCATGCACATTCATAAGGCCAGTATAATGTGGACAGTCTTGTACACACCCATTAGAAAGAGATAAACGTTGATGATGGGTCCCTGAACAGACCAAAGCAGGAAATCAATTCACTTGGATGAGCAGGAAGCGTCGTATTTTTGCCCACTTCACATTAAAAATTCTGCTGACTGCACGTTCCAGTGGCACCATAACGAATAGCAGTGCAGTCCTGAAAAGCAATGATGACGGGGAGCAGTCTGCCCGCGAGATGCCCGCGATTCACCTCCGCTCATTTCGGGCTGACTGGAGGCAGGTATCTGTGAACCGCCGCTTGTTGCACAAGAGGCAAGGTGAGCCTTTTCTCCACCCCACCCCCCACAATCTCCCCCCATGTCTTCACACATCCATAGCTATTGGGGCGCGTTGTAAATCTCCAGCGTTGCACCATTCCTTTGTTTCTATGACAATGCTCTGCAGATAATCTGCGCTGGGGTCTTCTCTGTGTGGATGTGTGCAGTTTGGTGGAGGAGGGGATTTCACCCCGGCCATGCGAAAGAAGGCATAGTGCAAGGAGAAAAAAAAAACACACTCCCAGGCTCTCCTTATTTTAATAATGAGGCAAGAAAAACTGTTTTCTTGTCTTACTTTTCGCATGCACGCTCTCCTCACTCTTTTCTATTTAGTCACACCGGTGTGCTCGTCTGTCACATTTAATTTCGCCATTCACGCACGCGTAGAGGAAGCTAAATAAAGCTGTACTCTGCAAGGCTGTCACATCCTGGCTGCTGATGTACACAGCTGATGTGAGCCTTTCACTCCTCGGAGACCGTCTGTCAGTTCCCCATGGTCACAAGGCACTGTCGCCACGGTGACAGATGGACCTGCCTGTTGGAAGCCATCACTCCTAGCTGAGATCTACACAACACATACGCACACACGCGCATTGTGGACAGACAACGTAATCTGCTCAGTAATGGCTTCCGTTTAGTGACTGCTGCGCTGCCAGGTTGTTGCAACAGTTACTATCTGTTGAGGGGTACTGTACAGCAGCAGAGGGTACAGCGCTTCTTGTCGGCCGGAGCTCGGTTCGTCCAAAAACAGTTCATCCAAATGAGTCTTTCCAGTGCACAAATCTAAAGCCTGTGCGTTCATATGTATTTTTATTTTATTTTATCGCCCCCACACCTTGTTTCCAGTGTGTGTCCACCATGCCTTGTCTTCGTGGCACCCAAACTGTTGGATTTTAAGCAGCTGCGGGGCTGTCACACGGAGAAAAACAAGTTGCGTTTGCTAAAATTCATGGAGTTTTGCCTAAGGCTGTGAAACAAGATGACCGTTATTCTGTCGAGCTCAATAAATTTTTTTACTGCAATCCTTAAATATACTATTTTGGAATTCATAACAATCAGTTGATGTATCATTAATCATAAAAAAGCACACATTATACAAATTTAGTGCCCTGTGGGTTGAACAGTCCGTCATTATTCACTGTTAAGAATGCTTTTCCTACCTCACATTTTCAGATTTAGTAAGCAGAATAATATGAGCCGGGTGAGGGCCCACAGTGGTCCTGGTCCATTATTTGAGAGCTGGAGGCACCGAGGATTTAGTGGGCGCTCTCTCTCTCTCAAACTGTCAGTGCGCAGGCCAGCCGAGATCGCCCACCTGTCCAAAAGCGCTCTTCCCTTCCTCTTGTATGTAATTAGGGCCGGACGTTGGCCCAAACACAATACCTTTTTGATCCAAGAGCTTCAACACACACACTTACGCACACACACACATACACACAAAACCAATAGAACTGCTCCTGCCTTCCAATGCAGTGTTGACCTGTTGTCTTCCTTGTTTTTCAAGGCCTCACAGGTCATTTCTGGATTTTGTAAATAGATCCGCAATAATGAAATGTAATTATACTTCAGCAATATTGCTTTTACAGTCAAACATATCATATAATTTATTAGCACGGTGCGTTGCAAAGACCAGAAATAAACCTGTGTCTGAGTCAGTTTATTGCTCACTTGGGCGTGTCCGTATTGTGTATCAGCACGTCTGATCGAAAATCTAGGAGAGGGGGGGAGAGAGTGCGCTGAGAGATGCTGACGGACAGCAGCAACAGATCAGTTGCAGTGGACGGACAGATGGACGATAACCAACTTCAGCCTGACACTTTGACTGACAAGCATGCTTAGCCCAGAGAAAATACCTCTGGATTGACAGCATGTCTGATTCAGTGGATTGTTATGCGCTCTTCGATGAATGATTCCTATTGATTGAAAAAAACAGGGGGGGTGAAAAGGGGAGAGGAGAGAGATGAGGGGACGGAGAAGGGGGGAGGAGAGGAAGGAGAGAAGAAAAAGGCTGCAGACGCAACACAGTTGGAGCTGTCATTTGTGAATGAAACCAGATGTCTGAGAGATAAAGAAGATGAGCATGTGTGTGCGTGTGTGTGTGTGTGTGTGATGTTATCCTCGCAGTTTCCCTAAAGGATTGACACACAATAGTGGCCCATTTTCTTAGATCAGACACCGCCTAGTCTCACTCATACTTTACATGTGTTACAAACCCGTGCGCCAGAGGTGTGTGTGTGGTTTCACTCATTGTTGAATTTTGGATATTACAAAGGTAAATACACATCTTGCATTTTCTCTTTGTTTCATGCATTCCGTCTCCCGTTCTCATTTCCATAACTTCATACAGCTGTATTTCATGCAGCGTGGAGGGATGGGGAGAGGGAATGTGGTGATGTGCAAATTTCCCTGGCTAGATCCAGGCTGTGTTAGCGTTTTAGTCGTCCACCAGTCTTTCTTTCTGTGATAATGATATTTCTGGTCACCGCTCACTCGCGCAGAAACCCGTCTGTCATACCTTAAGCACACTGCGATTTGTGTCGGGAGCACCGCGCAGAGCTGCCTGATGCCTGTGTGCGTGCGTGCGTGCGTGTGTGTGTGTGCAGCTGCATGGATGTTTACCAGCATGTGGGGGTGGGAGGGGAGACTGAGATGGAAAGGAGAGAGAAAGAGGAAGGGGGAGGGAGGGTGATGATGCTGAGGGAAGAAAAGGGAGGGAGGACAGTGTGCAGTGAGGTGAGCGAGAGAGAGAGAGAGAGAGAGAGAGAGAAATAGAGAGAGAGAAGGGAAAAAAAGGAAAAGGCAGCTGGAAAGGGAGAGACGAGGAGGACACGGCAACTGCCTATAGATGCTGGAGCCTTCGACAGCGGAGCGCGGCGCTCAGCGGACACAGGAAGATGGTCTCAGTAAGAGGGGAACTGACGGTTGCCTATAATTTAATGTTCAGTATCTTGGACTCCTTCTCCATGGGTAATGCTACGGCCAGGAACTCCAGAGCACAGCTCGCTTTTCTCCTCTCTGCTCCCCTCTCTCTTTATTCTCTGGCTTAGTTGCTGTCCAGGATTCTGTCCTTTCCTCTTAACTCTCACTTTCCTCCCTCGAACACACACTCAGTCACACGCGCGCACTGCCGTTGGGTAACCAGGGTCTAGCGAGCGCTGGGTTAGCCCTCGGGGCTGGCCCCTACTCCTCCGCTGCACCAGTCAAGCCGAGCGCTGGCCGCGGCAATGATGCAGATAGATCGCACTGCCTGCAACCCCTCCCCTCCCTCCCTCCTCAAAAGCCAGCCGCGGATGGGCGAGCAAAGGAACCAAGCAGGGAAAGAGAGGAAAGAAGGGAGAAGGAGACGAGGGCTAGATGAGCACTGTTGTGGCATTGTTTTGGAGTCTGCGTTACCTTTCTTTCTTTTTTCCCTTCTTGTTTCTTTTTGCACTGTCTTTTTTTATGAACATGGACGACATACTCAGAGTACATTGGTAACCCTCTTTCTTTTTGTTTTTTTCTGTTTCTGTCTGGCTTCACAGGGGTGGCACCTGCAAAGAAGAGCCCCAAACTGGTAAGTAGTTGTTTGTATATTTTTCCCCTCCTTCCATCCATCCGTCACTCTTCTGCATCTCCATCCACATGGTGTATCTGTCAGAGGGACAATTGGCTTACTTTCGCTGCCTCTCCTCTCCTCACTCATCTCCAACTCTCGTCTGTAAAGGTGTAACTTGTGCTGATGTTGTGGGTCTGTTTGTAGACATGGGATGCTGTGCACTGCGGGGGTGGATCCCTGTGGCTTCACATCAGTGCCCCCCCCCCACCTCCTCTCTGGCGGGGGCTGGGAAAGAGGGGCTTTGATGCACAGCGTGAGCTGGGTTGCTAACACGCTGATGATCGCGTCGCGCTGGGTGCTAACCTTGCTGTGTGGGATTGAATGTATGATCACAGCTGAAGAATGGCCTCATCCTGTGATATATGCTGCATTAATGGAAGGACCCCTGTTGGCTGTGTCTGAACATGTGTTCATTTTTGTTTCACAGGATTTTGAGATGGCTCCTCCATACAGAGATTACACTAGGAGGGTATGTGATGTCATTTAGATGAGGTGAAAGTTTGGGCTAATGAGGTGCGGTGGTGCTGGTGCTGGGTTTGTAACGTGTTGGTCGATAGTGGTGGTGGTATAGTGTTCTCATAGCAGATGATAGAGATGCTATGAGTCTTAATGCATGATGGCTCAACTAGTGCTTGGTTGCATCCGGATGTTTATGTGCAACAAAACAAAAGATGACTGCTAATGCTGTAAAGAATCAAGGCAGGGAACCTAAGCGAGCTGAGTGCGAGGAAGCAGCAGGGATTTGTTTTCATTGCCCCAGACCCCCCTCTCCCTCCTTCCCATCTTCTGTCTGCCTTAATAAGTTATTGGAGCAGGAGAAACCAATGTATTAGACGAGTCCCAGGAGCACAGAGGGAGAACACAATGACTGTAGAAGGTCAAATCTAATAGATCCATCAAGAACAAGAGATTTGTTTTCATTCAAAAGAAGGGAATGGAAGTTGGACTTTGTGCGCATCAAACTGAGAGAGAAACAAGGAGAAAACGCTGCCTCATTGGCTAATGGAGGCGCCATTTTGTTTGATGGAACGAAAGTGACCAAAAAAATGATTTTGCAGTCAGTCCTGAGGTCTGACTTTAGAGCCAAACATGGCCTGCGTTTGTGACTAATCATGAGTCCATTGATTTCTCACTTCACCATACAATCCAGTGAGGTTACACTCGCCACACTAGTAGAGTAAGCACTCCAGCTGAATCCACTGAAACTCTGACTTAATATTTGCTAAAGCGTCAAGCTTTTTTTTTTTTATATATCTAACAAGGTTGATGAATATAAACATGAATTGCAGAGGTGTAGGAGGCTGATTCACAGAGTAATGAGTCCGAATTTATTGAAGACATGACTTCACTTTGAAGGCCAAACACTTTGATATTTGAGAATAGATAAGCTACTTGCCTCCACCCCTTCCTGGTTTATTTTTGTCCATTACATCCAAAGCGAAGGAAGGTCACATGATGTGAAGAGACTGAACTGCTGTCATTTTGCCTCTCTGAAAATATCTTTCTATCATTCCCATGATCTCGACTGTAACCCTCCCAAGTCACTTCTTTTTCAAATCGACAGAGTGAGGATGACAATGACGACGGCAAAGAAAGACCGTCTACCGGGGGTCATGGAAAAGGTTTTCACTTGTGCTTACAGTGTTCCCGTGCTTGAGCGCAGGATTGTATGTGCTCTACCCTGCTCAAGTATTGCTCCCTTCAAATCCTTGAGCAAGTGCTTAAGTGCCCATGTTATTGAGGGCCAGTGGCAATTTATGAGGAGTTTTACATTTCTGGCTTCACCAGTAAAACCCACCCTACATTTCAAACCCCACAAGTGCTTTATTCACTGTGAATACCTCTCGATAGGCAGCAGGGGATGCAGCTCCTTGTTAATGCAATCGACTCTGTTAACAAAAGGAATAGGCAATGTGCCCTCATAAGCTGAGCTATACTTTTTTTTCCCCACCCACAGCTGAAAAGACTTAATCATGAGACGCCATTGAGGTCTTTCTTCTGTCTTTGTATGCTAGAATTATTGTTTGTGTTGAACAGCACAACAACACAATCGTTGGCATTATACGCATTTAGATTCTGCTTCTTTTACCCCGAGGAGCAGTAATCGTTAATCTTTTTGAACTCTAATCCAAAATCCTTCTGTATTCAAATCTCATTTCTCCTCTCACAACGCATCCACCTCAATTTGTCTTGTCTTACCACTGCTGAGCATGCAGTAACCTCTTTTTTTTTTTGTCTCTTCCTGTCTGTCAGGTTTCAATCCATTTTCACAGGTGTACTGTCACATCTGACTTTCAGTTGTTAAATGATATCGATCTGCTTCTCCAACAGCAGTTGTCGAGAAAGGACAGTCAGAACAGCTCCCAGCATAGCGTTTCCAGCCACCGGAGCGTCCACACGGACTCGCCCGTGCACCAGTCCCTGGCACCGCCTCTCAGCGAGAGTGTCGCTCCCCCGCCCCCCTCTCAGCCCCTGCCAGGCCTGCCGCCCCAGGACTCCCCAGCAGACGGCACCATCCAGAGAAAACCGGACCCCTTTAAGATTTGGGCCCAGTCCAGGAGCATGTATGAAAGTAGGCGTAAGTATATTATTTTTTGGTGGCGGTTGGATGAGGGCTGCATGGGGCTGTTGGCGCGTTGGAGACCCTCGGTGTGTTTAAATGGTACTGCGCAGTTTTTGGAGCAAGATTTGGGATAAGAAATAAGCCTTGTGCATGTAAGTAACTGGTTTATATTCTTAAAAGTAAAAAAGGTCCAGTGTTTTTTGTCCTCTTGTTTGGTTTCTGGAGAGGGATGTGGTCTTGATCGATGCTTGGTGCTTTTGGGTGTATGTGGACTTATAACATAATATTCTAACCTTTACGATGGTTGGAGGACTGCTGTATTGGGCTGTGTTTGAGCTAGGTGAACCGAATAAACCACAATGTAGAGAAAAAATGTAAAACTAAATGTAGTTGTTTAAATGTGTAATTTAAATAGTAGTTCAGCTTTTTGGGATATGCACTCATCTTATGTCTTCAGGGAAATCAATAACAATAGCATATCTGTGTGCTAAATATAAAGCTAGCCAGCAGACACTTAGCTTAGCTCACACAGGACAGGTGGAACCCCCAGCATGGATTTGATATGACAGTGGTATTTCTCTCTGCAGCAGTTTCTCAAAGCTACAAAGTTAGTATTGATTTTATTGTCATTTCCGAGCAGCATCAGAAGCAGCACATGATCCCAGTCCAGTCCTTTAAAGCTACAGGTCCACTTTGGTCAACACTGGTACTATTGGCACACTTTTACACTAGACTTCCCTAAAGAGACACATCGGCGTATAATTAGCAGCAATGGTGGAGAGGATGTCAGCGGACTGAATATCTCCTTCCTCCTGGTCTAGCCTTACCAAAGGAAAGGGATAAGTCCAATTAAAAAGGATAACTCTCAGATCCAAAAGCAGGAGTCTGTAAGGGCCAAGAAGCTGTAACATCGAATCACTTTCCCAGGCACTACTTGTCAGGTATTTTCATTATTTAGATGCCTGTGTAGAATAATGTTAAAAGAAGCGCTGAGTGTAGTTTAGTAGAGCTGATGCCTGTTCATAAGCTGCGGTGAAGGGCTTAGGGAAAAATAAGTGTAGAAGTGTAGAAATGGGCAGCTGAAGAAACCAAGACTAAGGGGAAGATTTTGTCTGCATACCCGTCCTAAGATAAAGCTTTCTAAATTGCCTGAGCTTATTTCCTCAGTACAAATACAAGCAAAGAGAGCCCAAAGGATAATGAAGAAGGATGCGGCAGAAACATATAAATGAGACGTGAATGAAAAATGTTAGGATAAGAGAAAGGTCAAGCGTTTGAAGATCAAGGGATTCTGAGTTATAGAAAAGTAGAGACGAGCACATAGAAAATGACAGCGAGGACAGCTGACCTGCACCAGCAGGTGTAAATCCTCCTCTTCCTCACGCTGCATTGAGCTCTCGTCCTTAAATCCTGGTGTGTGCGCCCCATAGGGCTCAGGCCTTGGCAGCAGCAGAGACATTTCTCTACGTATCATTCACTGTAATGAAAAGTTCAGCTGAGATCAAGGTCTTTAAACACACCATGTGGTGAACGATTTCCATTTGCAGAAAAATTCCCTCAAAAAAAAAAAAAAAAAAAAAACTCACACAGCTTTAACCTGATCTGAGAAATCGGGACCGTGGAGTATAGGGAACTTGCTCATGCTTTATTGGCCATCATTTCCATTATTGTCCACCTTCAACATGTTCTCGGTTTGGTTCCCTCAGTTTGAAGTCCTCGCTCGGAGCTCTGCACAGGTCTTTCTGTCTTTGTAAAATATTGATTGGTTCGTGCCCAGTTGCCTCACATTGGGGACCACTTATGGATCTGTTAATTGACGGGAGCAGGGTGTAACTGTGCAGCTGACCCTCCCTCACCGCCAACACCACCCCGAGTGAAGGTGCAGATTGCCACAGTTAGCCTTTGACTCTGACTCGCTCCCAGTTCCTCCACAGTTACATCGTGATAGATTGGATGCGATAGCCGCATTCCTCAGGGATTCTAACTGTTGACTGAAGGAACAGATCAGGAGCAGGCTGCTTATGCCTTCTGCCACCCTGCCATCTCTTAGTAGCTTTAGTGGCCTTGGCAGAAGTGTCCTGTGTTGGAGGGAAAGGAAATCTCTCCAGGAGTTTGCTCAGAGGTGCTTGTTTGTCAGCCTGTACAACGCAGCTGCAGCCATTCGAACCCATGCACATACATCCATATGTGAATAAATATACACATACTGAAGACGCTTATGGGTCCACCAGGCCACACACAGGCACACTTGCTGTGTCTCCTTCCCTGACTCCCCAGGGCCCCCGCATAACCCCCATCTCCCTTGCTACATGAACCATGAGCTGTCATTCGCCACAGTGCAATGCCTCTCTTATTCTTTCACCTGTGGATGGGAGTGGACTGTGAACAAGCTTCACTCTGCTCAATAAAATATAGCCCATTTCAGAATGTATTAGCGCCTCTGCCGGGTGGGAAGTGCTCTCCGACATATGGAAGAGTCGTGTCACACATCACTTCATAAAGCAGTCCAGTCTGTCACTGAAAAAGATTTTAAAAGCTCGAAGACAACCTGCTGTTTCAGATACCATTTCAGCGCGATCATTTCTAATTATGGGAACAATGACTGAGGGCACTCAAACCTGAGGGCACCTCTTTGGCAGCCTGTCAGGCTTTTGATAGTTTATTTAAGCTTCTTCCCTATGCTCTTTACCCGAAATAGATCCGTGTAATCTTTTGATGGATCGGTTGTTTGTTCTTTTCCCAAAGTCTCCAGACAGACTGTTTGTGCAAAGTGCTATCTTAGTGACAAAGCTTGGAACAGTTGGGAGGACAATTATTTGCATGTTGAACGGCGGATGGTTTGATTCCCTGAGAAAAATGGGTACATCTATAATGGCTGCGTCTCTTTATGGCAAAGCCAGAGCATGACATTTTGACTGGACGATGAGTGATACTAGCATGGCGGCACTGAACTCTTCTTCTATTGGTGCAGGCACAGGAAGTCGCCTGGGCTGACTGTTAAAGCAGAAATGTTAACAGTGGTTTGTTGCTTTTACAGTTCCAGACTTCCAGGAGCAGGACATTTTCCTGTGGAGGAAGGACACAGGCTTCGGCTTCAGGATCCTCGGTGGCAATGAACCAGGCGAGCCGGTGAGTCTCTGTCTCAACCTTTCTACCTCTCATAGCTGATACTCTCCCGTTTGCACTGTGTATTTGTGTGAAACGTCAAACACAATTGACGAGATTCAGTAACCTGAAGGATAAAATGGACACTATATTCCCAGCAGTCATTGTTTGAGCAGCATCTATAGGGCATTTCTTTACCACATCTTTTTTGTGTGTTTATCTTCCTCCTGCCTGTAGTTCTGAGCTTCTGTGTTGGACTCAAATCACATCAGTGATTTTGACAACACAGTTTCTCTTTGATCTGGCCAATGTAAAAAAAAACACACACAAGCACCACTTTCTTCTTCGCCTTTTAAAGGAGGCAACGTTTGTTCTTGTTCACTGGCCTGCACTGCGTTTTGGAAGAAGAAAAAATAATGATTTACTTCAGAGCTCAACTCTGGTAACTACTGTAGCTGGCTGGAGAGGAGAGTAAAGATGTAATAGTGAGGGTTAAATCGTAGCAGACCTGTTCCGCATGTCAACTGTATCCCTGCCGTAAATGTGTGACATCTTTGCATTATTCATTTAGGTCTTAAAATCCATATACACATTCTAAACATTTATTGTACAGAGCTTTTGCCAATCTTAACATGATAACAAGATCTGTTCCCACAGTCTCACAGGTTTCCTCCATTTTCCTCCGCTTTGTTTGTGCTTCAGATCTACATTGGCCACATAGTGAAGTATGGCGCAGCAGACGAGGACGGGCGCCTGCGGTCCGGCGATGAACTGATATGCGTGGACGGCACAGCAGTGGTGGGCAAGTCGCACCAACTGGTGGTGCAACTGATGCAGCAAGCTGCCAAGCAAGGCCACGTCAACCTCACTGTGCGACGCAAAACCAGCTATGCCGGTAAGAACCGAAACACTTACCGTCTTAGAGGCCAGCTGACAGGTTCAGAACAGTCCATGTTCAGCCACTCGCAGAGAGGTTTCATACATTTCTGTCGGCTAAAGTTCAAAAGCTTGTTCAGGTTTAGGAAATGTTGGCAAATACATTAGAGACAATTGCTTAGAGGGTGTAGGTGTGCAGCTTAGCGCCTGTAACTCTATCTAACAGCTCCTCCGTGGTCTTTTACTGCCATATTCGAACAAATGCAACGTTTTGAATAAATGGCTGTGATTAGAGTTGACTGCGCGGACAAATGCATTGTGTTTCCTGTGGCTTCCTCGCAGTTAATGGGAAATGGCAACAGTGGGATGTTCCATCTGCATTAGCAGTAACTTAATTTATCTTTGACACAGTGTAAAGAGAGAGGATAGTAAACAGAGGGTGATACCAAGGAGATGAAATGAAGCGGGATTTCATTCATGCCTCGTTGCCAGTGAATCCCTCATGCATGTGAATGAAGCTTCGATTCAGTGCGGGAACGGCAGACTCACCGCTCACAATGAAAATTACTGTGTAAGATACAAATAATTAAAGTTAACATGGTAAATGGCTATTGAATAGTATAGAAAAAAAAATCATGAAAATCTTAAGGATATTAACTTCAAGGTCTTAAAAATGAAGTCCATTATATCAGAGCTGAGCAGTATTCAGTCACTGAAGAGCACTCTGTATCGAGGATCTCATGTGTTTTCATCGCAGTTCACAAAAGTCTGGGGACCTGCTTAGTATGTGAAGGGGTTGCCATCCTCTGTAATGGTCTGGGTGTGTAACAGTAGGAAGAGTTCACCCGCTTCCATGAGCTAACGCCCCCGCCCATCACTGCCATTTCACTGCTGCGCTCAGCTCCACTCGGCTCCTCGGCAGGCGATAAAGAAAGGCCCATAAATATGATGGAGAGGGTGGTCAACCTTCGGCCCGATGACAGCGGGCAGACGTTAGTGCATTTCTGCTCCTTGTCTGCCTCAGAGCGCCAAAAATATGAGGCGCCTTCCTTGAGCAGCTGCACGGGAAATGAAATGTGGAATGAAATGTCCAGATACAACAGGCGGGCGGCGTCTTTAGTTCATCTTTTGTTCAAAACAGATCAGAGAAGAGATTGTTGGAGAGGCTCTGCTCCCCGAGCTGTCTGGCTGGCTTGTCTTTTATCACATCAACATAAAGTAACTGTGTTAGGCAGAGAAAAATGTCCGTGTTTATTTACAATGTTTTTTTATTTTCAGATTGTGCAGATGATGTCACATTTTCCTTGGTTGTCCTATCTTGACAGTGTTGTTTTATGTTATCTTGCCTTATTATGCACCAGTCTCTTACTCTGCTGTTTCTATTCTATTATCTCCTCAACTTCTTATGTAACATCGGTTGGCCTAATTTTTATCTGTTTGTCTTCATTTTCCTTCTTCTTCTTGTGTCGACTCCTGAATCTTTTTTTTCTCTCTCACCTCCCTGTCCCCAATTTGTTCCTCTTTATTCCCTCCATAAATCTTCCCCCTCTGCCGTTCTCCACAATATTTCCTCTCCCATCCTTCACTGTATGTCTTCATCTTTCTCTCACCTCATCCTTTCCTGCCATCCGTAGTTAAAGCAGAAGGAGACGTGCCTCCATCGCCGGCGTCTTCCCACCACAGCAGCACCCAGGCGCCCAGCCTGACGGAAGAGATAGGGAAGCGCACCCCGCAGGGCAGCCAGAATTCCCTCAATACCGTCAGCTCTGGCAGCGGCTCCACCTCCGGCATTGGCAGCGGTGGAGGGGGCGGAGGAGGGGGGGGCAGCGGCAACGCCGTAGTCGCTGTGGCAGCTGCCACCACCGCCTCTCAGCCCCCCAACGCCACCCTCCGCCGTCTCATCCGCCCTGCAGCCCTACGACGTAGAGATCCGCCGCGGTGAGAACGAAGGCTTCGGTTTTGTCATCGTCTCTTCTGTGTCGCGGCCCGAAGCTGGAACCACCTTCGGTAAGCGATATCACGCTTTTCAGTTCGGAGCGTACTAAAAAGTCCAAATGACCTTGTTCACTGCCAAAATCAGTTCCACTCAACAGAACATGAAGCACGCACTATAGCTTTTCCTCATCACTGGGTCCTTTTATCTTCCCCGTCTTCTTTATGGCCTGCCTTTGTACCATCCATAAAACCACTGAACGCTAAATAGCCTGACAACCAGCACATATTCTGGCTATTTACAGTCCCACCAGATCAATACCAACACTCTTCAAAGAAGCGGTTCTTCTTTCTCATTTTCGTCTGAGCCTGTCAAACCAAGACACTGAAACCCTTTCTTCGCCTGCAGCTGCCGCTACAGTCACACAAGGCTTTCATAATTGATCACAAGTGGAGTGTGTCTTACATAAGGCATTTGTATTATTCAGCTGAACTTAAATGGCTTCTGCAGAGCAGGTCGGCACTAAAAGCCTAATGACAACTTAATGAGAATGAGCGCCGCGAGCAGGATAAATATGGGAAATGATCGGTATGAATTATATTCATTTTACAAAAACTTGAAGATCAGAGCGATGCTGTGACTCTTAAGTCACATATCGTCTATATTGTTAGGTTATTGTGCATCACATACCTGATAGTAAATCCTGTAATAACGTTTGTCAAATTACAAAGATTCCTCTATTTGATCTCCCACACGGCGCACAGCTGTTCAAATTGACTCTGCTTTGCTTTTTACAAACTGGTTGCGACTTTTTCTATGCAGCGCACTCTTTCCTCTGTACTACCATGGCTTGCTGCCTACACCACTGTTCTCTATGCTCTTATCTCTGTCAGCGTGGGTGGACTGAACAGTCCTGAAAATGATCAACCTTCCAGGTTGGCTTACAAAGTGGCCAAGCTCCTTTCCACAGGCCAGAGTAGAGAATCATGGGCCAAGCTTTATTTGATCTGACCTGACATGTAAAATATAATGGAAACCCATCAGCTTCATGAAAGTTTTAAACTCAAGTTGTTGCTTTGCAATGCAGCTTCACTTCACAGGAGCGATGGTGTCAGAAACCAGTCCACCCATACTGCGATGATTTGGAGAGGCACTTTATTTTGTTCAGAAATGCTACAGCACCTCAGCCTTTCTCTCTCGCACTCTCTCTCTCTCTCTGTCATCCACTTTCCACTCAATATTTTACAGCAAGATTCAGTTAAGGCGACAGGAAGAGGCCGGGGTTAGACAAGTTTGTAGTGGCATAAAAGAGTGGGAGTGAAATGAATAATAATGAAAAAGAAGATGGAGAAAGAAAGAAGTGATTGCACGCGCCTGTTCTCTGCAGTGACTGATGTCAGACTGCAGACAGGCAGGGAGAGGGGGGGGCAGAGAGACCTCAGGGTAGTTGGTGAGATGTCACCTCTGATGTATGTTTGTCGTCGCTAACTTTCTGCAGGTGCAGGCGTTTGGGACGCACGCGACACAACACAGTTTTTCATTATTAGCTTTTTCACTGCCGAGAGACACTCGTGCAAATATAATAATGATACCCGTTTTAGAAATTTGGTGCTGGAGCAGCTGTAAGTAAAAGGGGAGAGGATGAGGCAGAGAGGGTGGAGGAGGGCGAGTATATTAGATATGGAGTTAAGCTTAGTTTTAACCGATGGTTCATTTGAAAAGGCAATTTTCAGGAAAAGCACCGAGAGCTACAGTACGACACATTCTCTTATTTCTTTGCAGAGCATATTTAAATTTGCCAACGCTTGCATTTTGTTCTGACGTTTTTCTGATCAGCTTCTCTCTGTGACTTTTGCTCAGCTGACTGTTGGCTGTCAGTGAATTAACACACGTCCTTCTGATCCTCTTTTTCTGCTTCTTTCCCCCTTTCCCTTCTTTTTTCTTCTGCCTCCAAACCCAATCCAACGTCTATCTCTCCAAACACACACACACACACACACTGAATCACCCACCCCAACATGTCAATGGTGACCATAGCTGGCAATGCATGTGTGGCCATGCCCCACAAAATAGGGCGCATCATAGAGGGGAGCCCGGCAGACCGCTGTGGAAAGCTGAAAGTCGGCGACCGTATCCTGGCTGTGAACGGATGCTCCATCACCAACAAGTCCCACTCTGACATTGTCAACCTCATCAAGGAGGCCGGGAACACCGTCACACTACGCATCATTCCAGGAGACGGTGAGTCCAGAACGACTAATGCTCTAATGGTTTCTGTTCCTTTTGATAAAGTACTGCCAAAATAGTGATCGACCAAGCTAAATGGTGCCTTCAAGGGTCCTTGCAACAGGGCTGCTTTTTCTGACCTGCACATTCTGACAATATCCCACTCAGGCAGTATCCGCTCAGCTGAATTTGAAATATTTAACTAGTGAGTAAGACCTCGCTCCTAAAGGTTGTCGAAGTGGCTTTGCTCAATAGCACGCTATGTCATACAATATAATTATCAGCTGTTGTTAGCATTATTACAGCCGTCACTCTCAGTGGTTATTATACAGTATATGCCTGAAGAGTTATACAAAGCACTTTCTTCATTTGCTTTCAAAGTGACTGGAACACCCGCGGCGGCAAACAAAACTGCTTCTTTGGGGACATTTGGAAACTTTCCCAGCTTTTGCATTTCCGCCGTAGGCATGCCCGCACTTTGAAATGATAGATAGATGTGGTTATATGTGCGTGTGTGTGCGTGTGTGTGCGTGACGGATGCAGAACTTCCTCTGTGTACGTGGGTGTGTCTCTATTGTCAGTGTTTTTAAGGAAAAGTTTGTGCGCATGGTGTGTTGCGCCGTGCAGCTGAGAGCTCTCGCTGCTTTGTGCTGACAGGTCACCCTGGCATGCTTCACAAATACTGTTTAATGAAGTGTGAGAGTGTGTGTGTGTGTGTGTGTGTGAGAGGGAGAGAGAGGAAGAGAGAGAGAGGAAGGCGATACTCCCTGTCAACCTGCGCGCTGGTAGAAATTGGAGCTATTTGTCCGCCGCTCGTTGCTTTCCGGCTCACTTCTTATGGATGAAGAGGATTTTTTTTTTTGTTTGTTTTTTTTTTGCGCTTGATGAGAACAGTGAGCCAAAATTGCTCTGCCAAGAAGACACGGAGAGCCAGGGAGAAATAACTGGATATGGCTTATCCGAAAGTTCTGGTTCGTGTTTATGTGCATGTGTCAGACAAACAGACGCTGTCTGTGGCACGGACGCAGGGAAGAATGACAGGAAAAGATTGTGGCTTGTGTTTCTAAGTTGCATCTCTGAGTGACTGTTCTCTCTGCCTCTCTCTACACAAGACTGAGCATGCCTATTTTTGTGTGCATCAGTCCTGTCTAAACTTTCTGACATGAATAAATACCAGTGCAGGTGGTAAAGTCAGGTACTCCTCACCACTGAGCTCGCTCCCCCCGTGTGTGAACGCAGACTTGCTTTGGCGTGACTGATGCTCCATGACGAGGAGAACCGACATGGTACTTTTCGTGCCGATGCACGGTAATACATGCACAAACAGCTAATGCCTTCATCAAAGCTCATGTCCCTGCAGCGCAGACTTGAGGCGCAGACTAAGCATATCTCATTGCTTCCTATTGTGTACGACGAAGGGAGACAGACGTGCCTGAGGTGATATGATGTGCCATATTGTGTGGTACAGCCCTCCCACTTCTCCTATCACTTCTCCCTTTCTTTTCCCTCTCTGCTCCCCTTTCTCTTTCTCTCTCTTGAATTTCTCATTTTGATTCCACCTGCCTCTTGTTCCTATCTCAGCCCATTCAGGGCGAGAGGGCACATTGCCAGGGCCAGAGACAAATTACAGCAGCAGCTCAGTGCTTTTCCTTTCGCGCCGTGATTGTTCTTAAGCGAGAGAGGAGAAAAGAGGCAGTGGGTCGCGAGCGGAATGACAGACATGGAGAAACGGAGCTTATTCGTTTAATTTCCAGACAGAAAACAGTCGGAGGAGAGATAAATGGAATGAGGCAGCAGAAAGGGGGGAGCGGGTTATGCAAACGAGCAGATGTAGGGGCAAATGTGGTTTACAGGGACAAATTGAGGCTGGCGAAAGTGAGAAATGAGCAACAGAAAATATGTGAGATTGGAGCACAGTTGGCGGTTGATGCCAGAAATTCTTATGGAGGGGTTGTTCATGCTGAGAACCGAGCTGAAACATTTGTCACACACTCGTGCGCACCCAGAACTAGAAGGTTCTCCTTAACGGTGTCCTCAACAAACCCACACTGCAGGTTTATTGGTTGACTTTGTAGCTCATGGGCAACGGCCAATCGAAGAGTTAAGCCAACAGGCTCCCAAGGGACTAGTGGAGGGGGAGGAGATGAATATATGAGAGAGGAAGTGACCGTGAGAGGAATAGCGAGTAGGAGTGGAGAGTTGTAATCAAATCAGAGAAACCTGGAAATGGCCAAATGAGATGAGGTTGTTAAGGAGAAGAACGGTTACTTCATGCTACAAGAGTGGTGTCTGTTTTCGACATTAGATCATAATTCATTCATAACACTGAATGATTGAATCAGTGATGAGATCAAAGATCTTAGAGTCTGTATGTCCCTCTTGGCTGCAGGTGTGTGTTTGTTTTCTGCTTGACAGTTCACAGACTGGAGGAGCTTCACACAGGTCCACAGTGAGATGTACAACTTGTGGAAAAGAAACACGGTTTGACAAGAACCTTGACGGAATGATTGATTGCTTAAATGCAAACCACTGTGTTTTTCTGGTGGCCTAAATCTTGGCTAAGTGGCTAAGCGGTGGAGGAAGCCTGGAGGCTGGCGGAGCTGGTGATGGTCCCTGTGGGTCAGTTAATGTCTGGAGCTGACAGCTGCTGAAGCTTCCCCAGTGTTAACACCGAGATGTGTGAAATATGGATTTAATTCACAATCACACAAAGTCTTCCAGGACACCAGAGACACTTCTGTTGGTGTATTTTTATGGAAACTGTTATAAGCTGCATGGAAAAGGCAAATGTCAATAAAATGTTTTCAGTGCAACAAAATGGTTTTCTATTTGCATGAGGCAGAAATGTTTTCTGACTGTAAAAAATGTCTTAACGCTGGCTGACACGAAAAAGCAATAATTTGCTAAATACTAATCCATTCCTGAAAACAATTTTTCCTTTCCATCTGATTTTATGGATGGCAGTCTGGTGATCTGTCAGTCTGGTGATCTGTTGCATGGATTACCATGACATTGGATACAGACATTCATGATCACCAGAGGACGAATCCTGGTGACTGTAATTCCTCTAGAACCACCACACACTTGAGATCTCTATTGTTCTGAGTGAAATTACAAATTCAGTTTTTCCAACATTTGCTTTATGATCAAAATATATACACATATACACACATAACACATCAGCATGTTAGCATTGTCGTTGTAAGCATGTTGTGCTTACATTAGTATTTAGCCTCAAAGTACTGCCATGCCCAAGCACCGCTTTACTCGACTTGTGAGTCTTGTTTCTCTAACCTTTATCTTCTTTCATCATCCTCAGAGTCATCAAACGCGTCTCTGTTGACCAATGCGGAGAAGATTGCTACTATAACCACCACACACACACCTCAGCAACAGGCTGCACCTGAGGCCAGGTAAGCAGCATTTTGTACAGAACAGCTGTAATCTTTCAAAAAGGCAGCGAGTGTTGAGTTCTTCCACACAAAGTTTCAAAATCCGCTTATTAAATGCTTCATTTATTGCCTAAAATGCATTCAGTCTCTCACTGATTTTAGTCTCTGATACTTCACACCGCCGTTTATCTTTCTCTCTCAGGAACAACACCAAACCAAAACAGGAATCGTTTGAATTTAAAGCCCCACAAGGACCTCCTCCCCAACCGCCGACACAAGTCTCACCTCAGGTGAGGAAGGACACTCCAGTCACCTGTCGTTTCACACATTCATTTCACGTCTCCATCAAACCCGGCAGCAATCCGTCCGCTCCGTCCAATTGACTTCCTACCCACACTCACATTTGTCCTCTGTCGCTTCATGCACCACCCACCCACCGCCTCAAGGGCAAACAAAGAGCGTTTTTATTTCTTTATTTCCCCCCTTACGACTACCTGCTGGCGTTATCGGAGCCCGTGCAGTAAAGAAAGCCTGTTTTCTTTCAAAGTAACCCCTCCGTCCACCGTGTTCACCGCTGAATTAATGTGGCGGTGCGGAGATGGCTCTCACAGATAGCATTGATCCCTCTGCAAGAGAGATTAGGAGGGTGTGAAGACAGGAGCTGCCGTGGCTGTCTGCCTGTCCTTGTTGTGTCCGGACCCTCTTTCTCTCTCTCTCTCTCTCTCTGTCTGTGTCCTCTCTATGTCTGTGTCCTCTGTGTCCTCTCTCTGTCTGTGTCCTCTCTCTGTCTGTGTCCTCTCTCTTTGTCCACCAAGAGCCCAAGGCATCAATAATTCAGCATCCTAACACCAGAGCATATGCATGCACACACGCACGCACACGCGCACACAGTCTAGCCCATCTATTAAATAGGTGTGACTTTCCTGAAGGTGGCATTTGTCCCATGCTCCTGAAATAGGAGCCTACTTCAAAGGACACACACACTCACTTTAAATCTGAATCACAAACCATGATGCAAATGTGTCTTTCTCCCTCCCTCTTCTTCTGTGTGGGCGTGTGCCCATCTCCATCAGGATGCTGAGTTCTACTCAGTGGACCTGGAGCGAGACAACAAAGGCTTCGGCTTCAGCCTGCGGGGAGGCAGAGAATACAACATGGACCTGTACGTGCTGAGGCTAGCTGAGGACGGAGCGGCCGTCCGTAACGGAAAGATGAGGGTATGGACACATTGTACCAACACCCAACAGCGGGAAAACACTCACACACGAAAAATCCTAAAATGTTTCCAAATATGTGTCCCTGTTTAAACACATAGGAGATACCACTTTTTTTTTTTCTTGAATTCCTTTCCTTTCACAAAAGTTCACTTTTCTTTTTGGAAGTAATACCCAGACTCTGGTAAGAGTTACAGTTAGAATATTTCTGTAGCTCTGAAGGAGAGAATGGGTTTGACAAGAATTTATCACATAATCTGCTTCAGAATGGTATGTAAGAAGATAGGACAAGGACAGTGAGGAATAGTAGGACTTTGGTAGTGGTAGTGTATGAGGTGTGTGAAAGACATTTGCATGTATCTGTAGCTATCAAAATGTCAGCTTTGTGACTCTGCATTTTTCAAATAATCCTCTGGGTTTTTAAATGGTTTATTTGACTTAAGAAGTTGGAGGATTTTCTCAACTCATAAAGAAGCACTCAAACCTTTGGTTTATCTGAAAAATCGCAGTCAACGGACAGCGCTGCGAATATCTGCACACACTCCCCTAAACTGTTGTTATGGACCGACTCTGACATGATAATTCTCCACTTTCAGGTGCCGACAAAACCAGTTAGACTGTGTTGATTAACAAGCGGGCTGATGATACTGCCTCACAGACTTTACACCCATAAGAATAATGTTATCTATCACTGTAATTGCTTGCGCATAATGTACCTCCTCAATTACTGCGAGTTGAATATAAACACTGTTGCCTCCAGTCTTGGGCTTGTACGAGGTTTTGCTGTATGAGTGCGATATGAAAACACCAGGCACACAAACAGTGCAGAATCATGGCGCGAACCTGCTGACAGAATATGCATTTTAATTAATTAACATTTCCCTACTAGCTTGTAAACTGGCGTTTATAAATGCTACAGAAGCTGTCATGAAACTGTTATGTTTAACCTTTATTTTGATGAATTGCATAAACCAGTAGCACTTCCCCCGGGCTGCTTGATTGAATATACAATGCAGGGTTAATTGATTCTCCCCGATGTGAGACACATGCAAGAGCCTGTTGGCAGATACTGTATCCATACGAGCTGCAAGGGAGGTTTGATGTATTTTAATACGTTACAGTTAAGAAGTCTGTGGGTGTGCATAGATTAGCACATTCATGCGTGCCTATATGAATGCGCACGTTTGCGTTTCCGCACCTTATTAGCCGAGATCTTAATAGTTGCAGCTCTGTGAGGCAGAGAGAGCTTTGAGCGAAAGATCCATATTCTGTCAGAGAGGAATTCCCTCGGCACAGACAGCAGTGATGGATAACTTGAGGCACGGAGGCAAAGAATCGGGAAGCAAAAACTGTTTCTTCTGCCACCCATCCCCCATCGCCCGCTCCCTCTCTCTGCTTCTCAGTTACTGCTCTTCGATGTAATTTGCCCTCTCTGCAAACTGTTGATTTAGATAAAATGTTGCTGTTGTGCAGTTTACCATTTTGAGTATTCAATATGTAACTTCTCCTCAATTTGCCCTCCCTTTCCTTCCCTTCTGCTGTCACTGTGTCCCTTTGAACCTTCGGGCCTCTCATCCTTCCTCATGTGTACTTTCTTCCCCGCTGTCACTTGTTTTCTGCATTCTGTCTTGCTCCACTGTCTCCTCTCTTTTTTTCTGTCTTTCGCTGTCTCTCCCTATTCCCCTCTGATTTACCTCTTCTCCCTTCCATCTCCACCTGTCACTGTGTCTCTCGTCTGCCTCCCACCTTTTGGCTTCCTCCTCCTCTCCTTTTCCTTCCTGGTCTTCTTCCTTTCCGTAGGTCGGAGATGAAATCTTGGAGATCAATGGCGAGAGCACCAAGGGCATGAAGCACGCGAGAGCCATCGAGCTTATCAAGAGTGGAGGCCGGCGCGCCCATCTGGTGCTCAAGAGGGGTGACGGCTCTGTGCCTGAATATGGTGGGTCAATCTACGAAAACATTCCCTTCTCCCCCATCTTCACGCCCTGAGCCAGGGAACGCCCAGTGGACGGTGGTGGGTCGAAGGGGAAAGAACTATATTACCCTCCCAGGACCCTTCACCCATCCCTGGGACAAACCCACCAGGGAGGGGGAGGGGGTTGGTTTGGTCTTGGTGTCTTTCTGGTGGAGCTCACTCGGGGGCTTTGGGATTTTGAGGGGATGCAGGGGTGGAGGTGCTCCTGTGGGTGCTGTTGCCCCCTCCTGCTGTCACCTGCTCTCAGTTTCCATGTCATCCCGCTGTCACTTTTCACCTTCTGGCCACTGAGAAAAAGCACTCTGCTGGGACTTTACAGAAAGGTGGTGGGTCATGATTTCAGTGCTTCAATGAATACCGAAACTGTTTACAGGGTTTGAATGACCAGAGTAGTGAAAGTCAATGTTTCTTGTGGGTAAGAAGTAATATTGAGGCCTCTAAATCCTCAATAAACACTGATTTTAGCGTTAAGAGGAAAAGAACTTGATCCATTGCATCCCATGATAAAATGGGACATGTTGCAGCTTTGGTTAGGACGTGACACAAACGTATTTATGATATTTATTGAAGGTGAATGTAAGCTACTGAACTCTTAAGTGGTTTTAAGTGAGAACTGTATTGAAAAGGAAAGGCAGTCTGATGCTTTCTTTTGCCATTTCAACAAGAAAATCTCACTATACTGTGCTTGACATAACTCACTAATCCATGGATTTTTTATTTGCACCCACTGTTAATGTCATTGAAAAGCTGTGACGATAGGAACTCCGCCCATCCCCATTCAAAAAGAAAAAGTCGCTCCAATTATATAGACATTTTGTACAGTGATGAAAACAATAGAGACAAGTATTTTTGTTCCATGTACAGAGCCATGAATCGAAGCCACATATTAATGGATAAGAGTCTATTGCTGCATGAACTTGTCAAAAGTGTAAATTGGATTTTTTTGTTTCCTTCTATTGTCTATTTTCCATAATATTTATGGAACATTTCTTTCATTAACCGTATTGACCAGTTTGATTTGATTGATAGCCACGAGTCATCATAAATGTTTCTCTTTCTTTTTGTTACTTTCTGTTTCGGAGTGGAGATGCATTTGGCTGTCTCGAAAAGTTCATCAATGTAATTTTTTTCTTTGAGAATGTGCTGTCTTAACCTGCACCGATATGACATCATGTGAACTTGTATATTTTGGATCATTGTTTGTACTTTTTAGTTGGCACAACCTTTGACAGTCTTGCCAGTATTTCTTTTGATTTCTGTCAGCAATGTAAAACTGCTTCATACGCTGTTATTGTGGGTGTGCAAGTCTTCACTGTCTTTTATTTTTTGGGGTTTGGGTTTTCTGCTGCTTCTGTGTCCACATATGTAGGTGTGCGTGGGTTAGTGTGCCTGAGTGTGCGCGTGCTTGGTTCCAGGACTTTTCTCTGTAATGGATGGTTTCCACTGAAGGGTTTGGGGAATTTCCTGGACTGTTTCTTCCTTCTGAATGACTCAATGATCAAATAAACACATTTTTTTCATTGAAAAATCTACACAATAATTCTCCTTTTCGTCCTTCAAGTCCCAAAGCGATCTAAACCCTGTGCTCTTCTCTTCTTTTCTGTTTTTTATTTTTTTTTATTATTTGTGTGTGTGTGTGTGTGTGTGTGTGTATCTTCCCGTCTTCCTGTATTGCGCTGGGCTCTTGTCTTCCTTCAGGGATGGTCGCTCCCCATCTCACTGCATGTATGAGAAATGACAAGATGGGGGAGGCCTCTGTCCTCCAAAATCAGACCACGGTTTGTAAACTGTCCTCCCCTGTCGTTTGGCTCTCCCTCCCACTTCCTGTCTTTCTTTTTCTCGGTCTCTGCCTTTCTCCATCTTGATCTCTGTGTGGTGTGGCTTCAACTCACCCATGCCATGCTCTACTTCCATGTCAACAAATCCATTCACCAAGAATGCATTGCCAGTACCGCCGCTGCCGAAACCGCTGTTATGGATGCTTAATGCATACGTCTGCACCAGTTGCATTTCAGCTTTGGGTCACGAGCCAAAATGTGAAATGAGTGTTAGTTTGTTCTTGTTAAATAGTTAAATAGCTACTATAGTGTTTTCTGCTTTAGTCCTATTGTTGCAGATTGTAGTCTTTCTTTAAAATGTAGACCTAATACAAGTAGAACTGGGTAGAAGAACTGTAAGGTTTAATCCTTAGAATCTGATAGCAAACAAAGCATTGCGCTGGTTGCGTATGTAGATTTTAAACAAAATTGTGCAGATGCTTTAATTCTTAGTCTTAGTCAAATGCCACCTAAATGTGTGCCATTACTACATTAGTGCAGTTTTCAGATCTCATCTCAAGCATCTAGTTTGCTTTAAACATTCTTAAGTGTCTAAGGCATCGTGACAGTGCATGAAAGAGCATGGCTAATCAGTACAATCAAGCAGCATCACCCACATGCAGCACGTTGGCACTGAACCAGTCGCCAGTCCAGCCGCCCGACCAGCCAAGTCCCATTCTGCTTCAGAGAGCTGACCCGTGGTAGGCCTGGGAACAGGTTTGTTGTGGGTAACAAGTCTCCTCAAGCAATGGCTGCCTGTGTGTCACTGCCTTTTATTCTCATGTGTAAGCTACACTAACGTTTTACCATTGGCTGTTGCTGTGCCATCTAATAACTAGCCATCTTTGCTGGCATTAACATCAGAATGGCTTTCATTGAAAATGTTCTCAGCTTCATGTCTGAGTGATTCGGCATGGTTAATGTGAAAGCAGATAGGATCTTTTAGAATCTAGATGCATGTTTGATCGCCCTTCCCTCGTCTGTATGTCACATTGTGTTGCAGACGGCAGCCCCAACGACAGTAGCGCAGCCAACCCAGCCTCAGGGTTACAAAACGCTGCGGAAGTGAGCACCATGCCCCCAACCAACGAGCCATCGGAGTCAAGCTACCCACCAGAACCCCACCAATCATCCCGGAGCAAGAAGGAGCCAACCCGCCACTCTACCGGCACCGGCAAGCAACACCATTCCAGACACCGCCACCGCTCCCCCGGCAAGAAAACCAGCACGGGAAAACACAAGGGGAAAAAGAACGCGGCGAAGCTGTTCAAAAAGAAGGATAACAAGGGAAGTGACGGCCACCGGCATCATTCCAGCGGGCATCACCGTAGTCGCCACCGTTCGCCTGAAAGGGGGCACGGACGGTCACGCAGTGCAGAAAACACCTTGGATAGCCGTCACGGGGGACACCGCAGTGGCCGCTCCCCTGACAGACGCCACGGTCACCACACCACCTCTCATCATCGCCACCGCTCACCCTACAGATCTCCTTACCGCTCACCCCACCGCTCTCCTTACCGCTCGCCTCACCGCCACAGGTCGCCTCACCGCTCTCGCCACTCCCCTACCAGACGCTATGCGCACTCCTATGACCCCCACCGCCGGTACGCTTCCCCAGAGAGACAGACCCGCAGCAACGAGAAGCCCAATGGGGACGAGGCCGTATTGAAGGAGCCAACCAAGTCTCCTGAACCCAGCCTCCCTTTTGAGGACAGCATCCTCCGTGAGGCCCCGGCCATGGACCGCCTGAACAGGGAGGCTACGCTTCCACCACTGCTCAGGGAGGAGCGCCGGTATGGGGAAGACAGTCTGCTGAAGAGAGCCTCGTCCATGGAAAGAGCCTACAGGGGGGACACCCTGGTGAGGGACAGCCTGCTGAGGGATCTAGCATCCCGTGGCCAGAGAGACAACTTCAGGGATACCACCTTGCCCAGAGTGCGCACCCCTGACTCAGATTCAGCCTACAAGAGGTACACCTCGCTGCTGAGGGGACGCTCACCTGAGAGGATGGAGAGGAATGGGCGCTACGCCAGCCGAGGTAATTCCCCTGAGCCAGTGTTCCGAAGCCACAGCCTAGGTCGAGACATCTCCCCAATCAGGAGCCCCAGAAGGGACGACTCGGAGGACGAAGAGGACGATGACAATTTTGTAGCGGATAAGCTGAGAGAGTACTACAGCACGGTCAAGACCAACACCAGTCATTCGTCCAGGCCCACGCTTCCTGAGCCCAAGAAGACCTACAAGGAGAAGCCTAAAGACCTGAGCATCTGATTGGATGGCTGTCAGCCAATCACAGCCACTACCCACAAAACACCTCAAGTACTCACTCCCATTACCACTTGGTTCTACAGAAATGCACCCACTTTGAACACGTACACACGCACACCGACAACACACACACACGTACACATTATGTAACAATGTTGAGTTACTAACAAGACAGTGATTCCAAAATGACTTTTGAAAGCTGTTTTTTTTTCTTTCTTTTTGTAATTGTATGTTTAGTTCTTTTATTTTACTTTCTTGTTTTTGTTTAAGCATTCCACATTTACAGTAACTCAGACTTTTCCAGAAAATGTAAAACCATAAAAAACAATGATGTGCCTAACAGTTCCATTAATGAGCGACATTTTGTTTTTGATTTGATATGTGACAGGCATTTTGTGCCGCACTGTCAGACGAAGAAATGTATGTACTTTCCACAAGGATCCCATGGAAGTACCGTGCACCTGGATGACTGTAACCGGTGCTCACAATGATGCTGTGCATGTCTTAACCGGTTTCAATGTCTCTTTCTCTTTCTCTCTCTCTCTCTGTCTGTTCTCTCTCTGTCTTCCTCTCTGTCTCCTGCTCTGTCTCTCTCTCTCTCTCTCTCTCTCTCTCTCTCTCTCTCTCTCTCTATCTCTCTCTCTCTCTCCTCTCTCTCTCTCTCTCTCCTCTCTCTCTCTCTCTCTCTCCCCAGTGCCACTGTTTTTTAGACATTTGACCAGACTATAGCACAAGCCTGCATTTGTTTGTATATTTTTGACAGTTTGCAGTATGTGTACATTCAGAGGTGATCATTTTAAATGAATGAAGGGAAAATTAAAAGTTAAACTATGATGATGATGATGATGATGTTAAAATAAAATAATATATTCAACAAATGAACAAAGCGTGTGTTTTTTTGGTTCAGTGTCTTTGCTTCTCACAGTCATTAGAATCATTTTGGGATTTGATGAAGTCACTGAAGTTATAAACACAGAGTGGAAGAGTCATGGCAAGGCGGATACTGTGTGACAGGCAAAGAGAGTCTAAAGCATAGCCAGCTCTCATCATTTGGGCAAACAAAAGACAAAAGAGCGAGGAGGATGATATTGTTATCTCGGGCCTCCCAAAAGTGTGTGTGGAAATAATGCCTTTGAAGAAAAGTGAAGCAAAAAGCTTCCATCCTTTCACGACTTCAAAGCCTGGATAGAACAGTCTCAAAAATGTTCCTCACTCCTCTCACTGCTTACTTTGATTTGTGCCTTTTTTTTAATGCACTACTTCTCCCATTGTCCTCAACAGTCCTTCCCTTCCTCTCCCTCTTGTTTCCACTCCCTTTGCTGAAAGTCTTTTCACTTGATAGAGAGCAGACAGCGGGAAAGCTGCATCCTTATTTCAGGACAGCGACAGCGGTAGGTGGGGGATGACGTTAGGGAGAGCTGTGTTTTCTCTCTCTCTCTCTCTCTCTCCCTCTCTCACAGAAACAACAATGGGAGGAGATGAGAGAAAAACATCAGAGAACAGAGTGGTCACTCCTGGTGACCTGTGAATGCCAGCAGGGATTTACCACAGCAGGAAAATGAAATATGTTGTCTGGCTGTGCTTGGTGCTGATATACAGAAAGATGAGGCACAGCAACTGCTGCATTCAGTCCAAAATCTAAAAGAAAATGCGTCATAATATTTACAGACATTCACTTCAAATATTTCCATTAAACGGGGACGTACGTCCTCTAAATCTATGACATGTATTTCTCATCCTCCTCACTTAGACGTTGGATGCATTGTATGCTCAAACATGCAGAAAACTGAATATTTTCTAAGTTTACATCATGTAAAGTTTCTTCCACTCGCTCCAGCACATGCCAAGGTACTTAATGCCATATGCTCCAAAGTGTGCATTCAAGATTACCCTGTGGACACAATCTGCAGCTCATAAGAGGAAATTGGAAGCAGAGATGAAGCATCGTGATCAAACAGTAACATCAGAGCTTTTTTTGGCCCAGTTTCTCTGCGTTTCAACAGGCCCTCAATACATTTTACTGCTTTTGATGCAATGATCTGAAAGTGTTTTTACATGGCTACATTTATGGCTCTGGCGGCCTACACTAGCACAGGCATTGCTTATTTTATTTAAGGTATATGTAAGATTGATTGGAAAATGTCTGTCACACTGGAGTTTTATTTGTAAATGAATACCTGTGATTACTTTTTTGCATTATTTTTACTACAATTAGGTCCAATTTTTGTGAAAGTAGGGTCTTCTTCAGCACGTACTGCAGTCCATAAAGAGACGGAGGAGATGTATGTATCCCGCACACACTTCTCTCTTTCTCCTCTCTCACAGTGAAGGGGAAGCGGCTCCTAAATAATGGATGTAATCCACTTTCCAGCACCGAAACACTCTCCTCCCCGCTCTTTAAATCTCTCTCTCCCTCTTTATCAGGACATACTCCACTCCTTCTCATCATCAAATGCAGGAACAGAGCTCCATGTTTTATTACTTGTGCGACCCTAGAAATGATTAACAACCCATGTCTGGTGACAATTTATCATGTCAGTGCCAGGCAGGAGGAAGAGACGGTAATGAAATGTCCAATAACAACATGACTACAGCCCAGCGAGGCGACAGCCCACCAGGTCAGGACTCCATTCTCCCATCAGCTGTGCTCCAGGTGCTCCCGCTCTGACCTTGGAGACCCTCTGCTCCCCCGTTGCCATGGAAACAGCGATGCAATGGGCCCTTCCCTCAAGCTGACTGGAGCAGACGAGGGTTGTAGATGCGTAAACAAGGCTGAGGGAGAAAAGTAAATGAAAAGAAAACAGGAGTGCAGGGTTATTTTTGGTTGTGTGCTCAGGATTTCAAGATGCTTTCACTCGAGAGGAAGAAAGTTTCTAAATTTTGAAGTTACTTTCCTCACAGGAAGCTCAGAGCCCTGTATAACGAGCCTGTTGTGGTTCCTCACTGCTGTCATGTTACGGACATCCGCACTGCTGGCATGTAGTAGCTGTAATAGCTACTGCAGGCTATCTGTCTCATGCTCAGCTGTGCATGGAAATCGACCTTCTAAAGGAGAGAGGTGTGGTGCAGGAATGTGTTTTGTGGCTGCTCAAAGGGCATTTCATGCAGTGTGTGTTTTTCTTATCATGGTTACAATAATGATACCTAATAGGAAATGCTATATGTACGTGTAATGCTTGGGGCTATTGTGGAAGATGGTTTTATTAAGTAGAAAATGACTGCAGCCTCTGGTAGTTGTCACACTAATCAGTCAGCAGCTGTTAAGAAACCCTGTGTCTCATAAGATTAGAGTCTGTCGTTTTTAATTAAACTGTGCCTTTCCTCCCTTTAGTCAGAGCCATCCAGATTTTTCTATTATCCTAGTGCTAACTCGATAAATCATAATGGCAATTGTAAACCCTTCAACAATCCCAAACGAACTTTTATTTTTTGGCCTTAAAGCTGATAATTTTGTGCTCAATTCAAATCTCCTCAGATTGAACAAATAAGAGACATCTCACTTAATAGGCCCGCTAGTAATTGTTATATGCACTTATTTGCTCATTTGTATTTACATTTGATGCATTCAAGTTGAGGCTGCGCAAACCAGTAGCAGCGAGTCTCTGTGGGCCTGTCAGTCAGTCGACCCACCACTTTCATTCAGACTGAAATATCTCGACTAACAGACGTTCAGCCCACTGACTTTGTTTGACTTCTGACCAGCACACCTTTTCCACAGCAGCCATTCTGACATGAAATAGTAAGGTCAACGCCGGTGTTTCCAATTATGCTAATTGAGGTTCTGTTCCATTTATGGCATTTATGGCAATACACACCCATTATAAACCCCGAAATTTGACTAAAAACCTTCTCACCTTTGAGCCTTGATAGTTTAAAAACGGTAAAAGATGTCGATAAGTGAAGTGAATAGATGAAGAGAAGGCAAGAGTACCTCCATTGTATGATGAAAACACATGAAAACACACATTCACATGAAAACACACATTTTGTTAATTTACTTGTTGGGGTCCTGTGGCCGGTTCGGGCTGCATTAATTGCCGAAAAAGGGCGGAAAATGAATAATAAAAATAAAACTGCCAAAAAACACGCAGAAGAACAATCCTACTGCCATAGCTTGCTAGCTATGGGAGTAATTAGTAACACCTGTTTTTACCTACTATTTCATGTCAAAATGGCTGCTTTGAAAAAGGTCTAAGGTTGTAATTTGTGTTTTATATATCTTGACTATTGGATGGATCACTGTAAAGTTTCGTGTAAGTATTCTTAGATGATGGATTTTAATTAAACAATATTTATTGTGAAATATTTCACCCAGCATTGGATATGATTCCATAACATGTCACAATCTTCTGACATTCTCATCAATCTTGGCTGTACTTTGAGTGCTAATTAGAAAATGTTAGCGTACAAACACGCCAAACTAAGGCCTTGATGACAGTCATCATTGCCTTAGTTTAGCGTGTTTGTATGCTAATGTTTTCCACCTGCTAGACATCATCATGTTAACACGACTGTTAACTCTTGTTATATTAACAATGAAAAAAATGATTTCTAATAGTGTCAGTGAATTGAGAAAACCTGAGAATTATTAACCAATGTTGCAATTCTCCTCAGTACTACAACGTTTTGGGCATGTACAGTATCAGAGGCAGAGTCAGTGAAAAGTCCTCAAGTGGCAGTTAAGGTTACCAACAAGTGACCTGTGACCTGACCTAGATGTTCCAGAGGTGGCTCCATAAATTGAGAGTTCATGTGTTGACAATGACCACTGTTGTCACTCCTTTAGAGATGTCAAGACAGCGATCTTTGGCCTGTCTCAGAGGTGTCACTCCTGGCCTCCCTCTTCCACTTGTGCTGCCCGTGGTGAAGTGTTGTCATTAGGTCTTTGTCTCGCCGCTGAATCTCTCTTTCTCTCTCTTTCTCTCTCTCCATTTCATGCATGCGGTTCTCCAAATCAAAGGCAAATTAATGTGCACCTCATGGTGAGAGTAATGCAGTTTTAAGAGTGACTCATGCACTTTTAGAAAAGAAATGGCACTCTGGAAGCTGCCTCGGACTGAACCAATAAAATAGTTATACTGTCATAAGAAATGCATGCGGAAATGTCAGCTTTTGCCTGTTGCACTGCTGAATGATTCATTTCAAACTTTGTGTGGCGCTGGCTGTGGTTATTCCAATACGAAGACACTACGCAGACCTTCTGATCAGTGGTTTTATTCAGATCTTTCTTTGGAATATTGTGTGTGAGCAAAGCACTGACGTAGCTTTTTATAAGCAGGTATTTTGAAGCGAAGTTGAAGGACTGGAGGACACAGGGCTCCTTCCTTAACGCAGTATGATTATGCAGATCAGAGAGTCGCCGAGCACTTTGCAAAGAAGCAAGGCAAGATGTTGAAGATAGGTCCAAAGCTGCAAACATGACAGTGATGCCGTCCTGGATCACCAGTTGACTTGGGACTCGGGTGTTGGGAGATCCCCTCCAATCCTCCATGGACCATGCTCGGAATGTATCTGAGCCGCATCCAGAGTTTATTGTGCCCAACGGTGACAGAGATAGTGAATAAATGGACTGAGAAACCACCTCCAGTGAGGATAAAAACATTTTCAGAGTGAACTGACTGAATCACATGGTCACTGGCCAAATCAGTAGCTTTTATCATTAGAGCTCTCCTCACTAGTGACTGAGAACACTGCTGTCAGCTCAGCTGTGCATATTTCCTCATTAAAAGGTGAATAAAGGGCCATGAAAACCACAGAAACAGTGTGAATACTGATAACTAGCTAGACTTTTGTACTGACTTTCATGTCACAGCCTGAACTAACTGAACTGAACTGAACTGAATGCACTTGACTTGGACAGAAGTGCATGTAAGTAACATGATGCATTCACTGACCGATATAGATACTGATATTGCATTTGAATGGTAATGTTGCTTATGACGCTATGGCCAAGCTGCTTGTTATATGAGATGAGCCTGTCCATTCCTGTCAGAGCAAACAAAATGAAGATATAAAAATAATCTGTCACCTATGTCAAGTAGCCTTCCTGTTATGTGTTGTTCTAAGCTATCCATCTGGGTAACTGCCCCAGCCCATTCGTTCCCATATGATCAAGAGCATAGTCACCATGACTGTATTGTGTGTGTTAATGAGTGTGTGGTCCGCACTGTGTGTCTGTGTTGTCATCAAACTCGGAGAGGAAATCAGTCATGTGTTCAGCGCGGGTCTACAGGCAAACACGCTTCAAAGCGCTGCCTTCCTTTCAACATCATTTCTTTTTTTAGATTTGACAATGTCAGGTTAAATATTGATGCTCTGAAGTTGCCTCAAAGGAATCGTGGAGGGAGGGCATGTGTGAGTTTTACTTTGGCAACACACAAAAAGAGTACTGAGGTTTCTTCAAGTTGGTGATGAATTTAGACCAAAAAAAATGATATTAACACCAGTAATTTTAGTAACTGACATACATATTTACTGTGTATGAATGTATATATACACACTGAACATATATACATGTATCTATTATATATCTCAAAAAATGTGTAAACGAAAAGATAGAGATATCAAAGATATCAAAACAGGAAGAAAAACAAACCACCACCAGCCAAAATGACTTCAGGTAGCTCACGACTGTCCTCACTCCAAATAGTAAGAAAGGCAACAGCAAAGAAAAGGAAAAAGAAAAAGGAGTCCCACAGCCACCCCCAACTGTTGCATCAGTCACCCTGTACACATACTGTGCCTTCTCTCATCCATGAATAGTGGAAGTAAAAATAGAAATTATACACAAGACAATAACAGGGTGGATGACATTAATAAAAATGAATAAATAAACAATAAAATTAAATTTAAAATGCCTAAATAAATTGAATAAAACCATCAGGGGGAAATCTAAAGACTGGATCTTCCAATGGTAAGTAAGCGGGGGTAAGTACCTCAGAAAGGCCGACCATGTTCTCTCAAACAAATTATCGTCCCTTTAAACGTTTCTTGGCACTTATCCACTGCTTTAAAATGCATCTCCTAGCCAGAAACAGAAGTTTGTCACAAAATAATGACACTGCAGCAGTGAATACACGTCCGAACAGACAATTTACATTTGATCAAAGGGGAGAGGTCCGGTTATCCATCTTAAGAATGAGTGGTGTTATGTGGGCTCTATATTATATTGGGTCTCTCTCATTCGGTTGCAAATAAATGTTGTTTTGGTCAAATGTATGTATTATATATAAATTCACACACACAGTAGGTTGGGGACCTTGGATAATAGTAGTGGCATTTGAAATGATGTGGAGTGAATGAATAACTGCCAGTTTGTGAGCCTCTTCTTCAAAATCTCTTTTGTGTGAGGCTATGTCCCAAGGCTAAATTATTTTATGCCTGCATTGATACAAACACCTGCACTGCATTAGAAGTCAGACAAAACCAGATGGAGTTCAGACGCATTTTATAAAAATCAATACCGCTGTGTCTATAAATATATTCCTGTGCAACCTCCATGCATAAATAAAAACCTCCTGACACGTTTTTTAATGCACAACCTGCTTCATAAATATTTATACTTGACACAGGCAATGCAATCGACATCCAAAATGTTAATGTTTCAAGTGCAAAAAGTCGATGAGTGTGACAGTGTTCTGCGCTGATATGAATTCACAAACTGAACCTCTCTGCACATTTAATATGCATCATGATATTATTCATGAGTTTGTATCATAGGGTATCATAGGGATATACTGTATGTAGGAAATCATTAACAGTAGTTATTTTCAAACTCACTGCCTTTTCATATTGCCAACAGATATGTAAATCATGTGATGAAAGTTGCTTTTATTGATTAAACTAGAAAGTAGAAGACAGATGAATCTTTTTTTGGTGTTTATGTTTTATATAATCCAGCCTTTCGACCAAATAGACAGAGTTCCACTTTTTTTTCTTTTTAAATATCTGAAAAACCTTGCAAAGAAAATTCATTAGATATATTTCACGTAAAAAATGATAATAGCGATATTACCAGGAATAGAAGAGTATAGAGATGCTTCTGCTTCTTGAACCTTCCCCATCAGATCCACCACAAAGTGGAGCACTTGTCTAAGAAAGCCCATATGTTAGACCAGACGTGTTTTTCATGAGTTAACAGAGCACTGTTTATCATTGAAAACAAGTTATATAATCTAATTGCACAATTTTCCCCAAATTATAATAATTATAATTGGTTATTTTTTAGGATTTGATTACGTCATCCCAATTACATGTAACACTGTTACAGCTCAGCCCTCCAAAGAGCATCAAACGAGCAGTGGCACAAAGACTGTTTAGTATTCTGTTTGTGATTCAGTTGAAACAGAAAATGAATTATAATTATAATTATGATTCGTTACTTTTCCCTATTTAAAAATCTTGCAGAGCCACCTGCATTGGCTGACATCTCTCGTGTGATTGGTTAAAATGTCTTTGCCTCGCAGGTGCTTTGGAAACGGCTGCTGGTTGTAAAACACTGCTGCAGACAGCTGTTGCAGAATGCTCAGAGATACAACAAAACATTTGGTCCACTGGTTCTGATAGATATGTGACTGTGGCAACTGGTTGGCCACTGGGTGAAACCATCTTCTTGATTTACAGACCTTTCAGTGAAAGAGCTACTACTGAGCTGACAGATGCCTCTGTAATTGGTCCCTTGACTGAAAGAACAACTCTGAATGGCCCAAGAAGTAAAGAAGTAAAAGCTCTGTAGTCTGACCTGGCTGATGCAGAGAACTCAGCTGAAGAGGGGTTTGTCATCGTCTCCCTGAGTGGGCGAGCGCTGGTTCTCTTTTTCATCGATGAGGAGAGGTTTGATCTTTAGCTCTCACAATACTTCAGTCACCCCATGAAGACAGTGCGAGAGAAGAGACTGAAAACACAAGGTACCAGAGAGCAGTCTAATTTAATCTCACCTAATCTCTATTGCTGTGAATTGGATTAGACACTAGTGCTAGATCGGGTTATTCCGATAACTTGAAATTGGAGCCTCATAATAAGACGGGAATGACTGGAAACAAGTAAACACGCAGGTCAGATAGATGGATTTAAAAGATATTGCATTGAAATGACTCACTAAAAACAACATAGAAAACATCAAACATAAAAATGTGCTTCAATCAGTATATATTATAATGAGGAGTCGTGGGTAATAAGTCAGCCTTAACACAGATTAACTATTATATGTCGCTACAAGTATGCTGTTTACTCTGGCAATCAGAATTTGACTGATTACACTGAATAAATTATTGTGCCTTGCCCTTATTTACACCCCATGGCCAGTGAATTGTTGCCATGGTTTCCACTATATAACTGAGTGGTATGGGAACAGGAAATAGCAATATACTTCACGTTTATTATTTCCACTCATTCCACTGTGATTTTCTTTGCATAATTTAAGAGGCTACAGTTATTGTACCCTATAGACAAATGTACCAGGGAAGTGAAATCAATTTTCTCATCACAACAAGCTCTACCCAGCCTGTGAAAACACATGTATATATATTTTTTGTGGCTCTAGAGGAGCTTTGCACACAGTATTAAACCTTGTCAATGTCATCAGGGTTATCTCAGCTTGGGCTTTGGGACATCAGATTTGTGGAGGGTGTGGAGACATACCAGGCAGGCAGGATCTAACAAAAGATGATATTGGTTGCATCATGGTAAATGTATAGGCTATGATTTTTGGAGGTCAAACTCAGATCATAAATTTCCCTTGTTTGTGTCTACTGCACCAATACTGCCCATTCTTTTTCAATCTGTCTGTGATGTGTCATATATAACTTTATATAGAGGTGTGATATCAAACTGCTGGGATGCGATTTTAAGATTATTTTTTTTGTGGCAATTTCTGCTTTATTGGATAGCAACAGCTGGAGAGAAGGACAGGTAATTTGGGGGAGACGTGCAGCATAGGACCTAGGCTCTGCAGTCAGAACTCTTAGGCTGGGGCGCCTCCACAAAAGCCATTTTTAAAAGGTGTTTCAAACTTTACTTAACAGACATGAATAATAAAGATCTAAGTTCCACTAGAATTATTTGTCTAAAACAGGAAATGATTAAATTGTTTTGAGACTGTATAGTGTGTTTGTTGTTAAATACTGTAAACAGATTGTAAATTAATAGAATATATCCACAACAACAATAAGAACAACAATATGGAGCTCATATTTACAAAGGAAATGTATGCCAAATCCTGAACTGTGAACTGCATTTATTTTCATTTGAAATCCAAAAATATGAGCCTCAAAATTCTGCTGTTACATCTTGTTGGAAACTAATGTCATTCTGGGGGGAAAAAAAACTCCTTTTGTCTAAATGTCATCAGAAAAAAAGCAGCTGTCTTTGTGTATCAGCAGCACAATTTTGGCCCACAACAATTAGGTAGTGTGTGTGTCCCATAGTGCTGTCTAGTGGCCAGTTTAAGACACCACACTCTCCTGATTGTTATCCTTGTCTTCAATCTGTGGGAACAGACAGAGTCAACAGACAAACTGTCACACCCCGACCTATAACTCAGGCTCAAGTGTGACTGATACTCCAAAAGGAGAGCAATCTGTGCTTTCCGCCTCCATTCTCTATTAAAAAGCAGCAGGTTTCCTGCCAGGGTGTCACGCATTCAACACCTGAGGCCAAGGACTCTGTCAGAAAGAGACAGATCAATACGTTACCGTAGGAATTTGTGTGTGGATGTGCGCGTTTGGGTTTATTTGTCGTAGTCAGGGTCAGGTGGAGATGATGGTCTGAAGCTTCTTTGTTCGAGGTATTGATTCAGTCTAGCAGAGAGTGAGGTGATGTCACACTGTCCCAGGGTCAGTAATGTTGTGGAAAAACGCCCTCTGCTGTTGCTCACTAAAACAGGTTAACACAATAAGGATGAACTCAAGATGCTTTTCTTGTTTCACTGCCTTCACCGTCACTAAGACTACAAAGTGTGTATCCATATTTGAGAAATACGTCTTTCCACACTTCACTTGACTCCTTTAGAAGAAAATGCACCGCCATGAAATACTGAATAGGTACTAAACTTGTGAGTGATTTATCTCGCTGTACTGCAGATGAGCGGAGAAGTCTTATCACAAGAGTTGAGCACATTTGCTTTATTTGTCAGAAGGGAGCTCTGTGCACTCCCAAACGCACATTCACCTACTGCCACTGTTTTTTTAAGGTCTGTGAGACTGACAGATGATTTAATGAATGATAAAAGTCTAACAGCAAGGACACAGAAAAGATGGGAGGCCCTGTGTGGGCCGATTCAGTGTTTACTGCATGAAAAAGAGTGACTCACATCCCTGCTTATACACTGTATGCCTCTACAACAAACACACTCACAAACAACACATGGTTTCCTTTCAAGTTGGGTTACAGCCTGACCACTGCATGCTGTGCTTTCCATAAGCCTTTATGCATCACTACATCAAAGTACCAATTCATCTATATGGTGGCGTTAAAGACAGGCTGCAGGGGCTGGACACGGAGTCATCAGCAAAAACCGGCACCGAGATATGCTGAGCCAACACAAGTTAAGTGTTTTCTCATGGCCCTTTTTGCGATCCCTTTCCTCTATTTAATAGCAGCTTCTTTGCCATAGCCATACTGTTGGAGCTGCACAAACTAAAAGATTTGTGATTTGTGTTGGCTTCTGTAACCATAACACAATGATCTTGTGTTGCTATGTACACTCTGCACAAAGTCAACGAAACAAAATGCCATTGTTGAAATTAAGTGACTTAATTCAGTCCCGAATGTGTGGCTCTGGCCTATATAACAGAGCTACAACATTATCTAATGCACACAAACTGAATTGCTTTTTCAGTGCAGGGCACACACCCATAGTCAATCTTCACCAAAGGGGGAATTGCAAGGAGATCCACGCAGCATGCTAATAAGGCGGCAGTGAGCCAAGAAAAACACAAATCAGATATACATCTGCGCCCTGACCTCGCCACTGGCCTGTAGCAGAAAATAAAGTAGAAATAATGAAAGAATAAACATTTCCGCAAACAATAGCTTTTTGTGTGGCCTGATGATTGTCAGCATGCCTGAGCTGTGGAGAACTAGTCTATAAGACGGTACTCAGACCTACTGCGACCTCCATGCTCTCTGTCTTAAGGCTTCTTCTTTGTTACAGCGGAACAAAGACTGTTTGGCCTCTCGAACAAAGACAAGCATGCTTCGGGGTGACTGTGGTGGCTGTAAACTTCCTGCTGGTAACTGTGAACTGGTTTGGAGCAGCTGACCAGAGGAATCTGACTACTTTGGACAGGGCACGCAAAGGAGGTTATTACAGAAACTCAGGGTTTATCCATTCATCCTTTCTGTGTTTATCACTATAAGCAACATGGTTCACATTATATAAATTCATTGGATTCATTGTTAACAAAAAAAAATATGAATTAGTCAAGCCAAGGAGCTCCTGGTGTGACAGAACCATCAAACTTGCCCAGGGTGGTGTCTCTTGATATGTTTTGGGGGGTTTCGGATCAAGGAGACAGCACTCTTTACTCTTATCATCACACAAAAGAGGGAATATCTTTGGAGGAATAGTCTTCACACCTCCAGCAGAGTTCAGAGCACCAAAGCTGTTCTGGAGGCACAGGGTGGCCCAGATTCAATATAGCAAAGGGGTTAAATAACTATGTGACCTTAAATTAAATTAAAAATAAGTCACTCATATTGGTGACTTTACCCCAACACAAAGCTGTTTTCAGCAAACTCAGAAATGGTGGCGACCAAAAAACTTAAATCCATCAAGTGACCAGAAACACAAAACGAGTGCAGGTGTTGCTCTGCTGGGGGTATAACTAGGCAACTTTTTGCTGCTTGCTTTTAACATTAAAAGTTGGTAACAAGTCAGATGTGTGTTGAACTTTTTGTGGGGCGCCCTCTAGTTGCCAAAAATGACCTTTAAGATTGCTGCTGCTTCTAGTAGCCTTTGACCTACATGTACTTTGCATAATTCTGCGTCTTCTTTTGTGGTAAATACCAAAATAAATCATTTCAGTTTTAATTTTGAAGAAAGAAACAGGTTTGAAACCTCAAGGGGAAATAGATCAAGAAGGTTTAGAGGTAAGACACTGCAGTTACCTGACATTCCTCATTAATCTTCCCTTCTTTTCCTGTCTCTCCAGTCACTGAGAACATCTTCAATCAGTGTGATTTGTGAGACCAAACAACACAACCCATGAGTCTGTACCTCTTTGACAAATGTCCTTGAATACATGATGAGTGGTATCTCATTCTCTGTGTTTCATTATTTACAGCAATTTACCACAGAGAGATGAAGACGAAGACGATCAATAGCAAGTTCACCTCCTGGTTTCTCTATTTCTCTCACTGGATGAGAAAAGTGGAATTATGATGAGTACTAAATAGACTGTCAGAGGCCCACAGGCCTTGTAAAAACATATGAGGCACCAGTAAGTGAGTAAGTCCACATGTACTGATAAGTTTATCATTATTATGAGCCTGTTTTATCGCCTGGGACTCCAGCAGAACAGTCTCCCTGGTCTACCTATTGCTAATATTACATGAGAAACCCTTGCGTGATGTTGTAGAGGCACAGTGATGAAGCACACAGCAGGGAGACAGACTCAATGATCGAGATCTTGAAAGAGTAAATTCAATATTTTACACTCCTTTAGGGAAGTCATTGCTTTGGCTATAGTGCATTTGAAGATACACAAGCCTCGATCTATTTCTGTACCAGCATGTTAATATAGTTATCTCCACAGGAAGACCGGCTTGTGTTAAAGGGGTAGTAGATGGAAATGGACTGGAAAAGGAGGGGGGGTAGTTTTGACCATAAATCGTGACTGATCTCTTTCAGTTGGGAAATATCAAAAACTTTATGTACAAAGACAGGAAGAACAAATAGCAGTGTTCCAGCTTCTGTTGACTAGTTTATATCTTGAGCCAAAAACCTTTGATTCATAGGATGTTTTCTTGAGCAATAGAACTTATTAAGTGAGGACATCCACCTGCACAAAGGCATGAGCACTGGGGTGGGAGCCAATGTGCGCTGAGCCAGGCCGACAGGCGTGAGTATGTGTGTGAATCTGTGTTCCTTCCATGAATTCTTCACTGCGCCACTGTTGCATCCTTTACGGGTAAGTGTGAGTAAGGACGTGTGTGTCCAGGATGTGACGTCCCACAGTGAAGGGATGAATGAAGATTATGAAAGAGGGTGTGCTACTTCAGGAAGGGAAAGGTGACCCCAAAGAGACTCACATATACACGCATACACACTCCTACACCCCACCCTGTGCTGGACAATGCAGGGGGTGGTGGGCTGGTGATTCACAGGACAGGGCTGTGGCTAGTCAGCACATGGGCTGTCTCATACCTGGAGAAGCCGGATGGGTTGTGTAAAACGCCTATGAGCTTAGACGTGGACTTCTACATGAAGTCTGACTGGGATATACATCCTGGGAGGGACCCATGGAGCCAGAAGATCTGGATGAAGGGGGGTTAAAGAAAGTAGTGTAAGGGGTCATTTATAACTGACTCCAAAAATAGAGAGCTGCTGAGAGTGTTGATAAAAAAGGTACCGTGTATTGTGTTGTTAGCAGTATTCTTTGGGTAAAATGAGGCCATGTGTTTATCAAAAAGCTGAGTTGGCTGTTGCGTCGGCTGAGCCTGAGGGGGCAGGCCTGACCAGCAGTCTCAAGGAAATGACAGCTCCCTGGGCAGCATGACACAGTACGTAGTAGAGATGGTCACACAGCGGGACCAAGGACACAAACCACGGCAGTTCTGTGGGAAAACGGCACTGAGCATGCTCCGTGACCCCTGTTGACCAGCGTCTCCACCGTCTGGTGGGGATTTCTCCAGGGAGAGACCAGAGAGGGACGCACTACTGCTTTGCCTGCTGTGAAGAAAAAATAGAAAATCACACAGGCAATCTCACTCTCTCTTTTTTCTCACAGAGTATTTTTATATGGAAAAGACAATCCTTCCTCTGAAACAGTTCTCATAGTTTGAATTTACACATTCAAGAGTGTGAGTACACAGTTCAGTCGATGCTTATTGTCTCCATCAGTTTTTGGTCTTATCTTGTACTGTGTTTATTTGTCAAGCCCAAACCCAACGTACAGACAGTTCGGTACAGAGGGACCATTAAACATGCGATGACGCTCCCCAGACTCGCAGGACTGATTCACTGAGTGAATCCTCAGTTCTTAAAGTGAGCGTGCGCACAACCTCGTACTCGTACTTCATCCTGCTGACGTAACAGGCCTGCGAACGCTCTCTAGCACTTGAGTGTTGTGACGTCTGCTGAATTCAGGAGTTTACATCTGTGCTCTGGTTATTGCCACAGTCACAGAGTATGACACAAGCACAGCATTAGAGTGATGTCACTGTACTGTCAGTCATTTTATGACTGGAGCTACTGTTTTACATGTGGGTAAAATTAATAATATGAACCATCTAGGGTTTGGCTCAGACTTTCAGTTAAAGGTGGTTCTCTTTCCTTTTTCGATAGGAGCATCTGCAGACAGTTGGCTGTTTGTGCTAAAAGTTAATCAACTTGTGGTTTCTTTTAAGGTATTTCAGGGAAGTATGAGGATATTTACAAATGCAAAAGACAAATGAGGGAGTCAGCACCTTCCAACCCTAAAACATCACTAACTTGAGCATTGTGACCTCACACATTCACTCATACAGCTCCATCTTTTCCCACATACACATGCACAGTCTGATAGACACATTTATCTCAATCTTGTATATTTGGGTAACTCACCCCTGCGCCCCTCTGGCTGACCCTCTAACCGACCTCCATGTCTGGCAGGGATGATGTCAGACATGGAGGTCACCAGGGGTTATCACAACCAGCTATCAGAGCAGTTTGGGCCTTGAGTGTTTGAAAGCTCCCAACAGACTAACAGTTGGCCATATAAGCCACTCCATGCTAACTCAGCACCCCCCTTCACACACAACACACACACAATGAGATGACCTTCTAGATGTAAGTGAGTTGAGTTAATGATGTTTGCCAGGAGCCATCGCAGGTTATGGGAAACTTGTAGAAAGTGTATAGAGATGTGTGTAGGGTAGATGGTGATGGTGTGGTTAAAGCTTCTCAGGGTCATCAGGTTTTGTTGAGTGAGGGCTGTAGATTAAGGCACATCAACACTCAAAACAGCAGTCTGGGTTCAGAGTCTGTTCGCAGTCCCTCCCTCGTTTTATTTAATTTGGCAAGACGTTAAAGAGCAAATTCTTATTTACAGCTGAGGAGAGGAGCAGCGGGTAAAATATTTAAGAACAACACAGCAAACGCACTGCCTTGAAGAGTTTGTTGCTTAACAGCTGCACAGAAGCAGTGAGCGTGCTGATGGATTCATTCATGCCTCCCAAGTCTCCCACTAAAACATGAACAAAAGCATCAACCCTGACTGATTAGAATTACATGTATTAACTCTCAGTTGGGTTTAGATTAATTGGCAAAATTATCTAGCTATATGACTCCTCACAACAATAAAGGGCTCATATCACATATTCAGTAGATAGTGAGAATAAATGAATTATTACATGAATGTGTTTAGTATTAATGAATGGATTGAGTTTTGTCTCCTGGATAAAAAGTCGTATCAAAACAGTCAGAATTAAAGTAGTACTAGACTGATGCAGTCTATTTAATTACATTTTTTATTTATTCTTTAGTGACAACCTGCATTAAACATTTCAGATGTAGTACAATGATATAGTAAAGTATGTTACTTTACTATATCAGTAGGTCCCATTTTTTGATGCAGTTTAATGGACCAGTGTGTAGAATATAAACATAACAATCTACAACAATTTTCCAATTGATTCTAATGGAAACACATAGTTATGCATATTTGTCAAAAGAGCTCCCTAAATGGGCCAGTAAAGCTAAGTAAAAAATAAATAACGGTGACAATGTCAGTAAGTATGGAACTTCAGTCATGTCATAACACAGAAAGTGAATTGAAACGTGTGGAAAAGCTTGTAAATGAATAATTAGTTAAGAGGGTTTTGTCAAATGAAAGGATTCACTGACCCAAAAGTCACCTCTGTGGTATTCACAGGACTGAAATCCTAAACATAATTATCTAGTAATCCTTTCTGTAATCTCAACGTACCTTATGAGAGCAAAATTTCAATCTCCACTATAAACGTATTTGGATAAATCAGCTCCATAGAAACTCATTAAAGAACTGTTCAGTTTTCTCAGTACTTTCTCTGCATTACGAGAGGGAGATCTCATGCCATTAAAAATTTCTTTTCTTTTCTGGAACTTTATTAATTTTTTATCAGTGTCCAGCAGCAGTTCTTATCAGCTTTATGCCAATTGCCTATGCCTGTAGGCAGGGATAAGACAGAATTTTTCAAACACTAAGGTCAAAAGCCTAGGTCCTACAGAAGAAGCTTTAAACAAAAAATGTAACCAAAGACACAAGATATTGTGGTGCAGGCACAACAAAAGACCCATTTACAGGCACAAAGTTTAATGATGCAAAAAAAAAAATTCTCCACTTTCACTCCAGTTGTAGCTCTTGGTCTGCCTCACAGTGTCTGAGCCTTCAAACCACCTAGCCATTTCCAGCTCCATCATTTCTGTTCTCTTTTTCTCGTGTTCTTTTCCACAAACCTGGCAAGAAAGGGTAGAGCAGAGATGAGGGGGGAAAAGGGGGGAAACCGAGACCATCTCATCCCTTTTCTTTTATCCAGCTGTCAGGCTGTTAATTAGATGGGAGAGTGTTTTGATGAAGGCACATTCCCTGGATGTTCAAGCTATCAGTTTGGTACAATGAGGCCAGGAGCACAAGCCGTAGGGGGTGAGTGGGAGGTTGTGTGTGTGTGTGTGTACATGCAGGGGGATCTGAAGCCTTGTGAGATTGAAGACAGAAGCCCAGAGATGTGGGAGGAGGAGAGAGAGGTAGATACGTGATCAGAGAGAGAACTCTGGGTGAATTTGCAGTGAGGATGCGGCAACATTATTATTTTCCTCTCTTTCAATTTTCCACTTCTCTCTCTCTCTCTCTCCTCTCTCCTCTCTATCTCTCTCTCTCTCTTTAAAATTGCTGCCTGCCTACTCTTCCCTTCACCACGCTGACTTTTAAACACACATATGCTCTCATTTTTTCTGGCTGTCATACCTTGACACTTATACCGTGCATTTGTCTTTGCTATTTTCCTCAGGCGTATGGTGTAAACACTGAGCTCTTATTTTCAGCCATAAAGTGTGAAAAGGTATAATATAAAAGAGCACTGAGAGGTTCTTTGAAGGAGTGACAGATCTGTCTATAAACCTCTCAATAAACCCTAGACACTTTTCACAGGACATTCTTGGCAAATACGGTTATTGGCTTTCTCGCAGTTAGATGAGATGATTGACGCCACTCACATATTTGTGTCTGTTAATTTCTGAAGGTGAAGACAGTTGACCTTGCTTAGCATAACAAATGAAAGCAGGGTAAAAAGGTTAGCCTATCAGCATCGCTAAAGCTTGATAAAGTACATTTGTATGTATCCAGTGTGTATGCAATGTGCACAAACGACAGGTTGTGGTTTTATCTGTGCTGAACTTATTGGCCAGGTGCAGTAACTGACTGTCTGCAGCTTGAGGTTGCTAGCTTGCTGAGACTCCAGGAAGTTAGTGCCACCGCTGTAACACCACAACTTGTGGTGCATGCATGCAAGAATCCTTACCATGGTTACAGAAACATGTGCACCAATGTGTTAAATTGAATGTTGAACAAAAATAACCAACCATCTTCATATGACAGAAAAAAATAGGTTGGTAGAAAACATCTTTTAAAAAGCTGCTCTGCTGCTGCTACTCTCTTTATTACTCTATCAGGCCTTAATGCATCTAGACATCCCCTTCCTCTGATTCAGCCCCTCTCATTGAAAGTGGCCTTGTTTTATAACTGAAGCCTGCCACAGCCATTAGCACACAGGCAGGCCCTTTTCTCAATTCACCATTACAGACCATGCTTCTGGTTTCTCATCTTGCAGTCTGCCTGGCTTCCTTATCAGCCTACAGAGCTTTTCATCTGCATCTCTGGTCCTCTGCCACGCCACCAGGTTCTCGTTTAGCCTCCCACCCTGGGAGCGGAGCTGTTTAGAGGAATAATCTTTCATCTTTGTAGGTGGACATTTGGATCTGGGAGGAAACAATGTCTGAGAGTGTAGGTTAGATGCGCTAGTCAGTAGTTATTAGCTTCATATGAGTGTATTGAAATATCTGGGCTGATAGGTTTGGGATCTTCGTTTGTTTTTATGGATGAGTCACTTCTAAATCATGTTTGAAACCCTGCTTCCTCCATCAGTGATCCTTATAGGATTAGCAGATTTCAAATAACCTGACACTACTTTCCACATCTTTGTGGTCGTACCCAGTGTGTTTGTGTTTGTGCAAAGGGTTGAGGTTAGCTCAACTGTTTTGCTCCCACTCCATAACTGGGTTTCAGAAGGAAGTGTTTAGTGGTGAGATCCAAGGCTAAGCTAAGGATTTTAAACCAGATTTTGTGAAGAGAACATGAAAAAAAAAAAAACCCAAAGTGTACAGCTGATGCTTTGGACTTAGAGGCTCTCTTCAGTGCCTGGACCTGGTGACTGGGTCCTGCTGTTGAAGACAAAAGGCCTTGGCTTTGGCCCTCATCTGCCCCCAGCTGAGGGACTCTGCGGGCACTAATTCTCCTCTGTCAACCCCTGTCAACCCCTGCTCATTACACCACTTACTGGGAAACCTCTGGTGTATACCTCGGCACAAAAATGGGACAATACCTTTGTGGAATGTGAAATAACAACAATGCACTGTGGGAATATTACAGAGGGGCTGAGAAAGGAGCAGGACTGTTCATTAGAAATAAAAGCTTCGCGGTGCTTCCTGCCTGTGTTGAAAACCTGTGGAGATATTTTTCTCTCAGGTTTTGCAGAGAAAACGGCCATGTTGATTGGTCAGTAGAGACATTTTTTTTGACCATGTTTTACGCCAAACTTTGACTGTAAAGCAGTATTATTATATGTGTACAACATGTGTCACATTTATGCAGCACTACATGTGTTTTTTTCATTTTCCCTGTTCCCAGCCAGTGACTGACTTGTAGGTCTGTAGCGAGCCTGAACACTTTCACCAGCCACATCTTGTCGTCACTTCTCTCCCTCTACTACAATCAGCCCTGACTGCTTTGTAAGCTGCCATGTGACGCCTGTCATCAGGTACTTTCTTGCATATTTAAAAGGGCAGGGAAATTACTGTTTGTGTGACTGTCTGTCACTTAATAACACAAACAATCTCCCAACTTTCTCTTTATCTCCCACTCCCCCCACTTTCCTCAACTCCAAACCGAGACCGCTCGTTTGACTCAGCAGAACAGTTCCAGTTTATTTGCATCTGTGACCCCCAAGCCGTGCTTGCATGTTTGCAGCGTTTGCAACTGCTTGTGTGTGTTCATGTTCTCACTGCAGATGTATACAGAATGGATGTTGTGCATCTCTTTCTGTGGTTGAGTTTGGAGGCCATATTTGTGGCTTTGCCTCCCTGCTGCGTTTTCAGGACTTTGAAGCTAAGTCTAGGGAATAAGAGATGATCTCTGATCAGACTCCCCCCCTCCTCCCCTCCTTTTTACTCCTGTGGTAACGCTCCCCACAAGATGCAGCTGGTCTGTGAGCTCATCCCTCCTCCAGCCGAGCTGTAAATAAACTACTCTCCCTTACACGTCCTAGGTCCATCTTTCTGCTTTCCCTTCTCTTATCGGTCCAACTCTTCTCCAAGGAACATGTCTTTCTCCCCTTGTTGCTGATTTGCCTGACAAGTTGTCAACAGACCTGGAGAATAAAGTTTTACACACTTTAGAAGTAGGTGTTGCTGAGATGAGCCGAGATAATGATGAAGTGAAGTGGGCTTCAGCATAAATGTGTAAGGTAGGTGTGAAATGGTGAAAAAAGTACTTGTGAATATAACCATAACTAGTTTCAGAAATCATCATCAAAACATACCTTTCTCTTTCTCTGTAGGTTTATTTGGCTCTCTGTATACTTACCTACAAGAGCAATAGAGCTTCTACTGTCTCAACGTCTTCTTGAGTCATTATTTATTGATATAATACTAGGTGGTGTATGGTCAGCATGATCAGGGGTCATTGTCAAAACATCAACTTCTTCCTGTTCTACAGCAGCCTGGTGAAAGAATCTCTATCAACACTGAGCAAAGCTGTCTTGTATGCCTCAGTATGTTGTGTAAGGAGGGTTATTTTGAGTTTTATGTCAAAGTCAAACACAATGAGACCAATGTAAAAGCTTTCAAAGTCCTCCATGGCTGACCTTGAACATTAGTTTAGGCACATAGCTTCATCTATGGTAGTGAAAGCCAGATTCCACTGATGAAAACTGCTCTAACACAATGCAGCAGCCCTGAGCGAGGCCAGGAAGGAAGAATTAGCAACACATCCTCCACACGAAAGCCCTGGCCCAGGTCGTCATATCGTTACGCATAATACATCCGTTAATTCAATTAAGCCTGGTTAATTTATTACCATCAGTTCAAGGGCTTCGTGTGCTCTTCCACACTCTTTGGCTCACCAATATTCAGGCATGTTTGTTCACGTGGCCCACCAACAATGATGAAGTGAAGCTGATTCAACTGAAAAAGGTGCCGTGATGTTAATGCATGATAGCAAGGAAAAGATTCTACACATGGCCTTGCTCAGCCTTGTTCGTTTGACCTCATCGAGGATGTTCTCCCTGAGTGATGCAGACAGATAAAATGCATCGGTGGTTTGTGGTTGGTGGACCGCGGCTTTTCTGGCACAGTTTAAATCCCGTGTCTCCTCTGCGCTCTCACAGAGAGAGAGGCTCAACTGTGGTCATGCTTCCCCCAACATGAAAGGATAAGCCTAATTAAAACATCTTAATTACAAAACTAGATACAGCCGCCCTTAAATGGGGGAACATGCTGAATTTCACCACAAAGTCTTTCAGCCATCCCCTCAGGACAATTGTTGCCATCAATAACTATCCGCAAAAAAATAAATGGCTGGATGTCTGTGCTTGCTCGATGCTTTTAAATGTTTTCGGGTTCTATTTCTTTGTAAGTCAACAAGTCCATAACAAACAGGTTTTTAAAGAATTAGCATATGAGTCCTTCATGTGGTTTAAGTAATATTTACAAACACAGGCATGAAACACGCAGTCTGGTAAAAAAAAAAGAAATGTGTAGAATTCAATTGGCAGAGGGTTTTATCATGACAGAGTAGCAGGCCATAGTCATTTTGGTGTTGTAAACACATGAAGCTCAATGGAATGTCTTTTACATATTACAAACAAACCATCTTGGCTTTGCAAAACACGAAGCAAGGGGTCTAAAACATGGACCGTTTGATTGGTACCAGGCGATAACAAACAAGACTTTTATGATTTCACCATGCCCCTTCAACACTTGACTTTCATCTTCCTGTCAATGTGATCACTGGAATTTCAACCAGCCTCGTCTGTTTTGTAATTTCTGGTTCTCATGTCCTGTGTTTAATGTCAGAATGTGATGAATTATTACCAGGGCAGTGAATATGTTACGGTTGATATTTCCAAGACTACTATGTGGGAAATAAATGAGGGCGATACAGAAATACTGGGATGTGGTCTGATCGTCAACCTGGCCATGAGTCCATTGACCAGACATATCAAATGGTAGGGAAACGAAAAGAAGAATGAGTGTATATCAAACAGAACTAGACTATTTAGTCTATCCCATCATTTCCCAAGGACTGATTGATAACACTGAGCACTGCTGCAGAAACCACAGCATTACTGGCAACAGGGCTACAAGTCGACAGTCTGTGTTTGTGTGTGTTCATGTGCATCCAAGCTTGTTTTCATATATCATTTAATCATCAATGATATTTCACTTCACTTTTATGATCATTAGAGTTGGCTTTTGCGTAGTTTCACGTAATACAGATCAGACCAAACCAAAATTGTCTGCCAAGAAAATTGCACAGATCTTGTTACCTCCAGCCAGAGAGAGACAACCCTGTCTTCTCTGTTTGTAACTTAACTGAATTTATAATTGTGTTCTTTGAAAAATTCCTGCTGGATTGAGTTCAGAAACAGAATTTCTTTCACTGAGTGAACCGGGGCACTTATTTTACACACTGGAGTCACAAGGTGCTGGTTGGGATGGATGGTGGGTGAACAAAGTGCACTTGAAGTTTGTCTGTGTTAGCAAAGTTGTCTCGCTAGTTCATACGTAACGTAATCCTAACAAATGCATGCGTACAGCTGCCCATGTGTAGAACAGTGCTGTGTAGGTAAGATTAATGATCTCACACTGGGGAAATTCAGTAAACTGCATTCTGAGACTGAGAGTGCAAAATCGCAAAAAAAGCAAAAAAAAAAATCTTACATAATTTTGTTTGAACTTCCAAAAGTGCAAAAGTTGCTAAAATGCTGACACTGAACTTATCAGTAAAATGTTCACTGAAAACATATGGAAATCTGGCAGTACACTATCCACTCAGTGACAACAACATCATTCAAGTCGTTGCTGCTGTGGTTGAGGTTTGGTTTGGTTTAGACATAAAAAAGGATTTGGTTAAGGTTTGGAGAAGATCATGATTATGGATTTTATGACACCAAATCAGACCAGAGAATCAGTCTCAGGATTACAAAAAATGCATAGTCTGATGCCACATTAGGCCATGTCTCAAAAATAATTACAACATTGGTCAAATGATTGACAGTGCTGTTGCTTGTCTGATGAGAACAGTCTTAGTGTTACACATAAGCAACCATGTTGAAAATAAGAACTGGCAGTAACCATTATTGTTTGAAGTAAAGTGTTTAGACAAAAATCTGTTTTACTTAATGTGGGAAAAACGGCACATAGCCGTTTTGTAAAGCATTCCAGGCCATCAGCAACAAATGAAAAGTTAAATACCACTACTAAGTGTTTCTGTGACCTCAAGCTGTTCTTGTATATGGCTGACAAACTATATTTTCAGTGCTCTGGTGGGTGTTAAGTGGTGACACAGCACATAATCTGACTCTAATCAGAGTGTTTATGCTTTCTCTGACACAACACAATCTTTGTCAGACTTTCAATGGTTTGATGCAAAGCAACAGAATTCTTTACAAAAAAACAAGAATGTAAATCCACTTCCACTTCTTGTCCACACTTGTTGTGAGAGTTAAAGGAGCAGTGTGTAGGATTCAGTAACATCTAGCTGTGTAGTTTGCTGATTGCAACCTTTTTGTTTCACCCTCTCTTTCCTAGCATGAGGGACTACGGTGGCCATGAAACATGTGAAAAAGGTTTCATCAAGAGTCAGTGTAAATGTGCAAAAGGACCTTTATATGGTACCTGTACTTTAACATGGGTGGCATCGAAATGCAGCCTTTACAAAAATACTTAGTATTGTAGCAATGCCTAAAAAGACAGAATGATCGATTGTTAGTAGAAAAATAACAAGTCTCTGCTCTTAGAAACCAAGCAACTCAAGTAGATTGTTGTCCTAGAAAGTCCAAACTTATCTGTTGGTGCGCTTTTGAAATTAAAATAAGTCATAATTCTAAATATCAATACCTGACCTCTTCTGCACTATACTCTGAACAAATCAGTGTCCAAATCACCCACAGAGACAGAATTATATTTACCCCCTCGGCTGTTTGTTGGTCCCGTCTTAAAAATAATTATAAGAAAGCTTAAATGTCTGGACACAAAAAATGTCACCCAGCTCTCTTCTTTCCTCAGATAAAAATAGGCAACATTTGAACAAGATGTTGAAGTATAATATCTCACATATCCAACATTACTGTCCAACATTACTTGGAATCTGATTACTGTAACTACATTTACTCGAGCTTGTACAAACCATTATCTGGTTACTTTGTAACTTTTTTCCCCTCTATTTTTCCATGGCATGTGCATTCCTTCCTAGCATACTGTACATGCAATCCTTCCTCTTGTTTTCCTTGTCATCTGATCTTATCTATTATATTTACATATGTACAGTAACCCTAACTTTAGAGCACATTAACTATACTGAGATCCAAAACAGTGGAAAACAAGAAGGAAGTTGTATATAAACAGTTTCAGACACACAAGCAATATGCCATCATAAATCTTCATTCTCTAAATACTAAAACACCAGAGTAAACAAGGAAAGTAATTGGACAGTAAATATATGTGTTGCTTGTCAGTCAGGACAGGATTGCACAAGGTTACAGTTTTCTTGCACAGTTTGTTTCCTGTAGAGCTGCATATCAGAAGAGTCCAAGCAGAGGAAAGAAGAGGAAGCTCCGTTTACAAAGAGACCGTGATTCCCCAGTGTGTCTTCTATTCTTTTACCTGAAAAGGCTTTGAACTAGGAAAACAACCCAAAAAATAGACACAGACAGAGCCAGTACCAGTCAACGCTATCGCCAGACGTGGACAATACTGGCTGATTACGTAGATCTCTGGATTATTTTCAATGCCATTTTTATATTCAGCACCAGGTTGTTTCAGTAAACAGAGGTTTCATAAGAGAAAATTACAAACATGTATTCTGCAGTAAATTACAGTCCCACTATGGCAACATGGTGATCAATGTCACCAGAAAGTCCAGTGTGTCAGATTTAAGAGGCTTCATTTACATGATATGGCAAAAATCAAATATGATATGCGTAACTATGTTTTCATTAGTGTATAATCAACTGAATATAAGAATTATGTTTTTGTTACCTTTTATAGCCCAGGTCCCCTTCAATGGAGTCCACCATGTTGAACCACCATGTTTCTACAGTAGCCCAGAACAGACAAAACTAAGCATTTATTCTAGACAGGGTGTTTAACCTTTTTCATATTTTTCCTTCACACTAGGAAGAAGAGGGTGAAAATATTACAATCACCATTTAAATTGCTAAATGCCACGAAATCCCACACGCTGGTCCTTTAATGTGAGACTTCATTTAATACTTAACCCTTTCCTCCTCATGCACATTCACGTTGCTCTGCAGTGGTACAGACACTCATGCTCCATTGCTCCTGACAAGCTGTGTTTCCATAATATCTTGTTTTAGTGTGACCCGCCATATGGCTCATCTCTTCTCCACTTATGAGCTCATCTCAGATCCATTCACAGCTTTCCTAGAAACCCTGCCATTGGAACATTTATATTGCGGTGTCTCACTTTCTCTCACGCATACACACATCCATCCCAGACACACTATCTCCGTGAGAATGACAACACAGGCGAATCATATTGCTAAAAGAGATTAGCATTCTTGCAGGAAATAGATGGTTGGCTTATTTTTTGTTTGCCCCACAAGCTCCACAAGGCTCTGTCAAGTGCCACAGTATGTTTAGAAAGATGGAGGGCACTTGAAATAGAAATAGGGCACCACTGCTTATCTCCATGATAAAAGTCTGTGTCACCTCTGGTTAACACACATACTGTTTTGATTGTGTCTGTGGTCTGAACAAAGACATACTCAAACCATTGAGTCAATAGATTTTGAGATTGAGAAGATTGAGAAGAAATAGAAGAAAGAAGAAGAAGAAAGAAGAAGAAGAAGATATTGTTTTCACGTTTTCCTTTCTCCCCCTTAAAGAGAGTCTCTAAAATGATCATGATACTCATGAACAATCGAGCGGCGCCCACTTGCTTTTTGTCAAGCACATCTGGACTTCCCTCAGATTAAACATCCCTGATTATAATATAATATGACCTGAGCTGGAAATGTTCTGTTCACCGGCAGTGTTGTCGCTCCTGCCAAGAGCCAAGGGGCCTGGGATAGTGCGGATGGTGTTGGATTGTGTAGGAAGGTACAGTAGGGGGGTGGGCAGTGGGCAATGAGTATTGTGAAAGGATATGACGACTGTCCAGAGTTCCTCTGCTCTTACAATTTGGCTGTGTGGTAGTATGATACATGGTTATGTTTGAAGATGCAATCTCCTATTTGATTTCCATTCAGTGAGCAGGATGGGAGGGTGCCGGACCCTGCTCCCCTGGGCTACCACATCCAACCCATATCAGGGTCAGGCAGACTCTCTTATAAACACTGATTAAAACGCTGGAAATGGCTGCCCGGCTAAAAGCTCATGCTGACGAGATCCAGCAGGATGGAGTGACACGACGGAAGACAAGCCTAAAGTGTAATTAAAGTCCATCTGTTGTGATTTGACCTGAAATCCACTTTGTAAAACTCTTGACGACTTTATTTGATCTGAGACTCTCTTAACTTTCTGTATTGGTAAAACTGTTTCAGCAGAAATGAACTAGCAGAAATAAAACCATTATTTTCTCTCTCTCTCTCTCTCTCTCTCTCTCTCTCTCTTCTCTCTCTCTCTCTATATATATATATATATATATATATATATATATATATATATATATATATATATATATATATATATATATTATTCTCTTTTGTCAGCTCTTGTGTTTATTGGTCTTTAAATCTGCAAAAGAGAATAATGAGTCATATATTGTTAACATCATCAAAGCAGGCAGTGTTGCAGCGTATGCCTGTGCTTATCTAAGCATCACCAGATGCCACAGGTTCAGAAGGAACTGCAGAGTTGATTCCAGCAGTTTTTAACAAGCAGATAGAGAAAGAAAAGGAGACTGATGTCAGTATCTGCAGCCCCACATGGTGCCTGTATGGAAAATACTTGTCTGCTAGCCTGCTTCACTGATTGCATTCCAGCACACAATAACACAAGAATGAGATGTGTGGTTTCATCTGGCCACATTCATTTTCTATTTCCTGTCCTGTTTCAACATAATGATTGACTTTCATATTTGCAATGTTAGAACTCTGAAAAAAAAAACCCATTGGGCTCTTACAGGCTGGAATATTGTATGTAAAATGATCACAGAAAAAAATGTAAAGGGCAATAATGAGATATTTTCGAACCACAGTGAAATAATTCCAACAGAGACAGACTTGAAACATGTGGCTGGTGTATGAATCCATGGTTTTGTTTAAAACAGCAGAGCTTTTCCACTGTGATTTCTTCAGAAGTGTGGGGAAACAAATCTGTGAAAGCATTTTTAAATTAACATTTGGAAACTGTAATTAGAGCACTTTCTGTGGCAAACACCAGTGTCACGATACACAGTGTTACTCTTCCACTTCTTCTTCCTCTTCTTAACCGAACTCATGAAGATTTTCTGAATGACTGATGATGACAACAACTATGAAAACATCAGAACCGTTCAAGCTGATTTAACTGATTTTTTGCATGTCTGGGGGAAGCATAGCAAGCTGGATAATGGCTCACAACTGCCCTTTACCCTGTAGGGCACTTAGTGGCTACCTTATCAGATCAAAAAAAACCCAAAAAAAAAACAGAGGGATCATCAGGTTAAAAAGTTTAAACTAATGAATGGAAATGATGTAATTAGATGCATCTGTTGTTCATCTGATGGCCCAGTCCTCGTCCAGCCACTTGGGCTCTTTGGGGTGAAGCAGAGTAGAGTTTGCAAACAGTGCTGGGAGGGAAATGGCTGCAGTATCATGTGCTGCAGAATCCCCTGTGAGCTCATTTTTTCGGTGAAATTCATTCTTTTCTATTCAGCTTATTGATCATTCTGGACTGTACATCACAAGGTCTTAAAGGACACTGTCCAGTCACTTGGAGACACTGATGCATAACCGCTCGATTGCTTTCTGTAAAACCAACTCCAGAGTGAGGGATGACATGTTTATGCCTCTGCCATTTTAATATCATACAATTATATGTTGTCTTTATTGAAATACTCCCTGATTTCAACAGTGGAATTTAGCTGCAGTGTCGTGGTGTTGTACTGCATGTACTCATTTTGTAAGCCTGAATGGTTTTGTTGTGGTTTTGAAGTAATTCTCAATTTAAGCACTACAAAATGACAAGACTTTCATTTTAGACCCAAGGTTCAAGTTTCTGTGGGTTTTTTAAATGAATAAATTGTGAGACTGTTGGAGTCAAAAAGCAACAGAAATGTTTGTGATACCTAAAATGTATCTTGGCAAGATGCCTGCAGGCAAGTTTACTTGAAAACTGTCAAACTGAGCTCATCTGTCAGTTGTTAATGCTCACTGGCCTCTGTTGATTGTCAGTTAATAGCTGCCAGCTCTTTCTGAACTGATTGAATTGATAGTTTTTATTTGTTTGACTTGGGAGTTGAAGCGTAAAGAAATGTAAGTGCTGCATGGACAATTTTAATGAAAATCACGCTTGTGTTGTTGTGCTTTGTGTGTCTTGTTTGAAAGCGGTGTCAAGAGTTGATCTGCGGTTACATTTTGTACCATTCTGTACAGGGCTCTTGTTTAATGCAGTAAACATGAAATCCATCCAGCTAGATTCTCTTTTCTTTATTTCACGTAACAGTGTTTTAAGATTTATGGTCACGCATTAACAATGATGGAAGTTATGGTAAAGCATATACATAAATTGGCTGGTAAATATGCACTTTTCTTTGCCTGAGGCGTCCACCCAATGGAGTTGCACAGCTGGATGAAATTTAAATACAGAGTGCATTATTGTTTGCAGAAATCACACTTTATATTTGGTGCAAACATTATCTGCTCACAAGCATGCCAGGTATAAGTAAATGAAACATTTCACTAAGTTGATGCGGCCTTAAACTCACCATTTCCAATTGATTTCTATTGCATTTAAAACCGCTGGAGCGATATGGCACTTCTGCCAAAGTTGGGTTTTCCCTTTTTTCTCTGCTCCTCTCTTGTTGCAAACTGAAAAAGTAGTAACCTTGTCGCCCACATTGTCTTGAAGACCATCAGAACCTGTACCTTGTGAGTCGGGTTGTTGTTAATGCTTCCTTGAGGTTAAACACTCATCGAATATCCATAACACCACAGGTTAGATGGACAGAAAGAAGGAAGGCAGGAAGAGGAAACAAGAAAACACAAGAAAAAGACCTGAGCGTTGACCTTGAATCTCGCATATGCCTTCGCTTGTTGAAAAAAAAATAGACCTTTTAAGCAAAACGACTTTCTCAAGCATCAAAAAGAGATCCTAATTGCCATGAGTGGAAGTTATAAAAAGGTTTTATGGATCGAAGTAATTCTGCCCACAGCACAACAACAAAATGAATGTATTCTTTGTTGAGGTCCATACAATATATGAATCCACTTTATTTGTGTCTGTCCTCTGTCCTCAGGCCATGTAGAGCGTGGAGCAGTTGCAGATGGCTTGTTTCAGGAAACCACTGGCCCAAAAGGGATCCCTCTCTGCTGTGCATTTAGTATACAAACTACAAAGGCAGGCTGCGGTCAGCACACCCTTGTGAAAGAGGCTAAAATAGTGTCAGCAGGATGTCCAACAGACTGCAGGCAAGCAGAGCAGAGCAGAGATTTACTTATGAAGGAGAGGGAGAAACAATTTGTGTATATTCACGCAGCCACCCTCTTCTATTAGGAATATTAACAAATGTCAATCGTAAATGATGATGTATATATTTAAATCCATTTCTGATGCAAAATATCATCATTTATTACCGTTTGCTTATCTTCTCCTGAGTAGTGATTTTACAGTCATACCTAAGCAACCATAATAGGCGGGCCAGCTTTATATTTGTAAAAAAATCTGGAATCTGTAGCACAAGACCAAGACTTTTGCACTGGAAGTGATGCTGGTATCTGTTTGTAGTCTGAAATATATTGGTCCATCATGTTTGAGTGGGCTTTGTTTGCAGCAGTCCATGTGGAGAAGCAAGAGGCATAACTCATTAGCCAAAATGTAATCTCAGAACCCATCGGCTATTATCTGACACAACAATTTAGCTTCTTTTTTTTTTTCTTCTTTTTTTTAAGTTATCTGTATTGACATGGAGATATACGCAAGTGCATTGCTGCCACCCTCCAGAAAATAATTTGGCTCAGTATCACGTAATTACGTGAAAAGTTTCATGTTATAGCGTGATATTTATCATGTTATAACGTGAAATTATCACGTAATTACGTGACATGAAATTGTCATGTGTTATAACGTGAAAGTATCATCTTATTTTGTGATATGAAGTTATGATATTTCGTGATATGATGATATTTTCACGTTATAACGTGTATGGTTTTACTTGATTTCATAAGTTCTCCTTATGTCCCTCACGGCATGGTTCAGTCTGTAAACTGACTATGGCTCATCTACATAACTTAATTAAATTCTACTTTAATCTTGGTTTGAGACATGGTGACATACTACAGTTGTTGAGCACTGTAGATGACATTGTTATCAGTATGCGTACTCTCCGAAGGATTTTGAAGAACATGGGGTTGCACCGAAGAAAGAATGAATCCGCCCCTCTTGAGGTTGCATTGTTTCTTATTGATCTCAAGTGAAACCATACTTGATACTTTCATGTTATAACGTGAAAATACCACATCATGTAATAACATGATCATTTCATATCACGTAATTACGTGATAATTTCACATTCTAACCTGATAAATATCAGGTTAGAATGTGAAACTTTTAACATAATTATGTGATACTGAGCCAATTATTTTGGGAGGGTGGCAGCAATGTGCTTCCGTAGAGATATCAGTTTGTAGAGTTTAGTAGAAATGTGTATCCAGTATATTAAAATCATGTATAGTTTCATATTTGTAGCCAGTCCACATAGTGTCTAAATGCTATGATAATGGTGACTGCACCACAGGCTCAGTGAGATAAAAGCAGGAGATATCTTTGACACTTTTGTGAAATTTATTGGATGTTACTTGTAAATTAGCTTCTGTTAAACTTATCCCAACTTATGGAAGTCTTTCTAAAATGTGTCCATTCTCACAGAGTTTCACACTAAGTAGTGTGTCATTTGGCTGCTTGTGAAATCTGTTACACTGTGTAGGCTCAAGATCACGTCTCATTTTTTCCCCAACAACCCCATCCAGTTGACATTATGAAAGCCCAGCTGTGCAGATATTTAAGCCATTCCACACTGATTAAAAGCCAGCCCATTAGTTGATATTAGTGACCACTGTTAGTTGATCTCTTTGGAGACTCTCTTTGTAGTGATATTTTCAGATGACGTATCTACTTATGAAATGAAGACTTTACTGTCTAATGTCAAAAACAGAGCACTGCTCCTCCCACACAGGCAACAATGCTGCTTTCTGCCTCTACGATCTTAGAATCACATGCTGTTTTTAACTTTTAGCACTGTTTTTGTGTCAAAGTTGGCATTCCTGTCATATTAAAACATTCTTGTACAGCTACCTTCCAGCCCTGACCTGAAAGGATGTGATTAACAATGAGGTGCCACAAGAGAGAGATGTGATGAATTTTTCCACCATTTTGGCTGTTATGAAACCACTTTGACACCAGATTCTTTGTTCTGCTTGTTTCTACTCATAATGGAGTGCTTTTATATATGAATATGGTTATTTTAAGGCCTCACATATTTTATAATGATCCACATTAAGTTTGGATAAGGGTGCTTTATTTCTTGCTCAAAAATAGAGGTCTGAGGTGTAGATGAATCAAAGGGTAAATTGTTCAAAATGTACATAGATCATTGACCACCCTCCCCTTACTCAGCTAAAACAAACAAGGGGTATTTTATTGCAATGCTGTAACACAGGTTAAATTACCATCCTAACATTTGACCATTTGAGATGTAACAGAGAATTTAACTCCCACGGGCAAGTCAAGCTAATGTGTGATGATGTGACCTCACCTATGAGACACCAATGCTTAAACTGGATCAAAACTGAACCTCTGGATGACCCAAGTGGGAGTAAATGGGAATAACAGGACACCAAGAGCAGAGTAGAGCAAAGCTGATTTTGTTGGTTTGCTTGCCCTCCCCCGTATGTGTGCAGCCTCATGTACTAAGAAGCGTGAAACTCCAGTTGTATTGTTTCTTCATGCATGGGGCAGCTGAGCTACATGGCAAATGACGCAAAAGCAGACATAATGCAGTCTAGCCGTGCTGTTAAATGTATCAGTAGCTTCCTATATGCCTTTCCATGCAACAGAGCAATGCTGTCTACAATAACCAATTTCCTTCATAGACAAGTGCCCTCACTTTGTATCTGACTGAAGAATGACTGTTTCCTGGCAATGTAATCTAAAGGTATCCTGTCCAACATGGGAATATTTCCTGTACCTCTGAAGTAATCCATTCCTAAACAGAAATGTACACAGAAGAAGAGACAGAGTGTGGTTTCAAAGGACATAGACCAAATCATAATGGAAGTAAGACATTCCTATACCCACAAGCTGAATTTGGTGGAAAACTTTGACCTAGTTTGGAACCAATTGGAACTTTTTAGTTCTGATGAACTTCACTGTAATGTACCTGGTAGTAAGTTATCAGGTGCCCTACTCTCATATTCTGTATTGCTCCTCCCATACACTGCTGCTTCCTGTGACAGTCTATAGACGGCCTACAGATAACCCCTCTAATGTATTTATATATGTATATTCGAAACCCAATTACAACTCTTTTTTGCCCTCCCTAAAAGAAATAGGATATAAATACATCAATACATCAGGCAGAGCACCTCAGAAGTGATCCATTCCTGAAGCTCTCACAAAACTGTATAACTGCCCTGGCTCTCTGGATAGCTTAACAAAAAAACTAAAAAAGTACCTTACACAGTGCGCTTGACTCTGTAGCTCCCCCTCAGGCTAAAAAATACTCCTTATCCAACGTTACCCCATGGTTCAATGATTCTATTCAGGCTCAAACACAATCATGCCAAAATTTGGAGAAAAGATGGCGCAATACAATATTAAGAGTATTCCGCTAGGCCTGGAATGAATCATTGCTTACGCACAAATATGCTCCCCAGCAAGCTAAATCTAATTATTACTCTGATCTGATTTATAACAACAGACATAGCCCACAATCTTCATTCAACACCATGGTTAGACTTACCAAAACAATCCCGTCACACCAGTTTCCTGCTTCACAGCTGCGGTTTATTTCACTGAAAAGGGCCCAGCTAATCTGGAATGATATTCTTCTATTATTCTATGCTTCTTACTGAGGTTGACCACCTAACCATGAGCCACATTTTTTAGTTTAATCTAGTTAATTCAAGCACTGTATCCAAAATTGTCATTTCTAAATCAACCACATCTTATTGTGATCCCATTCCCCATTTGATTCCTCTCTTATTTGAGCCGGACATAAACTATATAACACAAACTATTTTCTTCCACCTTAGTAAAAAAGCCCAGATAAGCTAAATTTTTATCAAAATCAGATGTTGATGCATCTGATGCATCTGTTGCATGGCTGACAGTTCATGTAAAACCTGATTTTTAAAATCCCGTCATCTTCTTCTTACCTATAAAGCTTTAAACAGACTAAGTCCCTAATATATCTGCAGTCTTATGTCAATATATCATCCTCCATCATCTTTACATTCCCTGATTCCACTTACCTTTCTATTCCTACATATAACACACCAATTTGCTGTAATACTCTACCACTGAACAAAAAAATGAAAAAAATCTAGATCTACAGTATATTACCTAAAATATAAAAAACAAGTTGCTTTTTGGATAACGCAGCCCAATCTGGAATTTGGAAACAAAGAAAAATGAAGATGGAGTCAGCCACAATCACTCTCCTTATTTAGTGAGAAATGTATCATGTCACTCCCCACTGTTGAGACATGGATATGAATTTGCTGGTTTGATGACTTCTATTTCCCCTGAAGAAAATCAAATCACAGTCACTAACTCTGAAGTCATGAACTAACTCTGAAAAACGTATGTTGCAAAAACAAATAAAAAAAAATCACAATCTGAGCTGTTACAAATTTCAGATGTGCTTTGTTTCTTTCCCACATAGGCTCAGTTGCTGTGACTGGTGTAATCTAATTTTAAGGTTTTTTAGTTTGTGCCGCTACATGGTACATCAAGCACTGACACACTTTCTTCACAAAGAATTGCTCTGCTATGCTTCACATTCTGTTGGAGAAAAGCCTGAAACGATTATGGCGGTGACTCACATGAGCATCTGCTTATGGAGTCAATAAGATGAGGCCAGACAAAGCAAACATGAAATTGCTCACCTCATATTTCCTTTTATGCATAAACAACCATCTGCATTTGAAAAGCTGCATTGCTGGATTGTTGTATACTACAAATGCATTATGCATTATGCTGAGCTTTTTGTTGGGTTTCATAATTATAGTATAGCATGCGCCATATTGTTATGTTTACAGCTTTAGAACAAGGATCCTGTGGTTCATTCATACTGTGAAAAACAGCTCATCTGTTTACAGTTATTTTGGCTGGAAGCAACACGTAGACTGCATCATTTTCACTGGGATTATTTTATTTAGTCACAAACATAACCTTATTCCATGAATCTAATATTAATAATATTACTAATATCACCTCTAACAATAAATTAGGTAATAATGCAGGTAATGTGTAACTTTCCATATTAAGAATAACTTAAAAGAGTATATGTCATGCTTAAATTTGAATTAATTTCTTCTGCATTACGCCTGTAATACAATCCCGTGTGTGTGTATGTGTGTGTGTGTACATATTTTGGCTTTCCACAGCACATGTTGTATGCTGTCAGTCAAAGCCGTCACAGTCATTACTTGGTGCCATTCGCCCTGCTGTGTTAAAACTATAATACGATTATTTAATCATTAAATTAGATTTGGTGCAAAAAATAATGTCTTTGTGAAGTGATAATCCTAAGTGGCTTCTGAAAGATTATACTGAGACAGATAATCAACTCTAACCAGTGAAACAAGCTCTCTGTTTGGCTCCTCTCACCAACTACAGAAATATTCCAGGTGACACTGCTGAAGTCAGTTGTTGTTATTGCTCAGAATTAGTTCAGATGTTCTGTCTTGTAGAAAAACCATACGTCTTAATTACATCACAGGTCACCTAATGATTTCAGATTACTGTCTGGAGCTGAGTACACTTGTCTTATTGTACTATACAGGAGAAAAACACACATTTTTTCCTTTTCCATTTAAACCATCTTTGTGTTATTGCAGGCTTTCCTTGTGGTAAAGATTTCCCCGTCACATCCAGCTGGGGTCCTGATGCACACTGCTGTGCGCCTGTCAACTACAGTGAGCTTGTTGGCTCCTCTTGGTCCCAGACGACCCACTTACACAGTAGCCCTGCCAGCAGGACCCAGGCCAGGCTATTCTACAAGCCCTGACAGCCACAAAATAGAGTCCTTGACCCAGAACACTAAACTATATCCAATATGACAAAGGGGTAGATGGAGCAGAGGAGATGACACTTTACAGCACTGTAACTGAAACTCTAGTACAGTGCACAGCTTTCAAATTGTATGTCAAACAATATGCCACAAAGGGCCAAAGGGGAAAAACCACAGGTGAAAATGTCCTCTGGCTGCTCTGCCTCATCTGTTGGTGATTTACAGAGTTTAATGATGGACAGTAAACTACTCTCCACTATAGCGGCTGTTCGCTAATGTTAGCTCACTATTTTAGCCAGGGTTCCCAGGCTGCAAGCTCAGAGCACTGTAAGAGTATATCACAGGTGTATTGGACTTTCATGACCAGGACGGTGGGTAATACTGATAGGTGGCAATACCATAATGACTACCAGAACCAGAACTGGGCAAGCAGGCAACGTAGCCAGGCTCAGCAGAGGTAGAGCATGACAAAGGTAACGAGACCAAAGAGGACAACAAACAAAGGTAAATGGCTGCTAAATGTAGCTGCTGTTAGCTATGTCGTTAGATCAGTGAGCCATTCTGCCCAGGCTCAGAGCACTGGGGGAGTGTTTGTGTATACACTACTAATACAGGAGCTGGGTAACATAACCATCAGCAAAGGCAGAGCAAGGCAAAGTTGAAGAATCCAAAGATGACAACGTAGGAAGCTAAGGAGAAAAAAGGAGAGAGGCCAACAGACAAGAGTAGTTATTGGCGAGAGCTTTGTGAAATAAAAAGCTGAATGACATATGGTGAGCTGGGCTTCTTGCTCTTGCATGAGTAAGTAATGGTAGCTGGCCGCTATGTCTTGCATGGTGTCTTGTTAGCAAAGTTGTCATCTCACTTGTTTTTGATCATAAGTAATGTAATCATAACAAAGGCACATGTAAAGCTGTCCATACTTATGAACACGATATTGTACTATTGAATCTGGGTGTGCTACATTGTAAAAATACCAATTTCTTTGTAATATTGTTGTAATTTGATGTGCAAAGAGACTCTCACATGCATGGGAAATTTCACATGTTGATGCATGGAGACCAACACGTGGGGGAAAAGCACATGTGCTTTGGATTAACATGTTGGTCCTCATATATGTGTAAGCCTATACTACCCTTACCCTTACAGAACATGCCTGTTTTGTACTGCGTGAAACAGCTGGAAAAAGAAGAACTCGAAGATTATGCTTGCCATATTAAATGAGGAATGTTAAAAAAAGTGCTAATCTCATACAAGCCCCCCTTTCCTTTCCTTTGTCCTACACTCAGCTTGTCACTCCAGCTGTGCTGTATCCATGCAAAAAGTCAGGTGGCTAAAGGGCGTCTCAACATCGTTTTCCTTTTTTTTCACTTTTACTTGCAGCTGGAAGTGATTAGGTCATCATGCTGTCCTTTTGTTAGTGAGCTGACTCGGGGTTTGGGGGGGGGGGGGGGGGGGGGGGGGGCGGCGCTGGGGCCAGGGTAAGACTGCAAACTGATGACATCAGGACCCCTCAAAACAAAATCACTACTACACAAAATCATAATCACACTGAGTCAAACTGGGAGAGGTTGACGGCACACCTTACGCCACGGCCCACTATGCCCCCATATGTGCCCTTCAACCCCAGCAAGAGCTCTCATCATAATCACATTATTTAAAAAACTACACGGCCCTCTATAAAGTCGTAGTGGAGGGAGAATTACTCACTTATCTTAGTCTTCTGTAAACAAAAGATTTCGTAGAAGCACAGAGAGGTTTTTGGAACTCAGCGGTCCATTGAGTCTGGGTTCCCTTAGTGTGTGGCATATATTATGTAACACTGGTATCCAGGCTACACTACACCACACCTCTGATGACTTATTCCTCCTCCTCTCTTCAATATGGGGTCAGATCAATTTGGTCTCTGGCATGAAGTCTATTGTTGCCATTCCACAGAGAGCCAGAGAATCTGGGAAGCATTCTGATTTTGGAGGGACCCGCTGACAGCTGCTGCACTACTTGGGCAGAGTCCAGACTCCTATCTTGTGGTCTTTGAAAGACCCTCCAAAGCCCTAATTGCACTTCAGATGTTGAGCGTTGTTTTCACTCAGCTCTCACCCAACATAAACTTAACCAGGACCATTTTAAAAGCCCATTTATGGAATCACCTCCCCTCCCTCTACCCTCCCTGGTGAAGCTCTCATCGCCTGATCTCTGCTTTGCCAAATGAAAATAGTGAGTGCATGTAACATAGCTTGATGTTTGAACATGCGTGCCTGTCTGTGTTTGTGTACAGTTGTACGTGTATGCCTGCAGGTCTGAGGGAGCCATGTGTGTCTGAGTCTCTGGATGTTTACCCAATTACTGACGGAAGTCCAAGTTATCCCATGCTGCAAGACGTAATAGGTGTGCAGCCACAGAAATCATGCTTTGTTTCCCTGGGAAACATTTGCTGCAGTACTCATTCGTTATAATGACATTTTTTATGAGCGCACACACGCACACACACACACACACACAGACACACCAAAGTGCAACCGATAAAGGAAGTGCCTCATAGCACTGACTGAAAATTATACTAAAAAATAAGGTCAATCGGTGTATGATATTAAAATGCATCTCAACCATTCAACTTCTGCTGCTGTGCAGAACACAAATACTCTGAAGTAATTATGAGTATATAAAAGTTGACAGCGCCAATAAAATTCCAATGATTCTCTTGCAAGAGACTGTAAAGTCCTGAACACCTAGAAAATTCATACATTTTTTTTCACAAAACTGTGAACAAAACTTTCACATCAAACTTAGAAAATTCAACTTATTGTTTCAATTGCTTATTACTTTTGTTTTCCACTTGAATGAATGTAAGTTTCCTCTCATGGTGTTCATTATTTACTCTTCATTTTGTGTTGTACAGCGCAACACAACTGTCTTTAAGAGACTAAATGGTTTGTACATTATACAGCCTGCTTTCCAATTGACTACACATGGATATTACCTTGTGATAAGCTCCCTGTCCAAGAAAGTCTGCCAGGGTGGGGGCTGAGTCAGAGTAAAGCGAGAGTTTGAAAGCTACACAATTAAAGTGTATCTCTTTGAAATCCCAGGCCAGGCTTGCCTACTTCATTCAAGCTTTCCGCTCCCTATCGGCCTATTATCTGATCTGGAAGGGAAGGGAAGTGAAGTTTACACTGCTGATAGCTGCTCTGAATGATGCTGCCTGCGCAAAACTCAGGAAGGGTGACTCTGATGACCTCAATGACCATCCACTGAGAACACACACATGCACACACACTCACAGCTGTAGTGACTGCTCCATTGAGAAACATGGAAAAAGGTCAGTTCACTGAAGACGGAGGCCACACGCTGCAGTTAAAGTTGAATGAGTGCTTTTTAGTTTAGTATTCTCATTGCCACAAGTCGGCACTGACTCCATGGAGTCAAATGGCCATTCATTGAGAAACTTGAAATAGTTATTCTTAGTTTGAAATGAAGGGTGTCTATAACAACTATACAGTGACTATGATAACACATTAAAGAGTAAACGGTCCACTTAAAGTTGTAGTCACTACACATCAAAACACTGCCTAAGGGCAATTTTTTCCAACTGTTTTTACTTATCTGTGACCCCTGTGCTATAAAAATGTTTTATGGAGAGTTCTGGGAAAAGGGACTAATTGTGAATGAAAGGTTGTATTTAAAGGGGTATGTGACCTATAGCTGCCCATGTTGATGTTTTAGCTTGTACCCTGAGGAGGAATTTCCACATAACAAGAAGGACATAGGAAGAAAAACAGCTCCTGTGCAGAAGTTAGCAGATTTAGAAGTTGTTATGAGTGATTGCGTGGGCTATCCCAAGGACCTCAAGGGTGTAATTCATTCTAACCACTGATCTCAAATGCTAACATTTCAGGGACTCCTAAAATCATACCTAATTAGTTCCATGATACTAAAAAATAAGTGCTGGTGTAAAATGTAGGGTGTCCCATGGATGTTTAGTTGCAAGCAGAAAAAGTCATGGTTAGAAGAGTTGGTGTGAAATTTATTGAAATGATGTTCTCTTTGAAAAATGGTTATGACTGTTTGTAACACCACAGGCCTGCACATGTAATGACCATAATGACAGAGGAGACAGAGCATTTTTGGCCTGTTTTTTTTGCTCAGTAAGGATCCTGCGGGCAAGCATCATCCTCTCTTTATATTTTCGGATACCGCAGACATTTCATATGAGACTTTTGTAGGTATGCACCTGCGAATCCAAGTTAGTCTCCTTGATGGCGGTGTGTGTTGATTGCACACAACAAATGAGCTGTAAAGTCGTGCCAGCTGTTAGTGTTTATCACCACATAAGGTCTTGTGGGGCGGGAAACGCCTGCAGTGATGTGGCTCTGAGTTGAGTGACGACATGGGGGCCAGTTGAGTACAGAGCAATGCTTATGTACAGCAAAGTGTCCAAAATTAATTATTTCAAGTCACTGAAAGTAATAATAATTCTCAAAATAATATATACAGTATGTAATGATTTTAAAAAAAATAAAAAAACTTGCATTCTAGAAAACACAACCCACCATAATAAATCTTAATAATAAATCCCTAGACAATATATTATGGTTGATGTATTGTCCAAATTTAATTTAATATGAAAATTGCTTACTCTCTGTCCTCAGTGCTTGTAATGTGTTGTGTAATATGTTTTAGTTATGTGCTGCTGCTATCATTAAGTTAAGAACAAGACAGCCTTTAGTAAGCAGTGTTTTCTTAATATCTCAGACTGTGAGTTTGGGCACAGGCCCAATCTTATCTTCAAGATAATACTTATAATGTGTGTTTACCATGGCACACTATTAATGTGTTATCATTACTCTCATTTTTCCCCCCAGATCCAATTACAGCAGGCTATCCCAGCATGCACTGCCTAGACATTGATAAAACAGATTTGAACCCTCTTATTGCTTACTGCTCTTATAGTTGCCATTAACCATTTAGGATCCTGCGCCTTTGTGCTATTATAATGTTATGCAATAGATACATCTATGTAGGTCCATCTCATTCATCCAGAATGTAACGCCCATCTAAAATTAAAGGTCCAGTGTCCACACAATGTTTTTGTTACATTAGAATGAGGCTTTTATATGTACAGATGCAATGGGTCCTCTTCCGCTGAGCCCAGAACATTGCCTCTGGACAGGACATTTTGCGTTTGTTTTTTTTTTGTTTTTGTAGAACATATAGTGTTTCCCAAAAAGAAACTTCTATAGCTGTGAAATGAAACCAGTGTGGAAGCGTCAAAAATTGCAGTTCCATGAAAAACCACTTGAAGATGGTTGCGAGATGAATCTCCATAAGCCACCATGTTATAATGCCCAACTTCATAGAATGTTAACCTGTTGTGCATTAAGTTATGTTTAATTAAGGACACGGTTGTTTTGATTGAGAGGTAGGTGCATTATTCGGGCCACCTCAGCAAATTTTTGCCCGTTTTTGGATTAGCTGGGAACAGCAGTGATGTCACAGCGACTATGTTTTATAAAGTCTATGATGTTTGTCCTTTCACAGTGAGTAAATGTTTCAACTTCTGTAGAGTGAATAGTAGGAGTATAGATCACTGCAATATACCTTAGCCACTAGTGGAGTGAGAGTGAGGAGAAAAAATACTTGCCATCTTTGATTTGTTTTCCTCAAAAGAACGTGCCCACCTCCTTTCTGTCTGTCTGTCTTCTGTCTGTATTTCTGTAGCTTTGACATTATTTTTTTTTTTACTCCTTATCAGTTAATAAGTAGACTATCTTCCTTCTGGTGAGTTGTTTATATTCTTCCTGTAAGAGCTGAGTGGCTGAAATGTTCTGTGAAACAGTTTTGTTGTGACTGTGCTTAATCAGGTCTAAGTCATCTTTAACTTTAATGTTGCTAGGCTAGCCAAGTCCAGTTTAACCTACGGGGTGTTTCCGTTGGCTTATATTTGCATGCATTGCCACCACTGAGGAAATGAATTCCTAACATATTTATGCTGGCAGGAATGGACCGGACAGAGTCATGTTTTAACCAAGTGGTCAAGGACTGTGAGATATGAGATATTGCCCTACGTTCTTGAAATGTAATGTCATTTTTATTTCATATTCATCTTGAAACAGGTGTTGGAAACATGTTCAAGCTAAAATTCCACAGCACGAAAAGCACAGGTGTAATTAATCACATTAATGGATGGCTGCATTCTGTTCAGGTGTGTCTAATTCCAAGGCCTAGGTATAGTGCATGGTCACTCACTAGCCTCACTCAGAGACACAGTATTAGTTGCACCTGCTTTTCTAAATGTTCTAAATGTCTTCTGTGAAAAGGCCTGCAGAGCTCCAGCTAAGTCCTATTTTTAATATATATTTTTGGTGGATATAACAGGAAAAAAAAATATTTTTAACACAATGTGTTCTGAGCAAGACATTTTACAGCTGAAAAATAAACTGTTCATGGATCTCTAATGAACAGACTATGGCGACACATATTTCTGTCATTTCTGTCCTGTTACTTATCTGCTGACATAGCTAGCAATACCAATATATCTGTGATGGGCTAATTAAAGCTATTAAAGGTACACTGGAAAAAAGTTCTGTCTGTAATTCTCTGCATAATATGTGTATGAGAGAGTGTTTACATGAATGGGACAGGAGACAGACTGGATAGTCCTCTCTTTGATCCCCCACATAACAAAGGCACCTACAAAGGCTTTTTTTACAGCCTGTAGCATTGTTCTGCCGAGGAGACTATAGCTCATAAAACCATTACCATTATCCCTACACAATACCTTTTCCAGCACCCACTTAAGACCTCAAATCACTACTGTATATGACTACGCTGCTTGCCAGTTTGCATTTTGTCACTCTGTGATCCCATGAACTTCTAAGTATACAGCCATGCCCACATTATCTCGCTTGTGGCCCCAGGGCAGGCATTTCCTATATGGGCCCCACCTCACTGCCATGGTCACCAATCTGTTCTGCACACTGTGCAACTGCCCACCCCTAACCCCAAATGATTGAAATTAGCATGTGCAAATTTACAGTTTAATCACCCCAGTAAACTATCTACTTAATGAAGTCTCTCAGTCGAAGCCCTGAATATGGATCCTGTAAAGACTTTTGTTAAAAACTGTAGCTCTAATAGACTTATGAACAACCCAATCACTGACTCATATCACACCATCCTAAGTGGACATACGTGACCACCCTTGTCACCACAGTATATAACGGGAGTGGCTTCACTGTAGCACCAGTGTACCTTTCCTGCTGATCCCGCCCCTAGCTGGGGAGAAAGCTGGTGCACAGGCTTGCAGCGGAGCCCATCGCAGTTGACTGTTTGAGCAGCCCACCCCTCTCTGCAGTATGCGTGTTCGCCAGGGAATCCGCGAAGCGCTCACGTCCCAGCAGTGTACTTCACCGGCCAGAGACCATCTACTCAAGAGCCGAGGATAATAACATTGGATGTGGCAGGCGGACCGGAGGCGGAAAGCCCGGAGTGACCGGAGGAATACAGTATTACTACAGGAATACAGGCTGCCGCTCTCCTCTGAACGTGGACAATCATGCATGTGCTCTTCTGGGGCTTGGGGTTCCTACTATTCCCTGATTTCTTGAATGTGATCGCATCTACGGGGACACTGCTTTTGAATTCAAGCACAGGTAAAGTATGCCGCTCTGACAACCCCAGCATTGTTCCCCCATGGAGTTATTTTCTAGCACCGAGGGCAGAGAATGAATGAGTTTTGAATTCAGCCAAGCACATGAGTTGCAGCGCGTTCTAGTACCTAGTCAGTACACTCACTGACTAACTTTCCTTGCAATGCTGTAAAACAACTGTTTCATTTTTCCAAGAAAGAAGACATTGAGATATAAGTCACCATATATCGATTGACACATCTGGGCTCTTTGATTTGTACTGATGCTTTTGGGCTGCCACATAATCCTTAAATTGTGTTGTTATTCTTTATTCCACCAGCAAAAGAGGAGATCGGCGCTTATGAGATTGTAACACCGGTGCGAGTGAATGAAGCCGGTGACAAGTTTCCAACCAGTGTGCACTTCAAGAGGAAAAGACGAAGTTTAGACGAGAGCACCGGCAATACTACGAATCACTGGGCCTCGCCAAATATCCACTACAGGATATCTGCTTTCGGACAGAATTATCACCTCAACCTCACGCTCGATTCGGGATTTATCGCACCTCTCTACACTGTGACAGTACTTGGAGTACCCCGAGGAGATAACATAACGGATTTTGCAACAGATGGGGAGGGAGAGGAGGAGGAGGAGGACACGGAGTTAAGGCACTGCTTCTATAAGGGACATGTAAATGCACAAGCAGAACATGCCGCGGTCATCAGTTTGTGCTCCGGACTGGTGAGTTTTTACGCACGGTTAGACTCGCCGTGCATGTTTTTACGATAGGGTATTTTCCTTTTCAGGGGCCATTATTGTTTTTACAAGACTTGATAGGCTACCTCACCAAAGCCTTAGAGAAAAAAAAGAATGATTTTGAACTTTTGCGCAAACTTTGCGCGCAACCTGCTTTTTGTATTCGTCGTGCAAATATCAAACTAGACCAGACGAAAATAAAATAAATGAAATGCTAGTAATTAGAAGAGAATGCTAAAATTCACATATACCAGTAAAGAGAACGGCTATGAAACGTTATACAGCTGTTTTGGTCATAAATAAGTAGACCTGAAGTTGATTATGAAAACAATTTAAGAAGAAAATACTCTGCGCACGACTTGTGAAAGCTTGTATTTGTAGTTGGATCCTGTTGTTGGCTGAGAGACTAACTCAAAATAGTGGACTGTGTGGGCTCGCGAGACCCCCAAGTACATTGCTTATTGTCTAGCATTATGAACACTCTACTCTTACTTCCATGCCTCTCTCTCTGTTCTCCCGGTTGTCGGTGACGTCTTTACGCACGCTAGTACAGCGGGAGTACGGGTGGTACTGACGTCATCACAAATCAGTCCCACTCCCAGGCCTGCTGAAGCATGAGTTTTGGAGTGAAGCAAAAGTGCACTCTGAGTTTATACATAAAAACCACAGTGAGGCGACAGATATGAGTAAGGGGTCGATTTCTTCCCAAATGATAAATCACAATAAATGCCGTGAATGCTCTGCGCTGCAGAGAGCTTTAGGGAGTTCAGCTGACATTTATGGAGCATATCTTATTATTTTTTCAAGACCTCTGAGGGCACATTTATTCTAAAACAGGCAATAATGCTGCTTGCCGCAATAGTATTTTATTTCTGCCTATCTTAAATAATTCAACGCTTGTTTTCTTGCAGGAGAGCTTGTAGGACATTCTCTTTTGCCTTGCCAGATCCAGGTCAAAGTGCAGGTCCTAGTGTAGTAGGAATAGTGCCTTGTTTCTCCATCCTGAAGAATAGTCAGTAGTCACTTTTTTTTAAATGATGATTTTTGGTCGTACTTTATGATCAAGAATTATAAATCTGATCTGTGGCAGCCCTGTTTTAGCCCGAAGGGCTGCCATTCCACACAGCCAATCAGCAACAAGCAAAATGTGCTTGGGTTGGCATGTACCTTATCTGGAACATCACAGACCTCCAAGTCAAAAAGTCACACTAAATGTGCCATGTGTAACACATATAACAAGGCTTTACATGTTTGCCAAGAGCATACAGTTTTCCTGATAGGCATCACAGGTCTCACTATTATCCTTTTCCTCACGTTTTGGAATCATTCTCACATGCATGCAAATTTGCTTATTTCACATGTGAAAGCCTTGGGTGTTTGGGTTGCTTATTTTCTCCAGTGAATAGTAAATGAGCCACATTTAACTGTTGCATGCTATAAATATGTTTTAAAACATACATTGTGTTAAACTATGGTATGGCGGCTCACTGACTTGCAAAAATATGTTTGAACTATATATTTCCTGTGGACTTCTCCACATGTTTGCGTAAGTTGTTGCTAAATCAGGAATAAGCATTTACAGAAAATGGTTGGATGGAGACTAACTGCTATGCATTTTCCATCTAGCTTGGCACCTTCAGGTCTCCAGAAGGGGAATATTTTGTGGAGCCCCTACACAGCTACCAAGGAGAACACTATGAAGAGGAACACACAAAACCTCATGTTGTATACAGGAAAAGTGCACCCAAGAAACAACAGACATCCGAGGAGAACTCAGCCTGTGACACTTCAGGTATGACGTATTACATGATCTGTATGCATGCAAACAATTTACACAGACAAATTTACCCACACATAAAGGCAATACAAACACACAAAGGTGCATCCTCTGCACAACTACTGTATGTGTTCTCATCACCAAGGTACTCTGACCAGTACCAAGCACCCTCTTTCTTGCTAACTAGTATATTGCTGCCTCTGAGTATTTCCTCCCAGGAGCTATGTAAAAAAAAAAAAACAGTGTGTGTATGGTTTGTTCAAGTGCATGTAAGTGCTTGCAAGTGTTTTCATGACATGCCTGTGGATCGTGAGTAGAGAAGTTGCTGTTTGTGTGACTCTCTGTGCCTGTGTTATGTGACCTTTAGATTGGCTCACACAGATGTAAGCAGGCGTAACACTGTGTTACCGTTCAAAATCTCAGTTCGCAAAATCAGTTGTAACAGGAACCGATTATGTAACATTTACTGCGCAATTGTAGCTCATTACTGTAGGATCATAGAAGCTTATCTGGTTAAAATGAGAAACCTTTGGGTCTGACTTTGATTTTGATTTTTAAAAGAGTAGAGATTAAAGATTAAAAAGAAGATAATTGCTCTGCAGAGCTGTATTCTTTACTGTAAAATCATAAAGCATTTTAAAAGGAAAAAAAAGACCAATTTAGTATATATATAATATATTGTTCTGTGCTATTTATTGTGATATGATAATAAAATAGGATCATAACATTGGGATTTGGAGTGGGCTACAAATAGAAGAGTAATTTAAGTAAAAGTATGGTATGAAACTATCCAGGCTCACATCATGTCATAGCCTGCACAGTGCCTCGCCTACAGCTGCGGCACAGTAGTGAGGAAGCTTTCCAACTCTCACACAGGAAAAATCATTTGGAAGTTCACCCTTGTATCATTTCATCTCAGTTTACTGGCTGAACTTCCTGTTGACTCTTGTACTTCCTCTCCCTCTTTGATAAGAAAGTTGGGTAGACCCACTGCAGCGAGTATAGTATAAATTGTATGATAGCAAAGTCATGCCAACTTGAAACTGTCAAATGATCAGACTTAGGAAAATAAATATGGAAATATTCTCTCTTTGTCTGTGAGACATCTTTCTGCTGATGTTTGGTTTAGATGAATTTGTGTGTGTGTTTGTGTGTGCCCTGATTCTTTGTATTTTGTGTGTGTGTTTCTCTTTTGGCTCGTGCTGTAATATAGTATGTGTGTGTGATATCATAGCCTGGAGGAATATAAAGTTGACTCAGGGCCATTTCTGGCCAAGAAGGGTTCATCCTTGTACAGAGTTCCATTGTTTACTTGTAAGTTTTCAAGAAGAGCAAATTGTTTTGCCTGTTCTGAGTCTTAAATCACATATACTGAATCTAACAGTGTGCTGCAGTCAGGCTCTGCTGTTTAAGTGGTGATTCATTGCTGGTGGTCCAGAGAGGTTGATCTGCATGTGATGAGAAAACAAAAAAAAGACTGGCATTCAGCAATTTTGTTGCCCTGTCATGATTAAAATCAGACTTAACTCCCCTACAGTGTTGAGTAGTTGTTGAACTGCCTTCTTTAAGCATGTGCACTGCAGTTTGTGCTCCATTTTTTTATGGCTGGGTGCCAGGTTTACCTAGCCTGAACTCTTTGCCCTCCTCTCCCCTCTTCTAAAAGAGGAGGGAGAGAGAAATAAAACGCATTCCAGGCAGTGTTCATTTGTCAACCCACTCTTTGAGCAACAATAAACAAAAGAGAGCAAGAGGCAGAAACATATTTTAACAATGCCCACTTGTTCATGCATCTCCACCTTTAAGGACATAAACCACAGCTTTGGCTTAATTGTAAGCACATTGCCACAACAAACATTGATTCTGAATGTATATATTCCCCATCGTCCCTCCATCTTTGTATATTTACATATTCCCTCTGACTTCTCTTTCTAGGACACAAACACAGACATAAGAGACACAAGTCTAAAAGAAGACAAGTGGCTGGCGTGCCCACCATATCCAACACAGCCCCTGTGGTCAGTGCTGGTATATTCAATGACGTGGAGTCACTGAGTGCCAGCCTGGTTAGCGATCCTTTGCTCAGATCATCAGAGAGCGGCAGTGCTAGCACTCGACCATCAAATGATAGCAGCGGTGACTCAGGACCTCACAGGAGATCAAAGCGCTTCCTCTCCTACCCGCGCTTCGTTGAAGTCATGCTGGTGGCCGACAGCAAAATGGTGGAACATCACGGCAGCAACCTACAGCACTACATACTGACATTGATGTCCATAGTAAGTTTTGTTCTGTTCTGTCAAATGTCTTCATGGCTGCAAGGGGAGAATGTTTGGTTGCGGGCTGGGAGATAGAAGTGTGCTCATGTGTCTGTATTCCATGCACATATGGACAGTAAGTAGCAACATGTGTGCATATTTGTGCACCAAGTGTATGTACAGTACCTGTTCTGCTGGGCTGTTCTTGCTACTAGTCAGTCAGCCAGCCTTTGGAGGAGGGCCGTGGGAGGAAAAAGGGCAGCCTAGGGCAGGGGTAAACACCACTTTCAAACGGCCAGGGGGAAGAGAGGGCAGCTTGAGGTAGAGCCTGCCTGACAGCTTTGATGAATGTTAAAAATAAGCTCAGGTATGTCACATAGACCACATATTCTCAGCCACTTCAAATACCAGCTTCTGCAGGCGCCTGGGGCTGACAGTCCTCAGGGGGAGGCTGAGATGACCTATATTCTGATCTTGGCAAAAGCTGACTTCTCCACAGGGGCTCAGGCCATTATCAACTTGATATTCCAATCAACAAAATTCCCCACCACATGCTTGAAAGTACAGGAAGACAGTCAATGACAGACAATACACTTGGTTACATTTAATTTGTCCATGAAAATATTGTCACATATCGATACTGATTTTAAAACTAGCCTTATCTTAAAAATGTTTGATTAAGAATTCATGTTTTGTCTCCTCCACTCAGGTATCTTCCATCTACAAGGACCCCAGCATTGGCAACTTGATTAACATTGTGATTGTTAAGTTAGTCATCATCAACAACGAGCTGGTAAGACTGCCATATTTGTTTTAATCAACATACTTGCACACTTGCATAAGTATGTGGTGTACATATTTCATACTTCAAATCGTGCCTTTGATTATTTCTCTTATCAGGAGGGTCCGGTCATTTCATTTAATGCACAGACCACTTTAAAGAACTTCTGCATTTGGCAGCAGAGCCAGAACATCCTGGATGATAACCACCATTCCCATCACGACACTGCCATCCTAATCACCAGGTGCAAGAGAAATGTCAAGTCAATCAAGTTCTTACAGTACATAGATTTGTAGGGTTTTAAATCAACCAAATATCTCTATGGATCAAGTAACATTGTAATAAGTATAAATTATTGGAGAATCAGTTGCATCAAAGGCAAAGGTCAAATGAGGTCCAGATGCCTGATGAATGGAACTGCTGAAATTAGCCTTAATTGGGAGGATCCCCTGAGGTTGGGGAAGTAATCTTCTCTAGTACAGTTTCATTGATTGTGACCTATTATTTGTGTCTTCACCACAGGCAGGACATCTGCAGAGCAAGGGATAAGTGTGACACCTTGGGTATGTGTTTGAAAAGTACACTTATAATCATAAACTAATGTACTGTACTTCACAGTGTAGATGATGATATGATCAATGGTGTTACTTGGGAAAACTGAAGTGGGCTTCTTATTTCTTGTTTTTAAGGACTTGCAGAGTTGGGGACAGTGTGTGATCCATACAGGAGCTGCAGCATCAGTGAGGACAATGGACTTAGCACTGCATTCACCATTGCCCATGAACTTGGCCATGTGTAAGCACAACACAGTTTCCACTGACTACTTATCTCAAGTAATGTCATGAGCTTCAAAGGTCTTTCTAGGAATCCGCACATGCCTTACCAGCAGATTGGTATCGTGGATTCTGGCCTATTTGGACAATGCACCATTCACCTTGAGCGAAATGTCAAGAGGGTTTGAAAATTGGATTCTCAGAGCTTAAGCAAAAACACTGGTTTCTAGCCATGCTGCTTCAGCAAACCTGGCATTAACCAACATCTTCAGTCAGCCTGGGCCGGGGGAGCGGGAAGGGGTTAGCCTTCTACGGTGGAGACTGTTACAGACTTTAATAGCCCTCATCATCTCTAACAAATGCTCCTTCTAACCACTAAACAAAAGGTGGGATTGTTCAAGTCCACGTTTATCCGCATCAAGCGGTGACAACATGCTTGATGACTACTTAGCCCCAGAGCTCAGTGTTACATGGTACCTGTCAGGTGGGGAGCTGAGTAGCTCAGAGGGAGGGCGCTGGCCAGTGTGGTGCTGTACCTGTCTACCACCAACCTGGCTCTAACTTGTTCACTCTGCAGGAGCTTGAATGTTTTTCTTATGCTGACTGTGCTCGCTGTGGTGTGTCTATTGCAGAGTGTTCATATAATTTAATATTGTGCTGGTGTCCTTCCAACTCCCCACAGGCTACAAATGCTCTGCGTTATTTTCAACTGCAGTGGTGAATGTTTCCCAAAGCCAATAACACAATGACAGAGGAACTGTAGAATGACTGCTTAGATTGTTTTTCAATTGGACTCTTGTCTATGTTGGTTTTAGAGACTCTAACAAATTAAAACTTTTAAGCCCCAGCCAGAAGCAATACAGCAGTATTCATCACTGTAATACTGGCTATTTTACATTTAGCTCTGACGAACAGTCTCACAGAGCTGTGCATCTGCGTGACATAAACTGCAACCAGCAGAATTATTACAAGGAAAAGGAAAGCAAGACACGATCAGTCTTCCGTACTTCTCTTGTTAATGTTTGTTGTTGTTAATGTTTTTTTTTTTGCTTTCTTTGTTAGGTTCAACATGCCTCATGACGACAGTAATAAGTGTAAGGAGGATGGAGTTAAGATTCAACAACATGTGATGGCTCCCACACTTAACTACAACACAAACCCTTGGATGTGGTCCAAGTGTAGCAGGAAGTACATCACAGAGTTCCTCGAGTATGTCACACTCTTTTCTTCAGGATTTTTCCAAACATGCATGAGCAACCCAAACAGCGTGAAATGAAATAGAATATGCAGTAGTAGATTTGAGTAAAATGAACATTTAGATTTTAACTGCACTGCGCACACGCACTGTGACTGTAGACCTAGTGTAAAAGCATGCTGAATCAAGTTTTTTCCACTGGCAGCGGGAGCCAGAAGTACTTTTAGGCTTTAATGCAAATAAACTGTCATCATCTCTCAGGGCTCTTGCAGCCTCTAGTCTCTCCCTCTTGCAAAGGCTCCCCAACTAACTGAGAAAGACCAGGGAGCTCCTACTGTAGGACAGAATCGATGAGATAATATCTGGCAACTATCAGACACACAACTATCTTCTAAGTTCTCCCTGCAGCCCCAGCTCCTGAGATCACCACTACTTATTGCATATAGCTGACTGAGTATAAACAAGTCTGTCAAGACACTGAGCAGGCTGTGTGTACAGTAGGGGTTCTATATATGTACAGAAAAATCACCTCTCCAGCTGTACTGAGTGTGTTTTCTGTCTGTTTGTGTCTCTTGTTTTCCCCTTTTTTCTTTAAGTCATTTTATTTTTATTTCTTAATAGCACAGGATATGGTGAATGCTTGCTGGACGAGCCTGTTTCTAGGCCGTACAGTCTCTCGCAGCAGCTGCCTGGACGGATATACAATGTCAATAAACAGTGTGAATTGATATTTGGGCCGGGAACGCAGGTGTGCCCTTATATGGTAAGTGGAGTCAGTGTGCAAATCTAAACTGTCATGTTGCACATGTGGGTCTTTGAGGGAAACCTCTTGTGTTATGATCTTTTACTGCAGAGGTTCCCAGCTGAATTTAAAGCCTTTAAAGTCACACAATATAGTTCTTTTCTGATATGCGAGTAAATAAAAACAAATTTTCTGAATGTGATAAGATATTTCTACATCCCTGAATTCTCTTGTTAACTCCATAAACCATGAATATGAGTAAAGGTGGAATCAGACTTGATTTATCACATTAAACCCTACAGCTTTATCTTATTAGATTTCAAATGAACACTGCAGAAATATGTGTTGCACCCATAAGCACTGTAGAATACTTCTCTTGACTCATGTTTTGCACCCAGACAGAAAGGTCACATAAGGCACTGAGAAACACCTGGCAAATGAGATGGATGATACAGCAAACTTACTGGTTATAGTGTTTCATAATGTGTGAATTAATTGGATCTCTGCCTAAGGGTATCCATATATTAACAGAGTTGTTTACAGTGTGATTATGTAACATGATATGTCTGTAACCCTGTCTTGCTCTGTTTGCATACTTTCTTTTTTTTGCTTTCTAAACCTCACTGTTAAAACTGTGTGTATGTGTCCATGTGTGTTTGTGTTTCTCAGACTCAGTGTCGGAGGCTGTGGTGCACCAGTCCAGAGGGCGCCCAGCGGGGCTGCAGGACCCAGCACATGCCGTGGGCAGATGGCACTGACTGCTCTCCTGGGAAGGTGAGGCTTGAGTGATGCTTAGCACTGTGTAAAGGATTATTGGTAAGAGTAGTAAAACGTGTCATGAGTAAAAATTAAGACATGCAAGACAGTTTCATTAAATTAAAAAGTTTGGGATGAACGTGTAAAAGGGAAAAACATATGAAGCGATTTAGCTCTCCATGGGATTGCCACATTTTAATCCATTGCATTAGGGTTTAATACTCAGATGGTTCTGTGTTATGATCTGACAATCCTCGCGGCGTTTCCTTGTTTTGATCTTACAATTTTTCCAGTGACTAATGACCATGAAATTATTCACAGGCTTTATAATCTAGAACACAAAATGACAAAAGAAAACAAGTGTCCAAAAACTTGACAATAATAAACTCCCCATCGACATGTGTAAACTCTAGTAATTGAACATGGCTGGCATGTGAGTAGGTGGTGTAAAGTTGTAAATGATGGAGGTTTCTTCATGACTGTCTTAGTTTAGCTTTTAATTAGGACTTTCTCACTAAGCCCTCGCTTCCTGCCACTAAGACTGAAAGAACATTAAGGCCACACAAAGTCCAAAGACACACAGATACACACACACACACCCACGTTTACACCAACCTCCCATACCATGCCATGCAAGAGGAGACCACACTAAACACATGAACTGGAGTCTGTTTATTGAACAGTGTAAGATTATCCTCCTGTTATGTGCTGAGATATATTTATCGACTATGTGCGTGACGTTTCCTTGTCTTCTGCCCAGTCAAACCTAGCCGTGAAATGTCTTTTTTTTTTTTTTTTGGTTCCCTTTCTTTCCATTTGCTTCACTGTATAATTTCTCCCAGATTAGCATCAAAGCACAAGAGAGCAGATAGATGTGTTGCCAGTTCCGTGGATAAGATTTCATGTGCTCACTCTGTTCCTCTCCCTTTTTGACTTTTTCCTTCTTCTTTGCTCTCTTCGTTCTTCTGACTTCATGACTTCTGTCTTTTGTTTCTCTCTCTAATTGCAGCACTGCAAACACGGCCTGTGTATACCCAAGGAGCATGATGCCACACCTGTAGAGGGGGCATGGGGAGTTTGGAGTCCTTTTGGTACATGTTCGCGGACATGTGGCGGGGGCATCAAGATTGCTGTGCGCGAATGCAACCGACCTGTGTGAGCAGTCCGTCTCTTTGTAGTCACGCATGCTTAGTGGACCTTGTCTCCATCTTAGCTGCCAAAGTCAATGTTCCATAGATCAGTCTCCTTAAGGGAATTCTTTCCATAGCTAGTGTTCATCAAGACAGGCCCTCTTATGGCAGATCTTCTGGGGTTGTTTGCTGATAAAAAAACAACAACAAAAAAAAAACAGAGATCGCCTTGAATGTTGTCTTTTCATTCTGTTTTAAGACACAGATTGAACCAGTAAACACTGCCAATCACATACTGGATAGTGAGGTGAAGAGAGTGGGCAGATAGCTGCATGTTTATATCTGTAGGGGATGCTTACCAAAGCATCCACTTATTCAAATATTTCTTAATTAGACCAACGATTAGTCCATTCATGTCATCGCTCTTGCTTCCAGGCCCAGGAACGGAGGAATGTATTGTGTGGGTCGCCGAATGAAGTTTCGTTCCTGCAACTCTGAGCCCTGCTCCAAGCAGAAGAAAGACTTCAGAGAGGAGCAATGCGCTGCTTTCGATGGCAGGCACTTCAACATCAACGGTCTACCTCCTAACGTTCGCTGGGTGCCCAAGTACAGCGGAAGTGAGAGTTCTCCCTTCAGTCACATACATCCTGCTTAAAACCGTTTGTCAACGCAGTTTCACTTGATTTCTCCTGGTATTAAGTTTTTTTTCTCTTTGTCTCTTCTCTCAGTCCTGATGAAGGACAGGTGTAAGCTGTTCTGCAGGGTGGCAGGCAGCACGGCCTACTATCAGCTCAGGGACAGGGTCATTGATGGCACACCATGTGGACCCGATACCAACGACATCTGTGTCCAGGGCCTGTGCAGGGTAATTGTCCTACTCTTAACTTTAGAATACTTAAAATCTTCTCATCTTCACTTAAAATGCATCTTGGAGTTACTGTGTGGAGTGGATATAATCCCATCGTAACAGCAAACATTTTCAGAAAGCATTTCAATCCTTTGTCAAGCCTGTGTTTATTGCCCCAAACCTGTGACAGATAGAGTTGTAGTTTGAAAGCTTGATTACTAACATACCATGCACATCAATGCTGCTTGAAAGAAGCAGTGGGCTGCTATGTGTACACTTGAAACCACACACAGTGTTTTGGTTAGATTGTGGTTCAGTAAGTTGCCTTCCTGGCCTTGTCAAGTGGATTTTTATCCATGCTGTGGCACTAAAGTTCAACTCTTCATCCTTTATAGAAAATCCAAAATGTCTATTGCCACAGCCAATTACAAGCAGAGCAGCTCATGTCATTTCCAGTGTGGTTTTTTGAAGGAAATTTATTTCAGATGGGTGCCAGTGATACACTACAACTCAATTCTTGTGCAACTATTTTAAGGGTCACTAGGTTCTTTCTTCCATGAACATCAAGATATAAACAAGTAATGGCCAGATGAATGAAAACGTGTTAATGATTTGAACCTTTGCCAACTAAAGAGCGGATAAAGTATTTTTTTATTTTAAGGGTCACTAGGTTCTTTCTTCCATGAACATCAAGATATAAACAAGTAATGGCCAGATGAATGAAAACGTGTTAATGATTTGAACTTTTGTCAACTAAAGAGCGGATAAAGTATTTTTAATTTTCTTTTGAAAAATCACTTTCCTGTTCCCACTGCATTATAATATCATCTACCACCCTTCTTTCTCATCTCTATCCTCCATCCAATCTTTCAAGCTTCTCTTCCACTTTCCTTCATTTTGTCACTTTCATACTACTACCATTTATATAACTGCTGGCATTTTATTTATTTTTTTGTTTATCCCTCCATTTACCTCGTTATTGAGCAGCAAGCGGGCTGTGACCACGTACTGAACTCTAAAGCCAGGAGGGACAAGTGCGGCGTGTGTGGAGGCGACAACTCTTCCTGCAAAACTGTGGCAGGCACCTTCAACATTGTCCGCTACGGTGAGATACAGCCTCTTTCATTACACTGTTATTTCAGCAGCAGCTCTTGTTATATGGCTTCAGCATATTTTTACATGTTCTTAGTTGTCAGAATGAATAGCACTGAGGCTCGTTTGTTAACATAGGCACAGAACTGACTATACTAATGATCCAAACTCACTACTCATGCCATTTGCAGGCTATAATGAAGTAGTGCGAATACCCAGTGGTGCTACAAATATAGATGTGCGTCAACACAGCTACTCAGGGAAACCAGAGGATGACAACTACCTCGGTAAGACGTAAAACATTTTGTTTGAAAGAAACTACTGTTAGTGTTTGCAGTCCTCGTAATTGTGTTTCCTGTGTTTGTTTGCCTGCTTGTCTATCTGAATGAGTGTTCAGCTTTTAGTGTAAAGTCATCTACGGAAAAAAAATAAGGAGTTGGCATATAGTGTGCATGCTAACATTTTAATGAGCCAGATCTAGCCCTGTGGGTACCATTCCAGCAAGGTCAGTTGTTTTTTTACGCATTTGTGTTGCAGTTTGTGCGTGCAGGTGTGTGTTTCTTTGGTTTTGAAATGGGTTGCTTTGTCAGCTCTTCATGTTCATGTCTTGTTGGCACAAACGTGCCAATACCTGAGCTCAGATAGCCCTCTAGCTATCATTCCATCAAGGTCAACAAGTGGGTGTCTGCATGCGTAGTATGTAAATGTAAATTGTTTTTCTTTTATTAAGTGCATGTGTTTGTTTGTGTGTATGTTTGGTTATATGCCATGCAAACATCTGTACATGATTTTTCAGTTGTCACCCTTTATTGTGTGTGTGTGTGTGTGTGTGTGTGTGTGTGTGTGTGTGTGTGTGTATTTATATGTATTTGTGTACTGGCACAATCACTAGGGGTCCAAAGTGGAGATGATTTTTTTCTGGAATGAGTCCCACTTTCCACGTTATATCATATTAGTGTAATGTGTGAAATGGCAAGGAAAGTAAAGGCAGGAAATTAGCTCCATAATCGCATTAGGCTGAACGAGTGCAGCAGACTGGCTGTTAAACAGAACAGGATGCCCCTGGATGGGACTTCTCCAGGAATAGAGGATTATTTTTTCCCCAATAAGGCTTCATTGCTGCCAACTCCATTTGCCTTACTGTAAATGAAGGCGTTAGCCACAGTGTTACTAAGCTGCCCTGTCACATGCAAAAACACGCTGCTCTTTTATTTTCTTTAGCTAATTTCTTATTAACTAAAGAAAACAAAGTCATTAATTCCATAAAACCTTTTATTTCAGCATTTTTTCTGCAGTGTTGTGCCAGTTAAGCAAAGACAGTTTCTTATATCAAGTATCGCTTATTCTGGCTCTCTGTATAATTGAGTGGTATTTTCTGTCTCCCTGCAGCCATATCAAATAGCCGTGGAGAGTTCCTGCTAAATGGAGAGTTTGTGGTCAGCATGTTCAAAAGGGAAATCAAAGTAGGAAATGCCATCATTGAGTACAGTGGCTCTGACCATGTCATTGAGAGGGTCAACTGTACTGACCGCATCGAAGAAGAGATCATTGTCCAGGTAAGCTCTCCTTATCATATATGTAGAAACCATATTTATCCGTTTGTAGAAATCATATTTATTCCACCACCTGCACCATTGCACGATCACCAGTTGTTTATCCAGTCTACAAATGTCTGTAGATAGATACTCATGTCCATATATATCTATGTTTATGCAAATATATGTACATTTTAAATATGTATAGAGTTATTTTATGTTTTTATGTATGTTTGCGCCTACCTGTCATGTCCCTTGTCTTTTAAACTGTACTTATGTCTATAACTGTATGTACAGTTGTACGTATGTGCAATTGAGAGAAAAGTAAACCGAGTCAAATTCCTCGTGTGTGTACACACACCTGGCCAGTAAAGCAATTCTGATTCTTTTTTCTGGTATGCAGGAGATGCAAAGCTAGGCTGGTTTATAATCAGTGCGCATGAGTGAAACTTATGCCACTTAAAATATATTTGAATGCAAGGACTCTACAGGCTTGACCTCCCCAGGTTTTTACTTTGGAAGATGTCGACTATGGACAATGATATGAAAAACCATAAACTTACTGCATATCACATTGTCTGCATTTTTGCCAGGTGCTGTCTGTGGGGAACCTTTACAACCCAGATGTCAGGTACTCCTTTAACATCCCCATAGAGGACAAACCTCAGCAGTTCTTCTGGGATGCCTATGGGCCCTGGCAGGAGTGCAGCCGTCTATGCCAAGGTGAGGGGGAGGCACAAAGGGTTGACACAGTGAGTTGATGGGAGTGGTCAATGATAAATGGTGTGGTGAGAGTAAAGATGAGACGGAACAGAGAGAGGAGACATGGGAACCACTGTGCCGGAGGCATAGGAGAGAGGATTGTCTGGCTAAACTTGACAGGTTCATGCTAGACATATAGGTTTGGAACAAGTGATTAAAGTTAGCCCTCATAGTATGCTGTGGCAGATTACCTTCTTTGGCATGACTGTAGATATGAGTATGTGGGTGTGCAGAGGCGGATTGCAGGTAAACTCGAAAACCTGTTATGTGTTATGACTCAAACATTTTTCATGAGAAGTTCTTTCTCTCGCTTTTTGACACTGCTCTGCTTGAAAAATCAACAACTCCGAAGAGAAACCAATGAGTTTACACAGCAGGATAAACAGCCAACATGTAATGCCTTCAGCACCTTTTGATTTTCTGATTTATACAGCTTTTCTGGCCGCCTGAGACACACCACACTCTCATAGCACTGAGCTGCAAAACTTGGTAACATAAGGTACTGATAGAGAATCTATTTCCTGGAGCTGCATGAGGTTTAAATCTCTCTCCCCTACTGTATAGTTGGTGCATTGTAATTCAGTGCAGCGATGTCAACACAAGAGCCAAGGTGAAGCACACACACATTGCTGCTGGTATTCACTGTGACCCTATGATGATCTACACTGTACTCCAGCAAGCTGTTGCGTCAACTCAGCTGACTAATTGCAGGATCTTACAGAGGCGAAGGCAGTGGAAGACCAAGAGTGAAAAGAGAAGGAGCAAAAAAAAAGTTTCCTCTATTTAAAAGATGAAATATTTCTTTAATATCCGTGCACATAAAGGTGGGGATCACTGGTGTAGCAATACATTTTGTTTGCTATCTGGTCCTTTTTGACTTTTTAAATGCATGTGCTTTACAAACTTGCATCATTGTGTCTTCATAGGAGAGCGCAAGCGGAAGATTCTCTGTAGCAGAGAGTCAGACAGGGTGGTGGTGTCAGACCAGAGGTGTCACGGTACAGCTAGACCTGCTGTCATCACTGAGTCCTGCAACACTGAATGTGAACTCAGGTTTGTAATGTATTACTTGTCAAGAACAAATCAACAAGTCTTCACTTCGTCATTTAAAAATACTGACAAGGATTTGCCTTGTTGCCCTTGATGTAGGTGGCATGTGGCCCGTAAGAGTGAGTGCACGGCCCAGTGTGGCCTGGGATATCGTACCCTGGAAATATATTGCGCCAAAATCAGCCGTACAGATGGCAAGACCCAGAAGGTTGATGACCGCTACTGTAGCGGTCAGCACAAACCTGATGATAAGGAAGGTTGCCATGGAGACTGTAACCCAGGTGGCTGGGAGTACTCGTCTTGGTCAGAGGTAAGATTGTCATAGGACGCGTGGGCTTTGTGTGTGAGGATAATCCAGATGTTTGTCAAAGTTTATCACAGGTTGTATATATGTGTTTACACTTGCTGATGTTCAAATGTTTGCGCTGCAGTGCTCCAAGAGCTGTGGCGGGGGCAACCGCCGTAGAGGGGCAGTGTGTCGAAAGGCAGCCGAGGCCGGTGGCGATGAGAGCAAATGCAGTCAAAGGGACAAGCTGACCGTCCAACCCTGCAATGAATTCCTCTGTCCACAATGGAAAACTGGTGACTGGTCTGAGGTCAGTTCAGCTCTAAACTGTATTTTCATTGTATCTTTTCATATAAAGGAAGACCAGTACGGTTTTTACCGGTCACATATAATGTTCCATATAAAAGAAGTGGTTTGATTAATGTGACGATACTATAAACACTGAATGTTAACATTAAAATATTTTTTTCATTTCCAATCATGCACACAGAAAGCACAATGAGAGGAATGATGGTATGTTATTTGTGTTTCTGTTAAGGTATACAGTTACATAAGACTTCTGCATATACATTTATCTTAGTGGATGGTGTCCCAGTGTTTATGTTGCTGGGTTAAGTCAATGTAAATAGTATAGTTTTAAGCCAACAGTGATGTGGGTCGAATCTAAAATCCCACTGTTGCCTGTGCATGTCTCAGCTTTAGGGAGCTACTCCCCTCCTTCCACTAAAGTTAGTGTTGGGAAATCTGTGATTGCAGGGTAAGATCTTACTTAACTGCTGTACAGTTTACACATAGTAGAGCGAGGTGCTCACAAAGCTTTGGGCTACATTCCAGGAATATTTCAGATCTCCCATGTGGTGCTGCTAAATACAAACACCTACTACACTGTATACATACGCACTGTATTCATCCATAAATAAACACTCTTGCCCTGTCTTTTGGTCCGTTCCAACCACCATTTATGTTCGTAATCTGCATATCCTGCTTTCCACAACACCGAGTCATCTTCCTCTGTCAACTGGAATTACAGGCTTATCGACTGGAAACCACCAGTGCTCATGTATACATATCTATCCCTAAACCCTGACATATTTTCTTTTCAGTGCCTTGTGACATGCGGGAAAGGCTATAAGCACCGTCAGACGTGGTGTCAGTTTGGTGAGGAACGTTTAGATGACCGCTTTTGTGGCTCATCTAAACCTGAGTCAGTGCAGACGTGCCAGCAGCAGGAGTGTGCCTCTTGGCAGGTCGGACCCTGGGGACAGGTGAGTCTTAAAATAGTGTATAGTATAGACTATAGGTTGGAAAAAAGTGATACAAAAAATCATTTGTGGGGGAAAGTGGGGAGAGGCTAACCCTAAATAACCATATATCCAGGGCCATACCTCTGTAATGTGTGATGGTAAATTTATATTCCAGAGCAGGCGAAACAGCAGATTATTCTGTCTGGTCTATGATTAGAAATTGCACTGTTAGTTTTATAGAGACATCAGGTATTGTTATCTTAAGACTTGCTTGTAAACTGCATGAGCTTCTGATATGAGTCCTCATATCAGAAAGTGAAAAATTTCCCAGGCATCTATTATAGATGGCTTGATTCACAGCCACTGCTTCACAAATGTAATAATATAGAGGTCTAATATAGAGGACACAGATAAGCTAAGCTCATAATTTAGCACTGTCCCCTTGTCTCTCGCTTGTTTTAGACACAGAGCACATCCCGGCAAAGAAATATACACAGGCTGTGGATGATCTGAACACAAAAGCACTATATAGGGTTATGCATACAGTATATTGTCTGTGTGCAGGCTCAGTCTCATTTGCGCGTGCGTACACAGAGAACTGAAAAAATGTGAGATATTTTTGTGCCCCCATCAGAGGATGTGCACACGTTAAGGTATATTTGAAGTTGTTTAATGAAGCGTGGTCAAATGGTAGTTGATGTTGCCGCCACACAAGTTTGACCCTGTTTCACTGGAGGCACTGAGGCAGAAGAGAGCGTAGGGTAGTACCCTCTGACTTGGCTACAGTGGGAAAAGTGCAATTTATATGAGCAAACGCTCCTCTTGTATTTGATGTTTGCGACTTCTATCTGCTTGAAACTTGAATGTTAGGATGTTTGTCAGGACAGTAGAGTGGCAAAGAACCTTTTTGTGCTAAACCTGGTTTAATTTTTTTGTGTATGAGCGTTGCTTTGTTGGCTCAGATGAACTGTCTGTTTTTTGCTTTCTTTCCTTGCCTCTTTCTCTGTTTTCTCTTTGGCTCACTGTAATGTTCCCCCACCACTTCTTTTTTCCCTCTATGAACCCAGTGCACTACCTCATGTGGGCCAGGCTACCAGATGCGAGCAGTGAAGTGTGTTGTTGGCTCTTATGGTGCTGTCATGGATGACACTGAATGTAATGCTGCCACCAGACCCACAGACACGCAGGTAAGGAAGACATCAGTCACTATCATATCTTCACTCACATTATCATACACTGAAGAGACACACACAAGCATGCTGTGGATTTCCACCTGGTCTCAATAATGCTGTGATTTAGTCTGGTTTAGAGTGAAAGACAGAAGTGGAGGTTGTACAGACCTCACTGTCCCCACACAGAGGCACACTCCCCACTCTCCCCAAAAGAAAGCACAAATGTTGCAGGATGACCTTACACTGTTATTCTTTAGAATACTCTTATCTGGATTGTGAAAGAGACAATGTCTGGCAGAAGTATTTATTCATCTTGTCTTCACTTCAAAACATCCCTGCTGTTTTTAGACACTTAAATACAGACTGAAATCAATCATAATTTCTAGAAATATTACAAAATACAATGCTGTGGATGCTCAAATTACTAATTTAAAGCAGGCTGGTTGAAAAATGACTGTACGGTTTTAAATCTGTTCCTATCGCTTCAACCCACTGATAATGCAGGCTGAGAAAAAGCTTTCTTTATCAGGTTTACATGTGTGTTTTGAGTGTGCCACACACACAAAGACACACAGAAACACCAAAGAAACCTATTTTGAGCTGAATGAGAGTTTTGTTTGGTCAGCGTGGGGCGTAAACCCATTTCAGAGGGCTGAGCATGCAGACTCAGTATGAGGCCCCCCTCTAGTCGCAGTGGCTCTTAATTCCGGTGCCTGGGCCGGCAGAGCCAGTGACCCTGAAGCAGTCGCCCCACCTCATTGTGATTTTAACCAGCGAGCCATGAAGTGGGCCACCAGGCCGACAGCCCCACCACCACCAGCCACCAAGCAGGGCTTAGAAAAAGAGGGAAAGATAGATGGATGGAGGTCTGAGTACAAGAAGGGGAGAGGTGGAGCCAAGAGATGCTTTGCTCGTCCACACTTAAAACAGATGAGTTGGGCTTATTATATGATTTGTAAAAGCCATAAATCATCATAAAATCTGTCATATGTTATCAGTTTATACATGTAAAATGTGAGTTTGACAGGAACCTTGCGTAGAGCTACTTTGCGCGGCCATGAGGACTATTTGCTTCCATTAGGAGGCCGAGTGTGGAATGTGGAGCCTGTTTAGAGCCTGTGCAACCTGATTAAGGCTCTCATTCCTAGAGACTGGAGGTCATAGGGCACCAGAGGGCATGGGGGAAAAAGAGGAAAGGGCGGAAGGTGAGGGACGAGGGGGTGGCTCAGGGGTGGAGTTTACAACCACGCCAGCATTGGCATTGGAGCCCTGAATACCACTCCACTATGACCTGTTATGACAGGGATCAGGGCTTTATGCTGAGTGGCTTACTGCCACAATCCATAGTTTGAACTGACCGGGGGACCCTTTTAATGTTGTTTTGGTAAGGTGGGGGGAAAGGGTTGATGGGAAACACAACTACTCTCAAACGCAGAGCTGAAGGAATATAGTTTAAGTTGTTTATGACTGTCCCATGTCAGAGGAATTCTCTCTGATATTCATGGTATTTTGCGGTCAGGGACAGATGTTGTTACAGTATATTCATTTTGTTAAGCACTGCATGAATGGGTGTATGTGGCCTCCCTTCCACAGGACTGTGAACTGGCCCAGTGTCCCAGCAGCCACCCTGTTCCCCCAGGGACCAAAGTCCCCTCCAACCAGGGCCACAAAACTCAGTGGCGGTTTGGTTCCTGGACCCAGGTTGGTTGTACTGTTACATCTTCAGTCTCTTGAGTCTTTATGTTTTTTTCAAGCTACATAACCTTTATCCTCTGCACAACAGTGTAGTGCGAGCTGTGGTAAAGGGACACGGATGCGTTATGTGAGTTGCCGTGACAACCAGGGTGGTGTGGCAGAGGAGTTGGCGTGTGCTCACCTACCAAAACCCCCTGCCAGAGAAGTGTGCTCAGTTGTGGCCTGCGGACAATGGAAAGTGCTGGAATGGACAGCGGTAAGAAAATCACCCGTCATCACCCTTTATGGAGTTATATCTGACACAGGTGTCAAACACTATCTCAGAATTACAGTGTTAGACATCTGCACCTTCATTTATATAAGCACACCCAATTTTATGAGTTTCAGATAAGTGGAAATTTGGAAAAGAGATTTCCTGCAGATCTGCATCTCATTATAAAGACAGACAGCACGGTTGATTAACCGAAATTGCTTGCCATCAATATTACTGTCCAGATGTTTTTCTTCCTGCAACGTTTATTTATTTCAGTGGACTCATGTGGACGCATGATTTTTCACCTACATTCACAATTAGTGTCTGCACACTCGACGTAGATGTTTGTGTGAGTAAAGATGTGGAGACAGGGTGGAAGCTGGAAGGCAAGTGTGTATCAAGGCCTGGAGGAGAGCTGGCTAGCAGTAGAAGTGTGTGTCTGTGTATGTGTGTGAGAGAGAAAGAGAGAGAGAGAGAGAGAGAATTGATGTTTTTGACACTGGGCGATGCAAGGGGCTGCAGTGAGGGGCTCCAGTCTTGTTTACAGATGTTTCTCATCAAAGTCCTGGTGATACAGTACAGCCAGACTGCAGGTCTGGTCACCATATACACACACACATGTATGCACACCCACACATGGATCACCAAGCCAAAGACACTCATTGACCCCCACAAAAGGAAGTAGTTCATCCCAAGGCCAAAAAAAGATTTCAGAGTCCTATCCCAGCCCCACATGCACATGCATTTTACTAACCCAAAGCAAAATGGCTTTCTTAATCCTGCAGTGACAGAACACTCTGAGTATGACTGAGTGATATGAGTTTTGTTATTGTTCTCAGGGTCTCTACAGCCTACAGTGTGCTCTCCAACAGCTTCATTTAGAATCACATCATATACATCGATATATATAAAATGCAAAATATTAACATATCTAAAGTCATGTGAGATCCATAACATTGTGACAGAGCACTACAAACCTCTGGACAGTGTAATTTCAGCCAAGGTTTCAGGGTAGACAGCTGCTGCAGAAGTATAATAGATCACCTTATGAAAGACAGGAGGAGGAGGAGCTGAGACACCATTAGTGCTTGGCAGAAGATCTGCCTTGTATTATTTTCCGAAATAGAACAATGTGTACTTGGGTCCTTTAAGGATATACAGCACAGTTATCCAGTACCAGAGCCTTTTTCCTTGTGCCATGTTTAACTGGAATGAGAGCTGCATCTGTATCATGAACAACACCAATTCAAGCTTGCTTTCAGTTGGTATTGGACCGTGGCAAGGATTGGCCTTACTGGGGAGTATGTAGTTGACACAGTTCTGCTGGTTGCCATTAGTTTTGGCCTTCAACTGGCCTTGAGGTTGGTTTCAAATGGTGTGTCAGCTGGAAATGAACTCAGTAACTGTTATACTGTTTAACTAGTTGCTGCCCCCCAGTGAAATTGTTTAAGTGTCTTGGGATCTAGAGATCTACAGCTGAGCTGAGCCTGAAAACGAAATTCACCTGAGTGTCCCCTGTGATTACAAAATACAAATACACTTGGCTGAAATGAGTTTCTTTTGTTATATCAATATTGGATACGTATGATGAAGGGAAGTAAGGGAGATAAAGAAAGCTAGTAAGAAAGAGAAAGAAAATATAAGCAAATCTCAAAATAAATCACATACAGATTGTATACCTCATTTATACCAATGTCAGGTTGGTATGGCAGGCTTTGCATATGAGCATATGCATTTATACCCATCACTGATTTTTTCCACTGTTTGTGTTTTCAGTGCTCAGTAACCTGTGGCCAGGGGAAGACGATGCGGCAAGTACTGTGCGTCAACTTCAGCGACCAAGAAGTGAATGTTAGTGAGTGTGACCCAGACGATCGTCCTAACACAGAGCAGGACTGTGCTATGTCTCAATGCCCGTCCCGCTCCAGCGAATCCCGACCTTTCCCGTCCTCACCAAATGCCAACGCCAGGAACAACCTGCCCCGTAGCCAATCCCACCAATGGCGGACTGGACCCTGGGGCGCGGTGAGACATCCTACACACAGCAGCATCACATCACAGTGGTCAATAAACCATTTATGTGGTGCTGCTCCTTTGACGCACACAATTGCGTCATGTCAGTTTTCTTTTGTTAGAGAGCTAGCTGTCGTAACTTTCTCTCTGGTACTGCAACAGTAAAAAAAAAAAAAAAGCATCAGAGAAATGCTGTATCCTTGGAAAGTCAGACTGCAGTCTTACAACTTTTCATGTTTTGAGCCAACTGTTGTGTTTTATGTTGCCCTCTTTTGATCGAACCAATGGTTAGTATGCACATGATTAAAGAAATAGTTCAATATTTTAAGATCAATACCACTTTTATGTCAGTAAATATGAAGTGACAGCCAGTAGCTGGTTAGTTTTGGTAACAGATTAAACAAACATGTCAGGAATAACCGTTGTCCGTTGGACAGAGCCAGGCTGGCCATTTACTGGTTTCAGTGTTTGTGCTAAGCTAACAAGCTTCTGGTTGATGAGAATGGTATAGATCTAAATAAGCATAGTTCCCAGAACAAACACTTCATGAAGTGAGACTTAGCCGTTGTGATGTATCGCTGCAGGATAGAGTACCACAAAAGCCACAAGATGCCCCCCCCCCCAATGGATCTCTTTCTTCATTCAGTCTTTTCTCAAAAACTGGGTTAGTCATAATCTCTGTCCCAAAATATTTTTTCACTTTAAATAATTCCAGGAAGTAATGAAAGCTATTTCTGGTGACTCTTCCTGCCTCTGTTCTGAGGATGTGTATTTTAATATAGCAGCAGTCATGGTCAGTCATTTGACATGAGATCTCTTAAGCATTGTTCTCTGAATCTCTCTAAGTCTGGGTCCTTTGTGCAAACAGCACACATCCCATAGTACTGTACACATTGATCATTGTGTATTTAACCTACCAGGATCAAAGACACATAATGTCATTGTATCTAAATAAAACATAAAAAATATGCATTCATTTACACCTTTCCTCTGATTTGTGAGAACCATCTCTTTGACAGTATGCACTCTTTGCTCTCTGTTACAACAGTGCTCCAGCACATGTGCAGGAGGTTTCCAACGGCGTGTGGTAGTGTGCCAGGATGAGAACGGGTACCCTGCCAACAGCTGTGAAGATCGCACACGGCCCAGTGAGCAACGGTCCTGTGAGTCCGGGCCATGTCCACAGTGGATCTATGGCAACTGGGGAGAGGTAAGATACATACCCCTTTAAGACTTCTGCTTTACTGTTCATCACATTACAGCTTACTGTGGCTCTTAAGTCCCAATGACAGTTGATCATCTGGTTTTGAGAGAGAACTGTAAACTGTGGGATCCTCACTTGTGTTTGAATAATTACTTTGACTGGTGCAGAATTTGTGGTTTTAAAATGAGTTAGAAATGAGCTTAGCTGCTTCACACAAGAGACAGATGGCCCTAGTTTTTCTTTATACTCAAAAACCTTTTCCCCATACCGATTTGTAAAACACAACTTCTCCCCCTGCTGTCTTCAGTGCACCAAGCCATGTGGAGGTGGGATAAAGACGAGGCTGGTGGTGTGTCAGCGTCCAAACGGCGAGCGATTCAATGATCTGAGCTGCGAGATCCATGACAAGCCACCAGATCGTGAGCAGTGCAATACTCAGCCGTGCCCATCTAGTCCGCACTGGAGCACAGACCCATGGAGCTCGGTACGCTCATAAAAAATACTCTATACCTTGTTTTCAACCTCACATTTTTTCAGATACCTGTAGTCTTACGCTCTCACAAACAGTCTTAAAGGGACAGGATGACTATGGTGCTTTTGCACTAGAGAGATTACACTCCAACTTGTCTATTTTTACTTTTAACCCCCTCCACTTCCTGCTCCCTCTCTGGTGCCTGAGATTGGTCAATGTTTCTTCAAGACATTCGGAAAGTTAATTTCTGTTGCACTTAATGGCAAAGATATGCTAACTTGCAATATGCCAAACATGTACAACAGCCCACAATATTTCAGTGACAGCTGTGACCATAAGAACATTTTTTGTCAGTCCTAGTTACCATGAAACTGTTGTTGAGCCTTGTATTATTAGTATTTTAAAAATTCAGGATCACTTTGTATAACAATCAAAGTTAGTTTTGTAAAATATTGTTTTTAAAGATAATTTATTAAGATATTTTTTTCCTTTTTATCTTTTGTATATAACATTAACTTTAAAAAGTGATTTATTTTGTGTCTTAGCTCTTTGTATTCGCACATTTAGCCAATCGTTGTTCATATGCAAATACTGATGAATGTTTTTGTATATCAGGAATATACAGTACCTTTTCTTTTATTATCCAAAGAATGGCCCATACTCCCCAAATATGTGGTGCCACACAATGTAGCTGATGTTCTGTTATGAACATTAACAGCACCAACTTTTATAGGGCTGTGTACTATATATACATCTTGTACTATATACATATGAAATGGCTATTGTATCAAGAATTCAATTTGTCTCAAGGCACATGTGGTTTTTTTAGAGAAGTTACTAATCTTATTTAGACACTTTATTTTACAGTTTATGTATTTTACCAACTGCTATCAAACCAACAGTGGTGTTTCCCCAAAATGACACTGAAACATGAATATGTTGACCCAAAAGTTCCTGAAACGTCCAGTCTCAGTAGTAAACACCAGCAAACTGTAAAAAGTGTTTCACAAAGAGTTTGTGGTAATTAGAACTAACAGCCATTGTACTCCAGTTTGGCAGAGGGTTTTGACCCAGATTTCCGTAGTGTGGCCAAAACATTAGGTTTAAATCTCTCTGCTCCAAAGGTGCTTTGATATGAGTGTATTTATATTGTGTTAGTTAATGTTTTCTTTGTACAGTAAGTACTCGGAGTTGCTAAATATGCTATGCTCAACAATACCTCACTTGGAACAAAACACAACTCAACTAGCCATTAAACTATGATACCCTACACTACAGCGGTGCTTTAGCCAAACAAGGGAGATATAAGATATAAATATCAAAAATGAACCATCAGATTTTTGGTCAGTTAGCTGTTTATTGTGGCACGCTGCTTTTTGGTGCTGCCTTTTCTTTCTTTCTTTTACTTTTATTTCTTTCCATGAGCAGTTAGTTGATTGATCAGCTAAATGCAAAGTGTATCACACATTTGATGAAATATTATTGAATTGTCTTCAAACTCAACCTTTAAGAGAATTCGCTGTTAAAATGTCGTACTTTGAACACGTGATACCTGTGACCACAGGGGAAGTTAATAGTGTTTTGTATCCAGAGCTCTTACTCTGAGCCAACCTAATGTGTCTACCTCAGTCTCTGTTTTGATTGCCCCCCTGCCGTATCTTTCTCTCCCTTGCACTGGAGGGGCTTTGGCTGACTAAAATTAAGCATGAGTTGTTGAGGCTACCCTTTGCAGTTGATAGCCCTAAACACAGATGCAGGGTGTGTGTCATCTCCCACCTTGTAATGCTTACCATCCTGCTGTGGACAGTGTGAACTGATCCAGAATCTGTGATTAGGGGCAGCTTTTGTCTGCAGCCCACCCAGTTGACTCCTCCTGGTCATAAATGTCTGTTCTGACATCACACCTTATTTTAAGGGCCTGTTAACACAGCAGTATGTACTTTTTTTTTTTTTTTTACTACACTTCATTTACTAATGAGAACTATCACTCATAATGCCTCCCATATGTAAGATTGTAAGGCAGCCTAAAATCAAATCTAGCTTGAATCAGTGAAAGTAAAACACAGTATTAACATCAGCACATTAGCAGTACAGCTCAAACACCATACAAACAGGCTCTTGAAATAAGTATATTGTATGTCTCTTCACAAATGGCAGTATTCTGTAGTCTGTGTTTCAAGAACATTTCTGTACATTTATGTAATTACTTGTATTTATTGTTACTTCATTATAATGTTTTGTCAATATTTAATTTTTTATGGATTTGTTGGATTTCTGTTCATTTCCAGAAAAGGTTACGATTAAAGTGAAGTAGAGGTACTATCAAAGGCTTTTTTCATTCTTATTTGAACAAAACATTCTGGTAACTTCAGATTATGGCTCACAACGTACAGTGTAATTTTCCCCAATTGACAGTGTAGTGTATTATACAGTATGGTATACACTAAAGACATGAAGATACCTTCTGAGTGGCTGTTTCTCTAGCGTGAAAAAAAAGGAAATCCATATATAGATTCCCAGCAATATGATTTTACGTCTTGAGCTTAACATTGCCATCTATCAATTTGATTGTAAAAGACATGTACCTGTACAGTGATCATGTCTTTTCAAAATGGTACAGTGGTCCTTCTTTTAATTACTTATAATAGACAGAAGCTTTGTACAGCATTCAAACTTAAGGAAGCATTTTTTGAAACCAATAAAGTGAAGACCACATTATTCAAACTGCAAAAAGAAACTATTTGAAATGAGTTCATTTTCTATATGACATGTAAACATATTTAAAGTAAAATAGAGCCAATGAAAATGTAATATACTTCAATGTGTTGTCAAAAACCACGTTCTATCTCCATGACAGACTGCCATGAAATGATGATTACAATAATAAATATTTCTGTATATGAAATTCCCAGAGACAGTACAATACAAAATGCCATCATTCTTTTTAATCCCATTCCATTTTGTTTCTATTGAACTCTATAGACAGATCCCTGTCATCTCAACAAAACTCACACTAAATGGAATGGCTGTAACTGAAGAGTTATCTTACGTTTCCCTCTGCCTATATGTTAGCCAGCTGGTTAGCTATGATTGGTTCACATGATTGGATAATATAAAGCAATATTGCATGATGTGATGCACATTGTCCGGAAGCATATGTGGAGTTTTTATTTACAGTGCATTCGTTATACCATTTAACATAAATAATTTCCATACCCAAAAGACTCACAACTACAACAATATCAAGTTTGGATGCGTTGTCACATTGTGCATCCCTTTGCATCATTTTTTTTCTACAAAAAAATGTAATTCACTGTTAATTGGGACATTGCCATAATATAAGGCATTACCAACATTTTGTCACATGCTGTGTGCAGGCCAAAGTCACTTGCAAACTAAGAAAAATGAAATACATTTTTAAAGTGGTTGGCAAAATGGAGTGGTTGTCCAAAAAAAAGTCAAACAAAGATAACTGATCCAAGTACGAATTTCTAACAACAGTAATTGTGTTAATAGCCTTGCTGCTTGCAATATCGTAATCCTGCTGCGAAGCCCTATATTGAAATGTTTAACTCAAGATTACCAACTCCAGCTTTATGGTAATTACAGTGTGTTTGCGGATAAGGAAGTGTCCCATATTATTTGGTGTTTTACCTTTGACTTTGGTTAAAGATTTAAAAAGAGAGGCCTGGCGAATAGCTTATAAAGCAGTCCTCTCTGCCAGTCTATTCAACGGGGTGTTTTTCCTGAATGAAAAGGCACAAATCACTGAGCAATATCCTTGTTATTTTATGTGGTCAGGGCCTCTGCTGACCTCTTTGAGCGACCATGTTGTTAGGAGTTCAAAGCTCTTTCCATCGAACTAAATCTTTGTCCTGTGTGACAATGCCTCCCTATACCTCACATTTCATTTACTGTGTTCATTCACTCTTAATGCCTACGTTTTCTGGTGACGTGTGCTTGGCTATGAAGTTGCCAGTGCCCTTTGCCCCTGTCTGTCAGGGCTCTCTACTCTGGTCTAATGCAGATGATGACAGTGTACCAATGTTGGGGCCAGTGACAGTGACTCGATTGGGGGGGGGGGGTGGGGGTGTCAGGAAGACAATGCAGCGGTGTATTGGTGGGTCAAGGGTCATGTTTGATCTGAGGAGGGGCCCCTTACCGGTTGGTCCCATCACCATAGACAGACTTCTGGGAAATTGCTGTGATCCCAGAGCCGGGGGGGTTGGATGAAACTGAAACTTGAATAGGATTCCCAAACACTCTGCTGACAATGAAATGTGGTGTATTTAGGTTGGAGGGTGGGGGGTGGGACCTATTATGCTGACAGATGCTGTGCCTGTCTGGATTTTTAGAAAGTTGTACGATTAGAATAATTTTGTATTCACTCTTTGATGTGTTTAAAAGTAAACAGATCGGTGTGGTAATTCATTTCATTTTACTACACTGTTTTTCTATCTTACAAATTAATTACTTACTACAATTTGCACATCCACACACACACACACACACACACACTAACATCGATGCTATGGTGCTGGCCTGCCCATTGGGAACAACCTGGTTCAGTGTCTTTCCCAAGGACACTTCCACATGTGGATCGAACTACCAACCCCATGATTAGTGGACAACCCACTGCACCTCTGGCAAATAAAATGGATTCAAATAAAATTGTTTATATAGTGTATTTACTACGTGATGAAGTAGCAGGTTGGTGTGTGTCTGCGCAGCGATGTATTAGTGAACTGCTCTGGATAATAACAGCACCCCAGAGAACTTGTGGGCAAAGTTAATGAACCCTGCATGTGGGGGTTCATGTAGTGGTAAAGCACATGGTCTTTTAATGTGACCCATTTTCAAGGTATTCTGAGGGCATGGTACAACAGTAGGAAAGCCCTTGTAAAAAAAAGTGTAGAAAAACATTTGAGGAATGACCTGGTATTTTAACAGAAAGAGTATTTTAAATGCTTCGTTTTATGAATTTGACCCTTACTAGAAAGCCCAGTTTTCCTTGTGATGATCCAGTTACTCTGCACAGTGCATCTAAAACAAATGTGTCACCGTATATTGTGTTCTTGACAGGCAGTAGCATTAAAAATGACCCATGTTGTTGCAGTCACTGGTGGTATTTGATATCAGAACTGTCAGTGGTTTTATGACATGAACCATGAAGTCATTCTTCTTCTTTATGCTACAATTCATCACAGGAAGCACCACCCAAAAGACAAATAATCACCACAAGTCACTGTTATGTTTATTACAATGTAGTCACATCTGCACAAGAATCACACAATGCTGACTTGACGTGTCTTTATTGATTGAATAAAAAGACAATCTACTGACACTGCTGCGGTGACTTAATTCAAATAATACAAATCACACTTGCCCAGATTTTAAAAGGGGAATAAGCATTTTATTACCCCCTCCTTCCATGATGCCCCCCCCCACACACACACTTCCTCCTCCCCCCTGAATAAGGTGAGAGGTCACAGGCATGTTCCTATCTAGTACAGTCCCTTGCTGATCAGGACAGCAGCACACGCTGGGCCACGTACCCGTTCAACTCCGAGCCTGTCGCTTCTCATCCATCCCAGCATGCAACGCCCCCTTTGATTATCCGAGCACCACCCAGCCCCACTCCACTCCCTCTTGTGTGTGTGTTTGTGTGTGTGTGTCTGCCTGTCACTCTGAGTTAGACTTCCAGTGATTCGGTGAACCCGGAGGTGAAACTAACTGCTGCCGGGTTGATCGGGCACGCTTTGTCACTGGACAAGCTACCCATGTGCAAAATCAAACTGATGACAACTACCTGTTGAATAAATACTTGTTTTTAATTTAATTGTTTTTTTTTTTATCATGCAGATCCAATGGCAAATGTTGTACATCATGTCAATCCCAGTCAATGCCATTTGACTTAAATACTGCAGATATCACAATTTCACTGGTTTGGAGTGTGTACAGTTTTAACACAAAACATACCTTTGGATTTCAAATTAACTCCTTCATTCCTTTGACATTTTGCAGTGCTCAGTCGCCTGTGGAAAAGGGTTCAAATCCCGCAAAGTGAGCTGTGTGACTGGCTCTGGCCGACCGGTCCCTGAGGAGAGCTGCCACCCTCTGTCCCCCAAACCCAGCAAGCAGAGGCGCTGCCGAGGACGATGTCCCAAGTGGAAGACTGGCAACTGGGGAGAGGTAGGACTCTTTGACTCTGCTATAAAACACTCCTCTTCTCTAGTTCTCACACTGCCAGATGTGTTTTTTTTTTTCTCCCTTTCCACTTTAATACTTACCAGCTTGCTCGCAAATGTGTGCATGTGTGTGCAAACATATGCAGCTAAACCTGACTGTATTTACGCACCATGCTGAGCCACTAACTAAGGCAGGGTGCTTTTACACATCGCATGGTGGTTTGTCGGGTTGCAGCATAAACCTGGGTCAGCTAACAGGGATTTTGAGGTAGTTTATGCAGGCGCTGCGACTTCACAGTACAGTGACAGCAGGAGGGATGTGCACCACCTTTCTTTGATCTGAGCTTAACTGATGTCAAGTCCGGCCAGTGTAAATCTATGCCTGTCATCTATATTTTCTCTTCCTCTGGCCCTCACTTTTCTCTCCTCTCTGTCCCTTTTATCCTCCTTTTCACTGTTGCTCTTTCCTCCTCTGATCACTTTTTTTTTTCTTTCAAGCCCTTTTTCACTTCTTTCTTCCCTGCCTCCTGCCTCCCCAATGGGAACCACATGTTAGTCTTTTCTTTGAATGCCCTACTAAGGAGGCAGTCCACTAACGTCATCATGCCAGACACACCCACAACGTGCACCTGGGCTGCTGGAGAGCCTGTCTGAGATCACTTTTTCTTTTCCCCTCTTTACCCTCCATGTCTCTCTCATTCTTTGAATTCACCTCACTGGCCTAGAGTCCGTGCACAGAGCCACATCTGTGCTCCATACTTCAGAGAGGATGTGCGTCTGCTCTCAACAGCTGTGGAGCAGGACACATGCCAATAGAAAATGATACTCCACACAAAGCTCTTAGTCAAGTACAGCATGATTAGCCATAGTGCAGCAGGCTACCTAGTGGTTCAACTGCTGAAACTGCATGGCAGGTAATACAAAGTGAAATATATAAAGTTATATCGCATATGAATGGACATATAAGTCTTTCTCTCGCTCTGAAGCTGCTGAACCTCTGGAAAACATCCAGTTATCACCTCAGTTTGATCATCTGGAGATGTTTATTACTTCCTGCTCCCTTAACCTGCAAACATATGAGCAGTTATGACGGTGGTCTCTCTCATATACACATACACACACAAAACTCAAACATTGTATCAGTCATAACAGTCATACTTTTTTTTATCACCCAAAGCTGCATAAATGATCTATTATTGTAAATGTCTTACATAGTTCATTCATTACATTAGCATCCGTGCACTTTGTTTAGAATCATTGAAACCTTTCTAAAAGGAGAAAAGACACAAAATAGTTACAGTTAATATCATATCTGAAAGGAATATTTAAAAATATGCATTGCTTATAATATGTGACTGTTTCAGCCATCTGGGTTAAAGGGATCGTTTCAAAGTGGGGTTGTCTGAGGTATCAACATATAGTCCGTGTATTACCAGCGGCCAGTGCGCCTCTAGTCTGGAGAAGCAGACAGGGACCACAGCATAGAAGCAGAGCTAAGCACTGCTGTGGATTAAAATTATTCCTAAAGGTTATTCCTACACATAACCTACACTCTGCTGTGCACTGAAGCTCATTTTAGGATTATGTTGCAGCCCATTTTGAGGCTGCAAGCCTGGACCAAATTTAAAACTTGTCATTCTCCATTAGTCTCTTTGACAGAAACAAAACAAGAGAAAATAAGGTTCAGGTTGAAAAAATACCAAAGTTTTTTCTTCATTTTTTATGTGGCTAAAATGATCCTCTCCACAGCAGTACATAGCTCTGCTTCTGTGCCAGGATCTCTGTCTGCTACTCCAATCTGTTGTCTGTCTGCTGTCCACTGTAGGTAACACACCGACTATGGATAAATACCTCATGCAACCCCACTTCAAAAAACCCAAACTATCACTGTAACATCTGAGCAGATTTCACAGAGAGCAAAATTGATTCTTCATCCCTCTGTCCTTCTTTGTGTTTTCTGTAGAAATGTGTTCTGTATTACAGCAGAAAAGACACACTTCTATTAAAAACACTGCTGCTGTGCCTTCAACATACTGCACTTTGACTAAATCATCCACTCTCCAGGTTCCAACTTGGATTTCTCCACATTTCTGTAGAAAAACTTCAGTATTGATTAGTATTCATGCAAACTACATAACCTAAATATGAACATAGCTGCTTGGGTGCAGTACTGAATTCGATAAATGAGACAAATGGGAGCATAAGTTCTTGGAAAATGAAGAAAATCAAGGTGAAGGTATGCAAAGTGACATCTAGAGCAAAAATCAACAGCCACTATTAAGTAAAACATATAAATATAATGTGTAGAATGCATAATCTGTAATATAAATCGTGTTGTTTTGGTCAGGTATAATCCCCTTAGATAAATGCTTAGACTTTATACCACATAAAAATAAAACACCACATGTAACAAAATAAGGTTATTAAAGTCAGGCTCTAAAGCTCTTACCTGTCTTGTTTCTCAGTGTTCAGCGTCGTGTGGCGACGGCGTCCAGCAACGGGATGTGTTCTGCCAGGCTGGAGACAGACGGACCACGCTGGAGAGCGACTGCTCCCAGCGATCCAGACCGGCGTCAAGCCAGAGCTGCCGTGTCGCCGACTGCCCGTCTCGGTACCGGTGGAGAGAAGGAGTTTGGCAGACGGTAAACTGAGGAAGCTGAATGTGCCTGTACAGAGAAAACATTGTGACCAGCCTGCTAAAACAATGCATTTAACCGCTCTGTCTCTCGTCGGGCGAGGATGAATTTGCTCTGTCATATCTGGTGAAGTCGCTGGCTCAGTCGGAGGCCAGAGGGGAGGAGAGGAGCTGCTGTGTGGCCCAGATGAAAATCAGATGATCTTTTTTTTTTCTCTAAGGAACAAAGGCAAAGCCTGTTGTGAAATGGATAATTCCTGGCTTACAGCCGATTGGCTAATTCACTTTTTTTTTTTACAAGCAGTTGAAAAATCAAGTAAATGTGAGACAAGTAGAGGCACCTGTGAGGCATGACTTAATTATCTAAACTTTAACTTAAAGGTTAGATAATTAAGTCATTTTTTAAAAATGGTTCTTTTCTCACTGGTTTGAAGTAGGCAGGTCTGAAGCAGGCATGTTATGTCCCATACAACTATGCACCAATCAGGATTTAGCAACATCTGAATTTCAATTCAAAAGTTTGGACTTGACTGTCGGTTAATATTGATCAAATCACACCCACACATGAAGCAGATGAGCTGAGGTTTTGACTTTAAACTCATAATAATAATAATAGTGATAATGTTAGTAAAAAGAACCTAAATAGTGAAAATAGAGTATGAATACTGCTGAATTCTGTGAGACAGAGACTTTTTGCTCAATATAAAACTGCCATCATGCCAAAGCTTCTTTTAATGGTTGCATTCCTGCTGAGTAACATTCAGCAATCTAGGCTAGAGGCCACAGATCCTTGTTGAGAGCTGAGATTATTAGAAGAGGCAGCTACAGCTGGAGGTTCTTCTTCACTGTTCAAGTGATGTTGAATCTGGGTCAATGACCAGCATGAAATGTCTTCTCAGAAAGAAATAGGCTGAAGATGTGTTTGGAGCTCCCTCCCAATTAACAGCTGGAAAATAATTATAACAGTTTACCTGGTAGGGGTTAACACATCTATGTGTTTTATGCTCTTACACTGACTAAGACAGTGAGTCTTAGTTTCATTCCTGCATAGTGCAGCAGCACAGCTCACAATAGCAGTTCCAAGTATTTCAGTTGTTTGACATTGTTCAGCATATTAAGAGTGATGAAGACCAGCTGGAGTCGAGTTGGAGGGTGTTTCTGACGCAACTGGAAGCCTCTCTAAGCCCCTGCTAAAATGTTTAGTGCTTAAATTACGATTCCCGCAAGTTTGAATGTCGTAATAGTTGAGTTAGTACATGGGTCTGGATGTAGAAAGACACCAAGGTCCAGGTGGTTCCATAGCTTTGAACTCGGATAAACACTTCATCGAAGGACACTGCTTTTATTTCAACACCATTAAAAACATTCTACAGGCCTGGAAAAGTCAAGTGTTTGGGCTGCCGTGAATTGTTATTCTAACTATTTTAAAGGAATAGTCGGAACTTTAGGAAAAACATTTTCTTGATGAGATTTCTTAAAAGCAATGTCTGTATTATGATAGTCTTGGATAGTTGTAGCAAGACTTTATGCAGTCCTTTACTGCTGGTGTATTTAGGCTCTGACCTTTCAGGCACATTTTTGGCGTAGACTGTAAACAGCTTCAGTAGTTAGAGTTCCTCTCAAAACTTGGCCACTTCCTCAGCCCAGGTTCTTCTGCTCAACAACAAAGTGCCTTCCTCCCAGCTCTTATCTACTGTTTTGACATCTTAACGCTGTCTCCCATGTTGTGCTGCTCTCAGACTGATCAGACTGTTCATCCTCCTGTTCTCCTTTAGAATGATGATTATTGAGAATCCATATATACCTCCCAGTTTCACAGGCACGTTTGTACAGTAGATAATGTTGTAGATGTCATTTTTTTTTGTAGTGTTTCTCCTAATCCATTATTTTGCCATTGTCTTATCTCCACCACAGTGCAGTAAAACATGTGGAGTGGGCCACCGGCGGCGAGCCTTGCAGTGTGTCGACCACAAACCAGCAGGAGGTCCATGAGATGTACTGTGTGAACCAGATCAGACCTCCAGACATAGAGAGCTGTAACACTCAAGCCTGTGAGTTAATCTGGATCACAGGGGAGTGGACTGAGGTGAGAGCCAAAGAAGCAGTGTGCCAATGTTGCCCCACTAAGCTTTGAATTGTAAAAAGTCAGTTTGCTTTGAATAGGCAATGCATAACTTCACAAAGACCATTTATGTGTATCACCATCTTCAAATTCAATGGTACAGAAATGACCCGTGTTTCCTGTGTGGAATACTGTTATATCACGCCTGTGATTTATTCCCTCCTCCAGTGCTCAGCCAGCTGTGGCCAGGGCTACCGCCAGCGTCTGATCTCTTGCAGCGAGGTGCATGTAGAGAATGACAGCTATGAGTACGGCCATCAGTCTTTGTCCAACTGCCCTGGGACCCCCCCTGAGAGCTACATGCCTTGTAATCTGGCTCCATGCCCACCCCCACAGGAGTGGAGAGTTGGAATCTGGGGACGGGTGAGTCCGTGATTCTGAATGTTGTCCAGTAATTTATCAGTTTATTTTCAAGATGGAATGCTCATGTTTGTTTCCTAAAATATAACCCTAAGATCTTGAGAAGAAAACCTGAAGGTCTGATTGTGAGGTTATAAATTCATGTTTAAATAGTCGACTCTAGTTTTTTGTCACTAATAGCAATATGAAACTATTTTTCATTGACTTAAATGTCCACACGAGTCTTACCTTAGAAAGCAAAGGCAGCAGGCAAAAACATCAGATCTGTATGGAGGGAATGCCATGTTTCCATCATTTTTTCCATATCATTTTTTAGTCATTTGAGGATTGACATGGGCTGTTTTAATTACCCCATCTTATTGGACCCTTTACCTCTGCAGCTGTTTATGGCACTTAAGTGGAAATTTAGCACATAACATTAGTGGACAAAAGCATGCAATTCATTTACATGAACTCTTTTAGGAAATTTGCACAAAGTTAATCAAGTTGTTTAATAAGTTATTGTTTATTATGGTTATAGTGTTAAGCTTTTCTTTAACATAAATGAGGCCACTTTTGCTGGTTTTTGATATAGCTTTCATCCTGTGTTATATAAGGGACCACTTTGAAGATAAAAACTGCTGACAGACTGTCATCCACAAGTTTTATTTTTACACGGTCATGGTTCTCTTCCTCCCCTCCAGTGTTCAGCTGAGCTGTGGTGATGGAGTGATGGAGAGGACAGTGCAGTGTGTGGCAGCGGATGGTCAGGAAAGCAATAGGTGTTCTCAAGATGACATGCCAGAGGCCAGAAAAGTCTGCAGAAATCCAAGTTGTGAGTACTACAAGAAAAGTGCTGCAAGACTACCAGAGTTACATACAGGCCAAGTGAAAGGCAGTATTAGCTATGGCTGGATCCGGTCATTTCATAGACTTGGCCTCGAGTGAGATATTTATGATCCGAGACAAACATCAAAGATTGACTGTCCAGTGTATTTACTTCCCTATGGTAGGGTGGGACTTCAAAGAGTGAGTGGCTTTTGGTTTTCTTTGATTCGATGCAGCGATTTGTCACACTTGACTTAACCCCTGAAATTTTTGTGTGCATGCGTGCACATGTGTGTGTATACAGCCTGAGTGCCTGTCCTGGGTTAAATCTTTGCATAATACACTACTGTTATGGTATGCTACTGTACACCTACTTATTTCTATTTCTTTTATGTCTCCAAGGCCATTTGCCTTCCAGCTGCCAAGGCGTCCAGAGCATGAACGGCCCCCTACCAGACAGTGAACACGTTCTCAATATTCAAGGGAACGCAGTCAAGGTGAGTTTATATGATCGTATTACCTCACAAATGCACAAAGTGCAGTTTGTGAAGCCATAACAGCTTTTTATTTACAAGGAGAGAGGGACGGTTGAAAAGTTGGTCTCTCCTGACATTTCAGGTGACTTCGACAGAACATTTTGCTGCAGTGTTTGTTTGACTGCTTATGTGCCTTTATCAGTATGAAAGGCTTAAAATTCATTGCTTCTAGCTTGTGTGTAGGGATACCTTTTGCATCGGTGCACAAGGGTTGCAAATAGATGTCATAGGAACTTTTTGGACATCCTTCAAAATGACGCTAGCTTCTGTTTGTTGGGGCTTATAACTGCCATCATCCTTTATTGTCCTTCCTTTCCTAATCCTATCACCTCCACCCCTTTCCTTCACCCGTGGTTCCCTCCTCCACCTTTTACTCCTCAGGTCTACTGTGCAGGAATGCAGACAGATGACTCCACAGGAGTACATCACCTTGACGACGGGAGAGGGGGAGAATTTTTCAGAGATCTTTGGCTTCAGGTAAACAGCGAGCAGGATAACCATGAGAACAGCCTGTTTCATTACAAAATCCAACTGACAGCATGCAGTGTGTTTTCTCTGTAAATGAAGAAATTCCATGGAAGGTGAGTTAAGGTATCTCGTGTTTGTATGTGTCTGTGTGTGTGTGTGTGTGTGCATGTGTGTGTATTCTTCCCAGGCTCAACGACCCCACCCAGTGTCCACCTAATGGCTCCAGAAGAGAGGATTGTGACTGTCGGAGAGACTACACCGCTGCTGGCATGACCACCTTCTCCAAAGTCCGCCTGGACCTCAGCAAGATGAACATCATCAGTGAGTGGCTCATACACACACAGAAATCAGATAGCACACACAAACACACACATAACAGCATCCTGTGCCAGTGTAAACTCCACATTACTCTCAAATAAGAACTTCCTTTGCCATTTAATTATGTCCGTGCTCGCGAGGGTTAATGGGCTCAAGATGTCTTAAAGGTTCGTTTAAGCAACACACAATTACAAGGCTTGAGGGGATTAAATGGAACTGCTCTAAGTAGATGAAATTATACTGATATTAGGCTGACCCTAAAACTAAGGCTAGATTTAGACCAGTTATTAGCACAAGGCTTGCTCATTATGGCAGATGTGAGCTATCATTATAAAAGTTCATCTGAGGTCCCCACAGCAACAAATTTTTTTCCAAGTATTTGTCACATCGTACCTGATGAGCTTGTCGGTTTATCTTGTTGTTCAGCTACAGACTGGCGGTTTGCTTTCACCCGTGAAGGCAAGAATATTCCATTCGGTACAGCTGGTGACTGCTACAGTGCCGCACGATGTCCACAGGTGAGAACGACAGTGATTAATTTATTCTAAAAATATCCATCACCTTGGCAGGTCTCATGTATTCATACAATCCCTAGACTGAATGGTCTTACTTATATAACTAACTCTAGCAAGCTAATGAAATGACTGCCCCATTGTCTGTGGATAATCTATTTTACTTTATGTTGACAAATTGATGTTTGACTGTACATTATTTTATGTGAATCTATATAAACACACTTTTTATGATGAGAACTTGGAACACGTTACATCCAATTAACCAGATATGCCAGTTTTCAATTACAACCTGGCCTTGTTGTGAGTTCTTAGAGCAGGCTAATGTAATGAAGGTGTAAGGTTTTGACATCTTGTTCCAGTCACAAACAGCAGCAAACTGGAATGAGTAACATCCAAACAAACTGCAGACCTCTAGAATGACCATGTTAACGAGTTTATTAGCACATAAGTTGCAGTTAATTGCATGTTTTGTGTGTTTTTGTGTCATATTGTCGCACGGTGGAGTGCAACACTGGAAACAAACACTGAGGCTTCAATGTGTTTTAATCATCGATGATTGTATTTACTGCTGTGCAGTCATTCTGACTTCTATTAGTCATTTTGTGTAAATCTCCTGTTGCGTATGATTCAGACCCTTTACATCCTTCTTTCTGCTGCTTGTGGTAAATCAGACACATAAAAGTCTTTTTTTTATCAAAGCACGCGGTGAGCGTTAGTAATGTCTAATGCATCATTAAATACATTTCTATTTGATATATTATTTATGTTCTCTCTCTGTGTCTATCTCTTCTTTCAGGGGCGGTTCAGGATCAACCTCTCAGGAACAGGCTTTAAAGTGGCTGAAGAGACCTCATGGATCTCTCAGGGCAACTATGCAGTGGCTGATGTTCAAAAATCACAGGTATTGGCAGAATGTTCATGTCTATATTCTGGAAAAACTTAAACTGGACAGTCTTAAACCATTTAAAACCATTACAGTCCCTATGTATTCACTTTGAATCTACCTTTGTGTAACTTTTTCCTGCCCTGTCTTCTGTTCTGTTACTTCTTATGCTCCCGTCTTCCCTCCCTCCCTACTCCTACTTCTCCTCCTCTCTGCATGTCCTCTGGACTGAGCTCTAAGCGGGCATAGTCCCAAGTGGGTTCTGTATTCCCAGCTCCACTTCTCCCCATAAATTCACTGAGAATGGACCCTTATTGGGCAGCTGCATTCTCAAATGCCCCCCTCCCACCTTCCCACCCTCTGCTTTTGAAATGGTGATCAAGTTTGCGAGTGCTTTTTGGCAAGGCGAAAACAGGAGGCACTTGTTGTGCCAAAACGTGTTCACAGTCTGATATCCATAGCCAGCCAGCCCTGGGCACTCCAGGCAGTTTAAATAAAGCCAGGTTGTGACAGTGGGACAGAGAGAGCACTCCAGAGGAGATCAGACAAACCACTCACCTCATGCTGTGGCTTTCATGTCGTGGGATAGTGCTTTTGGTGTACTTGTCTGCTGCAATTTCCCTTTTGTTCTGAGATGTTTGCATGAAAGCATCCTTTATGCCGCATGTAAATGATGCTGGTGAAGTGTTTGGTGATTAATTAGCTTGTATTTCCTGCTTGTTGCTGGGAGTGATTACTCAATTCATACCTGGTGACAACCTGCATGGTGGGCCTCAGTCTTTGTGCGCTTTTTGAAAAGGCAACGCTAATTTACTGGCCACCAAAACAAACCTGCCACAAATACCTTTGAATGTGATGAAATTCTCAAACTACTTGAAGGTAGCACAAACAATCCATTCACTGTCGAGCCCTTTGTCTTAGCAGAGCCTTAACATCACTTACATCAGTTTTACACTGATAGTTCAGATCAGTGACATGGCAAAATACTTTGACAAAAGCTTTCTTCAGCACAGGACACATTCACATTCAACTGTTCAATCTGTTTGATTATATGTATATATTATATTAAATGTACTAATGTTCACTTAAAGGACCAGTGTGTGGCTTTAATGGCATCTAGCAGTGGAGATGCTGATTGCCACTCCCTTACATTCTTCATAGCATGAAGGAGAAACTAAGGTGGCTGCACAACATGCAAGAAGGTGAAAGACCCTAAGAGCGAGTGTTTCGCTTGTCTGTTGTGAGCATCTGTAGATAAGAAAGGCTCATTCTGAAGTAATAACATAACAGTGCTTATTTTCAGATGATTATACACTAATTAAAACATCATTATGCATGTTATATTCCATACCATATTGCCATTTTCAGCAAATAGGGCCCCCTAAATCTTACACAGTGGACAATCACATGCAACTGATGACATTCATCTTGTGTCCACAGGGTGGCAGCAGAGTGTCAGGATTGTGTGGAGGCTACTGTGGGAAATGTACACCATCCTCTGGCTCCGTCCTTCCTGTGACGGTGGAATACATTTAACAAAGCAAACAGGTGAGTGATGCTTTCTAAATATGAAACCAATACTTTAATTTAATCTATAAAAGGCACAAGTTTAGTCCCTCCACCAAAATTCAATGCGCAAGACTGAAGGCTGCAATTCCCAAATTTATGAGACCTTTACACCACAACTAGTTAAATTAGTCATTTTGTTTAGACACACATAAAGACAGTAAGTAATCATACCTTTTAATGTCTTGTAGTAAGTTTTTAATGTGTAACTGACTGGATGTCTGCATGTCTTTTTTTTTAGCATCTATTTCCATTCATCTCGGCAATTCTCTTCAAGTTTTGTCAAGACATTTTCTGGTGCTAAAGCCAACTCAGCGTTCAAACCGTCCTTCACACAACCTCTTTTACTCCCATGTGTGTATATTGTATATGAATCTGCTGTAAATACTGTACATAGCAGGATAAAAAATGTCTTATTTATTGTACTCTCCATTTATTTTTGTAATGTAATATAAGTGAACTGTTTTGTTGTCAATAGCAAACACAGCACACGTGGTTCATCACATTTTTGCCAGAATGTGCCTTCCAATTTTTCATTCATTTCATCACTCTGCGGTGCATGTGTTACAGCCATATGTTCCTTTTGAAACCAATTCAGCAAGTTGTGTTTATTTCGATAATGTTCTTGTTGTGATGGACCTCCAATCAGTGGGTCATTTGCTGACACTTGTACAGACGTCCAACCAGTCCTGTTTTAGCCTTTGCTTGTTTAGGTTTTTTAGTTTAGTGAAACACTCGGTCCAGTGTCCAGAGATCCTTCCAGTTCTAAGTTGTGGGCAACTGGACTGCGGTCAGGCCGCCCCAACTGCATCTCTCCAGCTGTTAACTGCAGCTGTAAGTCTTCGTCCAGCTGGACAAGAGTGAGGAAAATGCAGGTTTGTGAACTGTGGTACATTCTTATTAAGTGGAAGTACCAGGATCAGGTGCAACAACAAAACATGCAGGAAAAAGCCAGGTGCTGCTGCCATGACGACCACACCTGCATTCATAAAATATGTTTAACTGAATGTAAATAGGGCACTCCAGGGATGAAGTCAGTTCAATTTATTGAATTTAGTACAAAACATAAGATGAAGCAGTTTTCTGGCAGCATGTGCTCAGTAATATGTAATATATGAACATTTTTATGAACCCATACATCAGCATCAGCATCATTCTATATATGTTTAGACTTCAAAGATCCATTCATGCTTTTGCCTGAGTTTAAGTAAAATATGTTAATGTTATGTTACCTCTTTGCAAAGGGAGGATGGGAGGTATGGGAGAGCAACTATGGGGCAGAGAAGGGTTAGGATAGTAATGTATTTTTTAAAGTTTTCAAAGAATGTGTGAGTATGTCAAGAAAGGGATTTATAGGCCAGACTTCCAGGCAGGAAGCGAGATGTTTGCCCGTACAGAAACACACCACTGTATAACACACAAGTACATACACAAACACTGGAACACATTACTGGATCATAAGGAAAATGCTGCAGGTTACAAGAACTGTAGAGATTATGCTGCCAGACATCAGAGAGAGCTTAATTCCTCTGAGTTCTTGCATATCTCTCAGGTAGTGTGCAGTGACCAGAGAAAGCCATTAGCTTTTAGCTTTTACAGAGCAGGCAGGTTATCTTATCTGGTGCAACTTGAAAGAAAGACTTCACCTCAGGCCAATAAAATTCCAGTAGATACTCCGGAGATATAATGCACTGGTCCGGCCCTGGAGACACCTCTCAAACTGCAGAGCTCACAGGGCCCTGCAGCGTGATTTCTGTCCAGATGCTGCCTGTAAACCATTGCCTTGTGTACCTCACGTTCTTCTCTCCATCTTTGTTTGCATCTGTCCAAATTGTACATAGTGTGTTTGTGCTCCTGTTTAGAGCATTCCGACTTGTTTTCTGTGACAGTATCAGGGTACTTTTTGTGTATATGTATGTTTTTGTATCTCTTTTGTGAGCAGGAACAGGACGAAATCACACAGTCGAGATGACAACACAAGAGAGACACTTTTATTACATCCATGAAGCCTGTCTGTGTGTGTAGGGTACATACTGTATGTACAACTGAATAATAAGCCATGTTTGCTTTTATAAGCCTGTCTGTATGTGGTGCTATTTCAGTGCCTGGTTTGATAATGTGCACACTTCAGCCAAAGGGAATTTCACAGTCACAGTCACTATACAAGTTTGAAGTGATTTCTAAAGGTATGGGGAAGTAAACGATTTGTATCTTACAAACAGTCGCAACTGGTAAATGCACTTCTCATTGTGAATGTCAGAGTTTAGTTCAGTCAGTTTTTCTCAGGTGTCATAAATGAAGGGATTATTATGATAGTGAAGTGTATTTATCTTATTTTACACATTTTACACATCTTAAATTAGTTTGGTAGTTAAATGTATTATTGAAGTGTCATTCTATATGCTTTATTTTATATGAAAAATATTTATTTTACCTTTTCTTTATGTGAATGTACATAGGCTTTGACCATAAATGACTATGAATTACCATGCAGTATCACCATAAAATGAACTGTCTGGCAACACATTTCCTGTTTTGTGAATACATTTATTTATATGTATGTCATATCTGCATAAATTGTAGAAGCAGAGTTTTGGTGCTACCATATGAAAAGCATGATTTATGTATGAGATCAGATAAGGCCATGATCAGAAGGAAATAAAATGCCTGACACATGCCACGCCTGTCTGTCTGCTTCTTGTGTTCATTTAATTTTTATTCCGGTTTGTCTGTGGTGTACAACGCTGGCTGTAAAGACCTAACCACACTAATCAGATGAATGCTTGGATCATACAATTGATGCTCCATAGTGTTTCTGCTTATCTATGATTATGATTTCTGTGTTTCCTGTTTTATTTTTGTAGTTCCACTGTCTGTCTTGTCTTCTACGTCTTGTCTTGTTTCCCGCCCATTTTGATTTTGCACCTGCCCCTGATTTGCTTCATCTGTGTCTTAGTCTTGTGTATTTAGTTCCTGCGTTTGTTTTCTTGTCTGTCCATTAATGGTTTCATGTTGTTTCTTGTGTTCATGTGTGGTATCTGTGAATGTCTGGCCGTGTTTCTGTTTCTTATGCTTCTGGATTATTTGCCTGTTTCTTTGAGTCTTTTGTTTGTGTTTTGCCTCTTTGTTTTTTTTTTTCCAGCAGCTTTTTGGTTATTAAAATTATTTTTTGTTGACGCACACCTGCCTGCATTTGGGTCCTTCTCCTGTTCCTCCCCACTCCTCCTGTGATACTTCTACCACAATAACAGTCTAGCTTGTGCCCATGTAACTGTGTTTTATGGATCTAATTTAATATCTGTCAGGTCGTCTACCAGGTGTCAGTGCTGATATAATTTACTGATTTGACGATTTCAACAAACAAAAAAGGAAGTGGTCAATAATTAGAAGATTGGTGCTGTACTGTAAAGCTAACCTAGACGTTTTTTTTATTACCTTGTTATAATCTTGCCTCCTACTTCACTTTCAGCAAGTAACTTCGAGAACAATCTGCCGGTGTCAAACTCTGCATATGTTCTAGTCAGACATTGAAATGAAGCGCTTGACTGAGATGTGTATGTGTGCGTCTGTTTAAAAAAAAAAGAATGTTTTCTAGCTCTAACATTCAGTGTTAAACTGACTCCAGAATAGTGGCTGCTCACTTAACCCTTCCTGCTCCATGTTGGTTTACATGTCAACTAGCAACAGTGAACAAAACAGCTGTGTGTGCATTACGAGGTATGTGCATCATTTGCATATAAATTGCAAACAGGATCTAGAACGTGCACAGCCTAATTGATTTCCCAGATCAGCACCATTGACCATTAGTGCTTTACTCTGAGGTGCTGATGGCTGTTCATTACCTTAATCTTAAATAATTTTCCAATGTCTGACTAATGTAGTTAGTGTGGCAGCACACAGAAGTAATGTTTAGCATTGTAAGCATTTTTTTAGACACCTGTTCATTTCAGCACATGAAGGGTTTTGTTGTTATAGTCTTACTTGGTTTACTTGGTTGTTTGGTGGCCAATGTTAGCAACATTCAAGTAGACGCTGTATAGCAGATGTACTGAGCCAGTTCACTGACTTATTAGTGTTATTTTATTCTACATGTGCTCTGCTGTTATATTCTGTTTTAGTGTTTACCTCTATCTCATAACGCTGTTAAAAAATGCACACAGGTTCACTTTAAGGTGTTGCTTGAGTGCACCTGTTTTGCTTTATGCATTGTAATAATTTTAGGTGCAGTGGGGAAGAAAATGCTACTGACTGACTAAATGTTCCCTGACTGATTACAAGCTTACATGGTGTATTTTTCATGTTGTTTTGATAATCTCAGGTGAGCCATAACATTTGGAGCCAACACATCATTTAGGCATTGATTGCTCAAATGTCTGTCAACAGTCTTGAGTAACCTGCTGTTTAAATGCGGCTGTTATACTGGGGGGATAAGTACAAGTGTGAAAAGGATAGAGACGGAAGCAGGGCCGAGAGAGGCAGGAGCTTTCAACAGCTCCAGAGTGCTTGTCTAAACTTAAGAACGTGATTCAGAAGTAGATTAGCAAACATCCCAGGGGTCAGTTTGTAGAAGAACAGCTCCTCTGCAGAGTAGATGGATGACAGGGGCTTGTTAGTAGACTTGTATTGCATCAGATATTCCTGGAGAAGAAATGACATACTTACAGGGAAAAACATCTTTCAAAAGCAGATGTAGCCAAATGTAATCCAAAGAGCTCTGCTTGGCTGCTCATGAATAGTAGCATTACTGCTGAAAGTTGCGATAATTCCCTCCAAGCATGCTGAATGTTGGTTTAAGATTACAAAGACAAATGTCTTTTCGCTGTAAGACTTTATCTACCCTCACTCCAGGTTTTCAGCAGCGTATCGATGCTGACTCAGAAAGTAGTCTTAAATTATATGAGCAGTAAAGCAGAAAAGGACATGATTTATTTTAGATGATAGCATGAATTAAATATCTTGAGATGGACCTTTGAACCTTTTGTGTATTTGACATTTCTTTCATAAGTTGTGTGCATATGTGTATTTAAGTGTGTGTATGCATGTGTGTGTGGATGGTCGATGGTTTTCATCTCCATGGAGACCTCACAGGGGTGTGCCATTAGCACATGCATTCAGGCAGGTGGTGCAAAGCAGAAGCACATAACAAATACTACTGACAGCTCAGAGGTAAGTGTCCTGACGCAATACTGTAAAACTGATGATCTGTGCATGAAGGATAGATCTAGATAAGGTGTTTCACAGCCAAAGCAGTTTCTTCTTATGTTTAGTTTGGGTAATGCCACTTTAGCCAACATGCTTGTTTCAAAGTTCCAGTCTGGAGAATTCAGTGGAATCTAGCGATGTATTTGTGGATTGCAATCCCCTATAGTGTTGGCAAAATGCATGAAAAATTTAACATACACTAGACTCGTCTAAGGTTTATCTGTTCTGGGCTACTGAATTGATGTTATTAAATTTGACCAGTTTGAATATATAGTAGTTTGAATACTTGAACTCTCTTGAATTTTTGAACCCTAAAAATAAATACTATATGCATATATTGTATACTGGAAATTCAATTGAATTTCAAGCTCTATTGTATTCACTAAAAAAAAAAAAAACATCTCATAATTGGAATATCATGATCTCATGACTTTAAGATAGTCTTTTCAAATGATCTAATAGTTATGAGATATTAAATCAGAATCATGAGATATAGAAACCATAATTACAAGATGAGGCCTCCATTTTGTTTCTTTTGCTGAATGCAGTCTACTTCTGTTTTATTCATTTGTGATTCAGTTTCACAAAGATTCTAGTCTTCATAGCCTTTATTTGCTGATCTGAGTCTATAGCTGTGGCAGTAGATTCATAGTTTTTATGGGAGCAGTGTTGATAAAGCGCTTGGCCTCGGGCTGCTGCAGTTTGATTACAGCCTTGTCCTTGTTGGTGTTCTTCATCGGCCTGTAGTTATTCCTCTGGTGTTCTGGGTGCTTTATAGTGATCTGCATCCCTCTTGCCCCTAACATTTCACCTCTGCTCTGCTAGACCATGGGGTCTAAAACACAGTGCTAGAAAACATGCTGACTGCTAACTGAAGACTGGGAAGAGGGGACTGTGAATTATGCAACAGAGAAATTGGTTTTCTGGCTGCCTTTAATGGTGCAAGAGGCTGCTGTCATCTCTGAAAGCTGTCTGGTGTGAGGAAAATGTGTGTGCAAGTGCATACCCATGAAACCCATGAAAAGGATAGATGGGTGGGGACAGGAAACATTAGACACCCGTTTTCTAAACAATAGCTCAGCAAACTGAGACAGGGCATATCAGATGGTTCTATTATAAAAAAGGAGGTGAAAATTAATAATATTTTCGACGAATGTTATAAACACACGCATGCACATAAATGGCTGGAATCTACTTCTGTGGATTTTCCATATCTGGATTCAGGTGAGTACAGCATGCATTTTTCCTGTGCTACACTCGCAGACCTTCCCACGAGGATTAGACCAGTGGCCTAAGCAGCTGAAGGCTTCAGGCTATTCTAGACATTCCTGACACTTTTGAACGTCATGTCCGCCACCTTGCAAACAACTGTCTATTGAAGCCAAATAGGCCCTGACAGACATCTGCAGGTCTAAAGTTCACTGGAAAGATATAATGAGATAATGTGAGGTAAAATGCACGGCATTAGAGATCCCGAATCAAGCTTCTATAAAAACTTTTTTTCCACAATGACAGCGGCAAAATATCAGCTCACTACTCCCTGTTGACTGTGCAACCAAAAAAGGAGCTTTTCTTGACTTCTTTTTGCAGTGCTCCTAGAAATAGCATGCAAGCTGTTTTCGATTCTGCCAACAGTGTTTAGACTCTTAACTTAAGACTTAATGAGGGGAGTTTTAAAGTCCTGAGTCCCCAGGGTCAGCTCCCCCTACCATCATTATCTTCATCATTCCTCAAGGTAATCTAGGATGACTTTGAACTGAGTCTTAGTAGTAAGCTTCAGGCCGCCATGCACACACAAATAATTTGGATGCTCTGATACAGTATGTGTTTATCTGAGTGTGGAATGGCTGCATTCTGTGCGTCACTGCATGCCTGTTTTGTGTGTATGTGTGAAATGGTGCAGTTCTTCTTTTCTGTCTCACCGCCATCATTTCATACTGTTGACGAGTAACGAGGATATTTTTGTTTTTTTTCTCTCTCTCGTTTATCAACTTGTGTCTCAAGGTTACCAGTCTGGCCTTGAGACAAAGCAGGGATTGCACAGTTTCTCACACTCGGTTCAGTTCAGTAGAAAATCATTTTGTTTGGACACATGCACCGTCTTCTGTTCTCACCCCCAAACAAGTGAAAGAAAAAATATTTTACTAAGCAAACAATGGGCTTAAAGACAGTGAATAGTAGACTTTGAAAGGTGAATGAAAACACAGCTCAGCATAACATATGATGTTAATGTTCACAAATGTATTCGTTGATAAAATATGTTATTAGATTTAAAGTTTAGAAATTGTATGATGCAGTTTAAAGCTCCAACAGCTAGTGAATGGACCAAACATAACTTAGCATCACCTGACCTGTCTGTCTGTCTGTTTGACCTTGGTTATTGACAACAATAGCAGAATGTGTAGGACCTGTCCGGCACAATCTTGCAGTTACTCAGAAACTCCCAAGCCTACTTTAAAGGTCCAGTGTGTAGGATTTAGTGATATCTAGTGGCGAGGCCATATATTGCAACCCACCGAACTCTGGTCGCTGCACTGTGCTTTTGCAAGGGAAGAATAAACTATGGTGGCCGCAAAAATATCTAGAGCACTGAAGAATGACTTTAGCTGGGGTTAGGATAAGAATATCAGGGTAAGCCAAGCAGAGGCAGAGTGTGGTGGGTCATACCTTTGCCATAGGATTTGCAACTTTGCAACCTAAGGTAATGAAATAACAATGCTTCAAATGTTCTGGTGATTATACACTAATTAGAGCATACTTAATTGAATATAATATTCCATTTCTGCCATATTCTGCCATTAAATCCCTCTAAGTGTTGCACACTTTTAAAGCAGGAAAGTGTCACAGAGGTCTGGGCTGTCTACAGGCAACGATAAGATTCATGCAGTCTTAGTGCCAACCAATTTAAAAATAACAAGAAAAGAAAGTAGGCACATAGATACCATCCACAACTGCACATGGCAACCATCCCACAGTACTGTGCATGCCTGAACTTTAGAGCGCCCGACAGAGCTGCATAATGGGTAGAGAGTGGAGCCTTGAGCAAAATGTGAGTCTAGAACTAATAATATAGTTTAAGCACATCTTTGCAAGGACTGTCTCTGAGTCAGAGTGCCGCTGATGCTCAAAAGCCTTTTCTCATGCTGATAAATAGTAGGCACTTGCTGGAGAGAGTCAACACTGTCAGACCACCGGGAAGAGAAAAACGCCCCGTGGGGCACATGGCAGATGTTACTTGTGAGATGAATAGAGGTTAGGAATGAATCTTTTCTGGACAAATGTGAATTAGGAGATGCTCGGAGAGAGAGAGAGAGAGAGAGAGAGAGAGAGAGAGAGAGAGAGAGAGAGAGAGAGAGAGGACAGCATGATTGTTGTGAGAACAGGAGGAAAGAACACTCTGCTGTCTCTCTGTCAAGGTTGTATTATGTTACATTGTGACTCAGCAGCAGCCGCAGCAGCATGTGAAAGTATTATTGGAATTTTCTTTTCACCTTTTCAAACTGTTCTGACTCTTTTGAATGACGTTTTCCTGCTCGCCTTGCAGTCCATAGTGAATAATAGGAAAGTGATCATACGAAGAGGGTGTCTGGAGGAGAATACAATAAAAACATTTATTTTCCTCAGTGATTACAGGTTCTGTTATCTGCCTTGAGCTGTTCTCAGACTGGACGTCAGAACTCATCCACACTGTCATTTACCACGCATCACTGGTTTTATCGAAGTGTAATTATAGTTTGTCCCTTTTTTAAAAAAAAAAAAAAAAAAAAAGAAAGAAAGAAAGAAAAAAAAACCATTTTCCTGTCTTTCATTGGCTGCGAGGAAAACAGGGTGGAGCTGCTATCCGGAACACTGCGGCTCCATTCATTAATGAAGGAGGTTAATAGGGTAGGACTGCAGCCAAGGTGGCGCGTTTAGAAAAGTCGTGAGAGTTTTAAAAATAAAAATAATAAAGAAGAAAGAAAAAATACAGACCGATCATTAGAGTGATCTGTGCGCCATTTGTCTCGGTTGTAACCGACTGTGCCTTTACTGTCCTGGGATCAGCTTGTCATGTTCAGTCGCAGCAACAGGAGGAGAGATTCCAGCAGATCGGTAGGTAGGCAAGACAAAGTTAGAGATTTGGTGTTTTCCGTGGCTCGTGTCTCCACTCGCTTTTTGCGCTCTAATTAAAAATACGCATGCTCAATTTTCTTCTTTGATGTGAAGTTTTTTCTTTTCTTTTCTTGTTTCTGCTCTGTCCTGTTGCTAAGGGCATCAAGTTACATCTGCTCTGTTTACATAACGCTGGCACAAGCCTCATTAACGACACAACATGAAACATGATGAATGATGTTTTCTCTGTTACACCTTCTGGCTTTTGTTGATGAATTGAGGACATGAGTTATGAGGCACAAGATCCTTTTACCTGGTGAAGAGCCAACATGTTTTATTGCTTTTTATAATGAACCTGTTGTCTGTTAGCTGTAATTAATCCAGGTTATATGAAGAACTCCATTTAAAATATGTGTTCGATTAGCTTGTTGTCACAGTGTGTTGTGGTGCTTTGAAGACAGTATAGCGACAGGTATTGTAGTGATACAGTAGGTAGAATAATAAAAACTATGACCCGTCATCTCATCTCTTTCTTATTTGTTCCAAGCTGAACCGTGCAGAAGAATCACAGAGAGGACAGCCCTGTGTCAGCTGTGGAGAACAGTGTCCTGGCTTTGCCCTGCACAAATGGAGGTAACAGCATCACTTCACTCCTTGCACCAGTACCACAGATGTTGTGCAGATGTTTCTAGTGCCAAAGATAGGAGTGAATTTGATATCAAACCACCCTTGCATCTAAAGTCAGCACAGATGCATCCATCAGTGAATTAAAACTCGATGAGAGTTCAAACTAAAAGTTGCTGCCCTGCAGCCGTGACATGGAACCAGGTAATTAGCAGGCCAATTCTGCAGAAAGTGTAAAAATAAAAATCACCAGGGTTTCTTCAAATTGCATTCAGGAGGAACCCTTTCAGATCTCTGGTATTTTGAAAGGAATCAGCCATCCATACTACTGTGAAGAAACCATTGTTCAACCCCTGTGTACTCTAAGATAATAGTTTGTACTGTTGAGGCCATTCATGCAGCAGGGCGGATTCAAGCCTGGTTGTTCTGTCACAACTGGGGGGGACGTAAATATTCTGCTGGGAAACACACTGTATATTGTAAAAAGAAGTGCAGGTGGTTTGGGTTAGTGTGTGAAAGAGTGTGACCAATCTGTGTAACGCTGTTTTAGGAATGCAATACAAATAGCATCACACATGCTGTTTAAAAAAAAAGAAAAGAGAGCACTGAACACTGTTTATCAGTATCAGCTGATTTGTATAACCGCCAATCACTTCAGTAACAAAGTCACTCTATTAGCAGTACTGACTTAATAGAGATGTTGTGAGCTATATTAGTGTGTCGCTGCTGAACCTCAGTTTGTGGGAACAACAAAACCCAAAAAGACACATTATGTTCTGATTACAAAATCCTACACTGTAATCGTGCAACAATAAGCAGCTTGACTTGGTCCACTGAGGATTACTTGGGGAGAAGAGGTCCAAAATTAGAAGCTCAACAGGACTGTGCAGTGTGAAGAAAATATAATCCTGTTATTTTATTTCTAGATCCAGTTTTCCTCATAAACACACACAGAATAAATCTCATAAAACTATCATAAAATCTCATAAAAACTACAAAATTTTGGCAAAAGAGAAGTCAGGCTGGTGGCAGCTTATTTGGAGTTGACATGGCAGCCGAGGATTTGTCAGGCATGTTTGCTCTTAATGGGGAATCCACAAGGGGAGGGTCTGAACCATAAAGACCATCCAGCCTCCATTGCTGTAAACTATTATAGGGGCAACATCGGGCTCAGGAATGCAGCCTTTAATTGCCTGTCTTTGCAGTCTCACAGTAAAAAGTAAACTTTTTCCCCTCCGACAAACTGGAATAAAGCCTCATCAGTGGACACAGACTCAAGGAGCCAGACTTTGAGTGTGGAAGCAAAAGGCTGTTTTATAGGTCCAACGGGTCTTTTGTTCTGGTGGAGAAAACTTGCCAGTTTCACTAAGAATTTCCTGTCCTTTTCTCAAGTAAAATGTGTTTTCATGCTCATTTAGTAAGGCATGTTAGTAATGGTGTGTTTTGGAATGTGGTGGACTCGAAGTGACCCTGAGGTTAGAGATAGGGAAGTGGAGGATGAAGGTGTGCGTATACTCTCTCTCCTCTGGTCACATACCAGGTGCTGTGTGTATGTTATTAAGTTTTCTGAGCCAAAGCAACAGTTTCAAATTATTTATTTTATTAATCTGAATATAGATAGTTATTACGGTGCATGTAGATTGTTTTACCAGACATGATTTTTTTTTTGTCCTTCAATACCATATTTTTTTAGCCACATTAGCAATCTAGCTCTCGGTATGTTTGTTCATTTCAACAATTGTATTTGGATTACCATAAACGTTAGTGCTAAAAGAATGGTTCTTAATAATGTCACTTGACCCTGATTTTTCCTCTTTAAGTAGAATTTCCATGTGTTCGGTTTAAACATTCATGTTTTAGCCAGGATGAACTGTAAATCACTTTTTTTCTAGTGCCATCACTATAATTATTATATATATATATATATATATATATATATATATATATATATATATATATATATATATATATATATATATATATATATATATATATATATATATATATATAATATATTTGTCCAGTAGTTTATCATTCAATACCTGCAAAACTAATGTGTGAGCATAATAAACATAATATCTTCTAAATAATGTTGCCCCGCCTAGTGTTAGCATTGAGTGCAATGCAATCACCCAAGGGTGGAAACTTTTAATTATCTTTATATCACATCCAAATTAAAGCTAGCATGAATAATGTAGCGGCTGGTAAAGTGAAGAACACCAGCTGCTGATGTATGGGTGTAAAGATGTTTGATGTATTCAGTTTGGATTTAGATTACCATGATGGCAGTTTGACCAAAGTTTTTCTTCTTCTTCTTCCATTTAATTAATTTGAAAGATTTTAGAGACTGTATAAAGTAAAAGAATAATAGAACTCCTGTATTAATCTTGTGCATGACATTAACATTTGATGGACAGTCAATTAGTAAATTCTTGAAAATAATAATACTCATTTTCATAACCAAAGTCAACTTTGTCTTAGCATTGTTTGATATCTGGGTGTAGCTTATTAGATTAGGAACACCATTTGACCCTTTCCCTGACCTGTATTTCATACATGTTGATGTACGAGTGAATGGTGCTAGGCTACACTACACAGTCTCCCTATCATTCATCACACTTTTAACATGTGATTGTCTCTAAATTCACTGAAATATTGATGAATTCTCTAAATATTCAATAGACAGTACACATACTGTTTTTCTCTCTTCTTCCCCTCCCTCTCCTCTTCTATACTGGGAGCTATATAATGTCTTTCCACTAGGCTAAACTCCAGGAGGGTGGGTGTGTAAGCATGTTCCTTTTATTGTAAGTTGACTATGTGTGTAGAGGCATTTCCCATTCAGAGTCAAAAGAGGAGCTTTGGGTGTTTTAAATCACCCAGGCCTACCAAAACATTACCCTCAAGAATTCTTAGCTGTAGATGTTGGTGGCTCAAATGTGATCATTAAACCCAATACCCCATGTCTGCGGATTTCAGTACACTTAAAGTAAAAAAAAAAAAGAAGAAGATTTTTTATTACTGACTTAAAAATGTGATTGCAGACACAAGTGGCTGAAATTTGGATTGTCTGCGGGGTGTTGACTCTCGTTCTGTGTGATGGAAATTTGCTGTAGAGCAGCTGCTCCTTAAAAATGACAGAAGCAGGTTCACAGTTCACGAGTCTGGATGGATGCCCATTGCCAAACAACATTTGGAGGTACACCCAGCATAGACTGGCATATTTAAAGGCCTGATAGAAGATTTGGGACACCATTCTTCTTTCAGCATCCCTTGAGATGTCTCGGGATAAGGTGGCGGAAGTTCGCTGTGGAAAAGGACACCCGGGCTGCTCTGCTCGCCCTGATGTGGGTAAAAAAAATAGACGGGTGAAAGAAGAGCTTGTGTTACCTGGCTGCTTGTGTGTCAGTGTGCCTGTGTAACTTAATATACTCAGTGGGCTGCGCTGGGCATGTTAGGAATGGGAGTAGATTCTCCTTGAACAACATGCTCCTTCTGAATTATTAATACTTGCCTTTGGCTTGATTGATTTTCCTTGTGCTAATGAGACTCATTACCAGGCTTATTAACATGTACCCTGAGTGTGAATGTGCTACCTGATCGGTGTGATCACATGACTCTCTTCTGCATGATGCAGATGCGTTTTAAAGCTGTGTCTAATGTGCGTTTAAAAGGTTACACTTGACCTGTTGGTGTGGTAAGGTCAGTCCAGACATGACTCAGACTACAAAGGATGATTTATTCCATGAGATCTTGCTATTTGCTATTCCTACATTTACTCTAGCCAAGAGCACAGCATTAAACCTCATTTAAAGCAATGGGTTTAGTTCAGGTTGCCAGAGCTGACTGGCGATGGACAAAGCCCGCCCTTGTATGCGACAGGGCCTTAGTTGAAACTTTAGCTGGCTAAGACCAGCAGTGAGGGGGTAGAAGAGGAGGAGAAAAGAGGATGGTTGCAGTAGAACAAGAGGGATTGGGGTTGAGTTTTAACCTGGCCCTGAATGGCTTGCTGACGTCTGTCCCCTCGGTAACCCAGTCTGATCTGCATAACACAGGCCGGCCCAGCTATTCACTGTGTTAACAAGACGACCTGGCAAATAAAACTGTCAGGGCACCCAGGCATATGAATGGGCTCTGGCTATTTCAGCAGGGAAGAAGAAGACTAGAGTATGAGGTTAGGGGGGAGAGAGAAAAGGAAAAGCCATTGGTGGTCGGTGCCACACAATAGAACCTCAGCAGATTTATCACTGAAGCTATGTCTGTGTATTTTCATGGAGATGGTAAGCCTCTTCGCTCGATAGTTTCCAGGGTTGAAAAACACTGCTGCCCTGCTGTCCTCTCGCCCTCCCTTGGCTTGTTTTGAAGCAGAAAGGAGCAGCAGCAGCATCTGTGATAGCACTCGAATGGTTCAGGAGGCAAATGACTTGACTTGCTGGGCTTTTTATTGTCCAAACGGTGTGTTTTGTCTTTGTCATTTAGAGGAAATTTATTTTGAAGGGGTTATATTTTGACAGGTCTGTGGGGTCATGTGATGGATGACTGATGTTCACAGATAATGCAAACCCAGAGAGCTGTGAAGCTGTGATATAAATCATAGATTTGACCTTTAGGTTCTCTGACAGTGTTTGGCTGTCTCGCCTGCTTTTTTGCCCTTCCTCCTTCTTCCTGTTACACCTTGTTTTTTTCCCTAATTTTCCCTCCTCTCATCTGAATCAACTCCCTATTGCACTGAGATAAATACACAGCACGTTGTATTGGCACAGTCTCTGTGAACATTATGCATGTCAGGCACGGAAACAAAGATGGTCTACTCGCGCAGCCGGCTGAGATCCTGAGGGGCTTGACGGTCAGCTGCTGAATTCCAATGAAATCCCAACATCAAAATTCAAGAGCCACGCAGAGGTGACAAAAACACACACACACACAGATCACAGCTAGAGAAAGCATTCCCGGCTAAATTCCGGTAGTATTCCTCATTTCCTCTCTTGATTGGATAATGAGCACAGGTAGAAAGAAGAAACATTTGTTGTAAAGCAAGCACACAATCCTGACATATTTGATTTGTCACTTTGATGCACGTAGTGTGTCACTGCCCTGGGAAAAAGTACACGGTGATGCCTTGATATTCCTTCATTAGATATTTCTGAATTTATGCTTCAATAACAACCCATATTATTACTTTTCCATGCAGGATGTTTCACACCTCTTCTGTTTGATTTGTTGCGACAGAGCCACATCGTGTTCTGTACAATCAGCTGGCCGTAGGAGGAAATGATCCCTCTCTTCTGGTTTAAGTACAGTTTATAATTATGCACATATGACACCTCTGGACCCCCAAGACAAAGACAGCGAATGTTTGTGTGTGACTGCTTCTGTCTTGTGTGTCCTGATGTACATGAGTTTAGGTGAGCATATGTGGTGCATGTGGTTGTCAACTTCATGTTATAAAGAAAGATAGATGCGTCATCTCATCCACCAGGTGGGTTTCGGACGTGTAACAGGAGATCTTGTGAGGTGTTGGGTTGCTCCTGGGCTCTATGCTTGTAATTACTTTTGTAACTTTCTGTAGATGCAGTATTATTAGTATTATTAGTATTGAATGATATGTTTGACAGCCTGTGCACTCCAGACAGCAGCATGATGTGAGTTTATTGACTGAAACCACGTATATTTTGATTTGTCATTTAGGAGAAACTAGAGTTCTGTGCTGCTGTGCAGTGAGCATTCTCTTTGGATTTGTCTGTGGAAGAAAGAGTTGTCCTTGTGTCATCCCTGATAAAATGGCACCACATGAGGTAAAAGAGATGCCAGAGTGAGGGACGATTTCTCACCTCAGTGCCTCAGACATGGACATGTTGACTGCACCCTCACGACTGTGACTACTCTTTTTTTAGTTCCATTAAAGCTGAGCTATTCAAAGGTCAGTGTGTCAGCTTGCCATTACAATTATTCATGTCACTTAGATCGTGGCAGTTCTGCTTTTAGTTCTATTTGCCTCTTGTATCACCATTTAAATATTTTGTGACATCTTAACACACATTTGTCTTTTTCTTCTTGTACTTCTTCCAGCAGCATTCTTTAAAATAAAATAAAAACTCTTTGAAAACATCATATTAAGTACTGGTACGTCTCATTAAGTAAAATGCTGTTTCAAGGAACTGGCACAGACTAGGGTGTTTTACTGTAATGTGTTGAAGCGCACTAAACTGACCAGCAGGAGGCAAACATGTCCAACTTAGACACACTGAACCCTGATAGCCACTTTGTTTGCAACAAGGTCACATTTTTGTTCCCAGGTACAAGAGAAAACTATCAGGAACGATTTCATTTGATTTTTGGTGGAGTCTTTGTTGCTAACCCCTAAACAACACTACAGTGCATATGATGAATATATATATATATATATATATATATATATATATATATATATATACTAAAACTACAAAAGTTTTAAAAAGCCAGATAAGACCTGAAAAAAAACATACACCATCAGTGACAACGGTTTAAGAACACGACTAGAGAGAGAGACTAGAGCAATTGGACTGCAGAGGAAAAGAACAATTATAACGCTACCCTGATGGCAGCAGAGAACATTCACTTCCAAGTATGAGTCCAGGAGAAGGCAAAATATTTGATGTTTTACGGTGGATTTGTCAGTTACAAAATGAATTGAGATCCTTTTGAACAGATTGTTTAAGCGTGAGGCTGTGAAACCAACCGATAAAGGAAAAGGTCAGGAGACTTTCAATAAAAGATTGATTTAAAAACGACAGCGGATGGTTGGACTGACAAGAGAAGTTTAGTTTTCGAAGATTGTAAATTCTCTGTTGCTCTCGTTTCACAATAGCCTCAGTGTTCACATCAAGTTTAAGATGATCATCAAATAGCATCCACATGTCGAATTCATAATCAGAAATCACACTGCTCAGTGCTACTTGGATGAGTGTGTAATCTAGTCAAAACCAACACCCCAACCAGTCTTCATAGAGCTTTATTGTAATGGACAGCTGTGTAAGTTTTTCTGGCAGTTTCTGTAATAAAGCCAGTGGCTCCACTTTGATCCACAGCTCCAGTATTTTCTCTGCTTCTATTATCAAGGTCATCTCTAGCAGGTGCTCATGCATTTGGATTAAGACTGATAAGCATCAGAAAAGTCCCTTTAGTCCCTCACAGAAGATGGTGTGTTTGTGTGTGTTTGTGTGTTTTGTTGTGCTGTGTGTGTGAACATGTGTTTTAAGCATAATGTGCTCTTATATATATATACTAATGCATGGAGATAAACAGCAAGTGTTATTTAATCTCTTTCCTTTACTGCTTTACAGTCCACCTCACATATTTAAAACCAGTATAGTGTAGTATAAATGCAGATCAGTATCATCATTTTATGTATATTTTTTCCCCTTCATGATTAACTGTCAGTCTCTGTACATTATATAGATGCATGGTATTTCAGTGTGAGTGGTTCTAGAGGAAGGCTGTGGTACAAGCAGTACTCTACACAAGAAAGAAAGAGTACACAAGAAAGGATGTGTCTGGAATTAGGGGCAAAAACTCTGACTTTAAACACCAATTTTTTACAACTATGATGTAGATGCTCTAAATTGTGGCTTTGTATAGCGTGTAGCTAGTTCTCACCCTTCTCATATCAGCAAACATGTATAATTCTCTCTGACCTGTGCACTAGCGATGTTAATTCACTCCGATTTTTCCACTGGTGCTGATCTATGCCTTAATGAAGGGTTAGCGTGTTAAGCTGCCTTTGAACTGTCACTGGAAATAAAAGGAGGCTGGCTCAGTGCTGTCATATGCGGAACAAGTTAGCATTTACTGTGCTCAGGCCTACAATTCCAACACGCCCACCCCGGTAGAGAGTTAATTCATGTCATCCTGACTGTGTTTCGTGCTAGTCACTTCATGCTGGTGGAGTGTTCAGCTTTTGACTTTTTGCTAGGTGAGATCATAGCTCTCTAAAGCTGCAAATGATTTTTACCCTTTGAGTTCTGAACAAAAGCACATCTTCCGTTAATTGCATAGTTCGGGTGTTCATGTAGCAATGTTAACACAAAATGACTCTATCACCTCTTTTTCTATCTCTGTCACCCACACACACACACTGCCTAAGAATGGTGTGAAAAATATTATCATTGATCCGAAACACTCTTATTCAGAGAGTTCACATTCACATCTTGTTGGGTAATCCTTGTGGTCTCCACAATGTGCACAAGCTCTCCACAGTCTTAATAGCTACGCACTAACTTCCAAGTTGCCTGGAAACACTCGATGGATTCAAGCAGCAACCTCGGTAGCTGTGAAGTGAACCCAACACCCAAGTGCCAAAAAATGCAGTTCCATGAATGGCCACTTGAGGCTTGCTAAAAAGTCAATTCCATAAATCCCCATGTTAAAATGCTCAACTTCAGAGCAGAATTAAACATGTTTGCCTGGTACAAACATGGTTTTGGTCTCTAAAGCTAATTTCCCCATTAAACTGTACTGAGGATGAATTTAATCTCTACCAAATGTCCCAGCAAGATGTCCAAAAGTCAAGTGTCACTAAGGTAGGTTTCTGGGGATTTTTTTCAATTGCAAGACATCAATCAAACATGGTGGGGCTAAAGGAAAAATCACAAATAAAATTCTTATGATTCATCCTCTGGGAACCATGACGGTCTGTTTAAAGTTTCATGGCTGTTCATCCACAACTTCCAGTAATCAAGATATTTCAGTATGACACAAAACTGCAGACTAAATGACTGTCAAGGTAGACCAACGTTGCCATCCCTGGTGTCATACTTCTAATAACTAAAATACTAAAAAACAAACAAGGGAAGCAACAGATCCTTGAACTGCTAAACCTTCATTCTTGTACTGTACTGTTCAATTTGTCAATTAATGAGGTTTGGTGTGTAAGATTTAGGTGGCTCTATTTACAGAACATGGCAGAAATAAAATATAATATCCATAACTATGATTTCATTAGTATATCACCTGAAAATCAGAATTGTTTTTCTTAATATTTATTAGAGTGTTTTGTGGACACCATCGTTTCTCCTTCATGCTAGGAAGGCGAGGGTGAGGCGACGGTGTGCAATAGTGTTAGATGAAAGGTCAGACTCCCACATTTTAAATCATCCTCTGGGGATCATGACACTTCTGTACTAAATGTCAGAGTAATCCTTCCAATAGTTGTCAAGATTGTTCAATAAAAAAAAAAAAAAAAAAACCTTGCTGCTTGTGCTAGCGGAAAAGTTGAATTGAAAATGACCTTAGAATACAACATCTGGGAACCATGATTGAAATTTGGTGTGAACCAATCAAGGAGATGCTAAGATTGCTGATCATCTACAGCATCTACACCACTAGATGCCTCTAAATCCTGCATACAGGACCACCTTAAACTAACGAATTCAACAATAAGATGGATGCATGCGAGAAAGATGGGACTGATGAAGAAGTAAAAAAGTGACTGATGGACAAAGTCTATGTTTATCTATTGTTTCCTCTATTTTGATTCCGGCATGCACTCTGTATCACCCCGTCCACCTCAGATCACTAACCCTCCATCCCTGTGGCTCCCTCTTTCTTCCTCCCTGCATTCATCCATCCATGCATCTCCTCATTTATCCAGTTTAAAGACTGCCAGCCCAGCGCAGTGAGGTTTAAGAAGTGCACCACTTCAAAGACCTCTTTGATTGTCTCCTCCTCATGTTTTATCCCCCCTCGTTCTCTCTGTCCAGCCACCTGTTCCCATCCGGGGGCCGTGTGGAAGAGAAAACCCTTGATCTGAGCCGTACCGACAGCATGGTTTGAACACACAGTCCTCGATGGATCTGTGTGTTAAAGAAGACTTCCTGAGCAGTAGTGATTTTGGAAATAGAGGGGCCTGATTTAGATTTAAAATTGCAGCAGCCAATAGAGGTCAGCATTGTACAACAGCAAAGTGCGTTATACCAGTTGTCATCTTTGTATCATGGGCTGATGCACAAGCTGGAGTATCAAAATGACCAGGAATGAATGTATGAATAATAAGAAATGCTCAGAGCTACTTACGACACTGGACAGAGATCATTACTTTGTTTATTAAGTCAACCTCGTTAGCTTTGGAGATGCTGACACTTTCTCTTTGATTCCCATTACTTTAATGACTTGTCCCATTTTCATTACAGACCCAAAATCCCAGTGGAGCCCAAAGCCTCATTTGTCCAAACTGCAAAAGAGGAGGTTGATGACTCTGCAGTGTTAAATTATTTGATTGGTTTATTGATTCAGCCAGCCCACTGATTATTGGTTAGCTTAAGTAGCATATTGACCCGAGAGAATTGACAGTTGCTGTCTAATATGGAAGAAAGGGTCCAGGCAGTGACTCTATCAAACAATACTGAGGAGAAAACATGACGCCTATGTGCGGCATTGATGGAAGACAAAATGTGTCAATAAGAAAGTTTGTGGTAAATTGGGCATGCTTGTCATTCTTTATCTCTTTAGTCGTCACAGCAGCTTTGAGCTTTGTGTATTCCTCTCATCCCTGTGTCCGTGTCCATTTCTTTCTCTCTCTTCCTCCCCCCGTCTGTCTCTGTGTGATTTGTCGTCATCTGAGGAGTGGGCGAAGCGTCATTTTAGTTCTGCTCACAGTTCTGCATGAGTCAAAGCTGAATCTAATAGGCTGGTTGAGCCATGATGCTGTTCCTGCTTCTGTTCAGTTGGTTCACTGACACTTTTCCTCCTGTGTGTGTTTGCTGTTTTTTCTTCACCCATGTGTGTGTGTGAGAGAGAGTATTAATAGCAAAGAGGCTCTTAAGTGAAGGCTGTATTTCATGGATGAGAGAGTAGGCTGTCTCTCAGTGCCAAGCTGTACAGGTATCTATCAAGTGATCGGGGGCAGGAAGCAGGAGATGAAAAAAGGCTCTGAAGCATGGCCAGCTTCCTCTGATAGAGGCCTGAGAGAACTTACACACTGCTTCACTGAGACATCAGGTCAGCATACACACAAACTGGAGAGAACAGGCAGAGTGCTGTAGTGATTGTGGTTTTGTTGGGTGATGCTGACATGTTCATCTGAAACCATGAAAAGGCTACAGTCCTGCTCTTTTTTGGTTTTGTTATGGCTATAGATGCTGGATTTTGTGCCCAAAATCAATATTTGAGAGTTTCAAATATCAGTAATAATGAATTTTTAGTCACACTCTGTAGGCTGTGGCAATATTTTGCTTAAAATATTTTGCTATTCTACAAAACTAGTAGTTGGACTGGCACAAAATATTAAGAAGACATTCACACTCTCCAGAGGACGAACCCTCAAAACTTAGTAACCTAGTGACTACATCCCCGTCTGCCTTAACTGTACTGTGCTAAAGATGAATGGTGAACATTATACCAGCTAAATATCAGCTGGTATAATGTTTAGAGAGATGCTAGCATGGTTGTAGACTTGTTGGCATTTCTGTACAGCAATTTTTCTTTTCATATTGGTGTAATCAAACGATCCAGATCTAGTCTCTGCATTTACAAAGTTAATAGTTTTAGGTGGTATTTCTGTACTGCTGTAGGGCTACCGTTCACATTGAAGAGACAGATGGATAAAGGCCGAATTCAAACACACACATTTTCATAGTGCATGCTGTAGCCAGTCCAGACAGGAGGATGTGAAGTTGACATGTACTTTTAAGGCCTGCGTTTTGCAAAGAGACAGCGTGGGCACAGACATTGAGTCATTTGGATTAAGATGGATGGAAATGTGAGCCAGTAATGCAGGCACCTGACAAAGTTACCTCAGCAATCAGATTGAAGCCATCATCACCCATATTTCACAAAACACTGTCTGTTGCTGCAGCTTAAACTACTTACAGCTCTGCATATTTTAATGTTGTACTCATATTTTCTCTCTCTCTCTCTCTCTCTCTCTCTCTCTCCCTCTCTCTCTCTCTCTCCCTCTATTTTTCTTTATCTCTATATCTTTCTTTATCTCTCATCTGGCCAAGTTTATTTGTGCAGGTTGGCTGGTTGCCAAGGTGATGAGTGTGCTCTAAGTTTTTTGCTGCCTTGACAACAGGCCAGACAAGTACCGCATTATCAGTATGACAATAGGGACTAAACAAATAAGGAAAGACAGAGTGAACACACATACGAGAGGAAGAACTAAGAAACAAAGAGGTTGGTGTTGCTCATTTGACGTCAGACTTTTGAGTGTTTTTCTCTCGGCTTGTGGTCAGTGATACATGGGCTGAATAGGCAAAGTTGATACCCAAAGAGAATTAAACTTGTTATTGAGGGTTTTTTGGCCATGTTTCAATGCAGTGTTTTAGTGTTCCATGATTTGAAAGATTTTTAAACAGCGTTTTGACCCCCGCTAAGGATACAGTTCCGTGGGAAACACCGCACAGTTTTGCTTTCTGATGAAAAGTACAAAAAGATCAGCATTCAGTTGCTTCATCCCAAATAAATTGAACTTGAAGCCCACACATAACCAGCTATCTTAGTTATTTAAAGTGATCAATTTCAAACAGAGTGCTCGTATGTTTCCATTACAGGTTGATTTATTTGTGTCTTTAGTCAAATCGATGCTTTAATCAGCAGTAGAGTCCGGTCCACTTTGTCAAGCAAATAGTTTGCATTTTTGCCAGCATGTTTGATTGACTTCATTCTGTGAAACATAAAACAGACACTCACATGAAAAGAATCAAAGCCAGACTTTTGTGGAGTGCAATACTTTGATACATGTGAAGAGATGTCCCTGATCCATTCTTTACTGAGTAGCACAGCCCCAAGAGTGCTTGAGTTGTGGAGGTATGCCTTTCATTTGTAAAATTTGAAAATCTTGTGAAACCAGAGAGCAGAGTTGCTGACCAGCCAGGTAGACTTTCATTGTAAAGCCCTCTGTGATTTATTTCTCAACATGATACTCTTGTAGTTTTGGCTAGCAGACTGTAACAATTCTTGAATTTAATGCTGAAAGAGCTCAAATTAGCTTTGAGTATAGTTGTGATTTTCAACACTGGAAACATGTATGGCCTGGTAAGTTAGAGTTGGAAGAACAATAAATAAACATCTGGAAAATTTATAAAAATGAGACCTTTGACGTGGTCCAGTTTATCAGTGGATGACTCACATGAACAGTTTCTGTATCACACATTAGTCTCTGGGGATGATTTCATCACACTTTCTGTGCTCTCGGCAGCATTCCAGCCTGCCACATCAACTGTCCCATTGGTCTTATGTCATATAACAGACCCGCACATAAGCCTGTGTTATCCTGTTCAGCCATGACCGTGAATGTGACTTAGTTAAGTGACAGCACGATTGCAAAGTCCAGAAACGGAAAAAGCAGAATGAGCACAGCTATTGAATCAAAAGCTGTTGTTTGAATGTCAGAGGTCAGCTTTTAACCAGCAAATCCCCATCTCTCCCGTCTAATCCTCTGTCCTGGGGTTTTCCCACACCACAGGGCTGATCCCGGACGAACCAGAGGGCAGACAGAGAGGCGTGACGCCTCCCAATAGCTTGCACAGGCCTCAGACAAGATAAATAAGTAGTCGTATGTCCTGGCCTGCAGGTATTGCAGAACTGTGGCTCCAACCCGTATTGTGTTACAGTAAATGAAACATTCAATTATATCAGAGAATTGATATTTTACTAAATTTGTGTCGCACATTCATTTTAGAGATTAATTTCCCATGTGGTCGGTTAATTTCTTACATGTGATTTAAGGGAGCAACTGTATATGTCCATTGTGCATTCATTTCTAGTCTCCCATCAGCCACTACCACTGTATCGAGTGTGAGGTAGTCCTATAAAAGTGTCTCATTTTATAAATTTCTGTATTCCCCTTAATTGACTTATTTTCTGTGCCAGATTTGAAAATGTTTTATTGAAATGTTTAGTTAGTTGTGTGGCCGCTATGACTGAAATGCTAACTTGCTACTATCATTCAACATAGATAAAGTCATCAAATCATCTTTGTCCAGAATTATGTGCGGCTGAAAAATTATTCAGATTCAGATATCTCCCAATTTGTGAAAAGGACTACAAAAATGTTAGCTAGCAAAATGGCTGCAAATCCAACAGCATGTTTACATATTCATAAAATCCAATGTTAACACTAGTGCAATCGATACAGCTAATTTACAGAGTTTGTTCATATCTACAATTTTAGCTTTATATTGTGCTCACATGGTGCATATGTCTAAAAAATAAAATTAATCGAATTGCTACAAACTAGATGATGCCCATAAAACCGTGTAGTGCTCCAGCTCTCCATGTGTTGTCCACTCTATTCCCGGCACTTGATGGGAACTTGGAGGTGATGGCAGGACATCAGTAGGGGCCCAGCTAGATATATGTTCCTTAGGAGCCTCTTATACCGTTCTGTCTGCTAGCGGTGGTATCATCAGTCCACATTTGCTCAAACAGAGTCAGCATTTTAGGCCAGCAAAGCTGACTGGACTTGCCTAGTCAAGGAGGATTGTGATCTGCACTGAGTATCTCTGCATTCTTTAACAGTGAGCTTAGCTTTGCCTCAATTCAACCCCCTCTGTAAAATAATGTTGCCTCGGGCCTACACAGTCCACATCTCACACACACACACACACACACACACATGCACGCATGCACATGTGCACACACACACACACGCTCATCATTTCCCCCACAGACTGAATCACTCATTTGCTGTTGAGATCAAAGTCTCCAATATTTATAAGTGGTCTTGGGGTGTAATTTGTTTCTCGTTTGATTCTGACGAGAGACCATTCCCCGTCTTCCTTTTTATTTATGTATGTATTTATTTATTTATCTGTTTAAACCGAACCTCGTCTTCCTCATTACAGCCCTCTTATAATGTCTTCGACGTGCCGAATCTAATTGATATATAATGAACGGCGTGCGAGCAGACTCGGTTGAAATGTAAATTGTTTGCCCGGCAGCTCTGGTGATGAAACAGGAGGAAGACAGATTAGAAAAGCCACAGCGTATGGAAAGTCCTTTCTCCTGTCATGTGGAAACATGGAGCTAACATTGCCTGTATATTTTTTATGGCACATTTTACCTCCCATCTGGTTGGCTTATGAGACTCTTGGCTTTGTTTGTTTGTTTATCTTCTAATGTGTTTTAAAGCCGCTTGCCTCTTTGTAGCCCTTTATAAGCCGACGTTTGATCCGCATCTGTCAGGGCAGGCGTAATGACGCCTCGTTCGTTTCATGATCTGATCTGGAGCCAGTCAGGTTGAGCCTCTTGTCTCTGATTGACAGGTGAGAGTAAATGTAATGACTATGCGGTTGGATAGATTATCGTTGACATAATGGGTTTCTTCACTGTCCTCCTGCTTCTGATTTCTAAATTGATATTGGCGTCCACACACAGGTGGGATACGGAGTGTGTGTCTTTGTGAAAGACATGTGGGAGATGACAGGTATGAGCTGGTGTGTGTGACAGCAGGTGCTAAATGCTGGAGACTCTTTGTTTAACTAAGGGATGTCCCGAGGCAGGTGTAGCCCAAGCAAGTCTGTGCTTCTGTGTGTATGTGTGTGTGCTGCCACACGTGCCTGCCGTGCTTGGCGGCATATGAAGAATGGCCTCAGCAGAGTTTAAACTTGTAATATTTAATAGCTTGACACCGGAGCCAGGACGCGTGCCTCAGTTTATGTCTCAGATGGCGTTCAGCCCAAATATCCAATCTCATGTTCCAATCTAACTACAATGCAAGACAGGATGGACAGCAGTGGGGCACCAAGTGTGTGTTTGTGCATGTGACTTATTATGACATGGCACACTGACCTTGTTGTTGTCTGGAAGTCTGGAGGGAAAAAAAATCTGCTCGATGTTCTTCCCTCCGTGTACGTCTGTTGAGTCGCGTGTAGACATTCATTCATTCATTCAGAGGTCACGCTGGTGAAATTTTAATTGAACTGCTTTTTATTTATTTATTTTTACCTTTCTCTCTCTTCCTCACGAGGTAAGCTGGTCACGTCTCGGTGTGTATACGTGCGTCCGTGAAGGTACGTTAGATGGGGGCTGCTCACTGAGTCCCAGCACCACCTCTGGCCTGTTTGAATTGCAGATGCTCTAACTCAGACAAGCTGTGCTCCAAGTCCCTGAATAATGAATCCCGAGCACAAGGGGAATTGTTGATGGGAGCATGTGTGTGTCTGTATCTGTTGTTTGTAGATTTCTTCTTGTTCCTTTGTGTGTGTGTGTGTGTTGTGTTTGTTATGTTGTTGCTCTGACTTGTGTTTGGGCTCACTGCTGATGTTTTTGTCCAAACTCTGAGTGTATGATTAAGGTAAAATATTAGACCGGTTTCATACTTCTTAAGATTGCAGTATATGTATGTATTTATTATAATACATTTGCATTCATTGTGTATAAATCCAGTGATTAAACTAACAATGAAAATATGCTACTATAGGAGGATTTTACCTTAACGTCAACAAACCCCATAAGTCTAAAACCCACAATAAATTGATCCTAGTAACAAGTCTTGCCTGTGCAATCAAAGTCTGATAAGTAGATAGATGATTTCCTTGTGCCAGAAACCTCCATTGCTGTTTCTCTCTCTGTAAAAAGCTCCAACCAGCAGCCAGTTACCTCAATTTAGCACAAAGACGGGAAGAAGATGGAAACAGCTAGCCTGGCTCTGTCTAGCTAGGCTGCTGATTGCTTGGCAGCATCACAGTACCATCTGCCAAGAAATGTAACCATCAATAAAACAACAACCTTTAGTTTTCATACAGATTAAACAAACGCAATGTCATGTGTTGATTAGTGAGATTGGCCAAGCTTAGCTTACCAGCTGATCGCTCCAGCTTCTTACTTAATGTACAGACATCAAGTGGTATCAGTTCCCCCATCTAAATCTCTACAGGAAAGCAAACATGATTCTTTCCTTAAATGCTAAAATATGAAATCTATATAATAATAAAAACACATAAACACAGTTACACTGAGCTTCTGCTGTATTCACCATTGAATCAACTGCATATCAGTCCACGTCCGAAAGTAGGTCCCAGTAATTAATTGTGACCCTGTTTAAACCTGTTTGAATGATTTTTGATAATGAAATGATAGATTTGTATTTTTTTTTTAAGATTTATGTCACACACAGCAGGGAAGCATGAAGTAGTTAGACAGACAAACTCCATGCTGTTTTTGGTATTTTAATTGGTCAAGTTAAGTTGACAATAAGGAAAAAAAGGTGTTTGTTATTTGTGTTCGTCTATGTGTCGACTGAGTAGGACATTGTCACCGTCCTGGGTTAGCTGCGGAGCTAGTGGTGCATATTATTAGCACAGAGACTATGTTCTGTCTGGTCTGATTAATGATGTGGGACAACAGACGGGAGAGTGGACGGGTCTGCTTCCCAAACACAATAGACTTAAACTAAACTGTCACTGAGACACACACACACACACACACACACACACACACACACCCACCACTCACACAAGGCAATTGGTCTTGCTTCGCTGCCTGCCTGCCTGCCTGACGCAATTGGATTTCGGTTGGTCGACACCTGTGTGCTCCAGCAGGTTATAATGGGGTGAGAGTGAGAAAAAATCAAAGTGTGTGTGTGTGTGAGAATCTGTGTTCTTAAAACTGCCCAAGAGCTAGAGGCAGGCAGAGACTGTCTTACCCATGCATATGGCTGCACATGTAGACATCTAATCCTGAGCAAGTCTGTCGGTACTGAACTGGAAATTCACCCCAGAAGGGACACAATCATAATGCCGGTTGACATGGAGCTCCACGAGTCTCTGTGGAAGCGACTGTGATGATAACTGCCTGACAGCTGGGAAGCATCCACAGAGCACTTGGTGGATTTGGCAGGGCTGCCGAGGCGTTAGCGTGCTTGGCCTAAAAAGTTTACAGTCTCGGTTGCACAATGGAGAGGAAACATCAATGCCTACACACGCTCATGTCGAGCATCACTTGCTCTGTAAAGAGATTCTGACCCTGCTCTTCCTTCGAAGTGTCAGTTTCGTAACTGTTGAGATAGTGTTTTTATTGCAACTGCCATTGCCGTGCTACCTTATTTTTATAGCGCTCTGTTTTATAGTTGCAAAATACCTATGAAGCCATTTATTAGAACTTCTGTTGGATCCGCTCCCTTTGTTTGAAGGCTTTGTGACTGATAAATGCTATTGAATATCCTTCATCAGTGAGTTTATGTGTGTGTCTGTGTATGCAAATTTTTCAAGCTGTTACCTGTGCAGTCAGAGGGGCATAGTATTATTCTTCTGTAACTTTAAATACACCACGGCAATTCACTTCACGATTTTTCTTTTATAATTCTCTCTTTTTATTTGCATCTATCTCCATTCCCTTCTTGTGCCAAATAATTGAAATTTTTAACATTTTATTTAACGTCTGGAGATCAGTTTGGGCACTTGTTCCCTTCCTTTTTGTTTCCTTTTAAAGTGAAGTAATGTCTACACCAGCTTTATATCTATACATACATTACACCAAAGTGCACACAGATTGTCACATCATAAATCAAAACACATCTTTGAGCCACAGATTAACAAGAGAGTGATAGTCTCTTCTCATTAATTCATGTGGACAGTTTTTGGAGGCCTAAAGTATTCAGCATTTGACAATAAGAAGCAATAATTTATGACATATTGGAAAAAAAATATTCTCCATCATATTTATTTTTTGTCCTCTTGAGGAGTTACAGCTCCAGGTTTGTGAGGTAGTGAGTGATAGCATGTGTCGGTGGGAAGCCAACACAGCTTCTGCAGCTACTAAATTTGACTAAAATGTGTGTTTTTGTTTTTGGAGTTAAAATATGACTTCATGCATGGGTGCTGTAGGTTAAACTAAGACATACTAGAAAGTATTATTTCTGAAAAATAATGACTTCTATCACACTGTAATACATGTGTACGTGTGTCTCTGTTGTGTTTAACTAAGTTAACTGAGTTGCACTAATCCTCTAGTTGCCATCTGTTGTTTGACCTCCTCCTTATCACCCAACCAGGCTCCACAGGTTCTGTGTGTGTGCTTGTGTGTGTGCCCATGCCCAATAATGTAGTGTGTTTGTTTGTAAGTGCAGACCACGGCTGTCAGTCAGACATCATGGTCCAGACGAGGGAGGGTGGCGGTGTCATTAGCAAAGCCCAGCACAGGCCTTGTTTAGGGTTAATAGGGTCACGCTCCAGCCAAATGTGCACATGTGGGACTTATTTTAGTCCAGAGGTTAGCCTGGCAGAGGGCTAGTTTTGGGGTTCACTTGCTAAGTGGGCATCCATCATGATCACATTTCAGATCATGCGTTCAGTCATTGATTCTGGGCTAGTATCTAAGTCATTAAAATTCAGGAAGCTGATTAAAATTCATCCCATGAATCTGAGAAACCAGTGTGGAGGAATAATGAACAATTGGCTGTAAGCGATGAAGGTTTTTCTTGAGTCTATGGTCTGGTAAAGCAACCAACTCCTTCTTCATTAAGATTTTGGGCTTTGTTTGCTGTTTGGTCATAAGCTGATAGAGCCCCATAACATACCTCTGTTCCATTGACTTCCATTGCATCTCTTGCCAAGAGCTAGATGAGAAGAATGATGCATTCTTGTGTCTTGATGCTAAATAAAACACCACCAGTGGCCAATTAGCTTACTTTAGCGTGGCTAAGCTAGCAAAGCTTGTTTAATCTGTGTAGTAAAAACATTGTTTTGGTTTTTACAGGAGGTCGTGTGACTATTTCATGACTGGGCACAGTCACCTCCTTGAGTCTTGTTGTTAGTTTTAAGGTTTTAAGGCAACCAGCGGATGCTCCAAGAGTTCATGGGGACTTGGTATCAGTGTTGTACTACTTTAAAGGAGTCACCTGTACCTGAGTAAAATAACAAATCCAAATGCTTTCGTAAAGGGCACAAGGGATCATGAAACTTTCAGACTATCAGTGGATCATCGAAGAAGAATTTTACAGCCACACACCAGCGCCCTGTAACACAATAATCAAAACACAAAATGGAAGAATGTTGTTCATCCCTCCAGTAGAGTTCAAAGACTCTATTCCAAGGATCTCTCTAAGCGATTCTGGTGGCCACACATCTCAATACAACACTTTTTGTTTTTTATTTAGACAACAGGAAAGGCAGAGCAGTTTAGTTCGGCTTGTAGTTTATTTAGACCGAAGGAAAGCTCTGGTGGGGTCTGATCATGGGCCAGTAACAGACACAAAATCAAACAAACACCTCTGGCCAGTGGGCACACAACTTGAAACCTTTGAAAGCACTTGTTTCTATGGTCTGGGTTTCAACATGATCTTAAGCAGTTTTCCCAAATCCTGTATGGAGTGATTAATCACAGTGCTGTGAGTAGGCAAGCTAACTTGACTATTAGTTGTCATTTTTATATTGTCTGATGATCAGTGTGCTTGTTAAGAGCAATGAGTCTCTTGGTCGAGACAATGGCTAATCATAGTCATTCATCGGAAAAGCCTTTTCCGAATCCAGTCAGAGCCTTTAGGTGCTCAGTTTTTATATGGTTTGAGGTCAGCAGTCTTAATGAGACATGTTGATTCTCTCTCCTGTCATCATGCTGAAAATGTAATTTCTTCAGTTCAAGCCTGTGCCTTTTTACACCCACTCTGCTGCTGTTGTTCTCTCTTTTTCCACTCTTGCGTCACTGCAGCTTGTTCTTCAACTATTCTCAGTGATATTTCTGAAGGTCTTTGTGGCATGAGTCATCCCCATTTCACTGTAATTTAGTCCTGAAATAGGTTTGAATTGCGACAGCATCGGTTTATTCCTTTTGGGAATAATGGTTTTAGCTCCTTAATGGAAAAAAGGTTGAAAATGAGATGTGATAGTGTGGCGAGCATAATATGAGGTCCTGTCCCAAGGCCATTATGTGGGATGTGTACCGTTTGCTGTTGACAGCTTCTCTTTCACAAGTTCTTGTCTTTTATATCATCTGAAGAAATCTTTAAAATAATTTACTTAAACACTGTCACTGAGAGGATGAGGCTGCTATAAAACTCATGGAATACATATAGAAGACACCACTTTTTTAGGCTTTGTTATGAACGTACTTCACTTATATAATATGAAAGACAGAGGTGAAAGTAAAGACATATTCCTTTCCAAACATTATACAGAACATCCGGCCTTGACACAATAGCATTACAGGCAGGTATGGACAGTTGCTCTCTGCATTGTTCAAATCCCAAAGCTGCAGAAGCATCCAAGGCCAATCCTGCTCAACACACCAGACTTCCCAGTGATTTGTGTGGTGTCTAATTTGTTCTCCATATGGTGCATACACACACATACACATACGTATTGGCTAATACTCACACACACCGACTCACATACACACAGCTAAACCCTCCTGACCTTTATTCCATCTCTCTTCTGCAAATATAGCTTCAAATATAAACTGCACCACATGCACCCGACATCTGCCTGTTAGAGTGCAGTTTCCAAGGGAAGGTGCAGGTTAGCTCTCCCCGTCAAGTAACATTCATCTGCTAGATTGGATTTAATAAGCGGCATGGGATTCATCAGCCACTTGGGCCTGTCTGTGGCTCTGTGCAGCGTGCAGTTTCCTGGTTAAAGTAGGGAAGTGGGAGGACTTTGAGTTGTAGGTGGGAAACAAAACAGGGTTCTGTGGATTCCTGCGCTCAGTGTGTTGGCTTTATTAGAGCGTCACTTCTGATTAAACAACCTCAGAGGAGCGATGGTTTGTCCAACCCGAGTACTCACAGGGGTGGGGCTTTGATGTCGAGGAAATGAGGCTTGACTGGGAGACACCAGGGAGGAGAGGTCACATCATCACTGGATGAGTTTGAGAAGAGGCAGAGGCAGGGTGTTTCAGCACGCTAAACTCTTGAGAGTTTCCACTTTCCACTAGAAGGAGCAGGAGGGGAGTGAGATGGTGAGAAAAAAGTGTGTCTGGGCATCTGCTGGATTTTTAGGTGGTGTAAATTGGCTGCTGACACCATCTTTGTACACAAAGAGCATGACCTGTTGCACCACCACCACCACCAAAGGGAATGATTATTCATCCACACAGCAATACTTTGAATTCTCTGCTGCCTTCCTCCCTCTTTTTTTTCTTTATCTCCCATTTTCTTTTTTGCGTTGATTTACATCTTCAGGTTTCCAACCTTTGTAGTGCAAACTAATGAGTACTGGATTCTAGAATTTGGGGATGAAGCAACCTTTTTCAGGTGGAAATTTGCATTGCAAGTGGTGTGGATATCATTCGAAAAAATAGGGCAGAGAAGCACATTTAGAAGATTGTTTTTGGTCTGAAGAAGCTCTTTCTTCTAAAATAACTGCACACAGGAGAAATTCAGGACTTGGCAAAAATGCTACCAATTAGAAAGTTAGTGTAATCTGACTTTAAAATGAGTAAATGATCAAAGGACTGTGAAGGGTGAGGAACCATGGCAGAGAGACTTGATAATAGTGGAGTAACAAAAGTCGCAAAATCTTGCTGAAACAAAGGTTTTCTGAAAGTTATTCAACTTTCATCGCAGAATAACACATAACAATAAAAACTGCTGTGTTGCGCTCAGGTGTTCTGATTCCTGCGTTTAGTTTGTCCCCTTTGGGCTACTGTAGGAACATGGTAGACTTGTAGAAGAGTCCCACAGCGTCTGTAGATAAAAGGTTCTTATGTTCAGGTGATTATGCTAATCAACTAATGAAGACATAGTTATGCATATTATATTCCATTTATGCCATATTCTGTAAATAGAACCTCATAAAACTTCCACACTGGACCTTTAATGATGGAAGACCTAAGTGGATTATAGCCCTCCTTATTGTTATTAATTACACCTGTGCATTATGTGCTATGACAAGTCATAATGCCTGCCATGAAAAACCACTGATGGGACTTACTGGGACACATCAGCTGAAGCATTGGTAATGCTATTATTTCACCTGTGCTTCTCCCGCTATAACGACAAATAAAAATCAGAAGCCTTTGCATGTTTCAAATAAAAGTATTACTCGGCTCTCTTTTCTGTAATAACTTTGTACAGTTATTAGCTTTTTTAACTTGGTCGCTGAATTGAAAAAATAATTAGCACATTAATTGACGAAAACACTCGTTTGCAGGCTTAACTACTGTGCTCCTCTTCTCTCTGTTATAATATGCAGCTTCTCATGAGATGTAATCAAGCATCCAATTTCTACCAGTGCCTCAAATCAAGGAATTGGCTGAATTAGCTTGGCTGCATTTCACAGAAAAGTGAAACTCGTTTACCACGTTGTGTTTTTGCCTCAGAAAAGTTTCCTTCTTTTTGTGTGTGTGTGTGTGTTTCAGACTGAGGTTTATTCCACAACTCATGGAGGCTCAAGCAGCTCTCACATAATTTTTCTAACAGCACGGTGAATTTTATTGCATATGAAGGGGAAAAAAATAAATAAATCATGGCCTTTTCCATCAGCAGATTTTCATATGTTCCATTGTTTTGAGGTTTCCTCGTCTGTCTTTATTATTATTATTTATTAAAAAGACACCGTCCAATATATAGCTGACACAAAGCACTGTGCGTCATGGCAGCGTTCCAGAATACTGGTGGGTCTTTCTGACCATTTGTATTTTCTGTGTGTCCCAGCTCAGCTGGGGCCGGGCCGGTAGTTGACAGCAGATGATCCCTTCTTTAATGAGATTTTTTTTTTCTTCCCTCTCTGTCTCGCTTCATGGCGCCACAAGGGAATCATCTTAGGCAGATAGAAGCCATGAACCATGAACAGAAAGAGCCTGGACACAGATAGGACACCAGCCCATAGACAGACAGAGAGGGAGGAAGAGAGGGAAGGAGGGGAGGAAGAGATGGAAGGAGGGGAGGAAGAGACGGGGGCAGGAGAGAAAGCGAAAAAATTATAGTTATTGTTATGCACTGACAGATAAGCTAACTGTCTCCTCTCAAGATAACTAGATGTTCGTCAAAGTCCTGATGTTCATTTCAGATATGAATATCAACATGCAGTGATAGTTTTTCTCTGCAGGGTTTTTGCTGGTTGCAGGCAGATCAGCCTGTAAGCCACATTTTGCTTTTCACGAGTGTTGACGTGTTAGATGTCACACTGAGTGACACAATACATTTTTCATTTTTCATATTCAAATATATAAGAGTTTGTTTCTGAATGCACAAGAATGGCTCATTGCGATACATAATTGATGTCTTTTATTTCAGCACTTAGTAATTATCTTTACATGTCATGTACAGTACATTTCAGCCCTGTGGGTTGTCAAGGTGATGTTCTGAATTCATTTACAGAAAGATCTTAGATTTATAACACATGTCACATCCATACATCCATTATTCATCCATCATATCCAGATTCGGTCCATATTTACATCCATTCAACCATCCTTTATCTCTACCTGCTGTTCAGGTTATGGGAGCGCTGGAGCCAATCACAGCATGGATTCAGTAGAGATACAGACAGACTGACAAGAACAGACAAACACATTCACACTTTTGGGCAATTTTAGATTAGATACTATTCACTGAATCTTCCTTTCTTTTGACTGTGGGAGAAAACTGGAGCACCCATAGGAAACCCATTCAATTACATTGCAGAGCTGGTATACAGACTGAAATTTGATTTAATTTTATGTTGCCAAATTGGGATGATTGGTTGTATTACTCGTTCCACACCTTTCAGCTTTATGTTATTTTGCATGGCAGGAGTGACCCTTTTAGCCATGCTAGCAGTGTAGCTCTTGGTTTGTTAATGTCAGGTTGTTGGCCAGACCACCAATTTGGTTGGTTCAGAATGAAATATCTCAATAACTAATCAATAGAATTTGCCACAAAATCTTGCACATACATTCATGGTACCCAGATTACATACCTTAATGGTGTTTTCGACCCTATGGCTTTTGATTTATCATAATTTTTCATTTGTCCGATACTAATACGAACTACCCACAAAACTGAGATGACTCAGCTGACTTTGTGTTTGGTGCTGATTAGCAAATGTTAGCATGTTAACATGTTAAACTAAGATGATAAACATGGTAACATTATACCTGCTTACATTAGCATATTAGCATTGTAATGTGAGCATGTTTGAATGCTGATCTTAGCATTTAGCTTATGTGTGTACAAAGTATGGCTGCAGCCTCTTAGTCTGTATATATTTAGCACATTATACAATTTAAGGATGTGATTTGTTGCCAGTGTTGTTAAAGGTAACTTCTCAAACATGCTTGAATGATCTTGAATTTTGATTTTGTGCATTTTCCAACAGAGTGGAAGAGTCTATCTAATTAGAATCTAATTACCCAGAATGCAAGTTTACCATATGTATAGGGGTCATTTATCTGTCCTATAAATCTAGCTAACCACCAGGCAGCCATACAGGCAGCCAACCCCCTCCATCCATTGTGACTGATGACTTCTGTTTAACACCAACAAATCATAATGAGCCCATCTGACAACCTTTATGGTGCCTTTTAGCCTGAAAGAAAAAACACAATGGGAAGTCTCTCAGTGGAAAAGTGAGTAAATTCACCACAAATTACCTTCTTTATTGTTTACCAGAGAAAGTCTGGAGACAGTGGGAGGAGGGGTGGGGGTAGCTGTGCATAGTGGGTGCAAAAAGAAGATATACAGGTAGTAGGGAAGATGCACAATTGTGTGGTAACCGTATCCTCATCATTGTTACAATCCTACTCTGTTTGTGTGTGCTTGTATTGTAACATGTGGGGTCTGACTTTGAGCCTGCTGCCTTTCAAAAGCCTCCCTGATCATTCCTTTGTTCCTCCTCTTTTCTTCCCCTCTCCCCCTCTCCCTCCTTTTCTCTCTTGTAGCGTGGCTTCCTCAGAGAAGGTTGATATATGACATCTGTTTGAGTGGAATTGGATTGTGGACATCCCCAGTGGCACATGGAAATGCATCTCCGGTATTCTCTCCATGCGTTGTGCATCTGGATTGAGGGATGAGGCTGTAGAGAGGGAAGAAGGAGCAGGTTTGGGTTGAAAAAGAAAGAACTAAAACTCGCTCATTCACCACTGGAATGGCTCCCTGTACTACCAGCAATCCCAGCCAGAGACAGAAGGAGAGAGTGGAGAGAAAACGGAAACCAGAGAATTATGGAAACAGCAAGTGTGAGAGAATCACTCATTGAGAAATAGGGAGAAAGTGAGGCTAGAAAGAGAGAGGAAGGCCAACATCAAGCCTCGTTAAACTGACAGACTGCTGCCAGAAAGCTTATAGCCTTGTTTCCATCTGAGTGATAGACCGTCTGAAACTAACTATCCACTTTGACTCTGCTTCCTGTCTAAATGTATGTCCACTGATAAAGTAGAGGAATTAGGCACTTTAGCAGCTTTCCGTTAAAGCCACTGAAGAGAAGGGATTTCCTTTGTCACCGTGAAGTTATTGACCCCCTTTTACTTGTAGTCTTCTGTTAAATGTTAAGTCAAAATAGAGAGGATGTTCAGACCATATGCCTTGAAAGCCTTACTGATGGGACAAGTGGCTTGGCTTCCTCACAGAGAGGCTGATATACGACATCTGTTTAACTGGAACTGGATAGTGCACATAAGGGGAATTCAAGGAAGAAGAACATTATCTACAGCTAGGGGAATCTGACATTTTCTTTGTTTCTCTCTGAAGTAATGTCCTTCACTTCGCCCTAATAAAGGGTAATTCAGTTTTATTGCAACTTAATTTTGTAGTTTCAGCTACAATTTTCTGTCAGTTACAATAACAGTGTCAGCCCTTTAGTAGCCAGTTGTTGAAATCTGGCAACATGGAGACATCGCTATAACACTGTCTAATAGACAAGAAACATGAGAAGTCAAATAGTTGTCAACCTGCTAAAAGCCAGATGATGTAAACACCATAATAACCCCTCAATCAATCAATCAAGAATCGAGCTGAGTATATTGTTCTTATAAGATTTTTTTTGTAAAAACTGTTAAAAAAAAGGAACATACCTGTAATAAACCAGAATTATCTTTTGACAAGACTAAAAGACAGCCCTATTAGACTATTCTTAGTCTAGCAGTTATTTTAGCGTCAGTGTGCTAACTTACTTAAATTGCTCGTATGTTAATTGTAGTTGTAGATGCTCATGTTTAGCATGCTAGCATACAAATATTTTAGCACTAAACACAACAGAATTGTCATTTCTTTTGCAAGTTTAGCTGCAGTAAACCAAACCAATAGTGGTTTCAGTCTGGACCATCTAAACTGATGGCTAATCAACTTGCCGCTACTCAAAACCGAACCAACATCTAAACAAAAGCTGCAGATTTTGTTGTTGTGAAGCAATAATTACTGCTCCGCAACACAAATCGCTGACCCTTTCTTATTTTCCACTGAATACAGATACACATGATGGTCCACTTAACACATCTTGTACACCACATGTGAAGTCTCCTCTGGATTGAAATGAAATGAGCGGCTCTGAGGCGAACTTTGAGCCTGGACGACGGGTGTTTGTGTGCAGACACGCTGTGTTCAAATTATGGGGCTTTGTGGGTGCTATCTCATTTTCCATTTGATTTCCCCAACTTATATCCCCCCTCCTCCCTCTTACCCCCAATACTCATCCTTAAACAGTGTCTGCATTATGCATGGCCCAGAAAGTGTATCATTGTGCATATGAAATATGCATGAGCCCTTGTGCTTTGACTCCCCTCCCCATCCGCTCACTCCCCAAAGGAAGGAATCGTTTTGTGTTGTCTGATTGTGTTAGAGGCTAGGATCAATGAATTGTTTTTGTGGGGGGGTGTGTGTGTGCGCCCGTCTGGGTGGTTGTGTGTGTGGTATTTTCTTCAAATAGCGACGGAAATTAAAAAAAGAAAGATAGGTTTGCAGAGTGGATGGTGGTGACAAATCGAAGTACGGGATGAAAGAGTGGAAAGAAAATTGATATGGACTTAAAGGTCGGTGTAGGATTGAAAGAAGGACGATGGAACCGAAGAGCAAGGAGTGAAGTTAGAGAGAAAGAGGAAAAACAACGGCAACAGATCATCAAACAGAAGGAGACTCTTCTGGGGGCTGTCAATAGAAGCAATATCCACTGATTGATTGTGTCACTGTGTCACACAGAGCTCGTCCCTGGAGACCTTGTGTGTGTGTGTGTGTGTGTGTGTCTGTATGTGTGTGTGTGTGTGTGTGCGTACGTGCACACACACTGTACGGGGTGGTGGGCTCAGGGCCTCAGCTGTTGTCAGAACAGGGGGCCACGCGCCTGTTTTGGACACACTCCAGCAATCCCATATTGTGAAGCCACAGTCACCACAAAGGGAGCGGCTCCATTTTGTGGGGATTTTTTTTTTTTTTTTTTGCTCCTCCGCCCTGTTCTCAATTTACAATTATATTTGTTTGGGCGCACAAGAGAGTGAGGCGATGGCTTTTTAATGAGACTGGAGAGCGAAGCATGTGTTGTGTGCATGGTGAGAGGTTTAGCTTTGGAGTGTTACACTTGGAACCAGTTATTGAGGGAGGTTTCCACCACTTTTTCTCACTGAGTTTTGAGAGGACTGGTTGTTAGGATTTACATGGCATGAGGCTTTGAGCCACAGTTCATCAATGTGGCTGCGGTGATAAACAAAGGCAGCATCTCACCCGCGCAGACCCACAGCTGTACATACACGCACACACACACACACACACACACACACACACACACACACATAACCTGATACTGATGAACACATTGTACACAGATGACACAAGCACAAAACTTTTATTGAGAAATTTGGGGGGAAAATATCTGTTTAGAAATTTGTGGTTAGATCATGAACAACAGCTTCAGCAAGAGACGCCAATGTTACTAAGGAGCTGTTCAGGGGATGGTGACTGTGTCTGTGTCACTATGACACACGTATTATGTGCGCGCACACACACACACACAAATACACACAAATATGACCCCACACACAGATAATCCAAACAGGTCAAGGTTCACTCAGGTCATGGCCTAATCAGACATGGCTGGGTTAGTGTGTGTCTGTGTGTGATTTCATCATACCTTTTTTTTTGTCTGTGTGTTTAATTCCTAACATGAAAACATACTGCAGATGGACTGTCTGCAATCACGACCAGAGGTTGATTACTCAGCTAGGTATGTGTGCACGTATGTGTGTGTGTATGTATGAGTCTGTTGAGACTGTTTGTGTGTTTCTTTAGGACTCCCGCTGGGTGGTTGATGACGTGCTGACCCTGACCGGAATCTGATTCACCACATATTAGACATTTAGCACACCATGTTCTCCTAAAAACAACACAAATTACATTTCTGAACTTGCTTACTTGAGGATATTCTACAGCACATTTCAATTTTCACTCTTTTAAAAAAGTGCTTCTACATGACCATAAAAAGGATGCAATATGTAAACCAAACAAGGAGTTAGGACCCCTCTGTCTAATTGAAAAGTGACCTCTCCTTGTGAGATATTTAGAAAAATGAATATGTCTGGATCTGGATAACTGATTGAGTTGGGATGAATCTGTGAAATACTTTCAAAATAAGACTTGAAATGATTGATTGACTTTATTGTTCAAATAAATATATAAAAGGGCTCATGGGAAGAAAGGATTTTGAATGGGCTAACAATACATTTTGGGCAATGTTAACATTTTGGGAAATGTTAACATTTTCTGAAGGATTGTGGAATATGTACTCACCAGTTGTAGTATGGGAAATAACTATAGATTCATTCAGATTAATAGATGGGCAGCGTCTTTAATCAAAGAGTTAAAATCTGAGTGTGAAAGAAACAATGCTATGCTAGCAGCAAACATTAAGAGAGAAACTACATTGGCCACATTTGCTATACCGTTTATATAAAAAAACATAATAGTGTCCATGAATAGACCCCTGAGGCACACTGCATTGTAATGCTTTATGGAAAGCCAGCATCCTTTCTCTGCAGCATTTGTTTTCAATGAGACAGCAAGGAAAGGAGTCAGCGGTGATGGAAACAGGAGAGAAACCTCTGCTTGGGTTTGATTATTGGCCAGAAGTATAACATCTGGTTTTAGAGGTACAGAGGTACAGCTGTGATGCTTTTGTTTTGCACTACCTAATAAGTCCAGTATTGTTTCCCAGTATCCTTGCAGAAACGCAGTAACCGTATTGAAAATTGTAGATTAGATGTTTCAGCCTTAATTGGCACCAGTTTACATTTATTCATATAGAAATGTGACAGGCAACTAGATCATTAAAATTGTTTCTTTTCCTTTTGAATGATATATTTAAATGCATTCCTAGTGGCATCTCGCCACCTCATGGAAAGTGAAATATGAACATGTCAAGTCGAAATCTATTTTCCTTATGTCTTCATTACAATGCTGCAGAGTAGCTCTTTACATTCACCTCTTGCACCTTTCATCCATCATTCTCAGTTATTAGTTATTATAACAAACTTATTGCATCAAGTCTTTCTCGTTAAGCAGTCTACTGGTGTTTGCTTTACTTTAATGTACTGTCTTCCTGTTTTGTTTGATTGACACCTCTGACAGCCACTGTGCACAGGCTATTAGCTGCTGTGTGTGTACTCAGCTGGGGGTGGACGGGACAGTTAATGATGAGACAGTGACTAACTGGGTAGACTATGAAAGTGCACGTGGGAGTGTGTGTGAATGTGCTGTGAGTAAATGTGTGTGTGTGTGTCCATTGTTCCCCAGAGATTTAAGATCCATTGAGGGAATGAGAGGGGGACAGATTGAAAGATGAGACGGAAAGAGAGAAGAAGGGATTAAAAGATACAGAGGAAACAAGAGCCCTTATGAACTTAATGACTTGATCTACTGCCTTGAGCTCATTCCCGTATAGACTGGAGGTGTGTATATGTGTGTGTGTTTGTGTGTGCGCAGCGATTCCTCTTCACTGTAAGAAGGAATTTTAATGGGCTTTACTTGTGCAAGTGAAACAGCTGGGCATTGTGAAATCCAAACCTTCCTCTAAGTAGAAGGATAGGCCTTCAAGAGCTCACTGAGCATGTTGTTAACTTCTGTAGGACTGCGTGTGTCTTTCAGTGTGTCCATGGAGAGTTAAATGGTGATTGGTTGTTGAACTATTGTCAAAGTGGAAGACAGCATCTCTGCTCTTTCGTGCTCTCTTTTGCCTCTGTTCCTCTTCTTTCCCTCCTTACTTTTGTCTCCTCACTTTTCCACTTCTCTCCTCACTGTTCCTCCACTCAGTCCACGTGAAGTACAAACGGATCAGAAACAGCTGTGAAAATTATTCTGGCTAATAAGGCCCAATCTTGGCTCCTCAGTTAGTTGCGGTGCGATGCCTCAGACTTTGTTTTTCATAAAAAAAATCTTTAAAAAAGCACTCTGCCTCGAAAATCCCCTCAACGTTTGCAGTGTTGCTTTAACTTTGCTCCTTTAGTGTGTCTGCAGGGTTACCCATATGCAGTGGATACCACAGGTTCTGCCAAAAGGCTGACTGCCAGGCCAGAGGGAAGAGAAGAAGGGGTGCAAACTCCTTCTTCTCATCCCTCTCTATTTCAGTCTCTTGAATCCTCTCCCAGCCACACACTCCATTTATTTTCCTCTCTCTCTCCTCATCGCTCTTTGTTTTTACTCTCCTTCAAACAAAAGCACAAATATCTCAGTCTGTGTCTCTCTCCTTCTTCCTCCATCTTTCCTTCCCTTTCCATCTCTTTCTTGGCTGAAGCTCAGTTTGTGGTCTTTAACCTCACCGCCCCTCTCATCACCCACCCCTCTGTCTGAGGGAGAAATGCGGCCAAGCTAATAAGCTAAAGGAACTGACAGCCAGAAACCATGAGATGATGAGTTCACTGGTGAGCAGTGTGGACATCCGGGGTCATAAGACAAATTCCAGGCCTTTTTGTGGTTACATGTGATAAGCGTGGCCTTGGAGAGCGTCTAGACGACACACACTTCACTGGTTTCATGAAGCAGAGATTTCAGAAGCTAACCTTGGTTTAAATGTTTCATTATTGCAAGGTCATCTGTATGTTTTCATTCAACAGAATGTATTTCTCTTTTTAGAGAAGGGAGTGTTTTATTACGACATACAGTACATCATTGCATCAGGGCAGCTTTTGACACTATAGATCACCCCATTTTAATTAACCGTCTTAAAACCTGGATGGCCATCAAAGACTCTGCACTTGGTTGGTTTTACTCTTATCTTTTAAAAAGAACCTTCTCAGTCACCACTGGCAATTATTCTTCTTCGTCAGCTCACATTACCTGTGGTGTACCGCAAGGTTCAATTTGAGGTCCAATTTTATTTTCTATTTATATGCTCCCTCTTGGCCATATCATTGAACACCACAATGTTTCTTTGCTATGCAGATGACACATAGATATACCTCCCCCTGAGACCTGCTGACCCTAGAAGTGGCAAGCTAGCTGCTGTTCTAGACTGTCTTAGTGATGTGAACTACTGGATGGCACAAAATCTCCTGAAACTCAACTCAAAATCTGAAATCATATTGCTTAATCCCCCTATCCACACCAGCACCATTCTAACTCTCTCTCTCTCTCTCTTGGTCCCTACGCCAACTGTGTAACACCCACTGCTTGTAATTTAGGAGTCATTTTTGATATAAACCTCAGCTTCGAAAAAAACATATCAATAAAGTAGTTCAGTCTTATTTCCTTCAATTGAAAACCATTTCCAGAATAAAAAAAATCGTTTCCTGCTCCAATTTAGAAAAAGTTATGCATGCACTAATATTCTCCAGACTAAACTGTTGTAACTCACTTCTCTCTGGCATAAATCAGAAATCGCTCTCTTGCCTCCAACTTGTGCAAAATGCAGCAGCTAGGCTTCTTACTGAATTTAACAGATGACAGCACATCACACCAATTTTAGCTTCTCTACACTAGCTCCCTGTTCAGTTTAGAATTGATTTTAAGATTTTACTGATCACTTTTAAGGCACGTCAGGGGTTGGCTCCAAGTTACACCTTACGAGCCAGCCTTAGGTCCTCAGGTGGCTCCCTTCTGGCTGTTCCAAAGTCAAGACTCAAAGGGGCCCTGATGGTGTTTTTGGCATTTCCACAGATTCCATCAAATTAATGTTATGAACAGCATCTGGCTGTTTAGTGGGGAAATTTTTCTGTTCTGACAGTTATATTGTTTTCTTGTGTGCCCTTCAGGGTATGTAGCACATTATGTTGTCATACCCTAGCCCTACCCTACCCTAACCCTAACCTTTACACTGGTATACATACAATAACTCAACCTCTCAACTGTTTTAGAACTCAATGGATGTTGGAGCCTACTGTATTTGCAGCAAGCTAACATGATATGCAATGTCATCTAAGGACAGAGTTGAAGATGTTAAATACATCTTGGGATATGTCTTGTGCTTAATGTTGTCACAGCACTGTGTCCTTGTGTGATTTGCACTTGCACATATACAAATTTATTCATACATAAAATTGATATGTAAGCTACAGGTATCCGCTGTCTGATGCTGGGCTTTAAGGCTCTTTCTCAAAACAATCAGCCTGTATTCTCTGAGTGGTTTTGGCCGCCTCAGCATTGCTCTCTGTATGCCTCTGGCCTTCTCTTCCCTCTCTCCGTGGGACTGTGGGGATTGATTGATAACTTCATTTGTTCCTGAAGGGAAGAGGGGGATGAGTACATGACTTATCCTTTCTGTGGTGGGATGTAGAAACGAGGGGGCGTTTTTTCTTTTCTTTCTTTCTTTCTTTCTTTCTTTCTTCCTTTTGCTTTCTTCCCTCTTCCTGGACGCACCTCAGGCCCTCTTCACGCACGTCTTGTTTTTAACAGTGATAAATGATCTAATTTTTGAAAAGCATTAGGTCAGTCATTAGGAAATTGAGGTGTGGGGAGCTTTTTGCCGCAAGAGAGCTCATGCATGCCAGCCAGGTGGTGCCTTTTTCCTGGTCATTTCTGCTATTTTTTTTCTGTACGAATGGGACTAATTGTGGCTGGCACAGCAGGGTGATTCGCAGCATATTTTGGGCGTGATGGTAAGCTCTTGTACCAGATTTGAATGATGCGGACTGTAGCAGTCCCGTTTCCATAGTAGCAGGAGAGGTAACATGAGTTGTTGTGGCTTATTGCCTGTAACTGATTTCATCTACATAAATGTTGTGTTTCATTAAGGCTGGTGACTGGCATTGTGTAAGCATAATTTTCTTTGCCTGAGCAACACGCCTGAGCGTCTTTTTGTTTTGTTTTTTCTTGTTTCTTTCTTTCTCGTTTTATTTGTGTGCATGTGTTTTTTTTTTTGTCTGTGCTTGTGAAATGCAAATGTTGATGTGAATACCTGTGCGTATCGTCAGCAGAAACAGCACAGGTCTTTGTTGTCAGGTGTGGACAGGAGCCTCGCCTCTTGGCCCCGTTTGTACCCTCAAGATTTACAGCTGTGGGTCTGGCTATCCCACACTCCTGAGAACAGTAGGTGCACAGTGTGAACGCCACAGAAGAAGTGATGACATTCTGCCCACATCACAGTCGCTGACGTTGCCAGAAACCTCAACCTCGGACCGCACAGAGATAGATCACTCTTTCCTGTGTTCACTCTCTCCCTCACCGTTTCTCTTCCTGTATTTATTTGACATATGACTGGCAGGGAGGGATGTGGGGAAACCTCCCTTCAGAGTCGGCCATTTTGGGCTATGGTTAGTTTAGGATTTGGCATCCAGAGACCCATTACAAGGTCACAGTCAACTTGGGCTGATTTAAGTTATCCGCTGCTCACTGAATGTACATTAGTCCAGCTTTTACAGAAGAGAGCTTTTGGAAAGCGCTCTAACAGATGTTTCCATAGACTGATGCCCCTGTGGATTTAGACAAGGGAGAGTGGACTGATTGACTGCTGAAGAGGGAATACTACACTAGTACTCTCTATAAACCTAAAGATCAGTCATTGTACAACTGAAGACCCCTAATTTGCATTCAGATTCAAGCAGCTTTTGCCTATACTTGCAGTGTACTTAAAGTATAATATCCAGGCCTTCAGGCTCAAGTACTGCCGTGTGGAACAGACATGAATCAATGTACAATCCTTTCAAAGTCTGATGGCTTGATATCTCACATAAATTAGAAACATGAGGAAGCTAGCAAGACTATTTTTTATAGCCTGTTATTGGAATAAGATATCAGGTTTACATTAATTCTGATTATTTATCTACTGGATTAGTTTTTTCCACATTTGGCTTAAGAATCCAGTTCTGGAAATTCACTTACTGAAGCTATATAAAAAAGCTTCGTAGGGATTCACTTATTTTTCCTTTTTTTCTGCATCACATTTAAGGCTACAAATGGTCATAATTACAGTTAGTACATAAAAAATGTTAAAAAGCAGAAACAATGCATTGAATAAAAGGGATAAATCAAAGATAATCAGTTTGACATTACACAAGGCTGAGAAAAGCAGCAAATTCTCTCATTTGTGGTTGAAATGTGTTGGTTTAAAAGATTGATTATGATCAATTATGAAAATATTTTTCAATTTTCTGTCAATCGACTAATCAATTAATTTTCACAGCTCTGTTTAAATTGATGCCAAAAAATCCAGAAGGTGTTTTATGATCAAAGATAACCAGAAATATACAAAGGATTGATTAATCATCAAAGGCTATTCTTGACCTTAGAAATAACTCAAGCTCCAAGCTTTGATTAGAGCTTTCAACCAAATCACATGGTCTTCATAAATGGATTGAGTTTTCTCGGTTGAGATGGATCTATTGACCAAGCTGTGGTATGGCTATGAATGAGAGCTGAACTTCATGTGATAGAGCTGAAAGCCCAAGAAAATAAAAGTAAGTGGACCTTCAGTCTGTTTCCAAGGTCGAGAATGAACTGAAATACTTTTAATCCAACACAGACAGGAAGTTTGTAGAAAAATCTGTACCGTTCCCTCTATATTTTGTCTTGCTGAGCGTATTGTCATATCACCGCTAACTTTCGTGTCTTGGATGCCAGAGCCTCCTGCAACTTGATCTGGACCGTCTGTATCTCTTGGGATTGCTGCAATCAAAGAAAATGTGATACGTAAGAATTTCTTCTATGTGGTCTGATATTTGTAGAAATCATACTTGGTCCTGACTCTGCAAATTGCCATAAACCCTCTTACGCCTGAAGTCCTGTTTCATTTCCCACATGATGTCAGCGCAGAAAGCTGCCAGAACATTTACGGGTTAAGCGCATGTGGGGAAGGGGCTTAGGAAAAACGCTGACTGCTGTTTGCAGGCAGTGGGAGGGGTTAATGTTGTGGACTGTTTGCCCTCTCAGCAACCAGCTTGGTGGTCACCCCTGATTGCATTTGTCTGTTGAAAAACTCTGTCGTTCCCTCACTTCCTCTCGGTGTGTTACTCACACTTACTCGGCTGACCATCTGCGAGCAGGACCGCTCGTCTGCTCCTCACCACCTCAGCTCAAGGCAGTTATTTCTTTTCCCTCTCCTCTCTTGCACTCGCCCGTCTGAGGGAGATGAAAACAGATTTTTTCAATTAGGGGGAGCCGTTGAAAGTGTTTGCTTCAGGCTGCCGCACTGCTGCTGCTCTCTCTGCCCCCTCTGAGATCCTCCTGTTGTTTAGTGCCCAACACCCCCCCACCCCCACCAACTCCCGCCTCCCTACGCCTCGACCCCATTCCCAGCACAGCCAGGGGGGAAGCGGGAAGCGGTGAGTAACTTTTAAACATTTTTATCGTTTTCATTCAGCTGCTGATTTGTTCGTGCCGGCTTCTGAGGTGCTGATTGGTGGAGAAGAGTTGTCTTTGGCAGGGAGTCAAGACTTTTCCCCTGGGTGGTGTTAATTCTGCATTTTGACACCCTCGTTCTCGATAGCTAATCCCCTCAGTGATTGGTTAGTTTTCTTAAGGACACTGTTGACTTATCTAGAGGATTATGGAATGTTTTAATTTTGGGAGGGTGTGCATACCATGACAATTTGGCCAAATCACAGTGCATGTGTCAGTCTGGCTGTATCTGTGCTTTCACAAGTGTGAGTGTAATTTTAAGCAACTGCCCAGTTTGCAAATCTGTCTCTCTGATGCCTACAGTGAATTACGACTGACTAGTGACAACTGAGTTAAAGCATCACTCGAATCCTGTCCTTCCGTTCCCTCGGGTGCTGCTTTGTTGGGCTGCCAACGTTGTTGTCAGGAGTGGGTGGCATTATCTTTAGACTAGAGGAAAAAAGATGGAAGTGACAAAATGTGTGTCAGGGAAAGAGAGATGGGGAAGAGAAATGGCTGAAGGTGCGGTGGTGGATTGAGTTAGAGGACTAGTGGAATAAAATAGCAAGTGAATGACAGGAGGGAGAAGAGGAAAAGGCAGTTAAGAGGCAGTGCCTTGTCATCTCAGCTGTTGTGATTTAAGTTGGCTGACAGCACACAAATCTCCCAGCATCTCACAGCTGTGCAACATGCCTTCCCCTTTTTATTTTTAACTCGGACACTTATATTAGGCTGCAAGGTCCAGGCAGTGTCCAGACTATTGTCTCACAAACTCTGTATGTGTGGTTCCATGAGTTTGGGTCTGCGTGTGCCAGGGGTGTGTGTGTGTGAATGTATCAGCGCATGCCTATATATGTCAGTGCCACGCGTTTCGCTGCTAGATCGATCGAGCGCTCCTTTCTCTAAAGCCTCTGGCGTGTGCTCAGCCTCAAATCATGTCAGATGTGACAAGTTTAAGGACAGTTACATGTGTGAGATCCAGCGCTGGCTCAACAGTATTTATTGACCGTGTGAGTGTGTCCGTAAATTGCCTTCCAAAGTGCATTCCACACAGACATGCTGCCACCTCTGATGCTCTGATGGCACCCTTGTGTGAGAGGCTGGTAAAAGACTAACAGGGGAAGGGCAAAAAAAAAAAGAGAGAGAGATTTAGAGCTGAGCGAGTCCTGCAGCTTTCCTACTTCTTTCTGAGCCCTGTGCAGCTCGCGTTCTCTGCACCTGGCTCCATGCACCCACCCATAATGATTACAGCTACAAAAACTGGCCTCTGCGTTGACTGATTTAAACGTGTTGCCAGGGAACATATTGTGTATTTGTGTGTGTGTGGGGGGGAAACTATATCATCGGTGGAATTAGATAAAATGGATTTGTTAAAAGTTGTGGAAAGACCTGGCCTCTCATCCTATTACCACTTCCTTCTAGACCTCAAGACAAACATCCCTGACTTCAAAGGAGTAAAGAAAGACTTAAAATGTGCCGAGCCCGCTAAAGCAGAAGGAGGATGAACGTTTGGAAGAAAGGAGGGAGGGAGGGAGGGGGATGGAAAGCGAAGGGGTGAATGAATTAGGGTCTGCAAGTGGATCTTTAGTTGCCCCTCAGGCAGTGTGGCAATTGATTTGGTAAGCGAGTGGTCCAGTCCTCCAGTCTTTCCTCCCGCTGCCAGACCAACCGCCTGCATTTGTGTGCTGTCAACCAATCGATGTCAAGGAGCTGGCTCACAGCGGTGTATCAACTTAGAGCTGCATTGATCACTTCTATTGATTTTAATCCTAATTGCATTTCATCATCTGAATCTCTAAGAAGGGCTGCAATTGTCATTCATTTTCTGTTCCACCATCACCATCGCACCATTATTTCTGTCTTGTTATGCCGTCATTTGTTTGATAATGCCTCCTCTCTTTTGATCAGTATCGAATGTATTAAATGACATGAGTCCAAGATCTGTTATTGTGAAGATTCAACTTTATCAACGCTTTGCATTTTAGATGTGAATTTTCACCTCCCACAATCTTCACACGTTCAGAATGAGACGTCATCTCCTGGCAGCGCAGTGTCGCTCCAGCCTGGATGGAAAGACCATTTTAAATAAGAAATTTATACTCAGTTCTGTGAGTCTGTACTTGGGCAGAACTAACATGCTCACAGTGACAATGCCAAACCACTGATGTTCAGCAGTGTCAGCATCTTAGTTTAGCTAGTTAGTATGCTAACATTTGTTAAATAGCATTAAGCACAAAGTAGAGCTTAGTTTTGCATTTAGAGATAATAAAATGGATACATTTAAAATTTGACGTGATAATGGCTCTTGATGAAAAGTAATCACCAAAGCTGCAATCCATCCTGAGGGAGACATGAATGTCTGTACCAAAGTTCATTCTAATCCATCCAATAGTTGTTGAGACATTTTACTCAAAACAGCAAATGTGAACCCTATTTTGGCTCTAGAAGAAAAGCGATCACTGCAGTCACTAGGACGCATCATCCAAAAAGTTAACAATGAAGGTCTGTAGAAGATCTTGTGCCAATACAATAGAACAGATGTTGAGATATTTATAGTTGATTCGTTTGTCCTGATGGTGGTGCTTGACATAAAAGTCTGGAAATCACTGAAATCCACAGGATTCATCATGTTGGGACAGCGAGATATGATGAACGACTAATCAACACTGCCACCTCTAGAGCCAGGGTGGCAGCAAGTTTGATAAGAAGATTTTAAACGTCAAGTTACCATCCCTCAAATGTTTGGTCTATCACAGACAGCAGACAAGATTTTACTTGTTTTAATATCATACAGATATTTGGTAGATAACTTTGTGTGTTGAGTAAAATGACGAGAAAAGAGTGAGTCCCCTCATCTAGTTTGTTTCTTTTCTGCATCTTTCCTTCCTTTTTTGTTACATCCTTCTTTACTGTTTTTTGGATCAGTGGACGGCACAGAATCTGTACTCCATCTCCACCCAGTGCCAGACAACATCAGTCTTGGGACATTTAGCCAGAAGTAAGCTCTCAAGCTTTCTGTCTGAGGGATCAGACAGGATGAAACTTGAATGAAATAACAGAGAAACTAGGTAATTGGGTTGTGTCACAGTTATGATCGACTCCATGGGAGTGCTTAAACTGAAACAAAAGCTCTTTCAGCCCCACTGAAGTCACTGAATGACACCTGAAGGTCATTTTAAAAAAAACAACAAACGTATCAGCACTGGCCTAATTTGAATTAAAAAACAGATTGCAATTAGAGTCTTGTGTGCTGTCAGAAATTTTTTTTTGGTCTGGCCTGATCGCAGATGTGTCAGAATACACACACATAGACAGACAGAGCCCTGGAGACCAACGGAGGCGAAAAGTGCAGCCAGAAAAAGCAGGCTGCCACTCAACTCTGCCAAGCTTGGCCACTGATAAGGTCGGCCACGGGGAGATGTCTGCACTCAGGACCTGTCCGTCAAACACAAGAGCCTGCTTCCCCCACCTCTTCACAAGAGAGTGATGGGAGTGATTAGGGGGGAGGAGTGTGAGAGAGGAAGATGGAGAGGCAGTCAGACAGATATAGAATGGCTTGGGAATAAGAGGATTGAGGCAGATGAGATGGAAGAGGGTCAGAGAGAGAAAAATGGACCAGGATGGAATCCATGAAACCATAAAAGATTGGTAAAATGAGAGGGAGAGAGGGTGCTTGCAAAGAATGTGACCCTATCTTGTTGCGTGGCAGCCAAACCACTCATCTTAAACAACACTCCTTACTGTAGCAGCATGTCAAAATGATGTCAGTTAAGCTAGCCAGAACAGTGTTCTCTATTTCCTTCCATTTCAACCACAACTTCACCCGCTGTTCTTGTTTTCTAGCTGTTTACTGCCTAAAACCTTGATTAGGTTACAGAGATTAAGTCAATTACCATAAAAATCTCATGGAAATCAAGCCATTGTCATGCTGAGACCCGGACGCAACAATAGCACTTTGTTAAGGGTTCACAATGGAAGACATTTTTTTTGTAAACACAACCCGGAATCAAAATGTTTTTTTCTTAAAAAAGCCCTTATAGCAGCAGTTTTCGAAACCGGATGCATCTTCACAAGGTGACTGGGTGAGGAGTTAGACTCCCGGTATCCTCCAGTTGAACTTTTTCTGTCTGAACTTTTCTGCTGACAAGGGAGGAAATGAGCTTTTGCCTATGTCGTATTTTCAACAGTGGATGGTCACGTCACTCTGAGTCATTTGTGTCCTCAAACGCATAAACAAAAAGAGAAATATGTTCAGATCCGCTCTCTCTCTTCTCCCATTCCTCTTCTCTCCCATGTAGAGTCATCAGTGATCAAAGAGGCCCCAGATGTTGTTCTTCACCTATCTCCTTTCACCATCTCTTGACATTATTGTGAAAGTGGCCCCGAGTAGCGTTCATTTAGCTGAGGGCTTGCTACACATGAAAAGATGGATTGGACTTTGATGGGATGCGGTGCGGCCTTACATCTCCTGTGAGGGTTAATAAGGAAACGAGGGACACAGCTGAGCCAGGGTGTCAGCAACGTGCTAATTTTATTTAGTTCCACACCTCCCTTGTTTTTCCGTCATGTTTGGTCAAGAACACAGAGACCCCTAACAGCCCGACACAGCACCTCTGTCTGTGGAAAAAGTTTCATGGTGGAAAAATTTGGCAGTGGAAATTCTTTGTTTTTGATCCATCTGCTGTATGCACCACACAAAACAGAGCTATTTTTGGTTTCACAGCTAACAGAGGAAGTGCCAGCTCTCACACAGTTCATTAAAGTCCTGATGGAGGATAATTATGAACTGAATTATAGCAAGAGAAATTCTTTTTCATGCTCTTGGCTAAGTTGGTTGCATTTCATCCATGTTTACAAATGTTTTGAGGCTTCAATCCTTATTTATCATAACTGGTTCTTATCTGGAATACCTGGATATGCATGGTCATTATTTAGGCTGTGTGAGGACAGCTTCTCCACACTGACCTCAGCCTGTGAGCTTAGGGTCGTGTGTTAATCTTTCAGTGTCATATGTCTTCTGCTCGGATCACCCTGAGCTAGTCCCAGAGGTATGACTGCTATGTGGGATAAGCACAGAGAGTGGAAAAGGCTGGAGTGGAGTAGCTTGTAGACTATATAACTGTCAGCTTGATCAGTGTCATAGATGGCAAGAACGAGATAGGTAGAGGCACATCAGTTAATCTTTCTGTCTTTAGATTCTGACATTAAGATATTTTGTGCTACACATACAATCAAACTATTAAATTGATCTCCATCTCATAAAAAAATGTCCATATGACTAAACATCAACGTAAAGATGATTAAAGGTGAAATCCAAGCAGTGTACATGACAGTGGCACTATTTACGGTCATGATGTGGGCATGCGAGCTGGTATTACTGGTTAGCTGCTATGTTGCCTGGGATTTTTTCCCTCTGTCTCTATGGCGACGTGCAGAGAAATCAGACTCGTCTCTGCTCTCCTTTTATCCTTGTTTATAATGCCAAGTTGCCATAAATACAGGACTTCAGGGAGCACTTATGGTAATACACCCAGTTTGTGGGGCAACAAAAGCTTTAATTAGGCTGAATGCCAACCATATGGGACAGCAGGTAGGCTCCCAACTCGTGTGGTCCAAAGCCACACATACACAAATTCAGAGGGTTAGGAAAAATACTGTAAAGGGCCAATCACCAAATTCTGTGCTGTAGGCTCCACTTTGTGCTTTTTATGCCATGAAACAAACAACAAACAGCAAACAACTACTTCTATAAGGAATAGTATATAGTATTTTTGAGAAATACACTGATTTTCTTTTTCTTTCCCAGAGTTACATGGAGCGGCAGCCAAGAGCCGTTTCGGTCAGCTTACCCTGAACCCTGGAAGCATAGGGAAACACTTTGCCTAACTCTGTCCAAAGTTCACTAATCTGCCTACTTACACGTCTAAAGCTCACCAATTAACGCTTTGCATTTAGTTTGCTTGATCCCTACACAAACAGGAACATAAAAACTGCAATTTGTGGTTTCAGAGGAAGTGGTGTAACTATTTCTTGATAAACAACAGTTTATTCATCTGCCCAGTACTTCTGTGCAGAATCTTTTCTGTGCGTGTGTCTCTGGGACGTTGACGCGCTCGCCAAGAAATACTTACAGCTCTTCCTGTAAAACCACAAATTGTCATTTTAGCCAAATAAAGCAGGCTGTAGCTCAAAAGAATGAATGATGATGCAGACACAGACTGGATAATCCAACTCTGAAGCTGATGCTGCTCAGTGATCATTTTTGCCAGTTGATGTGTTTGTTCACTGCTGCTCAGATACAAGTGAAGTTAGGGTGCACTCATTTTCATCTTTGTGGTTTCTGTGGTTACCGTGGTTACATTGCAAGCCACAGTGCCAAGTATAAAAAAGTTCAAATAGCAAAAAAATAGCCCTTCATGAAAATCACTTTGTATCTGAAAGTGCCTACAAAGTTGAGTGATATAGGCATTTTTGAACTGTGGACAGAGGCCAGCTAGCTTTTTCACCTTACTTTCAGTCTTTATGCTAAGCTAGGCTAATTACCTCCTGGCTGGCTCCAAGTACCCCTATAGCAAGGCTTAGTAGGAGCAGATGAGAGGGCAGCGGGCGCCACAACTTCACTAATTCAACAAAATGGGATTCAGATCAGTTATAGGAGGAGGTTCAGGTCAAATAACAGGAATGACAAATGAGCTGGGCTTGTGGGAAGGAAGAGCGAAAAGGGAGTGAGGGAGTTAATGAAAGCCTGAGAGGACAGGTCAAGACAGAGAGACACAGAGGATTAGAGAGAGTTAATTAAAAAAAGAGAAGAGGGTATAGAATGAAGCTTAGAAAAGGTAAGTAAGGTGAGAGAGAGGAAACACTGGAGCGAAGCATGCAAGCAGCAGAGCGAGAAGGAAGCATCTGACCAGAGGAAAGAAGAGTAGCAAGCGCAGGGGTGCACCGAGGGAGGGAGATGAGGTGAAAGAGGTAGAGGAGATGCTGAGCGAGGGACCTGTGCAGCTGTAAGTAGAGAGGAGCGAGGGACGAGGTTAGAGGGAGGTAGGGGGAGAAGGAGGGGGACTGAGAGCGGTGCCAAGCTGTCCCAGGGGTGATGAATGAGGCCATAATGAAGTATCTGTGCTCCTCTGCCCCTGCCTCTGGCTGGAGAATAACCGCAGCCTTGGCACTGCCGCGAGACCCGCTCAATCATGCCAAGGAGAACACACACACACACACACACACACACACACAAAGGCACACAGTGAAGTTTGGATGATCCACACACACAAAGGAGCTTGTGACATGCTCCTGCACTACAAAGCACACACACACACATATTTACACACAGGAACTTGTGACAGATGATCTGTCTCTTCTTACCACCCACGATATCACACACATGCGCACACACACACACTCATTTTTACCTTCACCCTGTTTTTTGTCTCTCCACCCAGACCAGGGGTGGCAGCAGTGTGGGTTTTGTAAAACAACCTATTGTTCAGTATGACAGGCTGGTAATGCACAAGACACTGTGGTTCACACAGTGAGTGATAGAAGACAAATGCTAAATTCCTCCTCTGCGCTGAACAAATTGTGCCGGCCTGCGGTTTCCGCCGCTGTCACCAGTACACCGAAACGTCAGCCTGCCAGTTTTATCTCTGACACACAAACAGAACGCCTTGTGTCTAAAGAAGACAATGGATAACAGTCCATGCGTCTCCCATCCCCCCCCTGTGAATATGTCCATACATGTATCTACATGCTCGTTGTGTTCAACACCAAAAAGATCACACTTTCAAGACTCTCCTTGAATATTTTCTGGCCTGCACCAAGTGTAGATTTCTTTTCCGCCAGTGTCTCTGCGTGTGGTTGCCTGTCTTCTTGATTGTGCAACGGCTGCATCTAGATCTAGACCGTTAAAACCTCTCATTCACCCTTTTGATGTTCACTTTATGATGCACACCTCTCTGGAGAAAACGAAACCGTAGATGCAAGGCAGTGTTCTTCATCTGTGATCTTTAGAAAATGGCCGGTAATATAATCTTTTGTGGGAGGTGCATAAACTGATATGTACATACGCATGTGTGTGTAAATTGTGAATAGATTCAGTTGATATTTTGTGCCAGGCCGTAAGTTCTGTGAGTTGGTAGCTGCAGTAAAGAGTGGATGTCTGCTCCCCTCCATTGATAGTGTTGCAGGGCGGGGGGAGGCTTTGAATTAGGAGAAAACAGCACTGGATGTACAGTATAGCCTGAACTTTGCTGACAGGCTGTTTTTCCCTGATCCCTCCCAAAAGACTGGAGCTGGGAGAACGAGAAGGAGAAGTGTGGTGGAAAGTAGGACAGGGACGATGGATCTCTCTCTTATTCTCTTCTCTTTGTATGACTATCCACAGTAAGTCTATGTTTCTGAGTGTGTCTATACTATGCAAGCATGTTAAAGACACATGCACATGTCAAAATGCTGCATGTAATTCCCTGCCTGAAATCTAAATCTAGTGTTGGAATTAAAGACCTCAGTAGTGTGAATGTGACATTAATGGTCAGGCGTGTCTGATGCTGTATCCTGTTAGAATGACAACCCTCCTAATGTTTCCAATATGTCACACATAAATAGTTATCCACTGAGGCTTGGTGCCAGGTTTCTAAGCACACCACTCCCAGATACGGCATCTACCCCCCTGGATACATTCAGGAACTGTAACAGGGGTGTTTTAATGCAGGTCTGGGTTATAATGAGCCTAGTCTGATGAAGTAAAATAAAGAAAATGTATATAATCATATTGAGTTATCAAGGCTTTGTATTCTGATATCTATATTAATAACATCCCGGATGATATCATATCATCAGTGGGATACTGTTGCATCTCTAAAATGATTAATTTACATGAACTAGCATGTAGCTAGGGTGCACATTCATATTCAGATGCACTAAAGATTAATACTGATTATTTGCTTCTTTTTGCAGGAAATGGTTTATTAAATATGCAGACTACAAACTGCTTTCTTTATCACAGGACAGTACATTAAGAGAACCCAAAACATATTTTATATATCTGAAACTAGGTACTCTCAGATTGTGTCTCAATTGTTTCAGCAAATGCCTGATAACAACATATGCTTGCATTGAAGATGTCTAGGCAGCCTTTGGATAGACTGATGTCCACTGTGATTTTGACTTACTGTTTCCTCCTGACAACGAACTTTGAGTTATTTTAACCAAGACCACAAACCTTCCATCCATAACCAAGTTGTTATTTTAACCCTGAACTGGGATTTGACACAGCCAGTCACCCATATTTACAGTACACATGTTACCCAGCAATAGCAAACAGTTATTTACACATTCATTGGATATAGAGCAAAATTGTTTCTGGTCTTACCACAAATGCAATACCAACATGTACTCCCTTTAAGCTCTGTTTTGTTCTCCACCAACCTCTAATGAAAATCTGGCTGCTAGCTAGTTAGTTTGTAGCTAGCTTTGTCTGTTGTCTGGTGCTGGGCACGCCTGGCTTATCATGTTCAGGATGGTGGAGGTCACTGTGTGTGTGTGTGCATGTGTGTGCGCGCGCTTTGGCACAGCTTCATACAGGCAGACAGCCTGTAGATTGGTCCATTTCCATACAAGTCATCTTTCCAGCAAACCAGCCTACGTACTGCTCTCTGTAACTTGTTTCTCCTCCACTGCTGCAAGCTGTTCTTTTTCCTGCCACATATCATCATCTTCAGGGTTTTCTTACTTCTTTCTCTCTTTTTTTTTTTTTTTTTTGCTGTCTTGCCATCTTTGTTTCTGTCTCTCTGTAATTTGGCCACTAATGGTTTAGAGATTAATTCCCAGCAGTCTGCGATCCGTGTCTCCTCCTGCCGTGTTTTGCCAGATCTATACAGAAAGGAATGCCACAAAGCAAACACACACATAAACATAGCATGTGCTGTTGTCACAGTGAATCGTTGAGGTTTTGGTCGTGTCTCTTTTGCAAGCAAAGTTTGCATGTTGGGTTGTGTTTGATTTGCGAAGCAGGAGGGAGCGAGAGATAAACATCAACAGTGATCAAATACAAAGGAATGTGGAGCAGAAGAATGGGGCGAAGAGAGGGAATTATCAAGTTAAGTGGAAGGAGGAGAGGCCGACGGAGAGAGAGATGCTTGTGGGTGCAGCTGTAGAAAGATCTGTGTGTGTTTTAATAGTAATATTGCCTCTGTAACCTCCTGTGAGATTACAGAGTTATGACTCAAAATTGCGTTTTAATAATATTATCATGCAGCACTAATTTACAACTCCACATAGAAACTGAGAGACTGGGGGAACCACAATCCATATTGCTCACTCATTACCGAATTTTGCCACCGGTATAGTGTTATTAGTTTACATGTGACACACGAATGCAACACTATCGCTTCCTTTCCATTTCCTTATTCAGTGTCTGTCGCTTATTAAGAATTCCCTGTCTGGCTCCCAAATGGCAAAATCTGTGAAATCAGTCTGGAAGCCTGTTTAATAATGAGTGAATAGTGCTGCCACTGTTGTTTTGGAGGACAGACTTTTCCTATGGGTGTGTGTGTGTGTGTGTGTGTGTGTGGGACCCCAGCGGAGCGTGTAACATTAATGAGAGGGCCGGAGACAGGCCTTATCACCAGCTTTCCAGTCCTGGCCAGACCTTAATTAGCTCATAAATGCTTAGCACAGACCTCGGCTGCGATACTGCAGGGCCAGGCAAAGTTACACACACACACACACACACACGCATGCAAGCAAACAATGGACATGTAAATGCTGATGCACAAAAAGATGCATGTAGACCACTGCACTGAAATATTGCCAGTATGTAGAGGTTAATATTTGAATAATCTTTACATCACTTGGATGGGCATGTTTATGAATGAATGACTAAACCAGTTATTATTGAATGTCTACGCACATAAGCAGTGTGTGTGTGTGTGTGTGTGTGTGTGTTTTCAAAGGGACTATATATGAATTAGCTCCCTGCGACCTGCGATCAGTGACCTGTAGCTCTCAGCGTTGCATTATGAGCCCCATTATTTTGTCTCAGATGGCAAATTTCTTTCTTTCTTTGGAAAAACAGAGATTTTCAGACCACCCCTGAATATTCCCACAGTCTCTAACCAAACACACACTGCAGATAAGACAGCTCAAGTCCCCGCTCTCTTATCTGCGTACGCCCACTGCTGTGCCACAAAACGGTTCGATTTCTTTTTAAAATGAAACTCATAATGTTTTCCGTGCCATCAGCTCTGTCCTTTTCCTATTCCTTCCCTCTCTGTCTCCATTTTTTCACAGTTTCAAGTTATTTTATAGTCTCTCTCTCTCTCTCTCTCAACGCATACACACACACATGAATGCCGGTGACATCTAGGTGTAAAAGTGGTCACTGCCTTTAACCCCCAGCCCCCAACTCGAAGACAAATAGGGCCCCACTGTTTGCCTCAGGTCAATGTTAGTCAGCAGAGAAAGTTGGTTTCCCCCTCCTTCTCTGCCTATCCATCCATCCATCCATCCTGGTCGTGGCCATGAAACATGCTCCCACTGCCAGAAACTCGACGGTGTCTGTCTGCCTTTGGATCGTAAAACAGCACATAAAGTTAGAGGGGTTTTGGGGGGGATGGGTAGGCCCTTTGAAGTTGGACAATGACCTCCAACTTGTTGCTTTTTTGACACCCCCCCTTTCCTCTATATTCATACACACACTTCCACTGCATCCCACTGCCACAAAACACCCCAGAAACAGACACTTCCTGGATCCACTTTGTGTGTTTGGCTGGCTTAAGAAAAAGCGTGTGGGGGGGTTTGAGGAAAAGTCCTTGTGTGTTTTAGTTATTTTTATTTCGCAGCCTGTTGCTGTGGGCGATAGGGGCATCATGGAGATATGTGTTTGAGGTTTCATTTTTTTGGGGTCATTAAAATGATCCCTCGTGGCCTTGGCTCTGATGTAATCGGAGCATACCGCACCCCCCACACAGCGCTGCATGTGGCTGAAGACCCCCATCTACAAGCATACAGAGATAATAGGGAACAGATTCAGGCTATTAATTAATCTGTATAATACAGTTAGATGCTCTGCTATGTGGCACACCACGTTGTTCCCCTTCCCCCCTTCCTCCAAACACCAACACAAAAACACAATCACGTATCGTCAGAGTTCCCCTGTTCCTTGTCCAATCTGTCAGTTATCTTTCCCTAAGTTACTGGGTGAATAAAGCAGTGGGCTGTGTGGCTCCCGCAGAGAAAATCAATGTTGTAAAGAAACAAATATGGTTTAACCCCCCACAAGTCTCCCATAGAACACAGCTTTCACATTTTGCTACAAGTCGATATATTGGAAATACACTTGACGCTTCTCTCATTGGAGCCGGTGGAGTGTTTTGTGACAGAAAAGCTTCCTCCATTTAGCCAGCGATTATGTTCTCCATCTCCGTCTCTGCTTTTCCCGACTGTTTATCTGTGTGTGTGTGTGTGTGTGTGTGTGTGTGTTTGTGTGTATGTGTGTGTGTGTATGCGTTGCAGGCGGGTGTTCTTGCCTAATGAAAGACACTGAGGTGGAGCCTTGAGGATGTGAATCTCTGCTTCTCAGTTCTGTCCTTTATTTATCTCCACCTCGCTTTCTGTCTCCCTCTCTCTTCCCTTGCAATTATCACAAAGCCTCTCGCAATCACGCTAAGGCCATTTCTCTCACGTGCACCTGCAGGCACAAACATGCACTCCGTTGGCATATATCTCCTCTCCAACCACCTTATTTAACGCAAATCTGTCACAGTCCACACTAGACAAAGATGCAACCACCTGGAGCTTTTTGTGGATCAGACAGAATCACACTTCAAAGTCAACAAAGACACATTCCTCAGTGCTGCTTGTTGGAGCGTTGTCCTCCAGTGCCACCACTTTGCATCCTTCCTGCAAACGCCATACTTTGCTTATGTATCTTCCTATGCCAGATTTGATGTCTGCCTAGATATGACACATTAGCTGCCACCTGCTTCCCAGCTTAATTGTTCACAATCTGTGCAGTGACAGAGTCCAATTCCGGCCGCTGCATCTCTGACACTAAAAATATCCATTTATTTCCTGGCCTTTAGCCTGCTGTACTCTACAGCTTGTTTGTGTATTTCCTTTTAGCCCACAGCATTTAAGGGGTGCATGCCAGTACAGTACATTACAGTGTGTATGTGCTGATCCAAGATGTGAGCCAAGTGTACTTCAGCACAGTTGCTACTGCTGACATGTGGGACCCTGATGTGACTTGCTCAAACAAACAATACGCTCTTTTTCTTTTCATCTTTCAATTTTAAAGAAACAATGGTGCATTATAGACTTTTGTGGCAATATCTCTGTCGCCAGCATTTAAAAAACTGAGGGCTGCTGCATTGCATCAGTACTTTTCAATTCTGTAGTTCAGTTCTATATTAATAATAGCCTTAGCTGGGTTACCTGGAAGACACTAATACACTGCCCAATAATATTAATTTTGATACAAGGCTTAAAGTTTACATCTTGTTATGCTTTCTTTCTCTGTCCCTTGGTGTACAATCATAAGTGCTTAGGAGCACTTGGCAGCCCAAGTCATTTTGTTTGGTTGCCACATATGTTTGTCTCAGTTACAGTCGCAGGTCTGAAATGTACAACAGCGAAGAAAACACAGTGCTCACACACTTTTAATGTTTTGAATCAGTCTGATGCTGACAGAAACACACTGACAAATCCTGCCTTTGTCACTGTCATGATGTCATCTTCTGGCTTCTTACCGTAGCTATGCCTGTGTCATACAGGACTCGATAATGTGTGACTCACTTCTTCACACAGACACAACCGCACACCCTAATTACATCAGCAATGATCAGAGCCAGCATCTGATTTAAGCTGCCGATATTTATTGCACATATGAAGGGCTCTTTATCATAATTTTCACATTTGAGTGTGTCACACGAAGCCATTGCTTACTGGTGACTTTCATTACAGCAGATGTGTGACATCAGGTGCTGGCATTTGCATCGTGACAAATTGGTTTGAGGTGAAAGAGCTCAAGGACAGAACCTGTAATATGTCACCTTGATGTGCACGACAGGGTTTCAGTTATTTAGCTCTGCTTCTGCATCAGTGCCCACGCCTTCTTATTCTCCTCTACCTCTATCCAGCCCACATGAATCCAAGTCAAAAAGATAAAATTGGCTATCTTTAATCTGGCATTTGAATGAATAGCTTATATTTGTTTAAGGCAGAGCACAACTGTTTCAAATTTACATCCAATTCCTATTTCTGTAGGATGTATGGGATGGTTAGGGGTATACACACACACACTTAAAAGCACACACCCGTTCCCTGGTTGCATCCCTGACCTCTGAGGTTTGGCTGAACAGCAGACCATGGTGGAGCTTTAAGTGGGTGCAGGCAGACCAGATGTGGCTGTCTAACCCCACAGACCTAACGAGCTGCTTGGCCAGTAGCCTCACCACCGCTCGGCTGCTTAGCATTCTGTCTTGAAAACCAGTGGACACGGTAGCGAGCCACCAGTAGGGTGCTGACTCTAAACAGAGGCTGACTGAGGTTTGCTCTGAGGTTTGGTCAGGGGCTGGGAGGGCCATCTTAAAGATTCATGTTAACTACGTTTATTAAAGCCATGTCCGTATTTCTTTGTTGGTTTGTGTGCTGCCTATTGGATTCAATGTGGCTTAAAAGTTTTCTTTCCAGGATTTGGTGAGACTTGGTTAAATATGACACTAGGATAAGAAGGTGGTTAGCATATCTTAATATAACAACGAATCATAAGTCTTTGCCTATACCTTTGCCTATACCAAGCTTTCCCCTTGCTTTGAGTCTCTGCATTAAGATAAGCTAACCATCTCCTAGCAGTCTTCACTATACAGGGTGTGTAGTATTGAACTTCTCATCTAACTCTTGTGAATAAACATTTCAATTTAAGTGTGAAACTATTCCTTGAAGAGCACTATTATTAACCATCTTTCAGTGCCCTCAACGCTCCTTGTCCTCCTGTCGAAGGTCAGTGTAGTACCAAGTTAGCCAGGACTCCTCAAGTTGAGGATCAGAGTTCGCAGGCTGACACAGGATCTTAAATGTTTACCCAGCCTGCTGACCATGAGGGTGACGAATTTCACCCCTTGGCTCTAAAACAGTCATTTGCAGCTGAGAATTCTGGGAGTGTGAAACGGGCTGCATTGATTTTGTTGGACTGTTTGTTGCTTAGCAGTTTTGTTAGTCTTTCAATTCTTTCCACTTCATCGGACTCTCTCTGTTTTCTTTATCCAGCTTTTTCGTCTCCCCTTTGCTTACCATGCTGAAGTCACAACAGACCAAACCATGAACAACGGGGAAAAACTCCCATCAACAGATTACAGACTCGAGCGTGGCTTCGTTTCCAGAAATATGTAATACATTGCACATGGGTACTAAATGTGTCCCAGATGCGAGGGGTTCATGTGTTGTTCAGGCTGTGCTGTCTGCACCCCAAGATCTGTGCTATGTCTTCAAAAATTGTGCTCTCTCATATCCGTTTCCCAACAAGGAGGACATTTTTATAACATATTGTTTATGTCCAGACATCTATCTATTAATTTTCCAATTAAGATGCGGGGAAGCTTGGGATTATCCTCACTTAAACCTGCTGACTCATCCAGCGTATTGATCTGATATTTGAGAAAATGAAAGCCTGTCCCAGAAAGGATCCGTTGACATCCTCAGTTGTTTCTTATTCTTTATGTGTAATCAATAGAGTTCATGATGCATGGTGAAGCAGTACTCTGTTCTGTTGGTTAAGATCTGTGGCCTGTGGAGGATCAGATGGACAAACAGGGTCAGGCACAGCAGCTAAATGCAAAAGAGTTCATGATCAATAAAGATCAGTGCCAGGTTTTCTCTAAATCTCTGTGATAAGGGACTTAGAGGCTGGAAGCCCACTATTGGTCATATTGACTGAGAACTCTGGGTGATTAAGGCCAGGTCATACCAGAAAGTTGTAGAGCAAAGTTGTACTCATGAGTAGGGAATACTCACAAGTTAGGAAACCTGAAACAGTCAAAAATGAAAGACTGTAAAAACACAAACAACCTTCGCAGCTTCACAAGTTACTCTGTTAATTTAGATACTCCAGTATATCCTGTGACATACACACAGGGGCAGGCTTTCTTACATTATCGTTTGTATGTCAGTAAACGGGGAAACAGACAGACAATATCTTCATCCTGGATAAGACTATGAATGATTGTGAAGAAAATTAAGACGCTGTTCATGTTAATATATAAAGAGAGAGAGCACTCTCATGGCTGCTTGATTGTTGTGGAATAACCTCATGTGTGAAGTTTTAGTCGATTATATTAGAGCTACCAGGGAGCAGGCAAACTATGTTAGCTAGGTAAACATCGCCTGTCAGCCTATGCAGCTATAGGCTGACGCTTATTTTAAAATATGATTGGATTGATCAGATCGTACAGGGTGAAAATCAGCTTGTGGGTGTTGTATCCAAAAGCAGACGACAGTCATGAAAATATGCGATAACTTGACTTCTAAAGCGGGACAAAGAGGACTCGTAAAACCAGTGCGGGAAACCAGACTGCATCATCTTCATCATCATTCTTGCTGTCAGGACTCTCATTCACTGTCTATGTCAATTGACCACAGCCTGCCTCTGTGTCTCTCTCTCAAAACAAACCAGCACAAACCAAAGGAAGCTTGTTGGTATCACTATTTTGTAGCATAGACTGCAAGCCAGACACAGATGCAGACTGCAGGGTACACTGAATAAATCAAGCCGTGACACAACTAGGAGTTTATCATAGTTTGGCTCCTGAACAGCACCTGGATAACGTCTGGTTTCAATGATATTTTAGGCTGTGGAGCAATGTGACCAGTCTGATCATTGGATTGGCTAGCAGAGACGTGACGTTGCATATTTTCAAAGGTTGAATCTTTCGAATTCTCAACTGCAGGTCTTTTTTTCCCCGACATAATCTGCAGCCCCCACTGCCGCAGACTAAAGGCGCTACCCCCGCTCAAATCAATGGGAGAACATGTTTTTCCAGTAGCTTTCGTCTTGTGACCAGTTTTAACCGATGGCCACAGATGACTAATGGGACTACTGTTATTGTCTTGAAATTCTGCCCATGTATTGGATGATACTATCACAGCAGCCCTGTGTCACAGTATGATGGATCAGACCAATAGGGAGTCTGTCTAAACACTCTCCTCCTCATTATGCCAATGGAAAGTGTACGTACGATGGTAGGTGAACCAGCAGTTGAACAAATCCATAGGTCAAATCCAGAGAATGCATGAATGTATTGGCATGTAGCTTGGCTGCAGATGGATGGGCTTGGTGATACCATGTGCTCTCCCTCCCTGTCATGTTTTTTTTTCTTCCTCATTGTTTCCCTCTCAAGCGTTGTCTCCCAAGCCCTCCTGCTTTTCACACTCCCTTTTATGTTTCCCTTTCTCGCTCAGCCTATCACCCATTGATGTTGCTTTTATGATCTGTTTTATGATCTCTCTCCCTTTATGTCTTTCTCTCTCTGCTAACCTCTCTGTGTGCTGCAGGGAAGGAATAGCAGACTGAGTGTGATTCATTTTGACGCCAGCATCAGTCTTGTGGCTGGCACAGTCTTGGCATGTAGATACACACATGCTGACACACACACACACACACACACACACACAGAGCAGCCTTTCCTGTCCAGAGTGTACTCTACTTGCTGGTGCACTGCCCCAGATACCAGAGGAGCCAGAACAGACACTAAACATGAGCTGCAAAGCTGTGATGTGGTCTGACACGGAGGATATCGACTTTGCCTTTTCACAGATTTGTATGTCACTCTCTGTTGTGCTACCCATAGCTGATGGGTTTGTGTGAATTTTAAAGAAAACAGTAGCTTGTACAGACTATGATCGGTTGCATGGTCCAACGTGTGAAAGGGAATGTGTCGTACATGTGCTTTTTGGCACACACGCGCCCAGTGCGTGACTGCACCGAATCATATGTTTGCGCTCTCTCTCTGTATGTTTCTGTCTGGTTAAAATGAGTGTTTATGTGAAGACACAGAGACATGTGGAGGCCAGCAACAGAGGCGAGAAGATTGATACACAGCGATTTGCTGTTCCACGCTTCAGGGAGCAGCCGCAAAGGTTTTTTTTAATCCATGAAATAGCTTCACGTCAGTGATTTATAGGGTCTTTTGGATTGGTCATTTTTGAGCATGTGTGGATATTCTTCAGGGAACTGATGCTGATGATCACTTATTTGTCATCGTTTTTAACGCAAACCAGGCTTTGGCTGCCGCTTTTCTTCTCGTCTCCTGTGGTCTTCTACATGTCGGTGCCTTGCTCACGTTGGAATCTGACGAAGAAAAAAAAAAAAGAAAGATGTTATATCATCTTTATTGTCAGTTTGATCATAAGAATGAATGGCGTTTTTATGGCCAGTGACGCCGTGCTGCTAATTCAGAGCCACCCACACATAAATGGAGCTGAAAGAGCAGCAGCTTGTCTCTTTAAAAAAAAAAAATACCACCAATAGGTACATGCAGAGTCTTTCAGTGAGTCCAACTTGCACTTAGATAACCCAGCTCTCTGTGTTGGTATGTTTGTGTATATTATGTGTTCTTATTTCACGTGTATATGTGTGTCCTTGTTCTGGTGTCTGAATGCTTGGCAGCCTTTCATATTCCTAGACGCTCTCGTCCAGTCGGTCTGCGCCTTTTTAAACAGTGGCTTCATTGATGCTCAGGTCGTCTTATCCTTTGCTCTTGCCTTGGACTGTTTTAATCAATCCCACACTAACCTCACTGTTCACCAGGTTGTGTGTGTGGTTGTGTGTGTGTGTATGCATGCACTTTAGACTTTCATACATAAAATAAGCATACAGTTGCTTGCACTCTAGCTTAAATATGCGCGTGTGCTACGTAGCAGAAGTGTCTCCATGTTTTCTGTGTGAGCCTGTCTGTGAGAACCAGGCTGTGATGTCATATGTGTGGGTCAGCAGAAGGACATGATTGTGTCTGGAGCTCCACGGGGGGTGTAAGAGGTCTGTTTTCGGCCTCCTTGTTGCCTGAGTGGTTGCAGCACAGAGACCTGTCTGTGGCTTGGAGGACCAGAGGAGTGCCAGGAGCCCGTGGGGTGAATAAATACGCTGTGAAAAGCGTGTTAAGAGAGGTGTGAAAGAAATCGGAGGGAGAAACACTGGGTTTTGTGTGAAACAGTACCCTCCCCCTCGCCTCCGCAGTACACATGCTCTCTCTTTCTTCCACTCTCTCACACACACACACTTACAGTTTTCCTTTCACACACACCTCACATGGAGGTTCACAGTTCAAATAAACAGCAGCTCAAGCAGTGGACCCGTTCTGGCATAAACAGCAGCAGGCCGGGGTGATTTAGTTACTCTCAGGGCACTGCTCTTTCTCACTGCTTCCTAATGGGCTATGCTTTACATGGGGGAATGAAGGGGAGCAGCAGTAAGTGGGGAATGAAGTGGGTGAGGAAAAAGCTACAGATGGATAGAGACTTCGATTTGAAGAAGTTCACAGTAGATTTTAAAAGGCATGAGAAGTGATGGATTGAAGTTCTGCCTTTGCTCGGAGATGTGTTCGCTCTGAAAGTTTGACCTCGGTTTGATCAGGATTGTTCAGTGGGATTTGTCCGTGTGGATCACTCAATGTGACTCATTCTCCTTCTCTGCAGTCTTGTCTATCTGCCTACAGTCTCAGCAGCGATCAGTCAATAAAGGCCCGAGTTCACCGTCTCTGTCATCGCGTGATGAAACACACTACGAGTCTGTCACGTCCTGGAAATGGCAATTTCTCCACCAATCCATAACCTCCAGAGACCTTTAAGACCCTGTGGGGAGTGAGGCTGCGGTGGCCTTATCGACATGGACGTGGTGTGCTGTGTGTGTGTTTGTGAGATCTGCTCATCATCCATCCCCCTTTGTTAGGGTAAACAGTGTAACAAGGTGACATGGGGGGGGGGGGGATTAAATAGCCTAAACCTGACAGAGAGGAATCACTTCAAGGTGACACAATGCTATTGGATCAAAACCAGCGTTTGAAGAATTTCTGCAGGCTTTCAGGAGATGTTCTTTGTAGTTTTAATAGTCTATTAGCTTAAGTGAGTCTGTTTTTTGTTGTTTTAGTTTAATCTCATTCCTTCTTTCAGGTTCATCTGTTCATTATTTAGACTATATGACCTCATCCAGAGATGATCTCTTTCTTTCTCGTACGAGTAATTTATTTCCTTCCTCTAATACTTTGCTGTGTAAACACAATAAGACCTATTGAAACACTCTGAGCTGGATTATTGGGGTGAGAAGGTACAGTTTGAACTTGAAGGAGGGCCAGCTGTTCTCCCCACCTTCCTAGTTCAACACAAGTATTGAAAGTAATGGTCAATGTTTGTGACTCTCTCTCTGCTATGGGGCCACCCTGAGGACACAAAAGTTACAGCAAAGCTGCATTTTAAATAAAATTCAATGGCCTTTTTCAATCGTCTTATTATTATAGATGACTTGGTGCAACATGAACACATTTTCCCCCAAAGGTTTGTTTTTTTCACATGAGAGACTTTGTGTTTTGGTCTGTGCTCTTCTCACTGATTTGAAGTGGGCGGTGTGCAGTTGGGAAAATATGATGTCATGTATTTTCCTGCACCACTCAGGATTTAGCAACATTTCAGTCTGTGCAAAATCAGATGAAGTGGTGTTAGTTGCTTTAGTTGCCTGTCAATCAAATCTAATCAAACCTGGAAGCAGAAGCAGGTTAGCTGATTTGTTTAAGTGTTTGTGAGTAATACTTGCTTTTTCAAACTTTGATTGTTGATTACTGACTGGACATTGAATATTTAATGTTGTATAGAGATACTTCAGATTTCAGTCTCAAGGCCTGTTTTTGAACCATCAGAACATTAAACAAAATGCACACGTTTATGTTTTCAGATTTTCCAATGTCTGTACAGGCCCTGTATCCACACCCTCCCCGCCCCTTGATTTATTTAACAGACTCTGAGTGTCTGAGTGTACTGTATGTCTCTCTGTGGTCATAGATCAGTCTGTATGAGCACTGATGTGAAGAAAAATCTGCAAGTTTAAGTTGCTAATTAAATCCTGTTCACGGAAAAACTAAAATGCTTTGAACAATGCCACAGTGCCAGTGCTGCTGCTCCTCCTCCGGCAAACACGTTGCCACTTGTAGTCACTTTGTAGTATAAAGAGGGCAAATTGCACCTGAAGGTATATTCATAACTGACTACCATGACTCATGTCCGAGTATTTTTGTTGTCATTAATTATTCTACCCAAAGCCACGCATAAACACAGACTGGCTGCGTGATGGGAAAACTCTGATGTCCCATTAGTGTGTTGAAAGAATCTCTCGTTTTTCCGTCTAGCTGAATTGTGTTGATAACAAATTGCAAACCAAACTCATGGTGTAGTTTTACATGATCAGTGCACGGCGCTCTGTTCACAGTGTTACATTTTCCTGGTTCCTTCCAGAGTGGACCGAACAGCCTCAGGCCAAACTCTGTTTGATGGACTGATCCTGTATGTCGCTGCTCTACCCACAGGTCCTCTAAAGCTAAATATTTAAACCTGGCATAGCTGAGTGTTTGGGGTTTATTTAACTAAAAGTTTGAGCTTAAACCATTACATGAGAGCTCTGGAGAAAGTGGAGCTCAAAACACCCTTCTTGGAATGGAATAGTTCTTGCGAACACAGGCTATGTCTGGATCGCAAGGGCAATCACGTTTTGCAATCTCCTCATTCCTCCTACCTTCTCTCATTCATTCCACTTCAAGCCTGTGTTTCTCTGCTCATACCTAACATAACCTCTGTTTCCTTTAACTTTATTTTCATCCCATGTCATCTGTAGATTTAAAATTCATGGAGGTTAGATTCTCTCTAAAACTCTGCTGAGTATCAAGCCTGCTCCAGAGGCCTACCAGCCAAATACATGTTCAACATGTGTTTGTTGCCCTTTCTCACCACAATTGGATTAGTTTGACCTGGGTTCTTTATAAAGAACAGTGCAGAGAAACCCTCAAACTCCACATAAAGGCTTTTGTGTTGCCTCGGCTTTATGCAACTGTCTGAAAATAAGTGCTATGATCATATATCAAGACTGCGGCTGCCACCCCGCAATTGTGGTCCAGCTAATGAGTATGCTAATATTCATTATTAATGATGGAACATCTGGTCAGTCAGCATGCGATTGCGGCCACTGGCGAGGGCTGCAAGGTGATTTGTAACAGCGAGAACACCCGAAATAAAAGTCAGAAGAGGTTTAAGTTGATGGAGGAACATAGTGAATGAAACAAAAACCTACAGCGAGAGAGTCAGCAAATCAGTATTGACACCCACACCACTCATCTGGGTCATGATGACAAGGTGAGGAAGAGGAACATCAGTGGAGGCTGATTGAGCGAGTTGAGTCAGAGAAATGGCTGCAGGGTGCTGAATGTGGGAGGTTCGGAGGTGGATGGTTCATTCATGGAGCCACACGATCGTTCTGCATCAGAGCTGTGGCTTTACGCGTTGCTAGAAGAGGAATGAGAGATTTTTGTGCATTAATTCACAACATTTTTTAAAGGAGATTACTTTTCAGCACAGATGGGAAGGTGGAGCACTCAGAGCACTAGATCTCCTCTCCCAAATGTCTCTATATTTCTAAGGCTCAGACACAGGATTAATAATAATGTCAAAACTCATTTTTCACTCTTTCGTTTGCCATTCCTCAGATCCCACTGCGTCCACTACAGTATTTCTTTACTTCCTACAACTGTTACTCCCTCTTCCCTTCTTTCAAACCAGAGCATGACCTAGTTATGTTTTGAATCAGAATCCACATGTACAGTACAGCTGAGAAAAGCCCATTGACAAACCGCTGTTGTTGGGCACAGCACGCTGGAAATTGAGCTGCGTCGCCCAGGAGAGTGCTGTCTGCAGTGGAGATGGATGGTCTAATGGCTAGATGAAGGTAGAGGGCTTGGAGTGTGTTTTTCCTCTGTGCTGAAGAGCCCTTGTGTAAGTGGGCCAGGAGGGGCAAAAAATAGCTCCAGTCCCCTTGAGGAGTCACTCCACAAGGTCACCTCCTTGCCCTGGGCCTTTAAGCGTGAAACTAAGTGTCCATACTTTTTCTCCCCCCCCCCCCCCCCCTCTCTTTTTCTTTCTCACTGTCTCTCTCCATTTTCCCCTCTGTGGCTTAATGGCTTACCCAGCCCTCTCTATCAGCAAGGTCTCTGCAGCAAGAGTTGAGTTTGTGTGCTAACGAACCCCCAAGCTAATTAGAATTTCAGCCAAGCTGGCTATGCTCCTCATTTCCTTGCCATTTCCCTCTCTTTGGGCAAATGCAACTTCACCCCTCAACCCGTGCAGAATTAATCCAGTTAATGTTCAACGCGGGATGAATAATGGCCACTTATCTGCTGGGAACATGGGTACAGAGGGGCTCTTTGGGTGGAGGACCCATAGTGCGCCCCCGGTCTTGTGTCACACTAATTCTGCTTTCTGGGCAGAGTAGTTGGGTCAAAGTATTGCGAGTTCATGTTAAACGGGGGGGGTCAGACTTTATAACTAATACAGTGATCAGAGCTGCGTTGGGAAAGCCAGTGAACCTTCATACTAACTGGCAGCCATTTCCTCTTCTTTGTAGGTGCTCACATGAATCATTACACCCTTAATGTAGCGGAAGGGCAGTTATTCAACAGCAGATAAGCAAACAAACTTCCCAGGATTATCCGCAGTGGTTGACAACAACTTCCACATCGTCTCCAATCTGCCATTCACTGAGTTCAACGCCCCCCTTAGTACAAAATCCAGCAATTAAAAATTAACTCTGTTGTGGTCCAAGTTTTCTTTTAGCCTGGTTAAATTCGAAAATAAGTCACCTGATGTGAAGCACACCAACAAAATGTACACAGTTACTTTGGGGAATATAGTTAAAGCATGTTGTGGGCTGATCATGTACAATATATCTGTCTAGTGTTCTTATCAGCAGATCCAAACCTACAACATACACTGTAGCTATCTACAGCAGGAATTCCAATAACCCCTGGCACCAAACATAAATACAGCTTACTTTCTTGAGGCATACTGGCACCTTAATTCTCCGTGTTGTCATTGTTTTTCTTCAACTTGTTAACAATGTTTGTATGATTCTGGAGAACTTACTATGACCCATATGTACATCTTTTACTTCTTCAGTGAACTTGATCTCTCCAAGTTATCTTTAACTTCTTTGAGATCGCAGATCTCTAATTGCAGTTTTGCAATTCATTTTATTGTGATTTATTTCCACACAAAACTCCAAAATCCCCTTGCTGCCCTTCTCATTGCAGAGGACAGGTCTGGTTGCTGAGGAATGATATGGTAATGTTACCCCACCCTTAAAATTGTCTCAGTTCCAGACCAGTTGGTTTATGGGGCTGCAACACAGTGAAATAGCCAGATGAGGATCAGATTCTGGGTGGTGTAAATGCTTAGTTGGAATTAGAAATGAATTTGCTTTAACAAACCAACCGCAGCAGTGGGAAGAAACAGCTATATGGGAGAGGAAGTCGGTTCTCTCCCTCCCTCCCAACATGTCTGAGCTATCAGCTGTTCGGGTGAGTCCCAGCTGCCTCGTGTGTTGACTCTAGAGTGATAGCCATCAGCATTTGCCACATGAAAGGAAAGGAGACTGGTGTTCCTAAAAAAGCAGATGAGAAATAAAGATGGGGAGGCCATGTTGAGATGTTGGCTATATTTCAAATGGAGATAAAGGCATTGGTTTATCAGGAGTGTTTTTCTGACCATGTCAGGTAGTATATAAATCAGTTCCTTCCCTGGTAAGAGGTGAATAATGCTCTTGTAGGATAAAATCATTTGAGGTAGTGTAACTTTCTTGCATGCTTTCTTGTAGATAGAGCTCCCTGCCCTTGGGGAATGAGTATTTACAATATCGCTCATCCTGTGCTTTGATACAGACAAAAGACTCAATATGCTTATGCATGTTTAGGAAGGGAGTAAACCTGTTTGGCTCACTGTCTAAAATTACCATCTCTGCATGCCAAAAGTCCATGAGGGCAATGCTATCTGTGGTATGTCCCCCGAGCTGGCCTCTATGCTTTTATTCAGTCCCCTCGTGGCATTTAAAACAGCTCACTGCAGGTCGTGGAACAGTTTATTGGGGAAAAGGGAATGACTTATTGGGGGAAATGGCTGGCCCCAAACCAGTTGACCCGTCCTGTGGTTGCTCGGAGCAGAGGACACTGTCACTTAAGGCTCCTTGTAAAATCTTGTGGATAGGCCGTAAGTACAGCCTGAGCTGTAATTGATATTCTTGTGTTTGTAAAGGGGCCGCGATTATATGTTCTAATGTATGAGACCGAGACGTAGAGAGAGTCGACCCGCCACGTGTGACCAGAGAACCCAGGACAGAAAGACGGCTTTCACTAAACAGAAAAGCAGAGTCTGACTCCAGGGACGTCAGAGGAACAGTTCCTGAAAGGAGAAAAGAGACTGCAGCACTGTCCTCAAAAACTAAGGAGGTTGTTCAGAGCTGTTGGCCGATTTCAGCAAAATTCTTCCTCTTTATTTTATTAATTTTCCTTCCACATTTCCTCTTCTTTTTCTTCTTCTTCTTTTTACTTGCATTTGGCCAACAGGCAGCAGCAGGGCACTTTGAAAAAAAAGTATACACAAATCTTGATTTAATTACTCTCTAACCCATTTCCATGCCATCCATCCTCCAAGTTGCCTTTTGAAATCTTCCGCAAATCTGTTAAGCTTTGATTGCCAGAAAACTTTTGGGCGTTTTTCCTCTTTCCTTGACACATTTTGCGTTACACAAGTAAGCAAATGAGGAGGCGCAGTGGGACGTTGTTTAACACTCCTACCGCTCTTTGTAGGAACAAGAGAAGAGAGATAGCATTACAGAGTTTATTGCCATGTGAGCATTTGAAAGATTAAGAAGGAACCAAAATAGCTGAGATGGTGGCAGTCTGTTAGGGAACAATTTTGCAGTTTATGTCATTGCTGAAGCTGATCTGAATGACTGCTCTTGTTGATCATATAAATCATTCCCCTGCTTTAATTTCCTCGTGGCTGACTGTATTTCGGTGAGTTGTATTTTGCTACTCATATCAATGTAGCACTTTTCAAAGCAGGAGTGACAGATGTGACTAAAAACTAGAGCATTTCATATTTGTAATAACACTGTAACAAATAATATGTATTGTCCATAGCCTAGACTGGAGTAAATTATACATAATTTGCTCTGTCCTCAGTCAGTGGGTCATCCTGAAATGCCAGTAAGGTGTGCATGAGTTATAAAATTCCTAAATCTAAATTGGCTTTATATTTGTTTTTCATTCAGTGGATTTTCATTGGTCCTGTAAGCCTTTTGTCCTTTCTCCAGCTAATGTCCGTTTCTTATGTTAAACACCACTGTTTTGTTTACAGGGGTTCACCTCCCCATTTCCCCATGCAGGTCAGCGCCCTGCAGCTCCTCTCTCCCCTCCCTCTCTCTCTCTCCTCCTCTCTCCCTCTGCCCCCTCCCTCTCTCTCTCTCTCTCTCTCTCTCTCTCTCTCTCTCTCTCTCTCTCTCTCTCTCTCTCTCTCTCTCTCTCTCTCTTCTCTCTCTCTCTCTCTCTCTCTCCTCTTGTCCCGGGCCAGTTGATTCAGGGAAGTGGTTTCATTCACATGCAAATCATGTCAGAGCACCACTCATTCACACTGCTAATTACACCAATGTTGGGACGCTGACTTGCTGACATCACACCAGGGATATTAGTATGTAGAGAGGAGAGAGGAGAAGTGTGTGTGTCTGTGTGTGTGTGTGTGTGTCAAGTCAACTAGAGAGGGCCCATAAAGACAGGAAGTAAGCAACTTTGCGTCATACCGAAAAAGTTTTGACTGACTTTATTTTGATTTTGTACAGGAATTAATAGAGTAGAAGCCAATGGCTGAAGATTTTAAATTATGATTTTCAATAGTGAAGTCATATGCTAAGATATTAGCATATAGGCTATTTTTAGAGCTGTTTGATTGATTGTGGACTGATTGTGCTTGAGACACTGCAAAAACATATTTTGCAGTGTCTTTTATTTTGAAAAAATGTATTAACTTACCTTTATTTTCAATATGTACACAATGTATGATTGAAGTTACATGACATCGATGCATTTATAGATGTGTGATGTAGAGAATAAGACCACAGTGTGTACATTTATTTATTTTATTTATAAAACGAAATAATATCCCCCAAAACTTTTGACAGTGCTGCCTTTATTTTGAAAGCGCCAACCGGAAGTGGCAGTGTTATTTATACGCGCTTGACACCGGTTAGGGATTAAAGCGCTGCTATTCAGTGGGTCGGTCAGCAGCGAGCGGAGCAGCTCCAGCGCTCCGTGCTTTTTACGCACCAAAAGTCCGCTCGGATCGTCGCTCTGACTCGTCAGCAGTAATCCTGTTTTTTAAGAGGAGATTTCTGTTTTATTCGTTTGGATTTCGTAATATTTCACCGGAGTCTGCGCTCTTGTTTGGATGTGTGAAGGGGAATCTTATTTTACGCACTTTAAGTTGGCCCCTCGTCTCCGCTCTCTCGCTCCTTTGCTTGAACTCCAGAGTGTGTGTTTGCGGAGAGCAGGGGGTTGACAAAAGGCTTTTAAACGGAGGGGGTAAATGTAGCAGAGGGGTGCGGACACCACGCAGCGGGTGAGAGTGGGGTGTTTTCGTGGCAAAGCTGTGGCGTTGGAGTTGTGTGACCAATTCTGCAATGAGGAAGACGTATTTTAAACCCCGCACCAACACAACCAGCGCCGATGTCAGGGCTACTGGCTTCCGTCCGCCGCAGTTTGTAAGAAGGTAAGCAGCTGACTATTGATCGTGTTTATGTTGTATTTGGAGCCGTTATGTAGCGCCAGCGACGATCCAAGTTGGGACTTGAGATGCGATGAGATTTGGGTCACAAATCTGAAAACGAATTAGTTGCTCACTTTAGGTTTGTGCGCAAAGTAGTCGCAGGACTAAAATGTAAGCGTTTTTTCAAGCATGTTTCACATTTAAAGTCAGTATTTGCTTTCTACGGGATTCGCCAAATATGCACATGTCGACCCTTAAAAAAAAAACAGGGTCTTATTGGAATGAAAATAACACTTAAAACGCAAAGTTACCGTACTCGCACTGTGGCTCTCTCCCTTTGGACGTGTACATCCCGGGTTATATCCCCCACCCCACCCCCCAGTAGTGCAATGGTCAAGCTACTGTACGCTTTCCATCCAGAAAAAGTCTTTGTTGTGTAGCCTCTGTGCCATATGGATTGTAGGTTGTTTGGTAAATAAACAGATAAATAAATTGGCACGTGTGAGATATATATATATTTTAAATCAGCTTGTTTCCTTAGTCGCGTGTTATTTTTCTCTCATTGCTTGAGTCTTCCTTGTAAAAAGGCTCTAATGACTAATAACTGCTTGGAAACAAGTGGCATTATTGCAGATTCATGGCAGTTATTTTAAGGAGAACGTCGCAAGACTCAATGCAGGCTAATTGACCCATTTAGATTGCTACGTTTTTGCAGCGTAAGGGTCAGTAGATTTGCACATGAATAGACTGACGGGGGACCAATGAATAATGTGACTCCAGCAGCTGGCTGCATTATCATTGGACTCCTCGGGTCTGAGAGCAGTCCAAACATTAACTGAACTGACAGGAGACTAAACGCCAGATCAACATTACTTCTGACATCCACAACAGCCTCTGGAAAAAAACTCAGTTGCTGCTTTTTTTCCCCACTGACACTGACTGAAAAGTCAACATAAAATTCCAATAAAAAATCCCAGAAGCCTATCATGGGCTAGTAGACCAAATCCTTTTAATACATGTTATTGGTTAACAGATTTGCTCGTTACTGCTTCCAGTATGGTCTGAAGTCTGAGGTTGCCTTGGAAGCTTGTCCCCTCCATGACTCCCTCCATTCCCATCCCAAGTAGCATCACTCAATGGAACAAGTTAACACTGAATGAATAAGTAATGTGATCCACTCTCAAGTATCGCATGGATGCAGTCAGAGGGCGAATTGGGGAAATTATGATACTCTCGGGCTGCTTAACTTATTGGAGCAGGAACAACAGCGATTAGCATTTAGCAACTGCATCTCTCATCCAGGTCTTCTAGATTTGTTTTTTCAGTATTTGGAAAGCTCATTGCAGAGCCACACAAGACATTTTACAACTATTTACAAATAGACTTCAACTGGTACAGCACCACGGGAGCTGTCATGGTTTAATACTAATGCAATAACTTTTGTAATTTTGTAAAAATCCAAAGATGTATGATGATACTGTGCAAGTAGAACCTCAGGTTGAGGTTAGTGGACCAGAGTCTTGTGTAAAGGAGGGCAGGACTTTGGCTCTATAATTTGTTATGACAGGTGGATGTAGGCCTAATCTCTGTCCTCAGGAACACATTGCATCTGGTTCTTACTAATTGGCCACTAATGGAAAACGTCTTTGTCAAGCCTGATTCTTGTCGGGAACACCTCCAGTCATGTTTAGCTGTGATTAACTCCTAATGGCTCTGAAGTCAACATGAAGCCCAGCGTAGGAACACAGACTTTGTTTTCCGGCATATTGGTAATTTGTGGGGCTATTCATCGAACATTGCAGCAACAGTTTCAAAACACGGAACAGAAATGTTGTATTCACCAAACAAAAGGCTGTTACAGAGAAAGGGCCCTGTCCTCTTCTTCCCCCACTTCTTCTAGAGAAAACAAAAGCAGAGGCAGGAAAAAAAGAAGACAAGACTTGGCTGCAGCCTGCACCCAGCTGTTCTCCTCTCTGTGCTCTCTTCTCTTGTCATCCAACCTCTGCTTTTGTGCAGAGCTTCCATTTAGAGATGGGATTTTAATCTGACCATCTAGAGTGATGCCATGGAAAAGCTGCAGTGGTTTTGGGAGCTGTTCAGGAATGAGAGTGGAATGAGACTTCAAACTCTCCAAGGCTATACTTCCACGACTAGCTCTTGGATACTGTTAAGTCCGATGGTTTTCTAAAGCTTGTGTTGAATAGAGTTTCCTAACGTTATCCCCAACCCTGGAGTTAGGGTTACAACCTTGCAAAGATAATTTCTATGCGTTGGCGTTTGCTTTGCTCTGAAGCACATTTAGTCAGATGGTAAATCAGAGTTTTAAGAAGTTATGTTTGGCCAAACTTTTGACCATGTGTCCTGAAAATCTTTAAGAAGCGAACTAAAACAATTGAACCAAGTCATGTGACTGTCAGAGAGTCCTATCAGAGCCCTAGTTAAGTATTAAAACTAAACGTTACCTAGGTTACAGGTCTAATCTAAAGGCACAGGATGATGATAATTAACCCGAAACAGTGAATCATTGTCCATTGACATCATGGTCACAGGGATTACTATCCAACAACATACCCCCCAGGTCTTGAACAAACCTGAAACTCCACCTGACCAATGGTACAGCACCATTTTCACCTCTCAGGGGATGAAAAGCCAGTCACATTTGATTGAAGAACAAGCCTTTTAAGTTCCCTCTCTTTACTTCTAAGTCATTTACGAGGCGTCACTGATGCACTTGACTTGTATTACCAAAGTCCCTAAATCTCTCCTAATTGAAATCATGTCGATTACAAGGGGAAGCTCAGGGATTACATTTCAGTGGAGGGGAAATCCCAGGCATGTGCACGAAGCATGCTGTAAATCACGAGGATAGAAGGGAAAGGAAGGAGCAACCGGCCCCTGTAGGCCTACAGTATCTCTGCCAGCACTGATGTGGGGTGATCAGATGTTTGCCAGGCGACTCACTGGTAGAAGATCATCATCTCACATCTGGATTGAAAGAATGGATCAGAGAGGTGTCTTCATCCAAAGGTTACAACCCTCTGTGCCTCAACTGTAAAAACCTATGGGCTGACTATGGGCCATGGACATTGCAATTTGTCCTCTCAGAAGGAATGCAGCATGAAATGCTTTCCTTCAGCTCTGGCTATTTGTATACCCTTATCTCCAGGCGTCCCTCCTCACCCCAAGGCAGAAATAACTGCTAACCTCCTGGCAGCTTGACAGAGCAGTAGAATAGATATCCATACCTGCTTAATCCTTTTTGTCTTCACCTTTGATGCCTTAGACTTTCACTTTCAATCATCGCCGTCGCTGTGAGTGTGTGCTCTTGTAGTTTTTGTGTGTGTCAACCAGCTATTCAGTCTTAAATTAGTAATGTTGGTGAAGATGCTGGGCTGTAATGAGGCAAGCTGCGTCGCCCCTGGCTGTATCATCATGCCTCTGGGACAGGGATTTGCCAAACACCCTTCTGCCAGTCTGACAGCTACTTGATGACTTTGTCTCCTTGAGCTGCATCACTGCTTAGTTTATCATACCCATCAATATTCATGTGTTTTGTTAATATTTATGGAGTTTGTAAAGCCTGTGGCTTGCCCTTCTACATTGACAGCTGAAGCTGCCTCCCTGCTCAGGGTGGTGTTGAAAGCTGGATCTGACAGTAATAGGCTGTTAGGCTCCTGGCGGATGGCAAGGAATCTCAAGTGGTGATGGAGAATTCGTCCAACTTTAGACCTATATATTTGTATGTTTTCTTTTTCAGTATAACATGTCATATGGCCAGTTGTGGCATGTCAGTGGGATGTTTCATGGAGCTACAGGCGGTTTCAAAGTATTTCCAGTGTCCGTTCTATCATCAAAATCCATCAGCGCTAAGCCAGATAGACTGAAGTGCTTTGTTAACCAAGACTCAACCCTTGAACAAGAAGTGCTCCTTTGTGCCAAACGCAAGGTGAGACTTGGCCAGCTCTCCACATGGTGCTGTCTGTGCTCCAAGCACTTTACACTAACAGATCCTCAGCCAGCCAAGCTGTCAGTCTGTCAAACGGTGTCCTGAGTGTCCTTAAGCTCCTCCGTAGGGTTGTCTGTCAGACAGGCAGGCGTCCGTCTGGCAAGGTAATGGGATTGTCTCCCTGGTTTGGCCGCCTGAGGGGCAGCAAGGGTTAGTGGGATGCGACCTTCTGGCCACCCAGAGTTTCCTCTTCATACAGGGACTTAGAGCTGTCAAGGGCACGGGAATCCATGTTTATGCAGTATCCTCTCCCCCAGGATGGTCCATGTTTTTATTCAAATTTGTTCACTCAGTTATTTAACCTACATCCTGTTCTGCTTTTTGAGAGAGACATCACACAAGTTCTGTGTCATTCTTTGAGGAGTAAATAATGGCTGGTAACCCCAGTATTTTGTAAGACAACACTCCAGAATAGTTGTTTGAGTCTATGAAATATAACAAGTCTCTTTATTACTCTCTGGACAGTACTGGAGATGAAAAAGCAGCGAGTCATAGAGCAAGAGTCAAACACTCCCAACCATCCTTTTTGTGGAAAGTCACACATGGATACTTTCCATTTTACAGCTGGGTGGGTCCGCTTGACTAATGAGACTGGAGCACTGTCCTGGCTAAGCATCTGCTAGTGTTTCTTGCTAACCTTGTACATTGGGAAGTGTGTGTGTGTTTGTGTGTTTACACAGTGCTGCTTTCCATCACTGTCAGTGGCTGTATTCTGCAAATTTCTATACACTGTTTGTGATTATATCCTTGCTCTTGGTACCCCAGAGGTTGTACTCGTGGCACCCACATTTAACTGTGAGAGTTGCAGTGGGAGGCCTTGACCTTTAAACTGTGTGAAGTTCACATCCTTCATGAGTAGAGGGTCTGCAAAAAGAGGCTCAGGCTCCAAGCAGATCTGAGCAAGACTTTCACAGAATGTTTAAGGGGGGCTTTATGATGCCTACAAGCAAGTAGGTTGGGTGACGAATTTTTACTTTTTTACAGGTTGTCTGAGGTTACCTTTGGAACAGCAGTTTGGGTTATTTTTGTTTTCTGTGATTAATGGCAGGCTTCAGAGGCCCAAACAGCAACCACAGTATGACGTCTTGTTTCTGCTGAAACCGTATATCCCCAAATGTAGTTCTATTTACATAGTGATTTATTAAACTGAGTATTTCTTTTCACCCTAATGGAGGTGTATTCCGAGTTAAAATGTGTGAAAGTTATTTTCAAACGAACAAATCACACTTTAGCAGCATAATTTAGAGGTTCAAATTACTGCTGCTTTCATTTTTAATCTCAGGCTCTTATTCCATTAAATCTACATGTTGATGTTCTTTGTCTTGTGTTTGTCCATCGTAGGAAGATCTGTGTGCACTGTAAGTGTCGTCGTGAGGAGCATGCAGTGACAGCCATGCCTGTAGAGATGGAGAAGACAGTCACCAAGCTGATGTACGACTTCCAGAGGAACTCCACCTCAGACGATGACTCAGGCTGTGCTCTGGAGGAGTACGCCTGGGTGCCACCGGGACTCAAACCTGAACAGGTATTAGCATCTTACACTCATCTGGGCTACATTGCATTCGGATTGGACGGCACCACTGAGGTCTGTGTGAAAGACTTGGAAAACTTGTAAACTTTTGCAGTTTTGTCAGCTGTTGTCAGTCAGGCCTGATTGTAGCCTCGACACAGTGACTCTTGGGCCTCATCCACTGTGGTGTGAAAGATGCAGTTTGTGTCCACTCTGAAATTCCTCAAATGAGTCATTTGAGCCCGCAGCTTTGTGTTATTTCCCAGAAAGTGTCTTTCTAACTATTGTTTGTTGTCCAAAAGCAGATGTTAAGAACAGAGTGCATTGGCACGTTAAGACCTAAATAACAATGAGAGTGCTGTGATCACATTACAAAAAGCACACCATATGCACTACAGTGTGAGTTCATTTTTACACTTGGAAATGTTTTCATGGTTTAGTGTGGATGTTAAAATTTTATACATTTGCATACCTTCCAGTATGCTGTAAACCTAATAAAAGTCCCAAGCATTACACTGTGTATCGTGTTACACCCCATGCCAATATTTTGCAACTGTTCGGTTACATCTCACCATATGATAGCTCACCATTTATGCTGACTGCTCCTTCTGCAGGCTAATGGATAACAAGGACTGTGTGGCTCCAGCAGTCAAATTAATCTCCTATTCATTCCGCCTGCAAACATGTTAACAGTAGGCTTCACCGCCCTCTGGACGACTAAGCTAAGCCGCCGTAATACACAAACGCATTAAATGGTTCCAAGCGCGTTGAAGAAAATCCTCTTTTACAATACTCAGTAGAAGTGTAGGTGTGCACATGAGGGCGGGCTTTCAGTTTTACAGGACAATAGAATCGTTTATGGAAGCTTGTTTCATTTTGTTGATGAACTGAAAGCAATGAACGGGTCAATACAGTGTTGGCACAGCCCCCTGTTTTCACCTCTGAGGACTGAGTGCAGCTATTTTTCATCCCCCTCCAGGGTCACACGTCTAACCCTGAAGTCAATTAGGTTCTCGTCCAGTGGTGATATGACCTCAGGAACAGTCAGTCCACGATGGAAACACAACTGCGCAGTATCACTCAAGCACAACACTAAACAACCTTAAAAATAGCCGCGGCTGTTTTTGTATTTTGTGGAAGAAATTGCGAGCCATTAAAAGCATTCCTAACCGCCTGGATGAAAAATGTCCATAGCGATAGCTTTTTCTATTTTCCCAACCTGCCATCCAAGTCATTCAAGCTGTGGAAATATGCTGTGTGACCTCTCACAGAGGAGCGGAAGTACGCCTGATTTGGGGCTTTTCAACACGCGGCCTTCCTCTGCACGAGGTAAAGACAGAGAGGGAGATGGTAAACACAAAGCTAATCTCCAGGATCTAAACTGCGGGTTTAGGTTTCCCCCGCAGGGAGCCGGTGCCGTGTATGTGTCTGCCGTTCAGCCAGCAGTGGTGTAAAGTCACCACTCTGTAACAAGAGATTTTAGGACTAGGACTGTGTATTCGATTAGATATAACTGAGGATTATGGGAGATAACTCAAATCTTAGTTGGGACAGTTTAACTCTCCGGTGTGTGTTTGTATTTCTGTCAACAGTCGCTGAAATACAGTATCTTTACCACCAAACAGCCATTGCTGAGCGTGTTAGAGATATTATTGAGCTGCAGTGTGAAGGAGAGCCTGCCAATATTCTCTCCCACTGTCTCCTCTTGCTCTCCTCTCCATCCTTCTCAAATAAATTCTTGGATGTTGCCAAGTTACAGCTTGTCAAGGCCAAGTATGTTGCTCAGCAGTGGCCTTTAACTGGTGTTTTATTTTTTTACCGTCACGTATAGCAAGAGCTGAAGACTCTGCTCAGCATCTACTAGGATCTGATTTTAATTTGCAGTCGAACATGAAGTATGCTTTTTTAGACCGCTCACATGTGGGATATTTGAATAGAAATTCAGTTCAAGGTTATTCATGCAAACTTGAGGTCTTTCCAGGTTCTGAAAGAGACCCACAGCTCTGATGTGGATACATTAACTTTCAAACAACAAAGAGCCAGTCTAAAGGGGATCTGAGGCTAGTTTGACCTGTTCCAAAATGGACCTGAGGACAATTAGACCAGTCCCTGTCCAAGTTCAAGGACTATGAAAACTGTCAGCCCCTGACCTGGTTAAAGCCAGCAGCTGTGAATGAGAGATAAATGTTGAATCTATAAAAAGAGATCGTGAGATACGCACAGCTAAAAATCAGATCAGATCAGTTGAAAGTCAGTTTTTAGTCATGGGTGGCTCAAGAGATTGAAATGTCGGTCACACTGTCGGTTCACTGTTTTGATCCAGACTGAAATAGCTCATCAGCTGTGGGGCGGACATGAAAGTTTGTACAGATATTTGCGATCCACAGAGGATGAAGGCTACTGACTTTGGTGACTTTTCCTGAGCGCCACCATGAGGTTGTTTAATGCTAATTAGCAAATGCTAACACCAAACGAAAATGGTGTCAACATTGTAAATATCATACCTGCTTAATACTAACACATCATCATTGTAATTGTATGTTAGCAAGCTAATGTTAGGATGTAGCTCGAAGCATCACTCTTCCCAAACACAATCTCACAGATTTCCTAGCTTGAGACTCGTAGCCTTGTTAAAATGACAATTGCATTTTAATACATGCAGTATTGCGTATATTCCGTGAATATATAATCCATCTCTGGCCTTTTTAACTTTCGACCACACTCAATTTGTGCCCACAACTGTACTTTCTGCAGTGTTAAGCTCTGGGCATTTGCGAATCTCAGCAAAGACTTGAGATGAACAGCACAGAAAATGAAAACACAGCCATTAAATCCGCTCACTTCGCTATGAAAACACCATCTTTCCCACCATGTTTGGCCATAACTACCAGTGTTTTCTCAACAATATAATATCTGTGTCCACTAACCACTGTAAAGTGGCTTGTTGAGGGAATGTCAGGAGTGGTGCCTGGTGGTGTCTTTTCCTCTGGCTGTCTGGTCATTAACAGCAATAGAAACCAGCTGTGTGAAGCGATCACTCTTGTCACTCAGCTGCAAAGTCCTACCATTTGCTTTAGCTTCTAAAAACACTCCTTTCAGTACAGTTCCAAATTCTGCCCTGTCTTTAGTTTCATCTGCTTTCGATTACAGTTATTATCACAAGCTGCTCCTCCTGGCTCTCGCTGCAACTGTGTCCATCATGTGCATGTAAATGTGTGTGTGCGAGTGTGTGTGTATCTGTCTTCAGATCTTTTCCTGGGGGCAATGTGCCTTTCACCTCCAGATTGTAACTCTGTTGTTGTTGGAAGCATGTTTCGTAATTTATCATTAGCTGTGTGTGTGTGTGTGTGTCTGAGTGTGTGCGTGCGTGCATCTGGAAGCATGTGCTTATAGGCGCTCTGTGATTTATCAGTGCTTGACCACAGTCAGTCTTTCTTATACTATCCTGAGATCCCCCCCGGTGTTTTGAGCCGTGCTGCTGGACACAGATCTCGTGTCCCTAGCCAACACCGATGGAAGCCAACAAAAGCAGAGCAGAAGGAATTAGGTTACTCTTGTAACAAGAGGCTCCTGCCATAAATTCATCCCAACAACAAACATGCTTGTTTAACGCTTTAAGTAAAAGCTCATGACGCAGAATAAGATGTTGCAGCTTCAGGGCAAAGAACTTAGGATACGAGTTTTTAGAAGGAGCGTGGTCTCGTACCGATGCATGTCCGCGCCCTTCATGTTAATCTGTTTTTGTGTGACAGACTGTGTGTTATTGCCAAGGACAAAGCTGATGGACTTTTATTCAGTAGGTCTATTCAGTAGACCGATAGGTCATTAAGACTGTTGTGACCTCGTCAGCAGGTATTGATCATGTTGCCTTTCTTTACATTCCAAGCTTGTTCTGCTGTATTGCCTTTATTTCTTTGTGTCTTGTTTTTTCTTCTACTTTAAATCATTCTTCATCCATCGAACATTTGGTCTTTATTTCCCTCTGTGCACCTCTCCTACTATCTTTAACCTCTGTCCTCAAATCTCTCTTTAAACCCTGTGGCTTTCGTGGCTTGCTCCCCCCTCCAATCACATTCATATACGACCGCCTGACCTCCATTATACCCCGGCCCCCCTGTTACAGTGTAATAAAAAAGGCTGCAATAAATAACACAGAGATGACACTCATTGTCTGCCGCTGCAATGTAAAGAATGTCCAAGTAATTTGGAATGGGCAGATTAGCATTAATCTTATGCGCATGCACTGCTGCATGCACGAGTGTTAATCACTCGTGTGTGTGTGTGTGTGCAAATTTGACAGGTCAGTGATGCATTCTCATGTCAATGTGCAAAGATGGAGAGGCAAGGTTCCATTAAGTCTCTGCTGGTGGGCCATAAATCAAAGTTATGTGCGTGTGTGTGTTGGTCACTCTCAATTGTAGATCCTGTTAATTTTGTCTTTGGACAGTTGTACCTTTTGAATCCTGAAATGATTAACTGACTATATTTTTAATAATAGTTTAATAGTTTAGAGTAATTTATCAAATAAAACACCAACATAAGTAGGTGCTAGCTTTCTGATTCTTGCTGTCCTAGCAGCTTGCCTCATCTCATTTTAAACTGCATCCTTTCAGGTGTTTCAACTCTCTGTCTGTCTTTTGTTCAGGTACATCAGTACTACAGCTCCCTGCCTGAGGACAAGGTGCCCTATGTGAACAGCCCAGGAGAGAAATACCGCATCAAACAGCTGCTCCATCAGCTCCCGCCCCACGACAATGAGGTGAGAGTCCAAATTGACCCCTCCTCCTGCTCCACCACCACAACCACCTCCATCCATCCATCCATCCATCTATCTGTCCATTCCTCCCCTCCTTCAGGGCAGTACCGAGATAAAAGGAGAGAAGGGAGGAGGACAGACTGAAAAATGGAGTCTGTCCTCTTAATGGGCTGGAATGAGATAGTGAAGTGTTAGCCTGTGGAGCTGCCTAGTTTTTCTACATCAATAAATCATTACCACAATTGCTCTGGAGATATTAGTATTATTGCTATAAACAAGTGGTAATATCAGAGATTGACACCCTTTAGCCCCTTTACACCAGCCTGATGATCAAACCGTGTTGCCATCTTGTTTCTTTTCATTATTTTACCTTTTTATTGTCCGTTTTTTAAGTCGTCTTGATGTAAGTGTGGGCAGTCGTCCACAGTTGCTGCTACTTTGTGGCCAGCAAATTGTGCAGCAGTTTTTTTTTTGTTTTTTATGAATGTAGCTGCGTAGTTAGCTATCAATGTAGCAAGATGATGTCTAAGTCCCGCTGACTATGTTGTGATTGGTCGCCTGTTTCTCTAACTGGGGAAACTGCTGTCGGTGAGCCATATGAACACCATGTGTATGTGAACAGTGATTCAGAGGTCTATAGCTCTGCCTCTTCTTCTGCTTCTAATTACTGCAGCACAGATAGTCTCGGTTTCTTGGAATAGAGAATTATGGAAATAATGAAATGTTGATAGAAAAATGACTTCAAGCATGTTCATCCTTATCTGTAAAAGCCAACAGGGAAAACCCTTTGGCTGAAATAACACATTTCCACTTGTGACAGATACCTCGGAGAGCACAAAGAGTCTTAATCAGGTGCTAACATAGGCAGTATTATTGACTTGAGATAAATGCTGCCAAAAGTTTGACGACGATATATTGAAAACGCAGGAAACCATCTTGAACTCTCTCAATCTGTACAACAGGTCAAACTTTAAAAATGCATCTTGATGTTTGTGTGTCTAGGTACGCTACTGCAACAGTCTGGATGATGAAGAGAAGCGAGAACTGAAGCTCTTCAGTAACCAGCGGAAACGGGAGAACTTGGGCCGAGGAAACGTCCGGCCATTCCCCGTGACAATGACTGGGGCAATTTGCGCACAGGTAGCTGACAAGAAACACTAGAAAAAAGCCATTATTTTGTCATGTCCCTGGCAGTCAAGAGATATGACGAGCTCAAAGATGATCTGAGAGCAGCCTAGCACTTCAGTTGCCATTTCTGCATCGCGTGACTTAAGTGTGACAGGATCAAAGGTGCGTCATGTGGCCGGTGGAATGAAAGCAGTGAATCATGTGAGAGACATGCTGAACAGTCTGCTGGCATTTCAGATCGTTGTTATGATGTATGAGAGGTGCTTTATATTGACACATAAAGGGCAGAGACGCAATAGTCGTCTGCTTTTATAACAGCGTCGTGACCTTGTCAGTCTCATCTCAAAGCGTTGATCCGAAGAAGATCTTAAGATGGAGCACGTGTATGGGGCTGTCAGTCTCACAATCACACCACAGTGTTGGTTTGTCTCTAGACATACCGCACCTCATCATACCTCAGAAAACTAAGTTACAATAAAATCTGCTTTCCTGAAAATAATTCATAGTTAGTGCCCAGTGTCCCACCAAATATTTAATTGTCTACATTATTTTAGTGCGGCCTTCAGGGACTGCAGAGTGTTCTTTTACAAACAAACTAGCAGACTTCAGCATCCGCTAGTCCTTTGTACAACAAGCAAAATGGAGCTGCTCGCCACTTTCTTTGGCGCCCTGGGTGTATAGCAGCCTGTGTTTCTCATTCGCTCAGCAGATGCACACACAAACACGTGTACATGAGCGAGCAGATTGTTGGGAGAGAATGTGTATTGATTGAATTCCCCACCCCCTCTTTGGCCTCCTTGCAGCAGTGGGCTTTGCACCAGATAGATAACCTGATTGTAACTCTCCCTTCAGCCTCCATCTCCATCTTCCCACCCCTCTAAATCTACTTTGCTTGCCTAACCTTTCCCCCCCGTCTCCTTAGCACTCCCTCTCGTTTATCTTACGGGCTTCTCTACCTTTACACCTCCACACCAGTCTCCCTCTCCTTGTTATCCTCCCATACATCACTCGTCCTTCTAACTAACGTCCTTCAACTTTCTCTGTGTCTGTGCTCGCCCTTCCCAGCCAAACATATAAACACTCCCTTGTGCTCTCAGTTTAATCCAATTTAATGCAAAATTGTGTTAAAGACAGAGATGGATCTATCCCATACTGACCTAATTAAAGGTCCCATGAAATGGGCACTTGAAACAGAATAATGTCATAATGTGATGGTAATAACGATTGGTGATAAACTTTCCACAGGCATTTAAAGAATGTTGGTCTTGGTATTGACCATATAAGATGTAAGACCATGCATGAAAGGTCTACCACTTGTCTACCGGGTTCGCACGAGTACAGAAAAGTATATCATAGAATTGGTCCTCTGTATCAGTCACTACCCTGACTCTTGGTATAGAAAGAGAAAAAGCGGGACTTAAATAGTACTGATAGAATCTGCAGGGCTGTTTCTCAAAAACTCTCTTCTCCTTCTTCTCCCTCCACCCCGTTTTAGTGCGGAGGGCAGATAAATGGTGGCGACATTGCTGTATTCGCATCACGGGCAGGTCATGGCGTGTGTTGGCATCCAGCCTGCTTCGTGTGCAGCATGTGCAACGAGCTCCTGGTGGACCTCATCTACTTCTACCAGGACGGGAAGATCTACTGCGGGCGGCACCACGCCGAGAGGCTGAAGCCGCGCTGCACCGCCTGTGATGAGGTAAACACCCATCTCACACACACGTAAACATGCCTGCACATGGACGATCGTGTGGTAACAGGCGCACATATCACGTACTTGAACTTAACTGTAATGTGAGACAGTATCTGTAGCGCTAAGAATTTACACACACAGATTTTGCACGTATGCATTTCTGCACGAGAACTGCTGTCATATGATGGCCACAGCCTTCCCAACTCACACTGTCACAGTTAAACATATGCAAGGGTTTCTCCAGTCTAATGGGGTCAGCTTTCAATATCCTGATCTCCTGACCATTAGCGCTGACTTAGTCTCTCTGCAAATGGGTACAAGGACACTGTTGGTACTTAAAAAGCACCCCGGTGTTTTAACAGCAGCGTAATTAAAAGTAAATGCACCATCTAGATTTTACCAAGTCCCCACACACATTAGCCTCCTACACAAGTCAGTGACAAAGAGGATGATCTAAGAGTTCTAAGCTCCAGAGGAGAAAGTGGTGAAAGCGGAGGGGAGGGGGGAGGGCAAGCCGAGCCTTTGTCCTGTCATTCAGCGCGCAGTAATAACCCAACTGAGGCTTTACCTCCGAGGACCTGTGATAAACGATACTCTTTCTTATCTCTCCGTTCTTAGATCATCCTTGCGGATGAGTGCACCGAGGCAGAGGGACGTCACTGGCACATGAAGCACTTCTGCTGTTTCGAGTGCGAGACTGTGCTGGGGGGCCAGCGCTACATCATGAAGGAGGGACGGCCCTATTGCTGCTCCTGCTTCGAGTCCCTCTACGCCGAGTACTGCGACTCCTGTGGGGAACATATTGGTATGCCGCATCACCATACATCATCTATCACTGTTAATACATACATAACAGAATTAATCACCAGTAGGTCATACAGAGAAACCTTTATAGACAAAACAGTTAATAATGCAGGATATATGGAGGAAAGTTCAATGTTTTTATGGAGGGTGAAAGGGTGACCTATTTTTTTCATAGTGTGTAACACAGAGGAGAAAAGAGGTACAGTAGGAAAGATGTGGCCTGGTTTTTAGCAGTTTATCACTGAATGATGTCATCCATAGTCATAGCAGCAGAGCCCCAGTTTACAGAGCACAGAAGTATGTTCAGTATACATCATGGATCATGAAACCAACCTGGGGCAAAGGCATGAGTGCATCAAGTGACTTTTTTTAAACCAGATCTGTTTTATCACGTGACATTCATTACAGGTCAGCTAAATACAAATTTAAACATCTCACAACCTGTAGAGAGAAAACTGGGACATTTTTCAGTGGGCAACCTTCATATTAACACCTCTTGGCCCCCTGCCACCTTCTGTTCTATGTGTGTGTGTGTATGTGTGTGTATCCCCCAAGAGTACACCCAGGTGTGATTTTGGCACAAACCTCTCAACAAATTTGCTCTGTAATTATTTGTCAGACAGGATACAGAAAAATATTTGGCCAAAAAACACAACTGATTATAAATTGAAACTATCAGGAAACATGCTAGAACCAGATGGCAGCCATTAGGAAATAGCTGGTTTTCTTTCCGCCTGCAACAACTGTAAGCTCGCTCAAAATGCAGTGTCTTTATACAATGCTGGGCAAGCTTAATGAGTTTTCCCCACAAGCAGTTAAGTTACAGCCTCAAGCTCTATTTTTTCACTCAACAAGCAACTATAAGCAACTATGTGATTTGTGACTGTTTTCACATAAAATAACATTTTTAATTAAGACATTGTGTTTAAATTTCAAGCTCTTGGATAAAGGCATGGGGCTTTTTATTTGAATTGTGCACTTGAATGCGAGTCTATCATTTTAAACCTTGATGAATTCATGTGTTGTTTGTCTTTCCTATAGGCATTGACCAAGGCCAGATGACATATGATGGGCAGCACTGGCATGCTACAGAGGGCTGCTTTTGCTGCGCCCGCTGTAAACGTTCTCTGCTGGGTCGACCCTTCCTGCCCAAGCAGGGCCAGATCTTCTGCTCACGCTCGTGCAGTTTGGGGGAAGAGCCCAATGGCTCAGACTCCTCTGATTCGGCCTTCCAAAGCGCTCGCTCCACTAGGGAGTCCAGACGTAGCTCCAAGACAGGAAAGAGTGGAGGAGGAGGGGGTGGGGTGCAGACTGAGAGATTTTCAGGGGAAGTGGACCCATTGTCTTTACAAATGGATCTTCTGAGTCTCTCCAGCCAAACGCCCAGTTTGACTCGTGAGCCACCTGCCTGGCAGAGCCAGGAGCAAGCAGGTGACAACTATAATTATGAATCCCAATCAGACCCAAATGTCAATCCTACCCCTCTACAGCTCCTCAGCCAGTGCAATGTCAGGACTGCCTATAACCCCCCCAGCTCTGGGCCGAACAATCAGCAGCAGGATCACAGAATCAAGGAGAACGGAGGTTTGAAGAGACCACCCATCTCTGCAATGAAGGGCCAGTCATTCAATGAGACATGGTTCCAACAGCCTGCTCAAGAGGAGTACTATCCACCCAAACTGAGGACCCAAAAGAGCTTCACAGAGGTGTCCCATTGTTCTCAGCACCACAACGGCTTCTCCTCTGACAAGCGCTCGATCAGTTTGCACGGCTTTCTTAGAGACCGAGATGTGGGGCCTCAAGCGGCAACCCAGGTGGCGAGAAGCAGAAACCCCATCAATGCACTTAACTTCACTGAGCAACTGACCCCTCTAGAGCAGACCCCAAGAGGATCAATGGAGTCCCTGGCACTGTCCAATGCTACAGGTGGGTACCTCAGACCTCAGACTTTGTTGCTGGTTTGCCTCCGGGTTAGCACAGCCAAGGAAAGTTGTGTGTTCTCATGAAATAGTTCTAGTAATGTTGGTAGTATGAATGACACATTGTGCATACTTTGCTGGTCCATAATAATTAAAGCAAAGTTAACACTGAATTCAACTCTATTTCTCTACAGGCCACTCAGCAGATGGAGGAGGAAAGCGCCAGGAGCACCTTTCTCGTTTCTCCATGCCAGACCTGAGCAAAGACTCTGGAATGAATGTGTCAGAGAAGAGTAACATGGGCACACTCAATTCTTCAGTGCAGTTTCGTAGCTCTGAGTCTATTCACAGTCTCACTGCCGGTCAGCCCTACATGGAAATGGATCCTCCGAGGTCCTCTCAGTACCAGGTGCAGTACCGCGATGCCCCTGGCATGGGTATGGGTATGACTCATTTACCGCCTGGTTTCACCTTCCAAGAGGAGGATAGGGTGAGTTTGGTGAGCAGTGCCAATGCTGCCCGCCTGCCACCCATTAGTGAGCGCAGGGTGGGTGGTGTCAGTGGTGGAGGAGGAGGTGGAGGCGGAAGAGGTGCAAGCATCCGGATAGAGGCTCCAGAGGAGACACCCCAAAGGCGCCGGCACCACCACCACCGCTCCCGGAGATCCCGTCGGTCTCGTTCAGAAAACGCTCTCCATTTGGTGGCAGATCGGAGGGTGAGACCTCAAGAAAGACCGCAACTGCGCGTCCGTGAGGATTACGACCGTTTCCCGCCACCAAGGAGTGCCAGGGACCAGTTTGGAGTAGGAGGAGGGGGAAGATACCAGCCCCAACTCTTCAGGCAGTGCCCCAGGACCACTTCAGACCTGACTCTTCAGAATCCCGGGGCTAGCCGACGCACTGGCTTGAACCAATACTCCTGGGATGATTACGATGATGATGACTGGTGCTCCACCTGCTCGTCATCCTCCGAATCAGAGGATGAAGGTTATTTTCTGGGTGAGCCGATCCCCAGACCCATCCAGTTGCGCTACCTCAGCAACCAGGAGCTTGTCCATAAGTACAACAACACAGGGATGGGTGGACCCAATCGCAGCGGGCAGTTACACACACGCAAACGCAGAAAAAGCAAGAACTGCATTATTTCCTAACATCCTGATGCTTGGCACAGTAAATGACTCTTTGCCCGGCACTAACATCCTCCACCTGGATCAAAGAATAAATTAAACTCACAGTCCATTTATTTAGTATTGTTGAGTGTTAAATATCATGTAATTGAAAGTCAGTGATGAATTACAGTCGGTAAACAGTGAAAAAGCAACAGTGTTTGCATGTTTGTTCATTTTAATGTTTCGGAATATCTCCTGAGTATTAAGGCTAACACTTACATGCGCAGTTCTATGAATTCACAACATTTCTCAAAAGCTGATGTGCAATTTTTCCATAACTTCATTTCCCGCAGCAAACAAGTGTGCAAGGTAGTTGGTTTGGTACAGTTTAGCTTTTTCATGCAATGTGATTTAGATATAGGATATACTGTACTATTGTATTCAGTTCATAGTATGTACATAGATAAATGAATTAATAATTTCACTTAAGTTAAGGAAGTATGTGTAAATATGGTTGTAAATGAGGCCTCACATATTTTTATATTTTGTATAGATAGAATCATTTATGTATTAAATATCTATGTAGAGATAGAAAATGGCAAAAACAACTTATGCATGTTTTCTTTGGCTGACCTGGTCCTGCATTTGGAATAAAGGAGTATTTCAGTGAGTATTTTGATTGACAGCTGGTGTTCCTCTCCAGAGAATGGCAACGTGTGCGTATGTGTTGCGTAACAGTGACTTCTCCAGTCACCTTCTCCATCTGTTAAATGCATAAATGAATGACAATGTGGTGTTGACACTGATTAGAAGAGCCTACCCTCCACTGGATTGTCGGTAACTCAAACACACAAAGCTCCATTGTCCCTGCAAACAGATGCCACTGGTTTAGTTCTGGTTTATTGCATCAACCTATGTGAGTTTGAAACTGCTGACACAGCTCTAGGGATTTAGTTATTGAAATCTGGTGATGCTTTGTTTAAGCATTTTTTAAACCTTTTTTTTTACCCGCATGGCATTGTCAGTTAGTGGATCCACTACTTCAGTCCAGACAAAAATCTCAATAACTTGGATTTTATCACATGGATTTCCATGAAATTTGACACGTGTCCTCTTGTTGATGAATTGTAATAATTTTAGTGATTCCCTACCACCAGCCTTAGCTGTACTTTTAGCATGCTAACAAGCTAAAATCAGATGGTAACAACTTGGTACACATACCTGCTAATCATCAACATGCTCGTCATTGTGAGACTGCCATGCTGACATTAACATTTAACTTCTAAGTGCCTAGTTGTAAGAAATCAAATCCTAAACAAGTCCACCTCTTGTTTAAATATTTGCATGTAGGCAGCATAACAGGTTGTATCTGTAAGTGTTAAGCAGTGTCATACTGTAAATTGGATTGCCTCTGACGTCCATGTGGTCTGGGGATTACTACTGCTAGCCCCCATAATCCACACACACACACACATACACATATGTTTGGAACAAGGTGTGTGAATGCCTGTGAGTGCCAATCTCTTGATTAGAGGCATTTAAACACTAATGCTGTAGACATGATTGGCACATTAGTGTGTTTACTTCACCTAACCTCGGCTTCCAAGGCGTGTGCTACAGTTTTCATGTTTACTCTGGGAGACTGGGTAGAAAAGAGTCTTCATTTAGTCAGCCGTGATATGACAAAACCAGCTGCATAAACATGTGCGATACATTATGTCAGACTGCTTATGGCCTGGTGCGTAAATGTGGGCTTCCCACTGCTTTTAGCAAGTCTTCAGACTAAGGCTGCAAACCGTTAGTCACATTAGCTGCAAGTTTGGATGAATAGTACTGCAATGAATGTAATAAGACAAACAATAAAACACTGTCTTCAGTAGTGTGGATATTATTGTCCGTGGCACATGTGCTTCCCTGACATCATCATTAACTTAGCTCATTTTTGTTTGTTTCTTTATTAGTCCTTTGCCAGGTCTTTACCCAAGCGTGAGGTGTCTCCATGTGTTTAATTAAAAGCAAATGGCGGCCATACAGTGAAGGGTGCCACAGATTGTAGCCATATGCTTCCCGGGCTGTGCAATATTCAAGGTAACGGATGGTGGGGAGATAATCCTCGAGTTGCGTGGATGCTTCCAGTTGTGACGGTGGTGTTGTCAGCCAAGCTGTGACTGCCATAAATTAGATTAGACCACGAGTGGTTTAGGTAGCTTCACTGCACAAAGAGTTTACAGTCTTGGTGACACTGCGGAAATTTCAGCAAGACGAGGTCTTATTGTTTTCTGATCATATGACCAATAACGATGACAAAGCTTCTTTTCTGTCCCAAATAAGTGACACGTTTCTTTCCAACACCCAATCTCACTGACTTAATGTGTAACTCACTATCACTATTATCTATTTGGAGTGCTTTACTTGTGAGTGCTTTCCAGAGCACGTGCTCTCCAGGAGGAAAACATATTTACCTGTTTCAGGACTAGGTCTCTTTTATATTCATCAACTACACTCATCCTGCTCCCTAAAATCACACAGCACTCATAACATTTAACATCTTAGACTACATGTCTTGGAATGAAGTCAAATCCTGCTTTTCTCTTCTCTATTGTTTGTTTATCTTTAGTACTTTCCCAGGCAAACACTTTGTATAAAACTTGTAAAATAGGTCTTTTAATAAATAAAGCGGCTGTCTCAAATCTCCATGCATGCATTTTAATAACATCCGTTATGGACATATGGATTTCTAATGTCGCTAAAAGCTCAAGCGTTTCTGAACAGAATAAAACAACTGTTGCATGGACAATTCAGGAGCAAGGAAAGTAAAACTTCATTCCTTTTTGAGGTGTAAAATGGTCACAGCACATCCAGTCACATAGCTAACATCATAACAAAGTTTTCATGTGACCACAATGCACTGCCGGTAGTTATATTACACAAACCAGTTGAAGAATCTTGGCTAATTTTGTTTTTGTCTATAACTCCCATGATAATCGAATTCCATTCCATCCACCGAATCACATTTAATGCACTGTAGTGCACAGTTTATTAAGCCTGACAGAGCAGACGGTGTCTGGAGAACAAACAGCCATCTTTTCATTAAGGCTGAGGTATGTGTCTGCACTAGAGAAACAACAAGTCAGTGACAAAGAGGAAAAAACAGAGGTCCTTTAAGGTTCGAACTAATCCTGTTCACTCGTCCTACAGCGGCCTGAAATGCATGCTAAAAACACAAGGACAAAAAAAACCAAAACATAATCTACCCATCTATCTGCTCAGAAATCACCCTTAAATATATAGATTATGTGAGACTGCCATTTTGTTTAAGAAATGTGTGTGTTAGTTCATTTTGTAAGACCAGACGGCGCTAAAATAACACACAATGTGACTAAAACCATTTCACTTATCACACGTAGCAAGCTGTTTTTACTCGTGTGAAGTTCACATCAGTTGGAAACTATAGTTTAATTAACTGCCACACATATGTTAGTGCCTCTATATGTGTGTGTGTGTGAGTATGTTAAGGCCCAGATGTACAGCTGTCATGAGTTGAAGCCGTTTGAGTTGTTTTGGGAGACTCTAAAAGCCATAATTACCGGTCCTTAAGAGCAGAACGGCTGCAAATTACAGCTGCGCTCTGAGCAAACTAAAATAGCCTGATTCAATTATTTACAAATGAAGAATGCCAATGGTGTGTTATCGCACACACAACCGGCTTGCTTTCATAGGCACGCAAGTACACACAAACTCTCTCACCACACACACACTCCGGGCTGGTGAGGAGGAGATGCGTGACAGGACTGACTGAGGCCTTACCAGCAGTCTCCCCTCCCTTCAGCCTCATCATGTGTGTTCAATTACCATGGCAAGACTGCACCAGAACAATGTCAACAGATGCACAAATACAGCTATCACTGAATACTACAATCTGACATTTAGATACATGAGCTAGATTGCGACAGAAATGTAGTAGCCTGGAGTATTTTTCTCTTCATCAGGGATTTCACTCCCTGATGAAGAGAAACCCCATACCCCGACATCCAGATATGTCTGGGATGCTCACTCTGCATGGCCCACAACGGAACCCAGCCTCTGGGCGGGGGGCTGGCAAATGTTTCTGGTCTTTCCAGAAAGGTATCCGGAAAGCAGATAACAGACATCCATGACGTGAGAGGGAGAATGAGAAAGACACATTTCTGTTAATCTCTATTTCAGATGTGAATGCAGATCACCTCAGTCAATAGCTGGTGGATTCCAAACTTGCATTTTAGCTGATGCGTTCTGCCTCTTTTTCTTTTCACGAGGACTTCATGGACTTGACTGGTCAATAGTACACAGACTGTGAAAGCCAGAACACTTTTCGGTGTCAAAATCTTGGTCCCTAGCCTATAGACTCTGCATTCATATGCAGAAATTTCGTTTATAGACAGTCCTACCGTCCTGTCAGAGAGGCTCACCCATCCTGAGGTGGGTGTGTTAATATTGTGTCAGCTCTCTTCTTCTTTATTTCCTACTTTGCAAAACTGCATACCGAACCGAAAATATAATTCTGTCCAATATATTCCCTGCTGTTTACGTTCAAGCAGCTCCCAGTTGTCTGCCAAAAAAAAGGATAGTGAATGATAATAATGTAGTCAAGCACACTATTAGACTTTTAGACCTTGACTAAACCCACTAATCTCAATATGCATTCTCGCCTACTTAAGCATGACCTTTGCCCTTTCACTGGCCTCAACTGTGACCGGTCAACACTTGTATCTGACTCAGCTTCACTACTCAAATGAATCCCTGTTTCAATAGACTTGACCTTAAGTTTTTGCAAAGTTTTGCTTTAAAGCAATTAAATACTGTAAGTAATCATCACACATGCTCTTCACCGTTAATTAGAGCCTATAACAAGTCTCTATGGGGATTCTCATTAGGCCTGATTGTTGTCTTTCAGCCACAGTGAGAGAAAATATGAATTCATTTCCAGTGTTTGCTCAGTCTGACACGTGGCACGGCAAAGCGCTGCCAGGTTTGGGTTAATCCGCAGCTCCAACGGCCTAAGGGGCACCTCGCCATAATGGAGAATGGCATGCTGGGTACCTCGATCTTGCACTGCCAGAGGGCTCCGTCTGGTTCATGATATCAGCCCGCTCCACCCCTCCTCACTGTGACTCATTAACAAGCTCAGGTCCCAGGAGGGGTCCCATCTGTGTGCCACCTGTACGAAATCATCACCAAGAGCAGTATTTAATGCAGGACACTATTCACATTTGTTTCAATGTTTCCCTCATGCATTATCTCTTAAGTGACTGTTATGACTATTCACTTATTTCCTGTCTCTCTCTCTCTCTTTCTCTCCCACCTCTTTCTGTCGCTGCCCGTCTGTTTTGCAGAGATGATGGATGGACCGATTAGTCCTCCAGCTGTAAATGAGGCAGAGAGAGTCTGTGATGTTGACTTAACGGCGACGCATTTTTCCAAGACTTTCCAAGACCTACAAATTAACATTACACTGTCATTTATATAATAAAATGAGCCCATTTATCTGAAAACATTTTTATTTGTAGCTGTATTAGATAACAAGTGTCTAAGAAAGGTTGTTATGGATGGAATATAATCAAAATTTGATTTGAGGTTTAATGGCTATTTAGCCAACATTTCATTCAGTGTTTTAGGGTGACCATATCCTTCACAGTGGCTCGAGTTTGTACAAATAAAGCTGTCAAAGCTCTAAAGACCTTTATTAGTTGTTTATCAGTTGTGATTGTCATTTCAGGGTTTCAAATTTTCTCTCGCAATAACCATTAAAGATCAGAAAAGTCTTGTTAATAATGACACTTTTGATCGTGCTCACACTCCATAGGTGCAAGCACCAACCAGGGCAATGACTAAAAGTGATACAGGCCTATATGAGACGCTGAAATGAACTCTGAATGTTGGAAAATAAATTACATTCATGTTTAGTAATGTCTGTAATCTTCCTATATTTTATTTGCACTCTCATTGGCTCCATAATACTAACTAGCTTTCCGTTTGCAAATCACCCCATCAGCCAACAGCGTGAAGCAACCATTGCCAGACACACGCCACGCAGCCAAGCCACAGCCAGCTGGCCAACCCAGTTTAACTTTGGTAGGTTACAGTTAGCTGGTTGGCTTTTGCCTTGCATCGCCCTTGGCTAGTAGAGGGCAATCATTAGTTATACACCTTTGCTTCTTGTTGGCTCAGAAAATCAACACCATTTGTCTGAATGCATAATTTAGTGCCATGGATCACATTAGTAAGTATTTTGGCAAGCTGTAAACAACATGCCCACTCAAATTAAATTTTTTTAGCGATAAAATTAGCAGGCAAAGGTTAACAAGCCAGCTGCAACCCAGTGATGCTGCAGGTAACTGGCCCACAATAGCAAGCAAGCCACCGTTAGCTAACTAAAACCACAGTATGATCATGTATTTTCCTTGCTTTGCAGTATGTTAGCTTCGACTTTGGACTCGGTGTTGCGATGTTTCCGTGGGTGCTGGTCATTTGTTTGACATTAGCAGACTCCATTTCTCAGCTAATATTAGCTAGTGGAGAGAAATGGAGAGAGAGGAGCATGCATAAACGTCTACATAGAAATCAACCCACAGACTGTTACAGGCAACCAAGGAAATCGTGGACGGGTCTCGTTCAGTTTAGGTTACATTACAACCTGTTCAAAAATTGGTAAGAAGAAGTGATTAATACATAAAATTCTGCATATGATACAGACAAACTGTAATGCTATAATGTGAAGTATTAGAACTTGGCTGCCTCCGGTTTAGTAATAAGTCTTATTCCCTTCTTATTTGTTACCATCCAGCTATTTGGAGAAGAAGAATGGGAGACCACACAAGAGTTGAACTAAAAGAGAAAAACTAAATTAAACAAAACTGAACAATAGGGTACAGTGGACAAAAAACAAATGTCACCAAACCCAAACAAATAGTGGAAGCCAGTGTATAGAGAGGAAATCCCCTGTCAGGCGAGGAATCTGAAACATTGCTGGCTTCATCTAAACACTGGATGTAACAGGCAGTCAGACCTACCGGAGGACCTGACTCTGTCCTCCTGCAAGGTGAGACCATGGAGGGAAAGCCTGTCCAAGGAGGCTTCCACGAGGTATCGGCCTTCTTTAATGACCCTCCTTGGAGATGTAGCCTGGTGGGAGACCTCTAAATGGTTTGCCACATATCATGACTGTAATATTGTGGTAAAAAAAAAAAAAAAAAAACAGTGGCCATTTAGGCTGAATATCAGGCTCCCTCAGTGTGTGAACTATCGTTTAATGTTTTATTATGAGGATCAGTACCCAATAAAATTGATAAATGATTCTACTGTCTCTGAGAATAGTGGAGTAAAATCAACAAATAAGTTCACATCGCAATGAACTTTTGTTTTGCATATAACTTCAGGAAGAGGTTTGGCAAAGACATTAAAATCGTTCTTCACCGGGACCACTGACTCATGTCAGTATGACCTGCTAATTCCTCTGGCATCTGCTACTCATCCTCTCCCACTTAGACAAAGTAGATAATCTTCAGACACAATGGACAATCTAATCAAGTGGAATTTTTTTGTGCGTCCTGTGCACTAACTGACATTGTTTCATTTAATAATCGTAGTCACATGGCTTACACAGAAAAGCATGGGGAGGCCTATTCACCGGGGAAATCAGCACAATTATTACACGTTCAGAAATCACACAAGTACGCCGATGCACAACTTTAGACTTATGAAACAGTGACTCATTTAATCTGTAATACATCCAACTGTGTTCACTCGTCTCTGATTTGCAGCGTTGCTAGTGAGCTCAGTGTTGCCAGGCGGAGAGACAGAAGAATAATGGCCCTCATTTCACCTTTTCTTTGCTATGCATGGGTTCACCACTGGAGGAGGATTTTATTTTCTGAGTCTCAGAGGAAGACATAAAAGGCCTAAAAAGACCATAACACTGTAAAAATGCTGCTTTTAGAATATGACCTAAAGCAGCCTTACTAGCATTAGTGTCTTGTGTTTTTCCATCAGATCCAAAATTTCAATGCTTGCAAATGTTCGAGAAAGTCTCTTTTGCAAATGTGCACGCTACCACTGGTCATTAAATCATAGTGTTTACACTCATCATGTACTCAAAGTTATGTCATGAGTTCTGCTGAATCACACGGTATGTGGCTAAAGCACAATGTCCGTGTATACACAGCAAGAGGTTGGTTTAATCATTTTAAAAAATACACAAAAGAGGATATGAAATTCAAAATCACTGCGTAGATTCTGACAGTGCTCAATGGAAAGCCCATAAAGTAAATATTATGTAACTGGAGTAGGATAAAAACATGCCAAATTATAAAATACACTTCTAACAACAAAATTATTTACTTGGAGTTGAGCATCTTTCACCACCTTTATTTCAGAATAAAATGAGATAACCGTGTGAAGGTTTGATCAGTCTAATGCATCTCAGCAAAGGATTAACATTGCCATCTGTTGGTGTGATGGAGCTATTGCAGCTGTAAACTGAAGCCACTGAGAACCAGACACACAAGTTAACATGATACTTTGCTGAATTCTGATTCAGTGTTTCTTCAGGATGTTAATTACACTTTCATGTGACTGCCTTGGATAAGCTTTAAGCTGGACTAAAATCAATTTATTTTTACATTTTCTACTTATCGTCTCTGCTATTATTTTTGCATTTTGGCACCGATTGGATACAGGGGCTAGCAAGGTCTGCAAGAGTAAACCGTTCATGATGGTTTCTCCAATTAATCCTCATTTAATCCTCCTCCAGTGTCAACGAGGCACAGCAGGACATTGGTGCAGGATGATCAGCCTAGCCAAGACACTGCCAATCACATCTCCCATCCCCAAAGTGCTGGACTGTGGACAGAGTGGGCTTTGCAGCTAATGAAGACCCTGTGGCCGCTAGCAGCTGCTGGCTAGTGATAAGGAAGGGGAGACCTTCAAAGACTCAAATATATATCATTATAGCCAGTGAGCAGCTCAAAGAACCAGCTGGGGGTGAGGAGGACTCATAGGCCTGGAATATATACTGTATAATAAATACGGTGGTTTGCAGAATCCACACTAATGATGGAGGAATCGAGACTACATGCGAGGAAGGCACAAGTATAGTGCAGCAAACATCCAGAGAAAGAAAATGTCCAGTTGGCAATTCTGATTCTAGTGTTCTTGTTGTAATAGAGTACAAAATGCTGACACAGTGTGGTGCATTAACATAACGCATACTGTATAAGTAAGCAAGGCTATTCATGATCCACCTGATGTCCTGAAAAAAGGAGGAAGGGCAACAGCATGTAAAGCACTTCAGTCTGAGTCAGATAAAGCCACTTAATAGGTAGTAGCACCGTCTATACACTAGAGAGTCCGCTTTAAAGAACAACTATGACTCTTGAAAGATAAATAACAAATTTTTTTCTTCTTACAGATATTAATTCTCTGATATTAATTCAGAGAGTTAATTCTCAACACTACAGCTACTGCTGCCGCTGCTCTGGTATAACCACTAGTTTATGGCTGCTAATGTTGCCAATATATAGGTTAATATTACTGTATATAGGTATAGGAATAGGTTTTCTGACTTAATCTCTCTTCTCCACATGTGTCACTGTGACGATATGTCAGCATTTGGCTAAATGCTGAAGATTAGTAGCAATTTAGTGCAGCAGTAGCTGCTGTTCAGCAAAAGTTGCATTTTAAGAATATGGTATGAGAGTGTCAAAGAGAGTGTCATGGTGGTTAACATCCAGGTCGTAAACATGTCCTGAGAGAGATAAAGAAAGTGAAAAGAAACAATGCTGTGGGACAGTTTCCATTAATTTGATTTCCTGCAGTGGTCAAAGAACAGACAGCAAAGCCCGAAGGGACCAAAGGGAGCAGCGGATGATTTATTGCTAGAGAGCTGAAGGAAGAAAACTACTGACCTCTGAGTGACAAACATATTGCAGCTGCAGGTGTAGCTTCATAAGGTATGGGTATTGTAGTGATCTAAACTTTTCAAAAGTTTAATAAGAATGACAGAAATCTAGATCTGAGCTGTATGGACTGTGTTATGAGATAACTTTTGCTATGATTCGGTGCTATATAAATAAAATTGAATTGAATTGAACTGTCTCTCTTGAAATGTCCTCTCACTGCTCCACATCAACTCTCTGTGATTTACAGAGTTTCCTGATGGACAGAAAGCTTTACTTGTTGCTTAAGTTAGACACTAAGCTAGTTATTTCTGTATGTGCTACCCAGGCTGGTAGCTCAAAGCACCAGAGGAGTGTTGTATTAACACCATTTGCAAAGGAGCTTTGGGCTGCAGGGGGGAGGTTTCCAGGCCCTGGATGAGGGGGAGCCAGTGAAGTAATGTTGACACAGAGCACAGCCAGTGTTGTGCCAGAACCGGAGCCAGTGTAACCACTCAGCAGTCTCTGTAGATATGGCAGAGGCTAAGAGACCAAAGATGGGCAGAAAAGGAGTGTGGACTGAGGCCACAATAGGCCGCAAGACAAGAATAAGTCTTGGACTCTTGTTTGGTCATTAGAGAAAGCTTTGTGGGCTTTGTCGCTCTTCAGTATGCTGAAATATCACATTTACATAGGGTTAGCTATAAATCACTGTTTATTTTTCACACTAATTCTTCTTAGACGTGTTTATTGTGTGTAAAAGATTTTTATTTTACAGGTTATTGGCTGTTCTAGCTCTTAAAGTTGGTGCTTGCAAGTGTGGGAGGTACAATAACAACAACTCGCTCTGGAACAAGAATAAACTGAATGAACGGTAACAGTAATGAATGTTTATGAACAATAATAAAGAATAAAATACTACAGTCCATTATTGTTTACAGGCTTGTCTCAGCAAATATAATACTATAATAGTATTTGTTGACCAACTCTTTTGCAGGGGATTAAAATACTCCATAAAGCATGAATATTTTCATTTTGCTCATTCATTATTCATCTACTAGTTCCGGGCTGCCTTAAAGCCTGGTCTCTATGTTCTTCTTTTCTAAGGAGGATTTCCCACAAACAGTGATGGCTTTAAACTCCTCAGAGATCTCCAGCAAGGTCTTCCCTTTAGTCTCAGGCAGGATGAAGAAGGTGAAAAGAAAACCCAGCAGGCACACACAGGCGAACAGCACAAAGCAGTAAGAGTTCAGGGCAGTCTAGGACAGAGGAAAGCATCAGAATGAGCTTCACGTGTTAATCAATTCATGAAAGTGCTGAGGCTTTTTTTTATCTTCTAGTACAATATGACACATAGATAGCATTTATAAAGATATGTAAATACCTATTGTGCGCTTAAGGATGTTCACCCCGTCATTAATCTTACTTATAATCAATTAAATGTGTAGCTGTACTAATACCTGTCAAAATATATCACAACAAACAATCCATATTGTTCATAGAAATTTTACAGTGTAAGCATTGACATGCTGCTTTATTTCATGTCTCTTGTACTCACAATAAGGAATGGAAAGATTAGGCCCATTATGGCAAACATCGACCAGCGCTGGATCCCCGTGAGGACAAATGATGCCAGTCGATTGGACTGGATGAAGAGCTCGCTGTTGAGAGTAGCCGTGGCTCCCCCTGATGACACAGGCCACGTGATTCAGTTAATTATCATTGCATGCAATCACCTTTTCCGTGTGCAGCAGAAGGCAGTGTGCAATGTGCTGAATTTTCTTTTTGTTTCTCACTAAGCTGAGTAAAGCACATACCGGGTCCTCCGCAGAAGAAGAGGATGAAGAGGATGATCAAAATAATGCTGATGTATGGAACCCAATGGGCGGAATCCTGCATGAAGACAATTTTGTGAATATTTGTGAGTAATTATTTAACTTTTGCCTATACTGCAATCGTAGCTGACACACATTTACCTACCTATTATAATGGAATAGGTCTTTTTCCGTTTTGTTGGCTGTATATTTTCATATTTAATATAATGGCATTAAAGGCCGTCCATATTTTTTCATACACATACATATTTCATATATAGTGTTGCCCATAGAGTGGGCTCTCCTTCACCTATTCTATTTTTACCTCTTCTCATGAAATGACAGCGTAATTTATTCTTGGTAGATAAAGTGTATCTTCTCAAAACTTTATCGATCAATCTCTTTCAAATGTATCACAGTGAAAATTAAACCACAATTAACCTGATGTGTATTAACAGGAATAAAAAGAGGAAAAAAAACAAAATTATTCCGATGTAATGGGCAACGGTGTACATATTCTCTCAGTCAAACCATGCAGATAGTTTTGTGTTAGTCTGCTTTGGTTTCTACCTTCAACGGAAGTGAATGGAATTTTATTTGTGAAGCTCACAGGAACTTCTACTTTGGTGGAGGTTCCAGTAAAAAAAACTGTTTATAGTGTAGATGAGATGTTGGTTCTGGGAGGAAATGTTGCTGTTAAGTTTATCAAGTATTTGTATTTGAGATTTGTATCTCTAACATGTTGGATGTGAGTGGATTCTTTTCTTTGTAGCACTCACAAAATTAAACAAAGTCTGATGTCTCAAACCTGTGCAAATAAAACAAAACCTGTCTGCATGGCTTGACACAGTTAGTAAGGGTATGAAAGGATTGGGTGAACCAACCCTTTAAAATACATCTTCTAACCTCACTGATGGCTGCCTCTTTGTCAGTATTCAAAGGTAGCAGGTTTACCTTCAGGCTGAGCGTGACTGTGACAAACACCCAGCAGGCAGACATGACAGCATAACCCCCCCAAAACAATGGCTTCCTCCCAACATGTTCAATCAGCAGCAGTCCCTAAGAGAGAGAGAGAGAGAGACAATGAAGGAAAAGGAAACGGTCTCTGTCAATCATTGGCTCTCATGCTTCCTCATGCTAACACAACAAGGCCATTAAAGTCATTTAAATACTGTATGGGTCTAAAACTTCATTCTTCTGTTTTGGCTGTCGACACTTTAAACCAAATGTTTTGCATCATATACAGTATACATACATCCTGTATGTCAATCATTTAAATACAGTTCAGTCAGCCGACTCATGTGGAATGGATGATTATGTGAATGTCAAACAGGACAGGATTGATGTTTGACATCTAGGCTCCGACCTTGTCACCTCCCAAAGAAAACACAGGTCAGCACAGCGTGGAGTGGGGAGTAACAACTTTCAGCCTACAGGTGGATGTGGATGCTGGGGATGGATGTGATGCTTTAGGGGTGCCAGCAGGAGGTGAGTGTAAGGTACGTGGTGTTACAGCAGGCTCAGCAGTGGCAGCTGGCAGTGTAAGTGCACCGACGTGTGTTGGATACATATTATGTGCCTGGAGGCAAGTCCACCTGCAGTGAAGCTGAGGGAGTTACTCACACAGGAGATGGAGGTGATAATTTCAGACACTCCAAGAGAAAGAGTGACGTAACGGATTTTGTCTGCCGGTATGCCTGCCTTCAGGAAGATGTCAAAAGAGAAGGTGCTGATCTGGGAAGGAGAGAAGCAATGGTTTGATTTTTAGAGGCTACAATCTTCATTGTTTGGATGCTAAAATTAGCATGAAAGGAAGGCGTTTCCATCCTCACAGCAGCCATGCCCGACAGCTGGTTGCAACAGTAGATTATGGACATGGACACAAGCTGCCATCGGACACTCTTGTCCCTCAGGAGCTGCAGAGGGCTTTTTGGTGGGGCCGCCTCAATGGCCAACTGCTCAGCCAACATTTCGTCCATCTCCTCTTTGTAGTCACCCTGACCCCACAGACTCTGGAGAGCTGGGATGAGAAAAGACAGAAACAAATGACAAACATGCTCCTTGGACAATGATTATTGGGAAATTTGGGGAAATATACCAACCAACCTTTTTTGCAAGCCATATCATCACCTTTCTCTATGAATAAGTATCTGGGAGCCTCAGGAAGAAAAGGTAACACTATAACCTGAACAACTGAGAAAAATGCAGGGACACAGAGGACGATGTTCCACAGCTCCTCACGACCAAGAATCTCACTGAAAAAACAAACAAAAAAAACCCTAAATGAAGTCTTTAAATGTTTTGGACATTTCCTCTTTTTTTCCCTTCTAATATTTCATAAAAATGAAAAGGAAACAATAGCTCAGCACTCGCATTTTGTTTTGTGCATTCACACTGAGCTCTCTCTCATCCTCTCTCATCAAATAATCAGAACAACTCTCCTCATACATGAGTGGATACCTTAGTCCAAAAAACTGTCCAGACAGTTTGCCGAGTGACCCAAAAGTTGCTGAAGTCAGAGTCACTATACCTCGGAACTTTCTGGGTGAAATCTCTCCCAGGTACATTAAATGGGTGCTCTGTCCCACACCTGCAGGTCAAGAGACAATGTTGGTCAGTCAGGTAAAAACATGATGTGAATTATTCCTGTAACAGATTTTGGCTTACCTGATGTGTAACCATACAGGATCCTTGCCAGAATAATCATTTCATATGATTTGGCGTATTTACTCATCAGCATGATCCCTGCTGCAGCAATGGCAATAGAGCTGTTGCAGATCATTGCCTTTTTTCTGATGAAGAACCACATAACAAGTCTCTTTTTTTTAGGCTATAGGACTGAATTCTGCATTAAGAGTCTCTTACTCACCTTCCCAGCATGCGTGAGATAAATGTGACACTCATTGTACCAAAGAGTCCCCCGACAGCGTACATGGAAACGATAAGGGACCAGATCATCGTGACTGTCTGTGGAGGTGGAGGCTCTTCATATCTGTTGTACCAGCTGCTGTTAATGAAGCGCTGTATGTACTGCGGTGGAAGTGCAACTCAGTGAGAAATTGGAAAATGTTGCTCCCTTTTTATTTTTCACATTTAAACAGCCAGGAGTCTCTCAACAGGATGAAAAGTGATGTATCTCACCGGTGAGGGAGAACTCAGTCCAGTAATGTGATAGCCATTATGAAAGCTTCCACCGATTCCCAAAATAATGATGAGGAACAGAGCGTTACCACGCGTCTACAGAGTACAGAGAGTGAGGGGAGTGATTAGACACAGATAGGATAATAGAAGTCTTTTTTTTTCTTGATTCTTACAATTACAGTTATTTTTGTCATCATTGTCATTGTCATCAAAAATTCTCTTCTAGGATTCTTCAAACCTGTCTGTGTAAAGTAAGAATAAATATGTGTTTTGAGTTTGTCAGACCAAAGAAGAAAATAAAGGCAAGTTATTAACCACCCAGGCAAACATGAATGATTACTGGGAGCAGTCAGCAGCTACATGAAGTGAGTGAAACGTGTTAGGTGAGTTCAGAAAATGACATGACTAACTTTGAAAAACTCGAAAAGACGGAGATTAATTAATCTCTGTCTCTCTGCGAGAGGTGCAGGGGTATGCTCAGGGTGGCCTCGGTGTGTCATCGAGCGTTGTCATCGCTTTAACCTCTAACTCCATATTTCAGTAATATATCATTTAAAGTCTTTTCACATTTTCAGCAACTATTTTTCAAAACATTTCATGTATTTTGAAAGAAATCTCAGAATTGCCTTAACACAGACGTTAATCCTGTATTTTAATGATGCGAAAATGTACTTTCATCAGCAGATCTTAATCCACAAGTACGAGGTCAGAAAGCCTTCAAACAAAAGTCCAGTATATAGTCAGTATTACATCTTCTGTAAGAACAGGTAGTACCATTATGAGCTTTCAAAATCTTAAAAGTGTGCAGAATCACTAAATGCCTCCTCTAAATAAATACCAGTGTGTGTAACTCACTGACTAACCAACAATGTAAATTAACAAACGCTTTCATGAGCTCGATTAAAGGAATATCCAAAAATGGTTAGATATATACTAGGTTTTATCAGACTTGACTTAAACATTATATATCGTATACACATATGTATATTTAAAGTCAAAATATGACTATGACCTCTGACTTTCAAACATACTGAAACCAAAACTACATTTTCTGCTCTAAATGAGTTGAGTGTCGTACTATTTTTGATTTGAATGACGAGTTTAAAAAATAACTCTGACAAAGTGGAATGACTCAGCTAAAACTGAGCTTTAGTCACTGCGCTCCGACAAACACAACCTGCTCGCCTAGAAATAGTCAAAGTTATGTTTTTCTTCCATTTCTCCCGTTAATAAAAGCTGCAGCTGACACATACTACTTCTACAGAAAAAAAGTAATGTTTCTGAAAGATTTTGACGCTCATATTTCCTTACTGCTTCAGCTGTCCTGTGAACATTTACATATACAGGACAGTATTTACATGTATACTGTCCTCAATTAAAATGATCCAGTAGAATTTAGTGAACGCCTACCAGCTGCTGCAGCAAAGTTTCCATTTTGTCTTTACTGGCATGGACCTTACGGTGAATATGTACAGACAGCAGGGACTGTGTTAAGGATTTCAGGCTGCTTATCATTAACTTTTCAGACCTTCTGACTAGAAATAAAGCAATCACAATGCAACCCTGACTATGACTTCCCCCTTGTGAGTCACTCATCCGCCCGTTGGAGAGGACACTGCAGAAGAATCAATCTAAATCAAGCGTGTTTTACCTACAAACTTATATTAGGTCTGCTGGGTTGTAGTGTAATATGAGTTTGTAGCAAAGACTGAAATCGCAGATAGCTATTCAAAATGGGAGGACTTGACAGACACAACTGTTCTTAATGTTACCAGTAAAATTTTACAACTAAAACCAGTTGGCCCTTGCCTTATGTAGATTTTGTGTATTCTATTTCGGTATTGTAAGTAGGAGTATTCTGCGGTAAAGTGTTAGAAAGGTTATGAACTTTATGTCCTTTAACCACAATGTCTGGTGATTTAAGGGATGAATAAAAGAAAAGATCTGAACAACGTCATCATTGTCAGAAAAATCTGAATAAGAAACTGTTTATTGCCAAATAGGTTTTCATATACAATGAATTTGTCTTAGTGTTTTGGTGTAAAACAAAAACTATAGTAAAAATAGATAAAAATGTATATACATATAGATATGTGTGTTTACAATGAAAAGAGCTGGATGGTTTTATTCAGGAATGTGCAAAAGGTTCACAGCAAATGTGCAATACATGTTTTTAAGACGTAGTAATCCAAAAGATGTTCATTAAACATACTGCGGTATCGTATCAGAGGCCGGTGCTGTTCACACCTCTGTGTCCAGCAGGGGGCAGTGAACGATAGGTGCGTGGTTAAATGTCAGGCGGTACGCCGCTCTTCTCTCTCGTCGCTGACTGACGCTCCGCCGGAAGCAACAGAGTTCAGTGTTTTCCGTAGTCATCGTTGAGTAGCTGGTGACGGCTGTTAGCGGCTCTGTCAGCACAAAGAAAGGCTCAAGTTCGTTTGTTTGTTTCGATATTTGGGACTGAAAATGCCGTTAGAGAATCTAGAAGAAGAGGGTCTGCCCAAGAACCCTGACCTGAGGATAGCACAGCTGAAGTTTCTGCTCACGATGGACGGTCACCGACAGGATGCTAAAGTGAAGACCGAGCTCATGGACGCTATCAAAGCTAACAGTGAGTTAGCATATGAGTGCGCTGTGTGACATGTAACCTTTATTCTGAAGAGTCCGCTCATTGTACACACGGTGCAGACAGCTTTTATTTGGTGCATGGTAGTCTCTTTAATGTTTCAATATCCAAAAAATGTATTCCACTTCAGCAAGACGACCATGACTGAGAAATTAGCGCGCTGGCTAACTTTATTAGCAAACGTAAGCTAGCTGGGCAACAAGCGGATGGTTGTTTGTTAAATACTGAGTAACAGTACTCTCTGCTTTATTTAAGTCGTCTTTCACTGGTGTTTACAGAGAACGGGACCTTTTCTTGTTTTGTGCTGGGGACTGTCATTTTCTAGTGCGCAGGTTAACTTTGGTGTCTCTCTGCTTCAGACATGGCACCGTATTACGAGGGTCTGTGTAAGGACCTGAAGTGGCAGCTGGACGGTGACCTGCTGAGTAAAATGAAGAAGGCTAACGAGGAGGAGCTGAAGCGCCTGGACGATGTGCTGGAGGATGCAGAGAAGAACCTGGGAGAGAGCGAGATACGAGACGCCATGATGGCCAAAGCTGAATATCTGATCAGGATTGGAGACAAGGTCAGTCCTTTCTTTGACATAATGTCCTGTGAATTGTGAAAATAAAAGCTGGCCACCCGTGGGTGTTTTTTGATGTGTTGATTGTGATCTCTTTTGTCACATTTATGTGTCAGTTCTGCATTAATGTAGACGTGGTGTGTACGGTACCTATATCGGTCGATATTGGGGATTATAACTGATACTTGTTGTTATGGAGTCATTCAGCACCATACTTGATAGTACATGATACTTGATTGTAAGAAGCGATATTACATGAGTGACGTGTGCTTTACCATCATTCTGGCACAGCGATCAGTCAGGACTGAGGCACGTGCAGCAAAATAACTGATATTCAAATTGCATTGACACTGTGGGGAAACTTCAGTGGTGCCCTCTCCATCTCTGATTTTTTAAATATTATGTATTGTTGAGTATTTATGAGTGTTTGTTGGATAATTTGCTGGTTTTAATCTTAACATCCTCTTTTTGATCATCAGCCTTCCAGGTTATTAGTTGCCCCTCAAATAAAGAGCAAAATAACGTTTCAGATTTCTTATATAATTGGAGCCGACTGGTTTTTGCTCCAGCAGTTACAGTGTTGCCATGGAAATGGCAGAGTAATATTTTTAGTGATGCGCCCGGCTTGCTGTCGAGCTGATTTCATCACATCCTAAATGCCTACATGAACCATCACGTTTCACGGTTCCAACCGCTTTGCAGTAATTATGATGGCTGCAGATGAGTACGTTTTAGTGTCGGAGCTGAAAAGATGCCTCGCTCAGCTGTAGGATGAACTCGTGTCAGGCACAACCTGTCTTTGACAGACAGGAAAACATAACGTAAAATAACACGACCCGCTGGAAGTTACTCACTTCAAAAGTTGATAAATTCATACACAAACACCTGATCATGCTAATGCTGACTACATCATTCTAGTGGCACTACACTGCACTACACATGAGTTATCAGAGCTCTGGTTGGCCAGTCTGACCTGAGATCAGCATGTGTGTTTTTATTTTATTCCTCTGTGTGTCTCAGACAATGTTAAAATAATTAATATTGTCTAAAAAAAACAATACATTATGAATCTATAATTTAAGTGTCAGCATCTCACTTTTTTGGATGACAGATTTTTCTTTATTTTCTGCACATCCCTTTTAAAGTGATTGTACATTATGGAAAAGTGGTGCAGACTTTTTCTGAAATAATCCAGCAGTAAAGTTTTTTGTTTTTTTTTTAGTGGAAGTTTGTGTTCTGCTTTGTGAATAGGAGCATTGACATTGCCTTGTTTGTCCACAGGAGGGCGCCCTAACAGCCTTCAGGAAGACCTATGACAAGACAGTGGCTCTGGGTCACAGGCTAGATATCGTCTTCTACCTGCTGAGGATCGGCCTCTTCTACATGGACAGCGACCTCATCACATGCAACTCTGAGAAAGCAAAGAGGTAAAGGCTCGCATCTCGTCGGTCTGAAAGGTTTCCACCAACTGTTTAGTTCATCTTTTCAGCACTCAGCTACATACGTGTCTCCATCTCCACAGCCTCATCGAAGAGGGGGGAGACTGGGACAGGAGGAATCGTCTGAAGGTGTACCAGGGCCTGTACTGTGTGGCCATCAGGGACTTCAAACAAGCTGCTGAGCTCTTCCTCGACACAGTCTCTACTTTCACCTCCTACGAGCTCATGGACTACAAAACCTTTGTCACCTACACCGTCTATGTCTGCATGATCGCCCTCAAAAGGCCTGACCTCCGTGAAAAGGTAGGCGTGTGAGAGCAAAAGACTAATATAGAAGTGTGTGACAAGTGTGTGTGTGTAAGTTGGCACAATGACTGCAATGCAATGTGTTCCTCTTCAGGTAATAAAGGGAGCAGAGATCTTGGAGGTGCTGCACAGTCTGCCTTCTGTTCGCCAGTATCTCTTCTCCCTCTACGAGTGCCGTTACTCTGTCTTCTTCCAGTCTCTGGGTGAGCAAGCCTCTTTTATCCCCCCCAAAAAACACTCTCAAAACTTACTTTGCAGTTTATCGCCACAAACGCAAAAGTTCTTTGCGGTCTGTTGTTTCAAAATATTCTAATGTTTTATTTGTCAGAATAGGATTTTACTCCAGTAACTTCCCATAATGACTGAGAACCTTTGTTGTCTTTGTGCCACAGCCATGGTGGAGCAGGAGATGAAGAAGGACTGGCTCTTTGCACCCCACTACCGCTACTATGTGAGGGAGATGAGGATCCAGGCTTACAGCCAGCTGCTAGAGTCCTACCGCTCCCTCACCCTGGGCTACATGGCTGAGGCCTTCGGTGTCAGCACAGAGTTTATTGACCAGTAAGTGCTTGTACACCATGTTCATGTGCCACATCCAACGGAGACCGTGAAAATGAATCGTGTACAGATTGAGCTGTAGTTCCCTTTAAGTGTTTTCATCAGGCTTTTCCAGCAGGGTGGTGTTGGGGTGCATGTACATATCAGATAATCTCAAGTGATACAAGTTTAGAAGCAAAATGGATGGATCAGCATTTTTGAATCGAGCTGGAAACTCGGATCTGGAGTTACTGGCCCAAATTCTACAGAAAGAATAGCAAAAAGCAAAATGGACAAAAGAACAGATGTTATGCATGTGAAGCAACGACAAGAATGTTCCCAGTTAGCTTTCTTTGTGCAGTCCTTCATCCCAAAGTGGGCGTTGATTCATCATGAAATAGTGACTATTTAAAGCTTCCTTGAACTTTAAAGAGTTACATATTTAGGGAAATTAATTATAAGATGGCTAGATGAGAAGATTTGATACCTCATGTTTGTACGGAATATGAAGCTGCCGGCCGCATTGCACAGTGGATCTTCTGAGTCACCATGAAGTTACCGAGCATACAGCCAAGAAGTTACTGCACCTTTTGAGCAAATAAGATAGAACTTTACTGAACATTGGACTTCTAGAGGTGGTGGTAGGCAGATTGTGTTGCCTTTGGTCCGCGCCTGTTTCCAGTCCTCATGCTAAGCTAAACAATAGCCTCACATTCACGGCACAGATGTGAGTTGTTATCAATTGTCTCAATCATCTATCTTGGAAGTGAATAGGCGTATTTCCTGACGTGTGTGCCCATCCCTTTTTCTCGTACCAGGTGTTCAGCTGAAGTTTTTTAGGGGAAACGTCACATCATGACAGATTTTTGTTCTGGCTAGCTGAACTAAATCTCCTCTCCTTCCTCAGGGAACTGTCCCGATTCATAGCTGCTGGCCGTCTCCACTGTAAAATTGATAAAGTGAACGAGATTGTGGAAACCAATAGGTAATGTCACTGTTCTTCAAACCTCAGTACTTCCAGAAATAACTCCGTAACCACAGGCAAGACTAAATCTCTTCCCACTCTTCTTTCCAGACCTGATAGCAAAAACTGGCAGTACCAGGAAACCATAAAGAAGGGAGACTTGCTGCTCAACAGAGTCCAGAAGTTGTCCAGAGTTATCAACATGTAATCGCAGCGGCCATATTCTCATTACAGCAAGGTGGACTTGCATCATTCTTCTTGTTATACGCAAACCTGTAGTTTGTCTGACAAAGTGACTCTTATATTGTGTATATAATAAAATTTGTTTAACTGTTGGGATTGCATTGCTCTCGGCTGTTTTGTGTGATATTTTAGGAAAGAGGCAGAGACAACGTTTCATATAAATAGCAGTATAAATTATTTTATTTACAGAAACTTGTTACAAAACAAATATACTATACAATCTTTTTTCTTTAAATATTAATTCTAACCTATGTTTTGTTCATGAATTACATAGCAGCCAATACATAAGTCCAGCTGAAAATGATTTGATAATGTATACAAAAGAAGAAAATCTATACACGCTTTTACATAGTATGAATGGTGGATTTATTTTGTCCTCCCAAACACGAACTGTATTCTCTCTCTCACTTTCACATTCCAAGTCTATGGTGCTAATAAAAAAACCATCCTCGCTTCGTTTCCGTCTACTGGAAACAATGCCAAGATGTCAGTTGAGTTTGAGGGTAAACAAAACACTTGATTGAAGTTTTTTTTTTTTGTTGTTTTTTGAAACGTACAAAACTCAGTAAACCAGAGGGGGCTTAAGCCACGCACAGGCTAACAGAAAATCTTGACGTCTTGTCTGGAAAACTTTGATTAACCCAACCCCGTCCCAAAGAAAATCACACAATACTAAAGTGTTTCATCATGGGCAGCTGACAAGCTCCGGTTTTACCACATTTAGGGTTCATAGGCAGATTTAAAAGCAAACTCCTAAACACTTCGAACATTCAAGTAAGGTAAAACAACCCAAAGAATACTGTCCTCAAACAGTCAGGGCGAAACAAATTCAGGCACTTTCTTAATTTGATATTTCTTTTAAAAGCTGCAAACTATTTCTTTAAAAGCTGTGATTCAAATTACTTGTTTGGCAACGATAAAGCAAGCAGTTGGACTGTTTTGAAGTGTTCCTCTTCCTTGCAATGATTGCTTAAGTCCCTTCAGCCTTTTTAGAAAAGATTGAAACACTTACGTTAAGTGTTTCAATCATGAAATGTGTTTAAGGTCTACAAAGTGTATGACTGAAGAGTCCATGGAAACTGGTTCGACTTCGACAACGGGCACAGCTTCAAGCCTGCAGGACAGTTCAAAATCACAGGCTAATTGGGTCATATAGTAACGTGGTTTCTTTTTTTTTGTGGTTGTGTTGATTCATAGGCAACGTAAAATGTCTTGTAAAAGCACATGTGATTGAGACCTTGAAAAGTGAATAAAGGTATCCTCTGTCAGACAGACACATGCTACAGTGGCAACACTTCATCTTTGTTCCTTAAAGGTTTTCAGTACACGATTCATGAGATGCTTCAGCTTCTACATATAGGCGTATTGCATTATATCGACTTGGCAGTGAACCACTCTAACCTTTCATCTTTTTTTTTTTTTTTTTTAATAAATAAATAATGACTTTTTTATTTTATTTATTTATTTTTTTAAATTGTACCAAAAATTCAGCGTGTACGAAAAATGCCTGTGCAAAAATACATATTTCACTATGTACAATTTGTTAACAAAATATGTATTCTCAAATAGGGATACTTCAATACTTGTTTGATAGATAGGCTACAAGAAAAAAAGCTAAATTAAGATTGTTTTTTAAAAAGAAAAAATTGTCTTCTCTACTTTTTTTTTTCCACACTATCTGACATCAGTGGAGGTTTCATAAATCAAAAAGGTGTTGCCAAAAGTTTAAATATGTCCCGTGAAGCAATCTCAATGAATCTCGCACCATAAAACCCGCTCGAGACTACTCAAAATAAGCAAATATCCCAATAAGATGGGCAACTATTGCCTGATTTAAGACTCCATTTTGACAAAGGAATAGAGTATAATGCCGGCTATCCGTTCAACTGTGACAAATATTTCCTCAATACAAACCAACATAGTGTTACGGCGAGGCATTGAAACTTGAACACCCAGAGCTCGGGTAGTGGTTACACATAGGAGGGACAATCAAACCCACAGAAGACAGGTGACGTGCATAAAGTTTGCTCCAGTTAAGACGTACCATACCTGATTCCCTATGTAGGAAAAAATAAACATTACAATTCACATCTGCCCACGCCGGCTGTGGATTTCACACAGCTGTATGGGTAAAAAGTAGGTAAGTTGTGGCGATAACAATACAGTTTGCACAGATTTTCTTCATATCCACACAGGCAATGCACAATCACCGCTTCATGAGCAAGACTGCCCACCTTTAAAAAAACAACAACAACAACAAAAAAAAAAGTAGTTGGCAAAGCTGATAGCAGCTTTTGGCTAGCTTTGTGGACAACTAAGCAGTGCCTGTGGAGAAAGTAGTTATTTAGTGCTGTTCACAGTTGGGGGTAGGTCTACTGTGGCGATCGTTTTGCACATTGAAAAGATTCAGAAAATTAACAGGTGTCCTCAAGACCAAGCTATCTCCGCTGACAAAAGATTCAATCGAATGGGCACATCAGGCGTCCTTTTCACATTTGAAAGCACAACTGTCTCCACCACGTCTACAAAGATTCTTTGTAGTTCAGTGTAAAAAGCTCATAAGAAATCATAAAAAGGTAACACTTGCATAATTATTCTGGATAATAAAAGAACAGACCAGATCGTTCCTATGGGCTCCTTTCAGGCCACCGCATGCAACCCAAGGTTACTCTGCGTGTCACCAGAGAGTCAGACTAACGGAAAGTGAAACGACAAGGTGATTGTGTGTTGTTTAAGGTGTTGCAAGTAACAGTTTGCTGCTCCTCCTGCTCTCCTTCCAAGGCTTCTGAGATCAGGCGCTGGGGGTGTAATTAAGTTGGAAATTCCAGTAGTCCAGCAGAATCTGACATGAGAAAAATACTCGTACACGCATGCACACACACTCATTCTGCGGAAGAGATTGGCTTGTTGTCTCCCCAGTTGCTCGGCGACATGACGGCTTGTTGCGGCAGCCCTTAACCTGAACCCAATGAGCTTTGAACCGCAGCTCAAGAGACCCATGGCTGTTGCTATTGTTCCAACCAGACAGGAAGACCTCTCAGAATACTGGGACAATACTTTGCGTGGGGGGGTCCTTGGCTCGCTCATTAGACCCCTGGCACGCCACGCTATCCCGATACAGTACCACCGCCCTCCCTCTCCTTCACTCACAATCAATCATACTCGCTCACACTCTCACACACACACGTACACACACACACACATGGCTTTGGGAGAAATAGTAAGGACCACATTGACTTCACTGGGCAGTCCAGATCATCTCCACCCTGAGGATTGTGGGAAGCTGAGAGTAATGTGGGTTTGATTTTTTTGTTGTTTTTTTTTTTTTAGAAGGCCTCGTGCAGTCCAGAGCAATATGCGGACTGCTCCGGACTATTCCCCGTCCGCCTGCCGGTTCCATACACAGAAGCCAGACACCGCTGTCAGGGACGAGCCTTTGGCTGCGGAGAAAGGAGAAGAAAAAAAATGGTCGTTCAGTAGTTGTTAAAGTAGTAACACATTCTTCTGCATCCTGGTAGAAAAACCTCAAAATGAGTTTTTGTTTGTTATCAGGACAGATCAACGTGAAGCTCCACGTTACAGACACATTTGTAACGTCAGTGGGACAGAGCAGACTGAACGCTGTACACGTTATAAACAGCAGGAGGTCATTTTTTTTCTGTGATTGTTACTCAGCCCAGTTAAAAACAACAAAGTTGGTCAGTTTCAACTTAAGAAGACTATTTTTGACAGACACAAGTCACATGTGTAATTTTAAGAATGAAATGAAAATGAATTAGTGACTGATACAACGCCCACCTGATGTAAATGGGAGTTGTTCGGTAGCCCTGGTGTCCCTGGAATGCTCCGCCCATGCTTCCCATGGATGTTGTTAATGGCAGGTGACTTGGCCACTTTGGGTCTACCTGGTCCAGCTCCTCCTCCCCCTCCTCCTCCGAGCCCTCCTGCCCCGCCTCCACTATTAATGCCGCTGGAGGCAGGAGAGCTCTTGCGCTTCTTTCCCTCCAGGCGACCATCTGACGAGTGGTGGCTGAAGCTGGTGTGGTGGTCGGACGAGGACTGGTGATGGACAAAGGGCCCCAAAGAAAGGGTGGAGTCACTGCTGTTCATTACCACACTCATGCGCTTGATGGACTCTGCAGGGCTGCCCGAGGGAGGACCTCGTGCTGGCGGCCCCGAGGAGCCGCCTGCTGAACCTCCAGAAGGCTCGGCCTTGAGGCTAAGTGAGTTGGTCCGCACAGTGGGGCCACAGTTAAGCCCCACGCTGTGGACTCCGCTGTGGGAGGAGGATAATGACGATGAGGATGAAGGACCTAATGAGCTGTGGTGGTAAGTGCTCCCTGAGCTGCCGACATTTGCACAGTTCTTCTTGAAAGAGGAGGAAGAGTAGTTGGCATTAGAAGAGGAGGATTCGGAGGGGCCATGGGATGAGGAGAGAATAGAGCTGTTCTTCCTCTTCTTCCCCGAGCCTAAGCTAGTGCTGCTACTGTTACTGTTGGCTCCACTGCCCCCACCAGTGGAGTTGGGGATGACTGGTGTAGAGGAGCCAGAAGAGATCTCCTTGGGCCTGAAGGACGATGACGACTTGGTAGTGCTGCTGCTGGAGGAACGGGACTTAAGCGCCCGGCCTGAGGCTAGGGAAGGAGCTGAAGAAGAAGAGGATGAGGACGAGTGGGCTGAAGGCATCTGCGGCGACGAAGACACTTGTCGGGCCTGCGTAATGCCGTAGGCCGGGTGCTCAGCCCCGCCCTGTGGGGAGCTGCGGGCATTTAAGGTGGTCCCATAGGAGAGCACGGACTTGCCCTCGTAAGATTGGCTATAAGGAGTCTGGGGCAAGGTGGCAGGGGGGCCCAGGAAGCCTGAAGAGGGAGTGCTACCATGGGAATTTGTGCTTGTCCTATGGGTAGGTGCAACAGAGGAGGAGGTCTCCAAGGCCAAGGGGATTTTCCTGCAACAAGGAAGAATATCATTCATTAGCTACGCTGTCATTAAGGCACGAATGCTGACCATAAAAGACAAGAAGGCTGATTGTTATGTCCCGCAGCCGTAATAAAATCTGAGCTAGACAGACTTACTTCCACATCTGAGAGTTGACATGCTTGTCCATCATTGTGGTGAGGGCACATCGCACTCTGTCCCATCGCCGGTCAAACGAATAACAGCCTCTCCCAAACAGTCGACTTCCAAACGTACAGAACTGGAAACAGAGAGTGGGGCAATCATATTATTATATGGGAAGTACAAATTCATCGCAACATTAAAGACAAACATTGGATTATATTTTGAAAGTGCACTTACAGCTGCCGGTCGGGGGTGATAACCTGAATAGTGACAGTCCAGTTTGTCAGCGTTGTCCTCCCGCTCCTCATTCTCCCCTTCGTCACTGGAAGGTCGGGAAAACCCATCGGGCGTAGTTTGGGGATGGTGTGGTGACTCATGGACTACTGCAGGGTCTCCGGGGGTACCACCTCCGTGACTGCTGTTTAGTCTGATGGACAGGCAACATAGTGGGTCATTTTCAACTTGCCAACATAAAAACAGTTTCAGAGAACAATGGAAAACGTGTTGAAGTCTAGTTTGTCTGATGCAACCACAAGCAACCGGCACAAACAAGACAAAATAAAGATCTGGAGCAGGACGTACCGTGGAAGACCAGGGCTGTGAAATTTGGGCTTGCCGACTGGCAAAGGCTTAGTGGCGTCTGGGGTGGGGCCGTTGCCATGAGCGACCTGATGGGTGTCATGGGCAGCGGCGAGGTGGGAGGAGGGGTGTGGGTCCCTGAGAGAGGGGTTTTGCTGGGAATGGGGTTGGTGGAGTTCTCTCTCCCTCTCCCGCTCCCTTGCTCTGTTCTTGTGCTCTGCCAGCAGTGTGTCAAAGCGCTTCCTCCGCCCTGGCACCGCCCTTCGCTGGCTTAAGGAATGTGTCTGGTGGAAGATCGGTGAGGATCAAAGGTTAGTAAGCCTATCTGCATATGTTTATGTGCTGAAAGTGAGCACAACCATCCTGTTGCAAACTTAATAGGTGATATTCTACATGTGTGTAATTGTCAACAAATGAATTGATCCTACAGAGAAAGAAAATGTGATTTTAAAGTTTAATATAATGTGTCCCTCTCTGCAATAGAGACCATCACCCAAAAGCGATTAAAATGACATTAAGGTACCACACTGTTGCACTGGGAAACATGCCCTTCATTATAGTATGGTGAACACAGACACTGTAGTTTGTTTTGTCTCAGTCTGTCTTGCTTTCCGAAACTAGTGCCCCAAATCTGCAGCTGAAAATAGTCACCAACAAATCCACAGTTTATTCCGTTTCCTAAAATCTACCAGGACCAGCTGTTAGGAGATTATTCAGAACAGCAATTTTTTAATATATATCTATATCTATATCTTTATATCAGTATGTACATCCTTGTTAATACTTCTTTGGTCAAAATTGCAGTTTTATCCATCTTTCTGGCTTTGGCTTCGCCCCCTCCATCAGTGTTCTCCATGGTGTGGGAATTCTTGGTTCTCACTGATAATGTTGATACTGGCAATTTAGATCTGTGCAGTATCTGTGGGGGCGGGCGCTACAAGTTGACCACAATGGCACTTCAATTCCAACAGCCACCAAAGCAGTAAACCAGCTGGAGGCCCAACATTCTTACCCATTTGTTAGTCACATCTGTAATTTGCATCACAGATTACCGTGCCATACATTGCTCCATATTTTGGAGCGCTGCTGAGGTTACTATCAGTTGCTGTGAATTTTGACAGTCTGGTCATCACAAACCAGTCTTCTGTCTTCTATAATGTGAGAGTGGTGACTATGCAGGAGGTGCTTTAGCAGGTGTCCAACTGTGATACATGAACATCCATTGGAAATCAGCACTAACATGAGCAGGCTAAGCAAACAAGTTCCCATTTTCCAAGTGAAAGCTAGCAAACCAAGCGCGCGCCACGGTCTGAGAGAAACACAAATTTAACAGCGACATGCTGAACGTTGTAAAGGGACAGACGTATAACCTGCTAACGGTACACAAACACTACGTAGGTCTTTAAACAGGGGAAAGCTTTGGTATGAAAGTTTGCAGGGTATGTCGTGCCCCAGTCAGCACCGTACCACAGAAGTTGACAACATGTCCTAGCAACACTGGCCCTCAGATGTCCGTCAACCACAAACACCCACCTAGAAGTTGGACACTTGACACTGCCTTCACAAGTACATCCAAAAAAAAACAAAAAAAAACGTCTTATCCCCTTTTGAAACTTATTCACAATAGCTGCAGTATTGCTATAGTTCACAGCTCTTTACACAAACAGTGAGGAGATTTAGAAACAAATAGTTCCACTTTGGTCTGTAGAATACTGACATGCTTATGTCTCAAATGGTAGCAAAGCAGAGAGACTGGTTACCTTGCATGTTAGGGATCTTGTGCATGGTTTCCGAGCTGTCGTATCCACAACACCACAGTGAATGTCTGGATTGAACTCACGTTCTGAGAGAGAAGAGTGAGTGGGAGGAAAACTGTTACTTACACACACACACTGTGACAATTTATCTGCTCTGGTAGCTTGTTCAACTCTAAGCTGTGTTATGTAAAACATGTACGTTCAATACATTTACATGTAAAGAGGCAGTATCAAAATATGTATGCGTGTCATAATCTGAACTGAATTCATGAATCAGACCTTTTTTACCCTTCAGCCCTCCCGCCAACTCACCGTTCACTTTCTTGTTAAGGTGGCGTCTGCTACTGGCACTGCTGCTGCTGTCCTGCTTCTTGTCTGAGAGGACTGAGAGGTGGCCCTTGCCGTTGGGAATCTGACCCGGGGCCAGTAATGGAGGCTTTGGTATGGAGGGACAGTTAAGGCCTGGTTTAAGGGCTGATGATGATGAGGAGGTGGTGATGGTGGTAGTGTTGGAGCTCACAGTGGTGCTAGAGGAGGATGTAGAGGAGGATGAGGTGGTGGCAGGGGCTGATGGAGCCTGCACCAGCTTAGCTGACGGTTCCACCCTCGGATGCATCTTCTCCACCTTGACAGCCGAGGTGAGGCTGGAAGAGAAGGTTACAGAGATGAAGAGGGCAGCAAGGAGGAAGCTGAGAGTTAGAAACACTGAGCCGGTGAGAAACGCATGGTAAGAGACAGATGTGCACGCATGGATGGGGCTGGGAGGACAAAACATAAATCTAATATAATCCATCATTTATCAAGACTTAAAAGAAACAAAAAGAACTCTCAAAACATATCACGACTTCTGACAGATCCTGGCTGAAATAAAGGTTGTTGGTTTTTTTCCCTGTCGGCACAAAATGAGAGTTTGTGAATATGACAAATCATAAAAGGCACAAAGATGCAAACAACTCTGCTTTCTAATGGTCAGCAAAATACACACATATTGCTATCGATTCACTCGTTCAGCATTCGGATCAATCGATCAGTGAAAAACAGAGTCATGTCAGAGTGAACAGACTTCAGCTGTTCTTTCACTGTGTCAGAAAGGTATTCGATCAACACTTAGATAAATCAAAGTAGGGCTGCAGCTATCGACTCTTTTTGAAGTATTATTTCAGCGATGAATCAGATTTTTTAAATTGTTTAGCATTTTTAAACAACAATAGTGTAACGGGCCGTGTATACACTGCGGTTGTTTGGGTTGTGTTCAGTTAGGTTGTACTGCAGTGTATGGGGTTGCAGGACGTTATCAGAGGCTGTGAAGCCTGTCAGTCATGGCAGTTGCCATGGCAACGACGAAGTAGAAAGTAGACAGCTAGGATTAGCGGAGGACCTGTGGGGGTGTGTCCGGGGTGTGTGTGTGTGTGTGTGTGTAGGGAGAGAGACGTGACAGAGCTAATGTTGATAACGCTGTATGCCGGTTTGAGTGCGCGTTTTATTGTCTTGGCGTTGGCTCCGGCCCACAGTAGTTCAAGCGGAGGAATACAGACCAGCAACACTAGCTCATGCTTCATAGCTCCATTATTCCTGGTCGCTACAATACTATTGCATAATGTGTGACAGAAATGACAGGCCTGTTAAAAAACGAACAATTGATCCCAAATCTTTTCTGTTTTGCGGCCGGTCTCTTCACTCTCTTAGTGTCGAACACGATCCCCAGGGTGGAATGCAAGTGACTACTTAAACTAAATTAATGATTAAACGAATACTCAAGGCAAAAAAAAAAATTATTTGAGGATTTTTTGTACTCGAATTATTCAAATTTCTTGAGTACTCGTCACAGCTCTAAATCAAAGTATTGGATATAAACATTATATACATAACCAACAAGATTTATTTTTTGCCGCAGAATATAGCATTAATATCATTAATTAACTACTGCTGAGTGAATTTACAGACGGCAGCGGGTCAAAAGTTGGCAGTTTAAAACACACAGTACTGCGAATGTTACACGGTGAAACTTACATCTTCTCTGGCTGGATCATCCTAAGGGGTGCATAGGAGGGTCTTCGCTGAGTGCCTGGCAGCTTCTCTTTGGCTGGTTTTAGCAGTTTGGGATTGGATGAGGCGGAGGATGTTGAAGAGGAGGTTAAGCTGGATGCAGTGGTGGAAGGTCGACTGAGAATGCCTCCACTCGCCACTCCAGCTACAGACCCCGAGCCCAGCCCAGGCCCAAGTCCGCTGCTCCGGTTCCTGGCCGGCATGGGGAAGGGCGAGGTGGAGGCTGGCTTGCCGACTGAACTGTGTCTTCTCTCTGGAATGACATTCAAACACAGAAGTTAGGGGCATTGTTTAGCTCAGTTGGTAGAGCAGCCGCCTCTATGTACGGGCGCCTGTGGCTCGGAGATTCAGATGATCAACAGTTCAATCCCTTCCAGGCTGCATGCCGAAGTGTCCAAGATATTGCTGATATTGATCCTCAAATTGCACCTTGCATGGCTGCCAATGCCATCAGTGTATGAATGTGTGTGAATGGGTGAATGAGATACGTACTGTAAAGCGATTTGAGTGGTTGGAAGACTAGAAAGGCGCTATATAAGTACAGTCCATTTACAAAAGCTTACAAAAGGGTTCGAATCTGACCTGCAGCCCTTTCCTACATGCCATTCCCCATCTCTCTCTCTCCACATTCCTGTCACTATTCAGCTACATCTATATGATAAAGCTTGAACAAGGCCAAAGAAATCTTTAATAAATAAATAAAAAAAACCTAGAAGTTAAATCAGATGATGAGAATTAAACATCAAAAAACTTTAGCTGTAACAGTGGCCGTGACTGGGCCATGAGTCAGGACAGAAAGGAAAGACAGGTGGGAACATCGAAATCTTTCTCTGAAAGTAGTGAGTGGGTTACCTCGACAACAAAAACGCAGCATTGGTGAATCATGCCAACTCAGCCTGAAATAGAACCGGCCAACAGGTCAAGAGCTTCATTTCCTGCCTGAGCTTCTTAGATACTGTGCAAACTGATAAAAGGCAGCGTGACAGCGGAAAAGGTTAGGGAGATACCAGGTCGTGGATGGAAAGACAAAAATAGAAGAAAGAGAGAGAAGCGTTCATCACGAAGCGCTTGCATCCAAAATTAAAAATCTTTGCCTTTGAGGGAAATTAAAGTACACAACGCATCCCAAACATCATCAAACGTTGGTCTCATGTGTGTGCACCCACACCAGAAGCATGGAAGGGTTTGAGTTTTCAAAGGAAGCTCTCATCACTTGCTATTTTTAGCAACAGTGTACAACAATGAAACAGCACACTCAAAATAATTTCCACTGCTATTCCACAACATACTCATTTCATCACAACACAGTCATTTCAGGGAGGCCAGAGTTAATTAGCTGCCAAAAAAGAAACAACCAAAAAAAAAAAAAGAAAAAAGCAACCTCATGAAGACACTCTACTGCAAGTTGCACCATGGTCAGGCAGCGGCTCCCTAACAAATATACACTGGGCCAGCCCGGGGTCACACAGACTCTGACCATAAGTGGGGAGAGAGAGTGCCAGACATAGAGACACACCGAGGAGCAGAGAGGTGTCCGCTGAGAAGACTGAAGGTTAACACGACCCCCTTGTTGTCAACACTTTAGCACATGAGCAAAACAGCCAAAGGCTTTTGAAAGAAAGTGTGCGCCGGCAGCCGGGAGCTACCGCCATGAGGTGTGGGGCCTGGTTAGCTAACCTTTTACTGGGCTAAAACTCCGTGGTGTAGCTGGGAACTGGGCTGTAGGCCAAAGCTCAGTCTCAGCAGGTGATCCGCAAACAAGATTGTTGCTGCAGAAACAGTGGAGGAGATACTAACACACACTCTCTCTCTCACACACAGAGTTGACACTCCCTCAGCCCCCAACACACACACAAAAACACACTGTATAGCTTTCTTCCAGTTTCCCTTTTAAAGGGGGAAAAAATGCTTTTAAGAGTGCCCTCCTCTCACCTAAGGGGCCTCTCTCTACACACCCATTCATGACACACTCCAGATCATCTTCCCTCCTTCTTCTTAGTAGCCTTTCTTCCCATCCCTCCATCCCTCCCTCCCTCCCTGCCTGCTTCCCCTGCTGTCTTGTCCTGTCCAAGTCACAGTCAACAGCACATCCTGCACACAAACTCACACCGGGAAACCCCAGCGTGACACTAAGAACACTGACAACAGAGAAGAGAGCCAACACCAGCAGCAGTGGAAGAAGAATAAAGGAGAAGTCAAGAAAACAAAACAACAACAAAAAAACAGACACATGGAATAGGAGGAGCCTTAATATCCTATTTCACACTGTCAAACTGTTGGCTCGGTGCAAAGGGGAATCCCTGGCTGTGGGAGTGAGATAAAAACACCAATGTACAAATTTGATGGCCTTGCTACCATTTCCACAGGCACCACGTTCGAGCCGTAGCATGACCTGGCCTCTGTGCACTGTTTGTATAACAACAACAACTTTTTCTCCTACTAAAAATAATAAATACACTTTGTTTCCTTGCAACCCAAGCTCAAGGTGCAGCATCGAGCATCGGCATCATGCTCATTTATGTGGGTTTGCTGAGCCAAGGCAATGCGTGAAAAAAAATCCTTGTTCAACGACTTCATGAATGAATGCATAAAATGGCAACCGAGCTTGCAGCCTCCCGTTCTGCGGCGAGCGTCACCCCTGCTGGGATCAGCTTCAGCCGAGAAGCACAAACACCTAACGGGAGACAGATGGGCTCAAAAAAAAAAAAACACGCTAAAAATCATATTGAGACCATCGACCAACGGTGCTGAGAACAGTGCCTCCCGTTGCCTTCGCCTTTGACCCTGTGTTAACGCCACATGGGGTCCTCCGATGATGACATGAGAGGGAGGAAGCCGGGAGGAAAATCGCAGCAAGAGCACCCGTACTCTGCATGATGACGTACGTATAGTGGCATAGCTACACAGCTTCAATTCGATTTAAGGTTTTCCAGCCTGGAGATGAAATGATTAGTTAAATAAAATGATGCGGCAACTAATAATGTATTATGGTTTAAGTCATTTATCATGAAAAATGCCAAACAATCTGACTACAGCTTCTCGAATGGAATAGATTTCTCACTTTGGCTGTTTTCTATCCCTGTAAATAATATATTTTTTTGGACTGCACAAAACCCGACCCCACATTAGGCTCCGGGAAACGACACTTTACAGATGAAGTGATCAACTGATTCATTGAAAAGATTGCTGTCAGATTAATCAATAACGATGTAATCAATTGTTGTCGTTGCTTACAACTACTATTTAAATGGAAGTCGAGGGAAGCACCATTAGTTGCTCATTAAGCAATTTGCATAATTTAATCAACACAGACTTCAGTAGCATACAGGTGATGGTGAACAATTATAGTTATTAGAGATGCATTAATCTCAACCGCAGAGTGGGAACCACAGGTGATGGCAATTCACAACATAACTTCATCCACAGAGTCCATATTAGATTTCCACTGTCATTGACATGCAATAAGTCATGATCTGCCTCTGACTGTGACGCATGGTTTGCCCCTGACTCTTAGTGTCACATCAATCTCTCCAACGTAATGTGCTTATCCGGTATTAGATTGGAAATGACCTAACCTGGGTTTAGGAATATGAATCGGTATTGGTAAAAGGAGATGACAAAGTCGGATTGGACTGGCTGAAGAGCCAGATAGCTACAAAAAAGCTTGAAACCGCTTTGTTTAGGATGTTTATACTCCATATGTCTTCTCCCCGTGTCTGTGTAGTTTCCCTCCGGGTACTCTGGCCTCCCACAGTCCAAAGACATGCACTTAACAGGTTAACTGGTGATTCTAAATTGACTGTGTACGTGAATGTGAGTGTGATTGGTTGTTTGTCGCTAAGTGCTCTGCGATAAGCTGGTAACGTGTCCGGGGTGTGCCCCGCCTCTCGCCCAAAGTCAGCTGGGATAGGCTCCAGCCCCACCGTGACCCTGATGAGGATAAGCAGTTACAGATAATGGATGGATGATTGTTCACCGTACCATCCTGTTAAAGGTGTGCTGTGGCAACCTGCTGGGATGTTGTCAGTACTTCACTTCATAGGCGCTGCAGTTCCCTTCAGCGTTTGTCTACTTCTCATTCGAAATCCCCAGACAGGTATGACAACACAACTGGATGCTGTGGTACTTCATCACTGGCCTACGCAGACTTGTCTTTTCTTTGAGTGCTGTTGACAGTAGCAAGGACAGTTCCTTTAGGAGCCATGTGCTGTTATACTTCCCCCTGGTGGCTGACCTTAACAACTGTAATTGCTGTCACACTTCATAGGGAATGCACACCGCTTAATAAATTCAGGGACTTTGACTCAGAACACATTTAGGACAAAGTTATAAGAAGAGTATGCTATCAGAGTTTTCAGAAGCTGCGAGTGTAGGACCGATGACATAACATTTCTGTCACAACAAAGCCACATGAACCAACTTTAACACTTCCTGCCGCCTTTAAGTGAGTTAAATAATAAAAATTCTTACTTTAAACAAACAGCCCTACATGACAGGACATGGTAAGTGTCACTCTAGCATGCAGCCTTCCTTACCATTTCAAGGAAATGAGTTTGGGAGTGAACAGACAGCTCATTTCTTTCAGCGACTGTGGGCGTTTGTGAACTCACCGTGAACACTGTCAAGTTTAACGAGATCCACGGTGATGCAATCCCTATATTCACAGATCTATAATTCATCCATTTATTTTAGCGCTCCAGTCTGAGATCCAGCGCGACAACTATGCAGCGGGAATCCGTGCACTGAAACGCACAACCCCTTAAGTATTAGATTAGGACCAGAAATCTGATCTGTACGTGTTAAAAAAAAAAAAAGTACATTATTGAGAAGACCCAGAGAGCCGCATCAAATATTAACAGGGGAATTGTAAACACACAAGTGAGACAGTGAGTTAAATAAATAAATAAATAAATCAAAGTCTGTGGCGTCAGGCTCGGGTTTCTGTGTGGAGAAGGAAAAGGGGTGGGGGAATACAAAGGCAGAGCGAGAGGTAATACCACAGAGTCTGTTAATGTGTGAAGTATCAGCACCAGTCTTGACATGATAGGGCTATATGGTTCCTATAGGTGAAAACTGCTTTGTTACTTCCTTCTTTACTGATCGACTGCTCTCAGCTGCCAGGGTTCACTTGTCCTCCTCGTTTGGACTTCTCTAAGAGTCAAAAACTCCAGACGACTGAATGTTTTCATGCATATTCAAGTGTGTGTGTATGTGTGTGTGTGCACTTGCATGACACTTACCGTAGTGTGCTTGGAAGGCTTGGGGCTTGACTACCTGACCGCAGTGGCTGCACATCACCAGGTAGAAGTCGTCCTGTGCGGGACATTGGCCAAATATGGGCATGTCTGAACACAGGGAAAGAAACAGCCACACAGAGCACGAGTCAATGAGAGGCAAATAAAATAAACCTGCATTCACCTGTTGCCCCAGTTGGCAGCACACTCTGAATCTACACTGAGACAGGTTTGTTTATTTTTTTATACATGACGCCCACAGAAGAAAAGTTGGTAATGTCATGGATAAAATCATGGCGCTGAACGACACACAGATGAAAACAGATATTCAGTTCACTCGAAGCAACCTGACGAGTGCAAGTTTGCACACATTAATACAGGTCTCACCCATTTACTACTCCCCATTCATTATGGAGAACGCGTCCTAGTGATAAGAAGCAGGAGAAGGGCCGAGCTAGCAATCCAAAGGTTACCTGCTGTCAACGAAATGAACGCCTCTCCAAGAAACAAAAAAACACAGCACATCCACAAGATGTGGATAATCTGACTTTAAATCAACAAAGAGTTCTCATCATGGAAGAACGTTCAGCATGGTTTGCCCCTCATGTTTCCTGTGTTCTACTGGGTAACATCTCTGTTAACTCAATCTTAACTTAAATTTTCTAGACCCAGATTCTCCTTTGTGAAGAGTTGCTGCATTTCTCGGTTTTATGTGGCAGTAATCTGAATATTTTTGGGTTTGGAACGTGAGTCAGACAAAGCAAGCAGTCTGAAGACATCACCTTGGGTTTCAGGAAATTGCAGTGGATAATTTTCTGTCGACCGATTGAGCAAACACATTAATTGTTTTGACGAAAATAATCACTGACTGCCTTCAGATACAATCAGGTATGGGTTTTCATGACAGTCTCTCAAGTTAGAACATGTTCCATGTCATTGTGAGATGTGCAGAAAGGCTTAAAATCCATAACATTAAAATATTCCAATTGAGCAATGCTGGCCATGTTCTCATGAGTCAGGATTCATTTGATACCTCCTCCTCCCCGAAAGCCGGCCCATGCTTAACACAAGAAGACATTATGGAGTAAGGGAGTAAACTTGTGCAGTGCCTCTACTGAAATAAAGAGAAACTGGAAGAAATGGCTGATATCGTGATTCCTTTTTCTCTCTGAGATGATGTAGAGATGGGAGTTTTCTTCTAGTTCCACTAAGACCATGTAACTTTCGTGCGCATGATCATGAAAAAGCACGAGAAGCATAAATGCCGAGCCACACGAATAGCATGTCTGCAGCTCCAGCATCTCTAGCCACCCAGTAACGTGAACCAAGCCTCACGAGCCATTCTGAGGCAAATCAGAGGGAAGTGCCGCTGCTCACCAGAATGTGATCAAAATTTACCCTGGTGCACAAAACCAGAAACCACCTAATTAAGGAGGCTAATTAAGAGATTGCCTGGGGCGTTATGATGAGATGAGCAGAAGAGGATACAAGAGGAGAGAAGTGGGGCCCCTCTCCAATATGTACTCCTCCAGGGCTGTCAAGGGTTCTCCAAACATCACTGGCCGAGTGTAGATGGGATGAGGGCCATTAAGAAAAGGCCATATAAAAAGGGCCTACCTGGCGGGTTGCCTCTCAGGGAGGTCAGTGGCAGTTTTGTGTGGATGAATTGACAAGCCCGATGCTACTTAATGCATGCCAATTGTCTGAAGCCACTCTGCTAAGTGTCTCCTTCAGCAGCAGTGAAGCGAAAAGACTTATTTTCACAGTGGCTGGTGTCTGCCACAAAGAATAGGCAAATGCCTTCAATGAATGGACAAAGGCATGTAAATTATATAGAACTGAGTACGGTAGCGCATGAGCAAGGGTCTGACTGCTCTGCAAAGAGGGCAAGTGCAGGGATGTGATGTGGAGGGTAGCAGTCACTGGTTGTCACTTAAACCAGTAGCTGGCCTTGAAGTTCTAGGCAACCTTTCGGTTCTACATGACTGCTAGAGGTACAGGAGTCCGGCTCATAGAATGAACTGGACGAAAACAAACTGAAGTTATAATGAAAGAGCATACATATTTGCTAAATCAATAACTTCCCATGTATTCTCCATTAAAACTCCACCTTCTCTTCTCTCTCTTTATTGTAACAGACCAACCACATTTCCTTGCTGGATCAATAGCAAGGTCAAACGGGACTCATTCCCAAACTGCTGCTGTTGTTCACATGGAGCCTTCTCCAAACGGGTTGCTCAACTATAAAAGCAGTCCGGCTAGATCGCCTTGCCACTCTGCATTCAACGCTCTGGCACCGAGTGAACTGTAGCGCTAAAATGGCCCGACTTGAAAAGTGTTCTAACGCCACTGTGTCTGCCCTGTTCTCAATCTCCATTTTCTTCTTGTGCAAGTAGGAGATGAAAAGAATAGAGAGAGGGAGAGAGAGAGAGGAAGTCACGGTGGAGGAGAAAGAAGAGACAGAACAACTGAGTAAAGCCAAGAAAGGAGCACGGTGGAGGGAAACAAAAAAACAAAAAACAAAAAAACCCAGCCGAGAAACAGAGCAGAGAAGCGGGCCGAGGCCTCAGCGAGACAAAGAGAGAGTGAGCAGAGGACCTGTGCTGGAGGAGGAGGAGGAGGAGGAAGAGAGCCTGTGAGCACGAGACGGAGGAAGAGAATGAGAGTCCAGTTAATTTCAGCATCCTCATCCGTGGCAGTGATGAATGATCTAGGTGGAGTAGTAGCAGCTCTGGCTGCCTCTGAGCAGCACACATGCTGGCTGAATCTGACCTGTGGCTGACACTGGCACTACATTTCCTAGCTTCCCTGAGTGTCACAGTGCCACTGTAAAATTTATAAAAAGCGAGACAGATGACGAGTGAATTCAGGCATTAATTGTCATACATTTTTACAATGTGATCATCATCTGTGTGTGCTAGAATGGCGGTTACACCACAGGAGGAATCTGGTGGTGAGTCATGGAGGAGAGGTGTAGTCATCCACTTGTAATACCCCCTACTAGACACACACACGCAATAACATTCTAGTACGAACACACACTTCTGCCACGAGCAGCATGTGTTGATCAGCCCCATGACAGAAACAACAGTCACTGACAGACGCCGCTACATGACAGAGACGCGTTTCAAACCAGTTTCATGACAAATGACCTACCAGCCTTGAATTTTAAATGCTCACTCGTTTTTTTTTCTCTCTCCCCGCTTCTAGATACAATAATCTGATCCACTTTCAAACAGCGTTTCTTCAGCACAAAGCAGACAACATCTCTGCAAGTCAGCCACCACCACAGTGTATGCGGTGCGATGTATTTCACAGCATTTTAATATGTTGTATGAAAGCGCTGTCTTTATTGTCACCGAGAGCTCGGAGGACGTTTGCTTCTGACACTGTGCAATGGTCTTAGGGTATGCACACAAGCCACACTGTTGACCGATGCAAATGCAACATAAGACAAGTTGCCTGCAATTAACCTTTCACAGGGACATGTGGGGAAGCGATGACTTATGATGACATCATAAGTGTGGGACAAACCATGTGACCAAAGTAAAATGTGCCATCCTTCTTGATGGTCATTCCTCCGCAGTTATTACACAGCATCAGTCATCACTCGGTCAGGAGCAGAAATCTGTCAATTCTACAACATGTGTGCCTCCAATACGTTGGACAAATCAGTGTCCAAGACGTGTTCCATACAAAGAGTCACCGGAGTCAGAAACCTGTCAAATTCTGTGACAATTATTCACACCACAGTGATCGCTTTGTTTGTTGGCTCTAGAATTAATGATTGTGTTGAGTGTCTGAAGATGATCCTTGTGGTTTTTGCTTAATTAGTGCCATTTTTCTCTGCCAAATTATACCCACAAATAGAATTTCAGAGCAGAACACAACAGAGAATACATTCATGTTCTCTCTACACTTAGCGCTTGAAACAGAGCTCAAAGAAAAGGACGTATGTTAATCTAGGTGTCCTATTAGCTGCGATGGCTGTCCTGCAACAGCAAGGTCACATTTGACCTGCCGTGCTCACGTGTCCTTGAGCAAGAGACAAAAACCATGTCTGGAAAGTTATTAAAAGTAGCTGTGGACGTGCTGCTGAAATGCATAAAATGCTAAATAAACATACCATCTTCGTGAGTGGTTTCCCAGTTAACTGCTCAAGACAGCGCACGACATTAGCGTAACATGAAAGCTATCATTAGAGGAGCTAGGCCTTTAAAAACAGCTGAAACTTGATTCATCATTCATTCGCAGTTAAATTAAAAAAAACAGGTTAGTCTTCAACTCATCCTGTCAACTCGCTCTTTCTGATATCTAACGATTTGCAATTAAAGCTCGATGCCATTTTCTTGTTAAAATAGTTTACCTTTGTGGTGAGGCTCATTCTAAATCCGGGCCTGCCAGCAGGACAATACAGCTAACGCTAATCGAGGTGTTTCCAAAAATAAAATTAAAGTACAAACCGCTCTGCGACATCACTCTGCGGCTCAGGAGCCAGATGATGCGTGCTCCTGATATTGTGGGTTTTTAATCACACATGTCAGATGATGGCGTTTCTCTTTATTCTGTCATGACTGGACGTGTCTCTGTCACTGCCTATTATAGAACGACTAAAGCCTTCAAGAACACCGCTATTAGCAAAACCTACAGTATGTTCCAGCTTTCAGCTGGCATCACGTGAGATCACAGTTACCAACAGGAACATAATCATCCTATCATTTTGTTATCAGAGTAGCCAGGTTGATTGATTGGCTGTTTTTTTATCCTTGGTGATGCGAGACTCAGTTTACATTTGTCAGGCCTGAATTGTGCGAGGCATGCTGGTTGGTGGACATGTACCTCAAAAGACTAAAGATTAAAAAACAACCTTAAATTTTTACAATATCTATCTAAATACGTGCTAGCAAAAACATTACTGTTGGTCATACTTTGTGTACAAGCGGCGTCTGGAACAAACCATATTTCATATCATTCTGATGGCGCGATGACTAAGAAGGAGCCTTTACAAAAAGTCCCAACCGCTGCTCTAACAGCGACATTTTCATTTTGAGGTTTTCCTTTTAAAAAATAAATCATACAACTTTCTACTAAATGACCTGATTGTCAACAAGCCTTGCTGTTGTCTTCGGATAAGGGGAGACATGAAACATGGTGGAAGGTTTCATGTGTAAAATAGCAGATATGTGGATGCTGTATTATAAAGTCCATAAAATGCCTTCTCCAAACAGTAATACGACATTGTTATGACTACACTTGGGCCTATACACAACTACAGCGAGTCTAAGTTGTTAACCGTTAAGTTATTTTAGGGTAAGATGTAAATGTCAACTACCAAACGAATAAGAGACACATGTTTCACTTATCATATCCGGCTTTCCATTCAATTCGCGATGCTTATGGTTTACAGTAGCTTTATATTTTGACTGAACGACGCGTGTAAAGTGTTTAAATCCATGTGTGTGTGTGTGTGTCTGTGTGCAAACCTCCAGAACCAAAATACACCTTTGGCCCGAGAGAGAGAGAAAAAAAAAACACACTCACCTTCTCTGCACAAACGCATGGCTTCTCTATTTTTCCCGAAGTCTTTGAAACTTTCCTCCGATTCAGCACCTGGAAATGAGGCGATCCGACACACACAGACAAATAAATAGTTGCACTTGCTTGCCTGCCCGTGCTGTTGCTACCAGTAGCGTTTCTTCATATTCCACCAAAAACTGCATGCAATCGGCCAAAAAACAGGACAGGACTGCTAACTGTCGCGCTCCACCTCGTTTCCTCGCGCACATTCGGGACGCTGGGGAACTCACCGTCGTTGCCGTGGAGTTTGGCGGCGTCGACCCAGTTGCTCCAAGGCTGTCCCAGCATTATTTCTGGACTAGGCAATGATCTCCGCTCCGCAACAGTCGCCATTGCTGTGGAGCCTTCTCCCCGCTGGATCTGCTGCTGCTTCAGCTGCTGCCTGGCCGCTCGGCGCTGCTCCCCCCTGACGTCATCCTCGGCCCTTTCCGACATTCTTTCCGCTACAATGTAACAACACAAGAGTCAGCGTTGGTCGCGCTCGGGATAGGAGGACTTTTTCACTGACTGACACGGGCATACGCGTGTTGTTTCACCGCTCCCGCCCCTCCAAAAAGCTAGGAGGAAAAAAAAACAAAAAAACCTCTGTGTGTGGCCACTTGACGAGCAACAAGTACAAAGCTTATAGGCCTACAACATATGACACACACCGAACAGGCTGGCAGCTTTCTGAAGGTTTATGGGTAGGCTAGTTAGCTTTAGCTTAAATGTCTTTCCCATGTAATGCTTGGTGGTTAATGCTAAACCTTTCTTAATAAATACACATACACACGCTCTGCTTCACTCTGGTTAGACATAAATGTGCGTTAGTATTATATAATTTATATTAAAATATACTTAATACATATAAGTAATTGTGGTATAGTGTACTATAGTAGGGCAGAAACACTATACTGGATTTATAAAACTACGTAAGCTTTCCTCGCAAAGTACATCATAGCTGCTTGTAGTTTAGATTATTCATATTATTTACAGTTCATTTCAACGTTCTATCAATTACTGATACAAATTAAAAAGAAATACATAAAGTACATAAATAAGGACTTGATTTCGAAATTTTCTTCAATATATAGTGTAAACCTGCTAAACATAGTTGTTAGTTAGTTCATTATGTATTATTAGCCAACATATTGTTGGACAAATATGCATAAAAATGAAATGAAATGAACTCAAAATGACTCAAATTATATACCTCACACTACGGTTGATTTAACAAAGTGCCTATTAAAGAAAAATGTGACAGTGAGATTTATGACTGACTTGAATAGATTTCCTGTGTTTCCCAGTTCCTATGCTTTTCAGATGTGTAAAGACTTGTTCCCCACAGCCAAGTTGTCTTTACTTTCACTTTCAAAATGGAATGTTTGTAATCTAACAAGAAGAGTACGAGAAATGGAAGCTCTTCATGTTGTCTTGCCAAAGAGAACATTTAGCAGAGAAGCAGCTGTAATACACAGACTGACCCGACCTACAACTAACATAAACATTTTCTTGTCTTCGCTTGGTGCTGTCCTTGCCATTATATATGAATAATGTAGTGGGTGATCTATGTAACATTTTTTTCCTTTCCCATCTCAAATCATCAGAAATTCTTAAGACACAACCATCTGTCGGTTTGACCGAAAAACAAGAACAGTTTAAGCAGCCTTCTGTGCGTTATTTCCGATATCAAATGGAGGATATATGAAAAAAAAAATCTTCTCAATAAATATCAGAAAAGTTGAATCTATTCCCATTTGTTACGTATCCTGAGAAGCCTTGAGCAAAAATGACCTTGGCCCTGTGTTGCTAGTTTCAAGTGTACAGTTCAGAAACTTGGCTTTGTCTTTAGACGAACACTAAATTTAGAAAGACAAATTAAGAAGCTTGTCCTGAAGATGTTGCCAGTGTCTCATAAGAAAAAAAGGATTATTTTCCTCAAGTCTTTGTTTATTGCATATGCATACACCTCTCACATGAATCCATTGTGTCAATAGGTCTCTGAAGTGATGGCTTGAAGCTTGAATTTAGATCATTTACTGATGTCAACACATCTAAAACTGGCACCCAGGGCTGAAAGACACTTTACTATTTTAATGTTACATATGGACACCTACACCTACAACGGAGTGAGCAGACATAATAAGCATGAGGCCAGATGATGTAGTTTGAGGGTGACAACACAGGAAAAGTTGATAGATTTCAACATTTAGTGCCTTCTTTCAAAAATGCTACTAAACGCTATTAAAATCAGTAGTACACACAACAACAGTGCAACAAGTCAATTTTTTGACACACGGGCCCAACACAACTAGATTTCCCACAATAACAAAGAACATTAACAGTATTTTTTTTAATGTAATGTGTAACTTCAGTCACTGCCACATATTCTGAGAGCTATTATGGGACTTTTAAGACTAGCCATGCCTTTTTTTCATTAGCAGTCCATTAATAACCTACACTGGCAAACCATTTCAGTTGTGATATATTGATGCCTTAATATTAGTCCAACTTGATGAGTAGCAGTGACTTTTGGTCTGGGCTTGGACGCGTAGAAGCCAAATACTTCATTTAACAGATCGAGAGCACAGGATTGCCTCAATAGCCCCTTTTAGAGATGCACAGTTTCCAGCTGGTATCTTGCTTGGAAAGGACATGAAATCGCTTGTGTATATTGCTCAAATGTGATAAAATATGACATTGCAAGCAAAGTCAAACACAAGTTTGTGACTTTTCCCACACGTGTCCAGTGTACAAATCACTAGAAAACTGATGTACATTTCATGACCAGAAACTGATGAGTCACGTAAAATACATAAGTACTGTGATTTCATACAGCCTTTGAGAAACTTGTAAGTGAAAGATGTTGCTGAGGTGTTGGTGTTGTATTGGATTAGATTTCATTGAGATGGCATTTGTAATATTCATACAATGTCTAATAAACACATCCAATAAAACAGACACCTCACCTTCAATATATGCAACCCAATACAGCACCAGTACAAACTATCAATTGCTGCAACCTCAATATGCAACACCTCCCGACCAAAACTGAATGTTAAACTTTATATTATATTACAAATACTCTTTATTGCAATGCTGCTGTAACTGATTGCACTACATGTTTTAGTAGGTAAGTGAAACAATAAGTAGTAATAATTTTAATAATAATAGTAAAGTTGTTGGGTTTTTTTAAAGATACTAGCAACATTTCCTCTAGCTCCATTATTTTGTCATGACTATATTGATTGTAAATCAGTAGAATATACATGAGCAACTAGTCATGTTTCTTTTAACCTACAGTTTCATATACCCACAAAAATACATATGTGTATATGTGTTAAATCTAAATAAATATTTAAAGAACTGGATAAAAAATACACAGTAAGCTAACTGAAACTTCGGAGGCAATCTAAAAAAAAGCTAACTGAAACCTGGGAGGCAATCTAAAAAGCCTGGGGAATTACAGTTAGTACAAAATAACGAAAGATGTATGACGATTGTAAACATCTGTAAGTGTTGTACAACTATGATTATTGTAGGATTATTTTTACAGCTATAGAAAACTGTATTTTCTAACAGCGTAGAGCAAAGAGTAGCTGTGAGATCTTACCTTGCCAAAATAAGAAAAAAGGAACTTATTTTTTATTCAATCAGTTGATCCTCATCAGTTTGGGTGATTGCTGGCTGCCACACACACTGGAGAGGAAGTCTGGAGACACACAAGCCCACGCACACATGGAGAAGCATTGAGAGAACACAAGTCAGTATCAGGATTTTTGGTATCTGGAAGACCCAAACGCAAAGAGCATCTGACACGCATGCACACAGCCATTGTTTTAAATGGCCCAACATGCACCAAAAGTGTTAGAGGCGCGTCACTTTTGGTGTTCTCCCACTGTCCTCTGGGCCTTGTTGTGGAGTTCTTCACCATTATGCAGCAATTCAATCCATTAAGCACCACCCTGCCCAGCCCCACAGTAATCCCTGTTAAAGACTGAGACCTTTTATCATTGTTTTTGTTGTCTTAACTAATTTATCTGCATATTGTAATATATTCATGGAAGTGGAGAATAGCTTTAAGCAAAACACAAAGTCATACAATGATAAATGTTGCATATGAATTACAACAACTTGTGTTAGATTTGTTTGCATTTGCACAATACTTCAGGGTATTTGTCAGAAGCTTTTGCTGTACTTAATCAACCCAGGAACAAATGAACTAACTACAAACTCAACTGAATTTCTTAAATTTAAGTTAGAAAATGTATTTGAGGTGTGAACACACCTTTTTGCAGAAGACACTTTGACTTTTCATACTCTTGCAGGTACAGGTGTAACTAATAAACTGAATGATGTCTCTGCCACCATAGTGAAGTATTTAAAGTAAATTATCATAACATATCATAGCAGGTAATGGCATAGCTCTATATCTTGCTGCTGCCAGTGGACAGGTGCTCTCAGAGAAGCTTGGGTGTTGTAGATCAAAATCCTGCAAAATAAATAGAGCTTTTTCTGTAATTGTTGTATATCAGTATACATGGTCTGTTATTTCCTGCACTTCCACAAAAGATACCAGTATTGTAATGCTACTTAATTAAGTACTTTAACAAATTCTTTTCAGATGCTACCTTTCTCACTGGTCAGAAATCCTGTTCATCACAGCTCATTCTGGCTACCCTGAAATTACTTTATGTACCCCATTAGTAGACTCAGGTGACCTACGTCGTGGCATTTTAACTTGGCAGATGTAACTAATAACATTAATAATGCTACAGTCTACTCCGACATGTACGGGCAACATCAATAATTAATTGTCCCCAGCCAAATAGAGCTGACAATTTTATAACCACACACCTGTGCAGAGCTTTTACAATTGTTATTACTGGTTGTTCTGTATTCATACAGGTGAAAGCAGCTGAATTTGTCCGACATATACTTATCTTTGATTACAAGGGCTGGGCGATGTGGTTCAAATCAATGTCACAGAATAATAAACTGTAAAGGATATTTTACAAATCTTAATATATATTACCATAATGCACAGGTGTGCAAAAATAATCTGATATTTACTGTAATTAACTCTGCTCTGCTGTTCACTGCTCATATCAAACAAGACTCCTTGAGTATATTTTGGACAGCACTTAGACATTTTTCACTGTGACAGGTTACAGCTTACTTGCAATGTAATTACACATTGGATTAAACTGTACTACGTGCTTCACGACAACAGTGTGTCAAAGGTCATGATCAGCAAAAGATGATATTATACAGTTTCTTCAAAAACAGAGACCGTGTCATGGACAGGTATGTTCACAACTTGACAAGACAGCTAAGTTAGTTAGATAGCTAACAGAGGCTAGCAGGCACCAACAGGAGCCAGCAGTTTCATTGGCTAGCGTTGCTCCCACCTCTACTACACACTAGCCACACTAACGTACAGTAACATTTTTTTTTCAAATAAAAATGAAAGCAGAAAAGTCAAAGCAAACGTGTATCGTAAATATGACGTGTGAACAAAGACATAATGCCCATGAGGAGTTATGTCATGGAAACAAGCTCCATCCAGTGTGGCTCTGTGACTGGTACAACCGTTACTAGACAGCAGTGGTGGCTACATTAGCCTGCTAGCTGAAGCCTGTAGCCAGCCATGACTAGCGTTAGCTGGCAGAAGCCTGACAGCACAGCAGAAGTCATTAGCAGTCGTCACGGATCGACAACAACTTCACCCTTACCAAGGCTCTGGATGCTGTAGACGTAAACGTGACACCAGGCAGATGTAAATCAACTGGATGCACTGGGCGAAGAGGACAGAAGACGGTGGGAAAGAGCGAGTGCAGTGCTCAGCCTCTGTGGAGGTCTTCACCTGGTGCTTCCATGTCTGTTTACCAGACTGCATTCTGGGACAGAGACGTCACTGCGCCAGGACGCACGCACGCACACTATGGTGAGTTAAGAGGTGTTGGAAAACCAGTTTGTCCTCTGTTAGACCCCACTTTAACACCAGTGGGTCATATATGCTTCTCAGTGAAATGTAAAAATAATAATAATAAGCTCATCAGGTCATTGTTTCAAACAGATATCACCACTACCCCATCTGTTGTTCAGTACTGGTCTAATATGGTTGATGGTTTGAACTGGATCCATATATGGAATCTTACAAACAAAGTGAAAGAAGTGTCTTTCAAATGGATTCATAGATACTACGCTGCATTATTTGGCAAAATTTAAGAAAGATTTATGTGTTAACTGCGCTTTGTGTGAGTCTGAGCTTGAAACTGTGACCGATGTGCTTTTTGGAGTTCACGGTGAAGGAAGCAGGAAACAGACAGAAATGTATAGCACAAATTTAATAATAATCTTAGGGAAATATCACATACATAAGGAAAAATTCAGTCAGTTAAACCCCTGTTTTCTAGCATTCCGAGGAGAAACTAAGCAATACATCTAAAGTGTCTGTGACTCAGACAACCGGATTTGTGCTTGTTATTTAATGTATTTATATAATGAATCCCTCTGGCTGTTGTTTGTTTGTTTGTATGTACGTTAATAACTGCCATTGTATCAAATATTATTGCCAAAGACAGGGGGGGGGGGGGGCGGCATACTGACAGACTGATGAATAATGTAAATATCAATATGAGAAATATATCAGATAAACATGTAAAAAAAAACACTCTGGTGAGTTCAAGCAGCTTCACCATCATCGATGGCATCAAGCTGGGAATGTTTATGTATGCTGAATTATAAATAAGCTCACTTGAATTAATTCTGTAAGAGATTTTAATTGCCTGTGAATTACAGGTGTGATTCTGTGGACTTGTCAGGGAACACATCACCTACCTATGTTCTTCTTTGTATAGAAGAAATGTATAAGAAATACTTAACGTGATTTAAATTTGAAAGTTGTTTTAGTTTTAAAAATGAAATACCCTATGCAATGTAAATTGTGTATGTGTCGTGGCTTCATGATGACGTCCCCTTTCCTCTGTGCTTTCATTATATACTGCACGTTTCTGGAAAGCTGTTCACAACTGGAAAACTGTGGATAGTGGTCAAAATGCTCTCATCCTGTAATCAGTGGTAATAATAACACATGTTTAGTGTTCCTGTTCTTAAAATTGTGCAGAATATCCCTGTTTTTGAATGGGTGGATGAATAGCATATAAATTATACATATCTAGTTCATATGATAATATTACCGGGTATCATATACACAACCAAATTTTACACATTTTATTGATGACTTTGAATTATATGTTGGGTTCCTTATATCTAGAAACCACATTACTTCATATCTCTGTTGCTATTATTTTGATGAGTAGCCTGAGGTTTTTAATCTGTATGTCTAAAATATATAAAAATATCCATGTGTATTTTTCCATGTGTAAGACTTTTCTCGTCTTTGAATCATATGTTATGGTAGTATTTAGTTTTGATTGTTTAAATTGCAAATTAAAAAAGGACTTTCTTTAAATAAAGCTTTTTTTTTTTTTTTTTTTTAAATCGTGCTCGCTCCTGTGGCCAATCACCGTCGCCTATCTTCAGAGGCGGGGACAGCGGAGTTGTTCACTTCCTGTTGTTCAATAAAGCTTTCCCAGCTAGATCCAGACATGAGCGTTGTTACGGATGGTAAGTATCCTTTAATTCATCATTTCAGCTCTCTGGTAAGAGCTACGAGTAGAAACGTGAGCTGAAGCTCCTAAAGTATCCTCATGTACCAGGCTGTACTGCCAGAAACGAGCCAATTTGACACATAGAAGCGGCTTTCTTTCAAAACTGCTAATACACAGTAGCCATGTTAGCCAGCTAACAGTTAGCTCAGTAGCACCTTACCTTCTGTGTTTGACTCCCGCTTTTAGATGAAGTTATTCGGAAACGTCTTCTCATCGACGGGGACGGAGCTGGCGATGACCGCCGAATAAATGTGCTGCTAAAGAGTTTCACCAAATGGTGCAACTCACCGGGGACCCCCGAGGAATGGTACGCGAGCTCTGCAGACCCCAGCCTTGGACTTTGTCACCAAGAATTTCTATAAAAGTGTGGTTAAAAAACTTGCTTTGAGTCATAAACTGTCTTTGTTTTTCTGTTCAGGTTCACGCAGTATCAGAGGATGCTAGGCACACTGGCCCAGTGTGAGTTCTCCATGGGGAAGACGTTGATGGTTTATGACATGAACCTTCGGGAAATGGAGAATTATGAGACAATCTACACAAACATAGGTATGAAATAAGAACACTAACCATGACCATGAATATTTAAACCCCAAAGTATGCATACACGTTGCTGACAACTCATTTGATATAAATAGTGTTGTCAAATAACAATGCATGATACACTTTCCTTCTGGTAACTAGAGGAGCCGAACTGTCAGATTCACCATAAAACAATGCATGTATTTGTTTTACTTATCTCTGCACTGCAGAACAAAACATCACGTCTGCACACGAGAAGATAGCAGAATGCAAAAAAGAAATTCTGAGGGCAAAGAGAATACGGAAAAATCGCCAAGGTAAGAATATTTTCAGGTCTCTGTTATGATTTAGGTAACTGTTTACAGGAGATTTACTCTTTTTTTTTTCCAACGTAATATAATATAATAATCCTAAGAATTAAGCATTTGTAACATAGTGCTAAAACAGTTATTTGATCATTCGATTTGTCAACCAATCTGTATCAATCTGTGGGTTAGGCATTTAACCTAAACTTATGATATCTTCCCACTGTAGACATCAAAACTATGAACTAACACACATGGACAACAAGTGACATTGTGTGGTAAACAAAGAAAATGTGTTTTCTATTCTTCAACGTAGCCGCATTTTGATTTGATTTTCACACATTCTGTCGTTCAGCTTCATGAGGCAGTCACCTGGAATGGTTTCCAATTAACACGTGTGCCTTGTCAAAAGTTAATTAGTGGAATGTCTTCTTCTTTCTTAATGCGTTTAAGTCAGTTTTGTTGTTCAGAGGTAGTGTTGACAGTCAATAACCCTATTACACCCTACAGTATTGATCCATGCTATTTCTGTTTTTTTCTTTCCAGAGTATGATGCTTTAGCTAAGGTTATCCAGCAACACCCAGACCGACATGAAACACTAAAGTAAGTCAGTTTCCGATGTGTTTCATCCCCATGTTAATTTCTGCTTCACGTGTTAGAGCAGTTGGCTTTCATGATAGTCGTATTATGTCCTTAACTTTGATTTGGTCACTTTCAGGCAGCTGGAGGCGCTTGACAAAGAACTCCAGCAACTGTCTCACATCAAAGAAAATGTAGATGCAAAGGTACAAATAATATTTTCATCTCTTCTGTTCTAACCTGTAATATGTTCAGTCATATTTCAAGTTAGCATTTCATTGTATTATTGACCCTGTGTTAACCTGCATATGACATACAGATGTAGCAACTCAAAAGTTCCCGTGTTTCCGTGACGGGTCCTTGACTGGTCCATGACCGGTCCTTCACAGGTCCTTTGCAGTTTCGTGACGGTAATGTAATCCCCCACTTTCCCGACTGGAAACGCCCCTAATCAGCCTGGGTGAAAACCAGCTGCAATGCCTCACGGGGAGGAGCAGTGATTGTAATGTTCTGCTCTCACCGTAGACTTTATAGAGACACATGTGAACAGATATGCTGGGCTGAGCGTGTGAGCCGATCAGCTGAGACAGAGCACAATCATGGATGTGACTAGTGGTGCAACAGATCATTGTTTATCCACGATCCGTTCGTATCGCTCCCCACAGACTGGCACCAAGTGGTCCGTGGATCGGTTGATGGAAAAAATAAGTTGTGATAAGGTAACACTGAGGTGCTGCAGCCACTCGTATCTACAGTTCCATGTGGCGCACAACAACATCAACGGCATGCCCCACCTCCCCCTTTCAAATAAACTGCTAATTTAGTGCTGTGCACTACATGCAGATCAGGGGCGAGGAGAGAGAGCGAGCGAGACGCGTCAGTAATTCTGTAAGGACAGATCCGTCTAGATGTCGCTCAGCCTCCTTTATAATTATTGAATAATAACATAACCTAATAAATCTGTCAGCTGCTTTCCCAGCCCATCCAATCACCAGTCTAGCCGGTAGGCTACATTATGTGTCTTCAAGTTTGGACATTTTTTCCCCCCCATTTACTGTGTTTTCATTTTTGACCATCCCCGTTACTCCAGCCGCTGGAACTTAGCAAGCATTTGGCTGGAAGACGGGTGCCCTTCAGCTGGCTTTCGGCTTGGAGGGAAACTTGAGTTGCTACTACTGTATAAACCTGAAACTTGAACATTAGTAATGTTGTTTTATGTCCCTTTTGTTGTGCGCAGTTGGAGTTGAGGAAGAAGCAGTTCCATGTGCTACTCAGTACCATACAGGAACTGCAGCAGACACTTGAGAGTGAGTGAACAAGGACACTTTTAGTGCCATGTTAGGAATTTCTTGTGCTTTTAAACCCTTAAACTTTCATCTATAAAGTGTAGAAAAGTAGAAACTGATGTCTTACTAATCATATTTGTCTTTCCTAGATGACGAGAAATCAGACAATGAAGACAACAATCAGGAGAGCCCTGCAGAGAATGGTGAATGAACATACAGAGATCCTGAGTGAAATAAATGTGAACTGCTTTTAAATGATTTTGTTTTTGTCTAAGAATACTTTCTTATGTATTTTTGAATAAAGCCGACTTGTCCATGTCTGTCTTACTGGACTTATTTATCAAACTCAAAATATTTTTTTTTTTCAGACCGATAAAAATAACACAGGAATACTATTTAATGATGGAGAGAAAGGCTTTAATCAGTTATCTGAAATATTAATTGATATTCATCATTGATGGACAGATTCAATTTAATATTTACTTCACTGATGCAGCTCTCTCATTGCTAGGAGTGAAAGAACACATTAACAATATAAGATGTGTTTACATGCAATACATACAATGAAATGTTTGTAGTTACTAAGTTTATGACATTCAACTCTACAATATTGTATATATCAAGGTGGGATTTTTTTTTTCTTCATTTCCTTTGTAATACCACAAGGGGGAGCTAAAGTACACACTTTAATGTATATAGTTGCTATACTGTTGCACCGTTTAACAGGAATTTAAAGTTTTGTGATGAGTTGCTTTACCTGGTGACTGTAGGACATGTGATGAATGAAAAGATAAATAAATAAATGAAACACTTGCTGTCAGGCATTGACCTCCTCTAGAACTCCGTCAGGAATCTACGGGCCTTCATGAGGCGTTCCAGGCGACACTGCAAAGCTGCTCTCTTGCTGCCGATGTCAAAATCCTCCTTCAGCAAGACCTCAGACTTCTCCTTGTCCTGAAGCACCTGCATCATCTCCCTCTGCAGCTGGATGGCAGACTGCTGTAACATCTGGTAGCGGATTACCATGGGGATCTGGTCAGCCAGACGCTGGCTGGCAATCTGAAGGAAGAAAAAGAAAAGTTTGACATATATATACACATTTTGTCTTAACCTTGTCATCATTGCTTTTGTCTAGAAATTGTAATTCTTAATCAAAACCTACTTTGTAATATGATTTAAGGTGCAACATCAGCTCCTGAAGTGTTGCATGGTTATCCATGCTGTACACAATACTTCTTTCTTGATTAAATGATTTGAGCCTTTCTTCATCTTCTTCCTCCTCTTCTCTCTTTCTGTCAGTCAGACTGCTGCTGTAGGTCCTGTCCTGGGAGTAGACAAGCAGCTCCATCTTGAACTGGGTTCTCAGCATGGATTCAGCAGTAGACTCATTTTCTTGTTTGATGGATTCGATTTTTGCCTGGAAAACAGGATTGTGGTCTGTCTCAATGCTACCAAAATGTATGCAAATTAAATTTTGACAGGCAAAATCCTTATTCACTTACAAATAAACGTTTAAATGTCAATATCAAACTCTTTAAAGATGGCTACCTTGGCTGTTTTCACAAGGACAGGAAATCCAGTGAAGCTACTCTGGGCCAGCTGTAAGAACACCTTTCTAACAGCATCTGCAGGAAACAGAAATAAAATTAAAGCTGCAAGCAGCATTGGACGGGCCGTCGCACTCCCACAAGGCAACAGGCAGAAAACATGCAAGCCTTCGAGCAATGGGCTAAAATGAACAGGAAGCGAGATAGCGCCACGGTCACACACCGTTTCATCAAAATTCATAATTTTGATAACTTGTACTCAGAAAGTCTATATGAATGTAACTACCAAGTTTGAAGTCAATTGGATAAAATACCTATGAGGAGTTCGTTCAAATACGACCCCTTCTCAACTAGACCGAAACACACAAAATTGTGATTTTCATTCTTAAATATCTCGCTTCCTGTTAATTTTAGCCCATTGCTCCAAGATACTTTTTTGTAGGTTATGTCTTCATCTACAATTCGGCTAAGGTTTCATAACTCTGTAACTCTGTACCTAAATATGATCTCATTCTAGAGCTGCATAATATAAAGATCTGATCTCATAGGACAGCTTGGAATTCTTGTAAAGGACCATTACAACACAAAATGGGCATTTTCACCTGCTGAAAATGGGCATTTTCACCTGCCATAAATTGATTGAAGGCCAAATACAGTAAATGAAAGGTGATTTCTACCTAAATATGATTTGATCTCATTCTAGAGCTTCATAATATCAAGATCTGAGCTCACAGGACAGCTTGGAATTCTCGTAAAGGACCATTACAACACAAAATGGGCAGTTCGTTCAAATATGACCCCTTCTCAACCAGACCGAAACACAAAAAAAATGTGATTTTCATCCTTAAATATCTCGCTTAATTTTAGCCCATTTCTCCAAGAGACTTTTTTGTAGGTCATGTCTTCATTTACAATTCGGCTAAGGTTTCATAACTCTGTGTCCAAAACTGTGGCAGGGCTGCCTGAAAGATTCATTCAAGGGGGCGCTATAGAGCGGGTTAATTATGCAGACGACCTTTGCAGAATATTGCTCTTAATTACCACAAGAGGTTTCAGACAGCTCTGACACAGTATATGAAAGCCCAACAGTTTTGCCTGAAAATCACCCAAAAAATTCCATTATTTTTTGAAAAAATCAGCACCTTTGACTTTGACACGCTGTCAAGGCCACGCCCTCTGATGAAAATTTGAAATTATTTCTCAAATGTCAACACCAAGGCCTTGACAACATCCACACCTAGTTTGAGGTGGATATGGCCAACATTTTCCGAGCTGGACGTCATCTTGTAAAAGTGGTCTTTTCTGTCGCCACTAGGAGACGCTGTGAAAATCACCAAATATTTTTATGGAAATTTATTCTAGGCCAGACTACCACTATATATCAGAGGTTTGGTGAAGACTGGAGTATTTTTCGCAAAGTTATAGCACGCCGAAATTTCATGACAACACGCCAAATTTCGTGGTCCCGCCCCTCTGACGCAGTAAAACCGAAACTTACGATTTTGATAACTTGTCATGGTCGAGGCCTTAAGAGCAGTGGTTCCCAACCACCGGGCCGCGGCCCGGTACCAGTCCGTCGATCAATTGGTACCGGGCCACACAAGAAATAATTAATTATTTCCGTTTCATGTATTATCTGAGTATGGACGATCTTTTATTTTGAAAAACCTTTTTATATTTATTTTGAGAAATGATTCTCTCAGTGACGTCTGGGTCACTTTCGCGTGTAACGGTAACGATAGCGACGCGACACGCAACCCCCCCCCAGTCCGCAGTTAAATTGTCAAGTGTTGACCGGTCCGTGGTGATAAAAAGGTTGGGGACCACTGCTTAAGAGCACACACGCCAAATTTCAAACAGATAGGATGAAAGCTCTAGGAGGAGTTCGTTCAGATACAAACCCTGAAAATGACCCCAAAAACGCTGTACGCTTTGCAATACTCCAGGTCACCAAGTGACTTTTTTGTGCGGCTTGGTATCTTACATACTCCCACTAAATTTCGTATACGTGGATGAAACCGTGTCGAGGGGCTCCTCCGACAACTGAAACGTAGGTGGCACCGTAGAGCCATTTTTGTACGTCCATGTGCGAGACCCCCAAAATACGTAATTTTATGCCCGACTTTGGGAGGGTACGTGCATTTTCGTGAGCTTTCGGGTACATATAGGCCGTCGAAAATGCGATTTACTTTTAGGAAGATAATGAACATTCGAAAAACAATAGGGCCCTGCACACTGTGAGTGCTCGGGCCCTAAAAAGATCCAGAAGATTCATAGAGGGCACATGCATCAACCATGCTATGAGCAGTTTAGTAGAAAAACACATTGCATCTGTCATATGTTCAATCAAATACCTCCAAGGTCCTTGAGTTTTTTGACAGCTGGTTCTTCCAGCTGTTTGATCTGCTCCTTGACCATCACCTCAAACGTCTTGTAATTGATGAACCCTGGCAGTTCTCTTCCACGATACTTCTCTTCATATTCCGCCACCTCTCTCTCAATCCTGTCATTAACTGTAACACACAAATTTAAGTTTCAGAGTCCTGCTGGTGGACAGCTGCAGACCAGATCAAACTGATACACTTACATTTTTCCCCTGAACGGTCCAGGTGGGCATTCCACTTCCCAAACTCTTTTCTGAGTATAGAAAAGACATTGATCCTTTCTCCACACTTTAGTTCTTCTCCCGTGGTCAGACTGATGGCATCCTGAACGAATGCAGTCACTTTCTGCAATAGTTATTTACAGATGTTTATTTAACAAATATTTATCATATTAGCAGTGAGCATTGGTCTTCATAGCCAGGTAAATGTTACGTAGAGGGAGAGAGCTCACGTCAATGAGAAATAAGTCTCTTTCAGCTGGGTCAGATGGGGGTCCGTTGCCATATCTCTCCAGCTCTGCGTGAGTCTGTTCTAGTTTCTCTTCTATCTGCTCTTCCAGTCGAGGCAGAGATCTCTGTAAATCACGCATGGTCAAAACTTTAATACATAAGGTGACAAGTCGTTGTTTACACAATACAATGTCAAGGTGAGGCAATAAAAAACATTCACCTCAATGTGATGCACCAGCTCAAGGGTGAGTTTTTCAGCCAGTTTAGGAACAGTGGCATGACCGTCATTGTAGAGAGTGCTACAGGAAGAATAAAAAGCGACTGAGTACATGCTACATGACCTGTCAAACGCTTTGACACATACCCATTTGGTGTCATTATCCAAAAAGAACTACTTACTGGAAATATGCATGATCTTTGAAGAAAGCTTTCTCTCTTTCTATTGCTTCAGGAAGAGACACCTTCTCTGTGATCTCTTTCTGACCCCTGCACTTGACGATCATGTAGCCCTTCTTCAGGTGGATGACATCATTATGAACAATGTCAACCACTGCCTCTTCTGTACCTTTGTCCACCAGATCAGGCTTGGTCAAGATACCTGAGAGAGAGAGGACAGATGGACAGTGAACTATCTGAAAGTCAAATATTTTTTTCAATTAGCCTTTTTAAAATCAACTGGATTTACCCAAAGTCCTCTCTCCATCAGGATCCACTTCCTGTGCCATCTTCAAAGCCTCTGTGGTTGCTATGTCCACGTTGCATGGAACAACCACTAAGCTGATAGTTTCTTGTTTTTTGATGAACTTCTGTATCAGTCTCTTTATCTGAAAGTATGAATTTATACTGTACATCAATTTATGAGTTGTAAAAATATCAACAGTACTTAAGTAATTTCTATTCACATAATGAGTGAATATTACAGGTCTAAATGTTTATACTCCTACTAGTGGCCCTGTGAGACTGAAAGCTGAAAAGTGTGAGTGTGATTTTCATGGTCATTTTTTTTTTTGGCCTGAGGGTCTTGCTAGTGGAAAGGTCAATATGGAAAATCACTCATGAGATGTTGTGTAGGGGTGGAAATCACAGGTCCAGGTTTGACCCCACTTAAACATTTCCTTGGAACAACTTTTTATCAACTTTCTGAACAATCACACCTGGTCTCCAATGTTTTCTGGTTGTCCCTTCACAGCCACCCTGGCAATGCCAGGCAGGTCAATGAGCGTCAGGTCTGGAACATCAGGAGAGGCGATCTCCAGACTGATCAGGTCATCGCTGATCCCCACCCCAATCCCGGCCATTTCATCCTGAGCTAAAGAGAGAGAACACGCCGCATGATGATTGCAAATGATGGAAGTGCTAATTACTGAAACCTAAAAAAATTCAGGAGCCATCAATACTTATTACTACGCATATTTAGTAATGCTGTATTCTGTACCTTCTCGGATCTTTTTCTCCACATCTGCAGGATCTTCTATCACCTCCTCATACTCCTGGTAGCTTATCTTTCCATACCATTCCTCTCCTTCTTTCTTTCTCTTCATCTTCAGTTCAAGAGGACATCTTGTCACAATGCCTGAATTACAAAGAGTGAGTGATTAGAGAGGGGGAAATTATTACAAAGACCAGTAGGCTTACAGGGTCTCAAATAGCACGGGTACCACCTTTACAAAAGTGGGATAAATATTACATATTCCAAATGTGTCCCATCCATAATAAATATATTTAAGAAGCCTGCCACCAATGTCCAATGACCAATATTTTTTGGCAAAACTGACGACCCAAATGTAAACAGGAACATTTTTGTAGAGTGGCTCTACATGTACACCTATTTGGGCAATTCCCCCACCCCCCAATGCACAATGAACTCATCAAACCTGCACTGTCAACCACAAGGTCTGACCAAAAAAGATTGGAATTGGTCACTGGTAGAGAAAACCAATTAATAACACAAAAAACTTCAACTAGGAACCAATTCTCAGTAGTGTTGGGAAGTTCAAGTCTTTCAAGTGACTCGGATCGCTTACTCTTGGATGGCAAAATGAACTAATCTTTTTGTCCATTCACTAGTGCAGCGCTGAATGAAGGAATGATCTGTGGGAATGTACTGCTGTGTGTACTGCTCCTCACATCTCATTGTTTTCAAATTCAATAAATGCATTTACTGGGAGTGACTTTGCAAGACAGCAGTACAGCCAACTTTGATTGTTTGTTGTCTGAAAACTGGCATGGTGCCTTGATCTAAATCTGCAGGTCAGGTGCTCTGCCTGTTGTAAAAACAGTCCTTGACCACAATTACCACCACCCAGGTGAGTCATGCTCCTAAAACTCTTGGTTGGGTGGCCAAAAACATAACTCATAAGGAATGCTCATGTTGCTCCATGTCTGCTCTACTGACAGTGAAGGCTACAATAACACATAAGCCAAAACAACTTTACAATGCTTTATTATTAAATTATTATTAAATATTATCTGATACTGATGGTCTATATGTCTATATTACTGGTCTATATTACTTCACAGTAACTTCACTCTAACTGTATTTCTAGCTACTTTATTTTATATTTCCTAGTATGTATTTTATGTATTCTTTTTTTAAGTTCAATTGCCTCTGTGTAAGACGGATAGACAGCTTATTTTTCTCATTGACTGTAACTTACCACTTCCTCTTGGCAGAGCCACCCCAGACAGCGCCTCCAGCACGGAGCTCTTCCCCGAGCTTTGGTCTCCAATCACGGCTATAGCAGGCAGCGCTAAGTCCTTCTCCACACCCAGAGAGCGAAGAGAATCAATGAGGTCAATGCAGGGACGCACCTTCTCCTCATACTGCTGGTTCAGAGTGCTCATGGTGATGATTCCTGCAAAGAAATTGTGTTTAGAAGAATAGTAGTCCGTATCGGGTCTACAAACGAAGCTGCTTGCACACAGCCTGATGCATGTCCTGGTGGTGCAGGTATTTAACGGAAACTAGAAACCGAAAGTTAACTTGTGTTTCGTTTCCTTAACTCTCATTTCTTTTGCTGTGAATGGGATGCACACGAACTCCTTCCTTTCTGATTTCTTCAATCTTCACCTAATGGACATAAGTTTTGTCCGTGTCAAGTCTTTAACAGCAAATGTGTAAGTGAGGTAAATGGAAACTGTACCTACTGCAGGGATGGAGTTAGGTTTCGTTTCCTTGTCTTTCATTTTCATGCCGTGCGCATTGTACAGAGAAAAAAAAAGATCGACAGTGAAGGTGGCAGCCACAAAAAAAACACAGGTTTATGTTGAGTACAGTTGTGATACAAGTAGAAATGATATTTTAGACTTTTATGAAAGGCTTGTTCAGAAAGCATTAAAATCAGTTTTACAATTAAAATGTTTTAGTTAAAGTTAAAAGCCAAGAGACCACAGAGGCGTATGAATGACCTAGGAGGTTCAAAAAGAAATCAAACGTCTTGTAGTTGATGAAGGCTGGTACTTCCCTTCCACGATACTTCTCTATATACTCCTCCATCTCTCTCTCAATCCTCTTCCTAACTGCAACCAAAATCATACAGTCTCTTTTTATAGAGTCCGGCTGTTGGACAGCTGTATACCTGATCAAAATGATACACTCGCAGTATCACAGAAATCTGTCATGGATATCTCAATGAATTGTTTGGTCATAGATATCCCAATGATTAATTGTGGCCACCTGTGTCATAGTGATACTCTTAAAAAGAAAAAAGAATTCTGTCATAATTTATGTGGATATCCAAGACTATATCTGAATAGGCATAGAAGAACATTGCTTGGGTGGCCTAAACTATCATACACAGCATAGGAGGGCTGCTTAAAAAATGTAGTAATATTAAAAAGATACGTGTTCATCAAATGTAATGCCTTAGGTCAAGTGGCACTGAGAGGATGGTACTGCCGATGCTGTACCACTATCCTTTTTACGTTTCCTGGAAGAATATAATATCCGTATTAAGCCATGTCTCAGTGAAAAACATGCAATCAATATGATCTAAAATCAGACAGTTAATAATAAATGTTTTGTTTAAAAGAGATCTAACCTAACTATAATTGTCACCGGCAAAGTTCTCTGAAGTGGTGGTTTAGCAGATGGTTTATGTATGCACAGAGATCTGAGATTTTTAACACCCATAAGTTTGTTTGCTATTATGTCTGGCAGTGATTATGACAGGATTTATTGAATTTAAGAGATTAGGGTGTCGTTATACTTACCACAGGGGGAACTACTAGTGCCATGAAGGGGAAGGGAGAATGTACCAGGTTCATGTGGGGTCATGTCAGAAGTTGAAGTTGTATGATGACAATAAAATCATGATGTGTTTATCAATGTTATGGAATCCATATCTTCTCATCCTGAGCAAAAATAAATTTACACTGAATAAAACGACCTCTGAATGTAGGATTTTATGAATTATCATGACAACAAAACAAAAAATCAAACACTAGCTTTGACAATACAAGAGAAGATTACAGTTTGCCTTTCAGAGGATAGGTTACGTACACATTACTCTGTATAACACATGGTGTTACAATTCAGGACTAACAGCTAATATCATTAGCACTGAACCAATCAACCAGTTTAACTTCACATTTATGAGCTAACTTGTTTTTTTTTCCACCATGTACATGTACATGGTCCTTGGGCTTTTACCTAATATTACAATAATGCTAAGGTTTGGTGGTGTTAAATCTTCTTAAAGATCTTATGAGGAAAGTGCTTCAAAAGACAGAAGGTACTACAGGTGTAGACACACCTTCCTCCTGCTGGACCCTCTTGCACTGATGGCAACTGGGACACTTCAATGGAACAGAGTCAACTCTATAACGAAAAAACAAACTCTACTACTCAAAATACTAAAACAAAACGAAACAAACAGCAACCAACATCAACAACAATCCATCTTTTTTGACCTTGTGTAACTGTATATTTGGCATGTTATTGGGAAATAATATGTTATAAAACATGAGCAAAATGAATTAAAAATCTAAAAAAAAAAAACCCACACAATCAAGATCCACAGACTTACTGCATTTAACTTTAAACAACATATATGACTGTGTTAAATGCTGAAAACATAAAAATCTCAAAGATGAGAGGTTTAATCAAACAAATCTGCCAAGCCCGTGTTCTTTCACGTCTGGCTGTTCTGTTGTGTTGAAGTTGTATATGTTCATACTGAAGTTAGTCAGCAGAATGCGTGCCTTTGTCAGACGGTTGAGACGACCCTGAAGTTGGATTCTCTTGGTTTTTATGCCAGAGTCCTCTTGAAGCAGGGAGTTCAGCTTCTCCTTGTCCTGAAGCATCTGCAGCATCTCCCTCTGCAGCTGGATGGCAGACTCGTGCAACATCTGGTAGCGGATCACCAGGGGGACCTGGTCAGCCAGACGCTGGCCTGCAATCTGTGGTTTGGAGAAAGTAATGCAAAGCTACTACCAAAATATCAGTTAAGATTACACAGAACGTTCTGAATAAGAATCTTGAATTTCAGTACACCTTTGTTTTTAGCCTATGTCTATGTCTTATTACATTTTGGAACATCTGCATTACAAAAAGTCTTCCTTGCTCATGCTGCTTGCTGTTCTCAGATTAGCGGTCAGTTTTTTCTCCTGCTTCTGTTCAGAGCACATTATCTATGCATAACCAAGTTATGTATTTGTATATGGGCATGTCCCTCTCTGTCCATTCATTGTCACATTCCACCTGATACAGTTAATAACAATAAAAATAACAATGTGATCATTTCTCTGTCCCCAAGCTATGTATTTTCCTTTAAAGAAATTGTGAAGAAAGAGCTGTTTAAGGTGGCAGGGAGCAGCCTTGTTGGATTCCCAAATCTCATCAGAACAGCTAAGGTGTCATTTTAATTTGTCTATTGCTGTTATAAATATTTTATAACATGTTTCATGGAACATTAGTTAATACTATCTGAAGGATATTTTTGGGATCTGCAAATCAACTGTGTGATCAGCAGAAAAAAAGAATGAACATGTCTAATTTTTATTTTTCCACATAAAAAAACGCAGTCATAAAGCAACAGATAATTATCTGATGTTTACATTTTTTTTAATTTACAGCACGTTGATTCTTTAAACAGTAGTAATGAAGTGTTCGTAATTGACCAGTCTACTTGCATATCAGTAGTATAGATGATGGCTCGTCTGTCTGTTCTTGCCTTGTCATGTATAATACAGTAACCTTTCAGCAACAATATTTTTGATTTATGAATTATAGATTTCACAGTTATTAATGTTGTGTTACTCTATAAATGATTAGGGTGTCATTGCTAAAACATAGATAAACTACTCATTACTAGATGAACTAATTCTAACTTCATAATGATTCCACTATTTGTGAAGGACTTGTAGAGTTGGAAAGTTCATCATGTTGGCTATTTATTTAGAGTAACAAGTGATAAAAGATAAAATTCTTCTCCCTGTTTTTACTGTTTCTAAAATGTGTGTGATGTTAATCTACAGCATGTACAAGATGATGTGCTGACACTTACTTGGTAGTAGGATTTAAGGTGTTTGATCATCTCTTTCAGGGTGGCCCCACAGTTGCTCACAGTGTTGTTGGTGCTCTTCTGCACTGGTCCAACGGCAAAACCAGACAAAACCAGTTCACTCCTCTCTCTTCCGCTTCCCTAACTTCTTGCTGTATCTGCTGTCCTGAGTGTAAACAATCGATTCCATCTTAAACTGAGTCCTCAGCATGGACTCTGCTACAGCCTCCTTTTCCTTTCTGATTTCTTCAATCTTCACCTAATGGACATAAAATATGTGTCAGTAAATATTCAATAATGTGTCAGTATGTATACAGGAGCAATAGACAAATTAAAATGACACCTTAGCTGTTCTGATGAGATTCGGGAATCCAACAAGGCTGCTCCCTGCCACCTTAAACAGCTCTTTCTTCACAATTTCTTTAAAGGAAAATACAAAATAAGACAAAACAATATGAGGTCAAATAATAATTCAAACGTAAAAAATTTGAATGGCCCACGATCATTGTAGCACCATGATGAGACGTGCCTGCCACTTCCTTCAGTTTCAGGGACAGCTGGTTCTTCCAGCTGTTTGATCTGCTCCTTGACCATCCCCTCAAAAGTCTTGTAGTTGATAAATCCTGGCAGTTCTCTTCCACGATACCTTCGCTCATACTGAACCACCTCTCTCTCAATATTCCAGTTGACTGCAGCAGGATGAATTTTTAAAGAAAAGAAGTGAGCAAACCCTTGGTTAGAGGTAGTTATTACAGAAGTCTGGAGCATAACTTCAGCTTGGGTAGGTGTAGAAGTTACCATCACTGTTTTTTTTCAAAGCAAGAAAGAAAATCTAACTCAATAATTTACTCTTGTTGCTGCACTTACATGTTACTCCAGAGCTTTCTATGATCTCTTTCCATACAGCAAACTCTTTTCTCAGTGTGGAAAAGATGTTGACCTTGACTCCAAATCTGAGTTCCTCCCCTGTGGTGAGGCTTATAGCATCCTGTGTAAACGCTGTCACTCTCTGCAATATAACAGGTTTCAAATTAAAAAAGAGGGAAACTGTCTTTTCAGAAGCTCAAATAACTTTGGATACACTTTGGTTGGGAGGTACATTATTTTGTAATGTACAAGCAAGCTAGTAAACTCACATCAATGAGGAAACTGAGTCTCTCGGCTGGGTCAGATGGGGGTCCGTTGCCATATTTGTCCAGCTCTGTCTGAGTCTGTATCAGTTTCTTCTCTATCTGCTCTTCCAGTCGAGGCAGAGATTTCTACATACCACACAGGGTTCAAACATTTAACACGTGAGCAAGTAATCTGTAGCGAACTGCTGAAGCTAATGCACCAAGAAGTCTTCACCTGGATGTGATGCACCAGCTCAAGGGTGAGTTTTTCAGCCAGTTTAGGAACAGTGGCATGACCTTCATCATAGAGAATCCTACACCCAAAAATAAAGAGTTTCTGAGAACATTCTACACAACCAATCAAACTGTAAGTCACATTTAATATAGAATTTAAAAGAATGAACGTACTGGAAATATGCATGATCTTTGAAGAAAGCTTTCTCTCTTTCTATTGCTTCAGTAAGAGACACATTCTCTGTGATCTCTTTCTGACCCCTGCACTTGACGATCATGTAGCCCTTCTTCAGGTGGATGACCTCATTATGGACAATTTCAACCATCGTGTTTTCTGTGCCTTTGTCCACCAGATCAGGCTTGGTCAAGATACCTGACAGAGAGAGAGAGAATAAGCACCTAGAGCTATAACATCACACCTACATTAAGAGTTTGGCCCTTTTCTAAAATCTGCTCTATTTACCCAAACTCCTCTCTCCATCAGGATCCACTTCCTGTGCCATCTTCAAAGCCTCTGTGGTTGCTATGTCCACGTTGCATGGAACAACCACCAAACTGATGGTTTCTTGTTTTTTGATGAACTTCTGTATCAGTCTCTTTATCTGAAAGTATGAATTTATATATCAAGCACAACAAGTACTCCAGCCAATACCCAAAGTTGGCATACCGTGCTACAGGTATGCCCAACACTGTTAAAAAACTCATCAGAGTTCCCTTTCTAATTTCCTCAAATCTTTGACATATCTACTTGATAATGTTAATGTTGATTAACGTTAATGGCCCTTTATGATGTGTTGCAGTAATCTCTCTGGTTGCTGGTGCTTAGCTGAACTAGTAGTGTATTTCTGCTATTATAACTTAACTTAGTTAATTTTGTTATATTATTCATTACTAATTAATTACCCCTGCCACTGAATCCTAAATACACTGATCTTACCAACAGTAAATTTCATGGGAAACCAAAAACTCTGTGCGGCATCCTGGAGCAAACTGACATGTTCGCATACACTAGAGAACTCATTAGGATCTCAAAGACCGGACCAAGACTGTTCTCAGAATGAAACCAGATTTCATGGCTATTTGTCCTATAGTTGTCAATATATGCTATCTATATCTTGATCAACTAGTAAGTGCTGAATAAAGTTACCTGGTCTCCAATGTTCTCTGGTTGTCCCTTTATAGCCACCCTGGCGATGCCGGGCAGGTCAATGAGTGTCAGGTCTGGAACATCAGGAGAGGCGATCTCCAGACTGATGAGGTCTTCACTGATCCCTGACCCGGGCCCGGCCATTTTATTCTGAGCTGGAGAGAGAGAACATGATGTAAAACAAAATAAAACTACCTTTAACCTACTTTAGCACCTTGCTGTTGATAGTGAAATTAAGAACAGTGTACCTTCTCGAATCTTTTCCTCCACATCTGCAGGGTCTTCTATCTCCTCCTCATAGCCCTGGTAGCTTATCTTTCCATACCACTCCTCTCCTTCTTTCTTTCTCTTCATCTTCAGTTCAAGAGGACATCTTGTCACAATGCCTGAAAACAAAGTTAAGAGAAATCCAGTGTACCTGGTAAACAGCTGGATCTCAAACAATCCAAATATCTCTGCAAACCTAAAAGTCTGACAGGAGCATCTGTGACCTTGCTCAGATATATAACTTTTCATTTATTTTATGTATTATTGGAGTCAGTCGCTTTATTTATTCTGTACTCTATGTAAAAATTAACCTGGAAAAAACATGGTCAGTAAAATAGGCCAGTGATTTGATGCAGACATGCAGGCATGTTTGACCAGATGTGATGTTTTGACACTATTTTCCCTGACTTGCTTGTATATTTTAAACTGTTGAACTAATTAACTAATTACTTGATCCTTCCATTTTTTCCGTCCACCTTAAGCTTTTATAGAGACGGGAGATGATGAATGACATTACATTCTCAGATTCCCAGCTAGATACAAAAAGACAAAAATGAAATGAAATCTTGAGATTTAATAAAATAATTAAATCAACGGGCTGCTTTTGCTTTTTTCGGATCATTGTTGAGGAATGTGTATGTTTTAAATAGTCTATTTTAAAGACTAGGTTAGTTAGTTCAAACTTGTTTTTTCTTACCACTTCCTCTCGGAAGAGACACCCCAGACAGCGCCTCCAGCACGGAGCTCTTCCCCGAGCTTTGGTCTCCAATCACGGCTATAGCAGGCAGCGCCAAGTCCTTCTCCACACCCAGAGAGCGAAGAGAATCAATGAGGTCAATGCAGGGACGCACCTTCTCCTCATACTGCTGGTTCAGAGTGCTCATGGTGATGAGCTCTACAAGAAATTCTGTTTAGAAGAATAGCAGTCCGTATCGGGTCTACAAACGAAGCTGCTTGCACACAGCCTGATGCATGTCCTGGTGGTGCAGGTATTTAACGGAAACTAGAAACCGAAAGTTAACTTGTGTTTCGTTTCCTTAACTCTCATTTCTTTTGCTGTGAATGGGATGCACACGTACTGCCCCTAACGTCATCTACCACCGTCATCATCTATATTTAACAGAAAATATTGTCTTTTATTTGATGTTATTATTGTTTAGGGACATTTCTATAATATGCGATTTACATCTATAGTTAGTTGAACACAACAAGGGTTTCATTTCTGTCTACGTTTCAAATGTAAGTTTTTCACCTTTACCCAGGGCCGTAGAATTTGGTAGGGACGCTTAGGGACACGTCCCTACCAGTATCCAGCCGCTCCTGTGCGGTCGCTATCAATACAATCGCTGCCATAGTAGTCTTCAGTCAATGGTGGCACACAAAGGGTTAACAGTCGGTCCCTGCTAGAAGTCCCGCCTCTAAGCTAAAAGTCGCTCTCGGATTGGCTCTGCCTTTTCCTCGCTAACGTACATGTGATTGACCGTCCCCGCTGTCACTCCATGTGCTTGTAAAAGTTGTTGGACAGCACAGGGGACAGTGCGAGTATAAACCGCGAGTGGAAGCTGGCAACATGTTTGGCATCTGTTCAAAGAAAAGAAAAGAAAACTGGACAAACTGGAGTCAAAGTGTAACTTCAAGGGTGTATAACTGTAGAGCGTCAACACTACATATTGAATAAAAGATAATATTTAATGGGATATAGAGATACACTTTTAAAAAGTTGTTTTACTTACTATTTTCATGTATTTGTGTGGAAGAGAGCAACTGTTTAAAAAAAAAACACAAAGAAAATGTGTGGGGAAAATACAACAAAACCTCAGATTCTAGATGCCCATGTGATTTTATACATCCATATTTTAACAATTATGTAATAATTGTGTGAAAGTAAAAGCCTTGGCACAGGGAATAACTATACGATCAAACTCTATGATCATTGTATCCCTAATCTGTTCATATGTCATGCATCCTGTGTGGCACTTTTGTGTCCCCATTAGTGTCAAAATCAAGCCTACTCACTCGCCTTTACCTTTTGGCTAAATTCATCAACTTCTCAGTGAAGCTCAAGGTAATGTGGAAAACATTTAAGGAGTTTCACGTTTACATCTAAATCTGTCTGTCAGCTTCCTATTTTTTTCCAGTTAAAAAACTCCCTACATCTCAAAGAGACAGATATTTCATTATTCATCACATGACATGACCTCCACGATCACTTTGGTTACATGTTTTTTGCTTACCACATAATTTTTTTGTTTGTTTTTTCATAGTTTTGATAATAAAATAAAGAAAAACACACTGAAGGAGAAGGTGTGTCCAAACTTTTGACTGATACTGTATAAATCAATGAAGACATATTCTAAAAGCTTCTATTCTTTTAACTGGAACAGACCCCAAGAAATGGCAATATTTCATTGCTCTAATTTCAAGCACATAAAACCCAACCCACATTTTACTATTCATTCATCATTATTAGTTCTTTCATGAGGTACAAATGATGGGCAAATATTGTTTTCTCTATACCACAAGATTTATTCATGAAGTTCTGATTATTTAATATAAAATTTCCAATGAGCAATTGTTAGTTTTTTACAATGTAAAGAAATCCTTCACTGAATTAACACATTACATAATATATTACAGCTTTTTGTAAATCTTTCCTATTTCCTACTCACAGCTTGTTTTTTAAAAATAAATAGTGCTTAAATAGTGTTATAGACATTGGCCAAATCATGAAATATTGTGCATGTCTGTTTAAATGTATATGAAATTATTGAAATTATTAATAGATATTCAGAACCTGGCAAAACAACAAGATTTATTGTCCAAGTCTGGTCCCCATATAAAACTGAGCATCGTCATCATGTTGTTGCTGTTTCTGATTCATTCATGATAGCTTCATCATTTTCATAGTAATCATTAGGAATGTCTAGTTTTGTATTTTAATATACACCCAAGAATGAATATTACAATTAATATACCAACCCCAAAATCACAAATGTATGTGACAGGTCAAAAAACAAGATCATACTTTCAGACTGTGACCTCTCTAGAACTCCACGAGGTATGCACGGGCCTCTATGAGGTTATCGAGGCGACTCTGCAAATCAGCCCTCTCACTTTTGGTGTAATAATCCTCGTCGAACAAGGACGTTGAATACATACTCTCCTGTAGAATCAGTAGCATGTCCCTCTGCAGCTGGACAGCAAACTCCTGCAAGATCTGGTAACGAATCACCAGGGGGACCTGGTAATCCAGATGCTGGCTGGCAATCTGATGAAGGGAACAAAGAAGTGTTCGATAGAGGAGGACATTTACTGACAAACATAACCTCTGTCTAAACTATGACATTACTTTTCCTCATGAATTCCCTCTAAATTGAAACTTACTTTGTAATAAGATTTAACTTGCAACATGAGTTCCTGAAGTGTTGCATGATTGCCATGTATCCCCTTCTCTTTTTCTTCTCTCTTTCTGTCACTCAGACTGCTGCTGTAGATCCTGTCCTGAGAGTCAACAAGCATCTCCATCTTGAACTGGGTTCTCAGCATGGATTCAGCAGTGGACTCATTTCTTTGCTTTATATATTTGATCTTTCTCTAGAAAAAAAGATTCTGGTCAGTCTGAACACTGCAAAAATGATGCAAATTCAATTTTAACAGCCAAACTACCATAGATGATAAAATGAATATCAAACTCATAGACTACCATGGCGTTTTCCATGAGGTTAGGAAATCCGGTGAAGCTACTCTGGGCCAGCTGTATGAACACCGTCATAACAGCATCTGGAGGAAACAGAAATACAGGAAGATGCAGCAGATTAATCTCAACTCAGCACATCACTGATGGTTGTAGTTAAACCTGTCATATGTTCAGTCATTTACCTCCTATGTTTTTGAGTCTCTTGACAGCTAATTCTTCCAGCTGTTTGATCTGCTCCTTGGCAGTGTCCTCAAACGTCTTGTAGTCGATGAAGCTTGGCAGTTCTCTTCCACGATACTTCTCTTCATACTCCTCCACCTTTCTCTCAATCCTCTTTCTAACTACAACAAAAACACACGGCTGTCAAACACATACTCTGTTTGAGAGTACTACTGTTGGACAGCTGTAGATCAGATTAAAATGATACACTCACAGATTTCTCCTGAGTGGTTTAGGTGGGCATTCCACTTCATGAATTCTGTTCTGAGTGTAGAAAAGACACTGAGCCCATCTCCACACTTCAATTCCTCTCCTGTAGTCAGCCTGATGGCATCCTGAGCGAATGCAGTCACTTTCTGCAACCCACATATGACAGCAAAAACTGTTGTTTCATGTTTATTTAGCACATATTAAAAATAAATTCATATTAGTGGTGAGCATTGGTCTTCATAGCCAGGTAAATGTTACGTAGAGGGAGGGAGCTCACATCAGTGAGGAAGACGAGTCTCTCAGCTGAGTCAGATGGGGGTTTGTTGCCATATATCTCTCCAGCTTTGCACGAGTCTGTTCTATTTTCTCTTCTATCTGCTCTTCCAGTCGAGGCAGAGATCTCTGTAAATCACACATGGTCAAAACTTTAATACATAAGGTGACGAGTCGTTGTTTACACAATACAATGTCAAGGTGAAGGAATAAGAAACATTCACCTCAATGTGATGCACCAGCTCAAGGGTGAGTTTTTCAGCCAGTTTAGGAACAGTGGCATTACCGTCATTGTAGAGAGTGCTACAGGAAGAATAAAAAGCTACTGAGTACATGCTACATGACCTGTCAAACACTTACTGAAAGAATCACTTACTGGAAATATGCATGATCTTTGAAGAAAGCTTTCTCTCTTTCTATTGCTTCAGTAAGAGACACCTTCTCTGTGATCTCTTTCTGACCCCTGCACTTGACAATCATGTAGCCCTTCTTCATGTGGATGACATCATTATGAACAATGTCAACCACTGTCTCTTCTGTGCCTTTTTTTACCAGATCAGGTTTGGTCAAGATACCTGAGAGAGAGAGGACAGATAGACAGTGAACTACCCGAAAGTCAAATAACTTTTTCCTAGTGGCCTTTTTATTCTAAAATCAACTGGATTTACCCAAAGTCCTCTCTCCATCAGGATCCACTTCACGTGCCATCTTCAAAGCCTCTGTGGTTGCTATGTCCACGTTGGATGGAACAACCACCAAGATGATGGTTTCTTGTTTTTTGATAAACTTCTCTATCAAGTTCTTTATCTGAAAGCATGAATTTATATTGTAAATCAAGTTATAAGTTGTATAAATGTCAGCAGTACTTAAGTTAGTTGTATTCACATAATGAGTAAATATTACAGGCTAAATGTCTATTACCTTGCTAGTGTTAATATTGCTAATTGCTAAGATTATAATAGTAAGATTTTCATGGCAGTCTTGTTCTAATTCTGACCTGAGTGTCTTGCTAGGAGAAAGGTCAATATGGAAAGTCATTCATGAGATCTTTTGTACATTTGACCTCACATACATACATTTTAAACAACTTCCTACAACCAAAAAATAGATATATTCCTATGAAAACTGCTGACATACTGAGGACACTGAACTACCACACCTGGTGTCCAATGTCCTCTGGTTCGCCCTCTCTTGCTGCCCAGGCAATGTTGGGGAGGTCAATGAGTGTCAGGTCTGGAACATCAGGAGAGGCAATCTCTAGACTGATGAAGTGATCACTGATGTCTCCCCCTTCATTCTGAGCTGAAGAGAGAGAACATGAAGTGTGACTGCAAGAGGGCAGAGGTAGCTCTGATACTTGTGTTTTGTTTTTAGATATTTAGTTTTTAGTTTGTCTGAATGGATGGTACCTTCTCGAATCTTTTTTTCCACATTTGCGGGTTCTTCCATATCATCATCGCTCCAGTCAGGTATGTCTCCGTTCCCTTCCTCTCCCTCTTTTTTTCTCTTCATCTTCAGTTCAAGGGGATGCGTGATCCTAATGTCTGTATAAGGATGAATGAATGAGTGACTAGAAAAACTCAAAGTTTAGTGCAGTGCCTAACATTTCATCTTTCTCTACACACAGATCTTTGTGCTATAGAAACTAATTATGCCACAGTCAAATCTAACAAAGAAATTTGATTGGACAAGAGGCATTAAATAAGTACTGATATAGAAGATGCAAAAATTTATTGGAACATTTAACTACATGTACCACTCCACTTTACAGGTGTTCTAATAACTCTATCAATCATCAAAATCTTAGATTGTTGTTAAAAACTGAAAACAATTAGCCAATAATTAGCCTGATCGGCCACTCTCAGTATTCATTACACATATTAATAAACTAGAAGTCAATGTCAGACATCCTTATCATACTTTAGCAGTGACCTTGTGTTTGGTGTAATAAAAGTACATATTAGCAGGTTGTCTGTCAACAGACACTCCACTGGTTGCATACAAGAAACAAAGCAGCTGACCTACACTATATTACCAAAAGTATTCGCTCACCTGCCTTGACTCATACTATGAACTGAACTGCCATCCTATTCCTAACCCATAGAGTTCAATATGATGTCGGTCCACCTTTTGCAGCTATTACAGCTTCAACTCTTCTGGGAAGACTGTCCACAAGGTTGAGGAGAGTGTTTGTAGGAATTTTTGACCATTCTTCCAAAAGCGCATTGGTGAGGTCACACACTGATGTTGGTCGAGAATACTTTTTGTCTTCAGCCCTGCTCGACATCCACAACAAATATTATTATTATTATTATATTATTATTATTATTATTATTATTATTATTATTATTATTGTTGTTCTTGTTGTTGTTCTTGTTGTTGTTATTATTACTATTATTATTATTATTATTATTATTATCATTATTATTATTATTAGTAGTAGTAGTAGTTGTATTATTATTATTATTACTACTACTACTATAAGTATCCTCTATACTGAAAGTGTTGAGAGATTATTTAGTAGAATTTGGCACTACATAAATAAAATTAGGAAAACTGAACAGTCCAATCCCTGTTTTGTCATTGCTTTATTCATAGAATTATTTCAGTGGCACATTTATGTTCTGTTTTTTTTTCTCAGTGTAACTTACCACTTCCTCTTGGCAGAGCCACCCTAGACAGCGCCTCCAACAGAGAGCGTTTCCCAGAGCTTTGGTCTCCAATCACGGCTATAGCAGGCAGCGCCAAGTCCTTCTCCACACCCAGAGAGCGAAGAGAATCAATGAGGTCAATGCAGGGACGTACCTTCTCCTCATACTGCTGGTTCAGAGTGCTCATGGTGATGAGCTCTACAAGAAATTCTGTTTAAAGAAGAATAGCAGTCCGTATCGGGTCTACAAACGAAGCTGCTTGCACACAGCCTGATGCATGTCCTGGTGGTGCAGGTATATAACGGAAACTAGAAACCGAAAGTTAACTTGTGTTTCGTTTCCTTAACTCTCATTTCTTTTGCTGTGAATGGGATGCACACGTACTGCCCCTAACGTCATCTACCACCGTCATCATCTATATTTAACAGAAAATATTGTCTTTTATTTGATGTTATTATTGTTTAGGGACATTTCTATAATATGCGATTTACATCTATAGTTAGTTAAACACAACAAGGGTTTCATTTCTGTCTACGTTTCAAATGTAAGTTTTTCACCTTTACCCAGGGCCGTAGAATTTGGTAGGGACGCTTAGGGACACGTCCCTACCAATATCCAGCCGCTCCTGTGCGGTCGCTATCAATACAATCGCTGCCATAGTAGTCTTCAGTCAATGGTGGCACACAAAGGGTTAACAGTCGGTCCCTGCTAGAAGTCCCGCCTCTAAGCTAAAAGTCGCTCTCGGATTGGCTCTGCCTTTTCCTCGCTAACGTACATGTGATTGACCGTCCCCGCTGTCACTCCATGTGCTTGTAAAAGTTGTTGGACAGCACAGGGGACAGTGCGAGTATAAACCGCGAGTGGAAGCTGGCAACATGTTTGGCATCTGTTCAAAGAAAAGAAAAGAAAACTGGACACACTGGAGTCAAAGTGTAACTTCAAGGGTGTATAACTGTAGAGCGTCAACACTACATATTGAATAAAAGATAATATTTAATGGGATATAGAGATACACTTTAAAAAAGTTGTTTTACTTACTATTTTCATGTATTTGTGTGGAAGAGAGCAACTGTTTAAAAAAAACACAAAGAAAATGTGTAGGGAAAATACAACAAAACCTCAGATTCTAGATGCCCATGTGATTTTATACATCCATATTTTAACAATTATGTAATAATTGTGTGAAAGTAAAAGCCTTGGCACAGGGAATAACTATACGATCAAACTCTATGATCATTATCAGTATCCCTAATCTGTTCATATGTCATGCATCCTGTGTGGCACTTTTGTGTCCCCATTAGTGTCAAAATCAAGCCTACTCACTCGCCTTTACCTTTTGGCTAAATTCATCAACTTCTCAGTGAAGCTCAAGGTAATGTGGAAAACATTTAAGGAGTTTCACGTTACATCTAAATCTGTCTGTCAGCTTCCTATTTTTTTCCAGTTAAAAAACTCCCTACATCTCAAAGAGACAGATATTTCATTATTCATCACATGACATGACCTCCACGATCACTTTGGTTACATGTTTTTTGCTTACCACATAATTTTTTTGTTTGTTTTTTCATAGTTTTGATAATAAAATAAAGAAAAACACACTGAAGGAGAAGGTGTGTCCAAACTTTTGACTGATACTGTATAAATCAATGAAGACATATTCTAAAAGCCTCTATTCTTTTAACTGGAACAGACCCCAAGAAATGGCAATATTTCATTGCTCTAATTTCAAGCACATAAAACCCAACCCACATTTTATTATTCATTCATCATTATTAGTTCTTTCATGAGGTACAAATGATGGGCAAATATTGTTTTCTCTATACGACAAGATTTATTCATGAAGTTCTGATTATTTAATATAAAATTTCCAATGAGCAATTGTTAGTTTTTTACAATGTAAAGAAATCCTTCACTGAATTAACACATTACATAATCTATTACAGCTTTTTGTAAATCTTTCCTATTTCCTACTCACAGCTTGTTTTTTTTTTTAACTTAAATAGTTCTTAAATAGTGTTATAGACATTGGCCAAATCATGAAATATTGTGCATGTCTGTTTAAATGTATATGAAATTATTGAAATTATTAATAGATATTCAGAACCTGGCAAAACAACAAGATTATTGTCCAAGTCTGGTCCCCATATAAGACTGAGCATCGTCATCATGTTGTTGCTGTTTCTGATTCATTCATGATAACTTCATCATTTTCATAGTAATCATTAGGAATGTCTAGTTTCGTATTTTAATATACAGTCAAGAATGAATATTACAATTAATATACCAACCCCAAAATCACAAATGTATGTGACAGGTCAAAAAACAAGATCATACTTTCAGACTGTGACCTCTCTAGAACTCCACGAGGTATGCACGGGCCTCTATGAGGTTATCGAGGCGACTCTGCAAATCAGCCCTCTCACTTTTGGTGTAATAATCCTCGTCGAACAAGGACGTTGAATACATTCTCTCCTGTAGAATCAGTAGCATGTCCCTCTGCAGCTGGACAGCAAACTCCTGCAAGATCTGGTAACGAATCACCAGGGGGACCTGGTAATCCAGATGCTGGCTGGCAATCTGATGAAGGGAACAAAGAAGTGTTCGATAGAGGAGGACATTTACTGACAAACATAACCTCTGTCTAAACCACGACATTACTTTTCTTCATGAATTCCCTCTAAATTGAAACTTACTTTGTAATAAGATTTAACTTGCAACATCAGCTCCTGAAGTGTTGCATGATTGCCATGTATCCCCTTCTCTTTTTCTTCTCTCTTTCTGTCACTCAGACTGCTGCTGTAGATCCTGTCCTGAGAGTCAACAAGCATCTCCATCTTGAACTGGGTTCTCAGCATGGATTCAGCAGTGGTCTCATTTCCTTGCTTTATGTATTTGATCTTTCTCTAGAAAATAAGATTCTGGTCAGTCTGAACACTGCAAAAATGATGCAAATTCAATTTTAACAGCCAAACTACCATAGATGATAAAATGAATATCAAACTCATAGACTACCATGGCGTTTTCCATGAGGTTAGGAAATCCGGTGAAGCTACTCTGGGCCAGCTGTATGAACACCGTCATAACAGCATCTGGAGGAACAGAAATACAGGAAGATGCAGCAGATTAATCTCAACTCAGCACATCACTGATGGTTGTAGTTAAACCTGTCATATGTTCAGTCATTTACCTCCTATGTTCTTGAGTCTCTTGACAGCTAATTCTTCCAGCTGTTTGATCTGCTCCTTGGCAGTGACCTCAAACGTCTTGTAGTCGATGAAGCTTGGCAGTTCTCTTCCACGATACTTCTCTTCATACTCCTCCACCTTTCTCTCAATCCTCTTTCTAACTACAACAAAAACACACGGCTGTCAAACACATACTCTGTTTGAGAGTACTACTGTTGGACAGCTGTAGATCAGATTAAAATGATACACTCACAGATTTCTCCTGAGTGGTTTAGGTGTGAATTCCACTTCATGAATTCTGTTCTGAGTGTAGAAAAGACACTGAGCCCATCTCCACACTTCAATTCCTCTCCTGTAGTCAGCCTGATGGCATCCTGAGCGAATGCAGTCACTTTCTGCAACCCACATATGACAGCAAAAACTGTTGTTTCATGTTTATTTAGCACATATTAAAAATAAATTCATATTAGTGGTGAGCATTGGTCTTCATAGCCAGGTAAATGTTACGTAGAGGGAGGGAGCTCACATCAGTGAGGAAGACGAGTCTCTCAGCTGAGTCAGATGGGGGTTTGTTGCCATATCTCTCCAGCTTTGCACGAGTCTGTTCTATTTTCTCTTCTATCTGCTCTTCCAGTCGAGGCAGAGATCTCTGTAAATCACACATGGTCAAAACTTTAATACATAAGGTGACGAGTCGTTGTTTACACAATACAATGTCAAGGTGAAGGAATAAGAAACATTCACCTCAATGTGATGCACCAGCTCAAGGGTGAGTTTTTCAGCCAGTTTAGGAACAGTGGCATTACCGTCATTGTAGAGAGTGCTACAGGAAGAATAAAAAGCTACTGAGTACATGCTACATGACCTGTCAAACACTTACTGAAAGAACTACTTACTGGAAATATGCATGATCTTTGAAGAAAGCTTTCTCTCTTTCTGTTGCTTCAGTAAGAGACACCTTCTCTGTGATCTCTTTCTGACCCCTGCACTTGACGATCATGTAGCCCTTCTTCATGTGGATGACATCATTATGAACAATGTCAACCACTGTCTCTTCTGTGCCTTTTTTTACCAGATCAGGTTTGGTCAAGATACCTGAGAGAGAGAGGACAGATAGACAGTGAACTACCCGAAAGTCAAATAACTTTTTCCTAGTGGCCTTTTTATTCTAAAATCAACTGGATTTACCCAAAGTCCTCTCTCCATCAGGATCCACTTCACGTGCCATCTTCAAAGCCTCTGTGGTTGCTATGTCCACGTTGGATGGAACAACCACCAAGATGATGGTTTCTTGTTTTTTGATAAACTTCTCTATCAAGTTCTTTATCTGAAAGCATGAATTTATATTGTAAATCAAGTTATAAGTTGTATAAATGTCAGCAGTACTTAAGTTAGTTGTATTCACATAAAGAGTAAATATTACAGGCTAAATGTCTATTACCTTGCTAGTGTTAATATTGCTAATTGCTAAGATTATAATAGTAAGATTTTCATGGCAGTCTTGTTCTAATTCTGACCTGAGTGTCTTGCTAGGAGAAAGGTCAATATGGAAAGTCATTCATGAGATCTTTTGTACATTTGACCTCACATACATACATTTTAAACAACTTCCTACAACCAAAAAATAGATATATTCCTATGAAAACTGCTGACATACTGAGGACACTGAACTACCACACCTGGTGTCCAATGTCCTCTGGTTCGCCCTCTCTTGCTGCCCAGGCAATGTTGGGGAGGTCAATGAGTGTCAGGTCTGGAACATCAGAGAGGCAATCTCTAGACTGATGAAAGTGATCACTGATGTCTCCCCCTTCATTCTGAGCTGAAGAGAGAGACATGAAGTGTGACTGCAAGAGGGCAGAGGTAGCTCTGATACTTGTGTTTGTTTTTAGATATTTAGTTTTTAGTTTGTCTGAATGGATGGTACCTTCTCGAATCTTTTTTCCACATTTGCGGGTTCTTCCATATCATCATCGCTCCAGTCAGGTATGTCTCCGTTCCCTTCCTCTCCCTCTTTTTTTCTCTTCATCTTCAGTTCAAGGGGATGCGTGATCCTAATGTCTGTATAAGGATGAATGAATGAGTGACTAGAAAAACTCAAAGTTTAGTGCAGTGCCTAACATTTCATCTTTCTCTACACACAGATCTATATAAACTAATTATGCCACAGTCAAATCTAACAAAGAAATTTGATTGGACAAGAGGCATTAAATAAGTGCTGATATAGAAGATGCAAAAATTTATTGGAACATTTAACTACATGTACCACTCCACTTTACATGTGTTCTAATAACTCTATCAATCATCAAAATCTTAGATTGTTGTTAAAAACTGAAAACAATTAGCCAATAATTAGCCTGATCGGCCACTCTCAGTATTCATTACACATATTAATAAACTAGAAGTCAATGTCAGACATCCTTATCATACTTTAGCAGTGACCTTGTGTTTGGTGTAATAAAAGTACATATTAGCAGGTTGTCTGTCAACAGACACTCCACTGGTTGCATACAAGAAACAAAGCAGCTGACCTACACTATATTACCAAAAGTATTCGCTCCCCTGCCTTGACTCATACTATGAACTGAACTGCCATCCTATTCCTAACCCATAGAGTTCAATATGATGTCGGTCCACCTTTTGCAGCTATTACAGCTTCAACTCTTCTGGGAAGACTGTCCACAAGGTTGAGGAGAGTGTTTGTAGGAATTTTTGACCATTCTTCCAAAATTGGTGGAGGTCACACACTGATGTTGGTCGAGAATACTTTTTGTCTCCAGCCCTGCTCGACATCCACAACAAATATTATTATTATTTTTATTATTATTATTACTGTTGTTGTTGTTGTTCTTATTGTTGTTCTTATTGTTGTTCTTGTTGTTGTTATTATTACTATTATTATTACTATTATTATTATTATTATTGTTGTTGTTGTTATTAGTAGTAGTAGTAGTTGTATTATTATTATTACTACTACTACTACTATAAGTATCCTCTATACTGAAAGTGTTGAGAGATTATTTAGTAGAATTTGGCACTACATAAATAAAATTAGGAAAACTGAACAGTCCAATCCCTGTTTTGTCATTGCTTTACTCATAGAATTATTTCAGTGGCACATTTATGTTCTGTTTTTTTTTCTCAGTGTATGAGAAAAAAACTTACCACTTCCTCTTGGCAGAGCCACCCTAGACAGCGCCTCCAACAGAGAGCGTTTCCCAGAGCTTTGGTCTCCAATCACGGCTATAGCAGGCAACGCCAAGTCCTTCTCCACACCCAGAGAGCGAAGAGAGTCAATGAGGTCAATGCAGGGACGCACCTTCTCCTCATACTGCTGGTTCGGATTGCTCATGGTGACTACTTGTCTCCTGCAAATAAATTGTGTTTAAAAAAGAAATAAAAGTCAAATTCACTGATAAGTTTTGTCCGTGTCCAGTCTAAAGGAGCAGCTGCTCGCACAAAGGAGAGAGGTCCAAAGTGCATACACATCAAGGATAAAGTGGAACCTGGCAAAACAATAAAAGTGTAAAGTTACGTTACCTTTCCTGGTCTTTGATTCACTTTGCTGTCAATGGAACTGATGGCACGTAAAGTAAGGGGGGAAATATTAATTCAAGTGATTTATTTTCTCTCATTTGACAATGGATCTTTCTATGGAGATCCGGCAGACGGACTACGACCCCTTGCAGATGACATGGACAAGAGAGGAGGGTGGGTAATTAATACAGCCTGGCAGACTGCCATATATGATAGTGCTTAAGATATACATTGTCAGTAATCTAGGCGGGTGTAAATTACAGAGAAAAGCTGTACAAATGCAACCATAAAAACAGGATGTCAGCTTTCAGAACTTAACTTAGGTTTTGTTTCTCTAAGTTTCATTTGTCTCGCTGTGGTTAGATAAGGTGTTGTCTATGGTATATAATGGAGGTGATCAACAAACCATTTCCTCATGTGAAAATGATTTTGAGGGTTTGTGAAACAGGCCAGCGTTAATAGTCATCTAAATTAAAGTTTACATGCACTTTTTGTAACCATGGTATAACTAAAAAAACAACAACGTCAACTCAAAAAATATAGTTACTACTTTAGAAATTTAGAACATTAGAAATATTATAACTTGACCAATGATTGTATTAAATAATTTACTAATTATTTATAGATCTGTTATAAAGCAGTTATTACAGAAACCTTTGGGTTATCAGGTTGTAAAATCTTCCCAATTGATCATTAGTAGATAGGTCATTAATAAAGTCATTCACAAGAGACAATCACTTTCTAATAATCCATCAAGTCTGCAGTTTGAAATCTGCAGCTTCACTGATGACGGTGATGTTCACAATCCAACAGCAATGTCTGTTACTTATGCCCTATTTAGGATTTTTTAAAAGTCCATTGTTTTTTGTAACATTATCAAGTTACAAGGAAATGGATTTTAATCCCTATGCTGTGGAGCAACAGAAGGTCAGAGGTCAGCTGGTCTATTGAATCAGTCCACCTGAAGAATTAAAGAGCTAAAAAGACAACAGACCTGCTGCAGGAGGGAATCAAAGACAACATGGAAGGTGAGCCAGTTTTGCTTATAGCAGATCATCATAATACACGATCGAAGGGATGATCACATTTGGGGCACTGAAAAAGCCATTCCCGTGTGTGGATTATTTTCATATTAAACATCCAGTGTTGGATTTAGGAAGTTCTTTGCTCTTGGTGGCATGCAGTGAAAACATCAGTATATTGAAATCCAGTTTATTTTAAATGGACCTGTGGGGTCTGTCAAACCCAATCAAAATGTCTCTTTTCCTTGACCTTAATAAAAAATGTAATGAGATTGAGGAAAGATATAAAGGAGAACTCACCAGGATTTAGGGAAAGACATTCATGGTGCACTAACACCAAGTCAAGTAATTTTACATCGGTGGCTATTGTACAGAAGATAGATAGATATAGGTAGCTCTCCCTGTGCGTTCTTATTGTGTTTTTTCATGCAAGATACAAATACATTGACAACGTGGTAAAATTATGACTTCATTATGCCAGAATTGAAATAATGATGGAATATTGGGCCACCTGTCACAGAAGTGAAATGGTTGTCACGTTGAGAATCAGCACCCCCCCCCCCGTCCACTCATATATTAGCATATTAGCAAGTTAAGGCAAAAGATGAATGCTTAATAATGAACAATAACTACCGTGATGATCTGCAGGAAATCTGGCACAGTTAGAGAAGATATTGACCATCACATTAAATGGTGTGTGATCATGTTTTATGTTTTAATTTGAAACTTAGTGCCTTTCTAGTTATTAACAACAACTTGAGAAAGTTTTGCACTACAGCAGACATGTGAACCGGGTCTGTATGTCAAAGTAGCTCCACAGTCAACAAGAAAGAACTCATACAGAGAGATGGGAGATGAAGCGGAACAACCCACCAACTGTTCACCGGGCTTTATAAGAATACAGCATAGAGAGGACACAGTATGGCTGCTTTGATTGACAGGTGGGTGCCATTGCAGGTAAGGTGCTTGAGCAACCAGGGGTCCGTTTCACAAAGCAGGTTTATTGAAAACTCAGAGTCTGTTAACCCTGGAATCACAGAAACTCAGAGTTTCCTATCTCAGAGTAGATCAACTCAGAGTTAAGGATTTGACTCAGAGTTTGTTGAACCTTCTTTGTGAAACGGACCCCTGATCTGTGAACTATTTGTGTTTACTGTTCACATTCTGTTTCTGTTTGTAGCTACTTGTCAGCCTTCAAATACAGTAAGAGATCTGAAGTCGATTTGTCCACATGTTCAGTCAGTTGTTAGTGTGCTCAATTTGTTGACTGCACTAAGAGTGTTTTAGGGCCATAAATCAAATCTTGCTTTGGGCCTCTAAAAGCCGAGGGCCGGCCCTGAATCTAGGCTTTATCTGGTCCAACTTATTGGAGGCACCAAGTCCAATAAAACTGTAGAACCATTTGTACATCATGTAAGCACAATATTAACTAATAAAGCTCTTAAAACTAGATTTTGATATTGAGACTCTTTGAGACAGGTAATGTCACATGATTGACTTGATCCCACACACACTACTTCAGAGTAATAACTATATTATATAAGTCGATGTGTGTGTGTGTCATCAGGAGTTGAGCGCACATCAGCAATTGCACGTCATCTCCATCACGTCCGCACGCGCATCCGTCATTGTCTTGGAGACAGAAAGGTCACGTGTGACCGTGGTGCAGTCAGAGACGCGGACTCGTTCCATCGATCATTCGATCGCGGACTCGTCCCGAGGTGCACCCGTTGGACACCTGTCCACAGCGGAGCTGATCTGAGCCGGAAAACTCCGCGAGAGAAAAGAGAAGATCTGAATTAAAGTGAATTAAAGCCACCGGCAGACAAAAAGCATCAGCAAGTTCATGTTCATGTCTGCCCCCCAAGCCCGGAGGTGAAGCCCCTGCTGGCCAGAGTCAGGCGATGGATCACTGCCTTTGCAAGTAGGACATCTTTTAAAACTGCGCTCGATTTATTTAATAATCTTCCCTCTAAAGCATTTAAATTGCATTTTAATTCAGTGTAACATTTCTATCTCACGTAAACTGTTGAATCTAAAACTAAAGAATTTATTGAATTTGAATTTACTTGTTAGGAAAACAGTTTTTGGTGACACTCCATGTTTTCTCTGTTTAAAATGATTATTAGACGATACAAATGTACTGAATGTTTCAGGACAGGCGGCGAATAATGTGTTCATATTTGTGTAGTAATTTGAAAGTTATTTTATTCATTTAAATGTGTTGATTTTCATAAATTTATCCAACAAAATGTTTGAAAAAAGATTGTGATCGTTCAATTTTTCGAATAATGCCAAAAACATGTATACTATCCTCGTGCACCATGGAGACCGTGGGACGTTTAGGACGTCAACACGTGCTGATGTAAACAAACCAGGGCCCGTTGCTACAGCAACCTGTTTAGATTTGAATAAGCTTGTTATGATGGTTCAACAACTTCAGTTCAGGAATGAAAGATTTAGTTCTGTGTTCTGCATATCGGGGTTTCCAGGCATGAACTTATTCCGCGGCAAACCACAGCGGACTGCAACGATGGAAGCAAACGGGCCACAGCAGTTTGACAACGTTTGAACAGACCAGACCCGAGAGCCAGACACAGGCCTAGAGGTACACACACACACACAGTAGTTTACAGTAACGTTAGGTGACATAGTGCACAGTAACGGGGTTTGGTTACATTGTGTGCGAGCATAGTATACGTTAAGGTTTCTCATCATTTTCATGTGTGTTATCCAATGTCAGTGCATGTAACGTCAGACTGCTCTGCTACTCATGTATTTAGTTATTTGTAACTAGTGTTAACAGAGAGGGAAAAAGGAGGGGAGTCAGAGTTTTTCGGGTCACAGTTTACATGTGTCACTATTTGACTCCCCTCTTATATTTAAAATGCAAGATGTAACACCAACAACTTTCACTCTGCTGGCATATTCTGACCTCTGCTATGTCTGTATTTAGTTATTTGTAACTAGTGTTAACAGAGAGGAAAAAAGGAGGGGAGTCAGAGTTTTTCGGGTCACAGTTTACATGTGTCACTATTTGACTCCCCTCTTATATTTAAAATGCAAGATGTAACACCAACAACTTTCACTCTGCTGGCATATTCTGACCTCTGCTATGTCTGTATTTAGTTATTTGTAACTAGTGTTAACAGAGAGGAAAGGAAGAGGGGAGTCAGAGTTTTTCGGGTCACAGTTTACATGTGTCACTATTTGACTCCCCTCCTTTTTTGCTCTCTGTTACCAGCAATTACAAATAATTTAATTTAAATCAATAAGAAGCAGAGTCAGAACATGTCAGCAAGATTTAAAATGGTTGGTGTTGCATGTTGCATTTTAAATACAAGACGGGAGTCAGAGGTTTTTCGGGTCACAGTTTACATGTGTCACAGTCTGACTCCCCTCTTATATTAAAATGCAAGATGTAAACAACAACAACGTTCACTCTGCTGGCATATTCTGACCTCTGCTATGTCTGTATTTAGTTATTTGTAAACTAGTGTTAACAGAGAGCAAAAAAGGAGGGGAGTCAGAGTTTTTCGGGTCACAGTTTACATGTGTCACAATCTGACTCCCCTCCTTTTTTGCTCTCTGTTACCAGCAATTACAAATAATTTTTAATTTAATCAATAAGAAGCAGAGGTCAGAACATGCCAGGCAGATTTAAAATGGTTGGTGTGGCATGTTGCATTTTAAATTACAAGACGGGAGTCAGATTTTTTCGGGTCACAGTTTACAATCTGTCACAGTCTGACTCCCCTCTTATATTTAAAATGCAAGATGTAACACCAACAACTTTCACTCTGCTGGCATATTCTGACCTCTGCTATGTCTGTATTTAGTTATTTGTAACTAGTGTTAACAGAGAGGAAAAGAGGAGGGGAGTCAGAGTTTTTCGAGTCACAGTTTACATGTGTCACTATTTGACTCCCCTCCTTTTTTGCTCTCTGTTACCAGCAATTAACAAAATAATTTAACTAATCAATAAGAAGCAGAGGTCAGAACATGCCAGCAGATTTAAAATGGTTGGTGTTGCATGTTTCATTTTAATACAAGACGGGAGTCAGATTTTTTCGGTCACAGTTTACATCTGTCACAGTCTGACTCCCCTCTTATATTTAAAATGCAAGATGTAATAAGAATAACTTTCACTCTGCTGGCATATTCTGACCTCTGCTATGTCTGTATTTAGTTATTTGTAACTAGTGTTAACAGAGAGCAAAAAAGGAGGGGAGTCAGAGTTTTCGGGTCACAGTTTACATGTGTCACAATCTGACTCCCCTCCTTTTTGCTCTCTGTTACCAGCAATTACAAATAATTTAATTTAATCAATAAGAAGCAGAGGTCAGAACATGCCAGCAGATTTAAAATGGTTGGTGTTGCATGTTTCATTTTAAATACAAGACGGGAGTCAGATTTTTTTCGGGTCACAGTTTACATCTGTCACAGTCTGACTCCCCTCTTATATTTAAAATGCAAGATGTAATAAGAATAACTTTCACTCTGCTGGCATATTCTGACCTCTGCTATGTCTGTATTTAGTTATTTGTAACTAGTTTTAACAGAGAGGAAAAGAGGAGGGGAGTCAGAGTTTTTCGGTTCACAGTTTACATGTGTCACTATTTGACTCCCCCTCCTTTTTTGCTCTCTGTTACCAGCAATTACAAATAATTTAATTTAATCAATAAGAAGCAGAGGTCAGAACATGCCAGCAGATTTAAAATGGTTGGTGTTGCATGTTGCATTTTAAATACAAGACGGGAGTCAGAGGTTTTTCGGGTCACAGTTACATCTGTCACAGTCTGACTCCCCTCTTATATTTAAAAATGCAAGATGTACACAACCAACAACTTTCACTCTGCTGGCATATTCTGACCTCTGCCATGTCTGTATTTAGTTATTTGTAACTAGTGTTAACAGAGAGCAAAAAAGGAGGGGAGTCAGAGTTTTTCGGGTCACAGTTTACATGTGTCACTATTTGACTCCCCTCCTTTTTTGCTTCTCTGTTACCAGCAATTACAAATAATTTTAATTTAATCAATAAGAAGCAGAGGTCAGAACATGCCAGCAGATTTAAAATGGTTGGTGTTGCATGTTGCATTTTAAATACAAGACGGGAGTCAGATTTTTTCGGGTCACAGTTTACATCTGTCACAGTCTAACTCCCCTCTTATATTTTAAAATGCAAGACGTAACCCAACAACTTTCACTCTGCTGGCATATTCTGACCTCTGCTATGTCTGTATTTAGTTATTTGTAAACTAGTGTTAACAGAGAGGAAAAAAGGAGGGAGTCAGAGTTTTTTCGGGTCACAGTTTACATCTGTCACAATCTGACTCCCCTCCTTTTTCCTCTCTGTTACCAGCAATTACAATAATTTAACTTAATCAATAAGAAGCAGAGGTCAGAACATGCCAGCAGATTTAAAATGGTTTGGTGTTGCATGTTTCATTTTAAATACAAGACGGGAGTCAGATTTTTTCGGGTCACAGTTTACATCTGTCACAGTCTGACTCCCCTCTTATATTTAAAATGCAAGATGTATAAGAATAACTTTCACTCTGGCTGGGCATATTCTGACCTCTGCTATGTCTGTATTTAGTTATTTGTAAACTAGTTTTAACAGAGAGGAAAAGAGGAGGGGAGTCAGAGTTTTTCGAGTCACAGTTTACATGTGTCACTATTTGACTTCCCCTCCTTTTTTGCTCTCTGTTACCAGCAATTACAAATAATTTAATTTAATCAATAAGAAGCAGAGGTCAGAAACATGCCAGCAGATTTAAAATGGTTGGTGTTGCATGTTGCATTTTAAATACAAGACGGGAGTCAGAGGTTTTTCGGGTCACAGTTTACATCTGTCACAGTCTGACTCCCCTCTTATATTTAAAATGCAAGACGTAACACCAACAACTTTCACTCTGCTGGCATATTCTGACCTCTGCTATGTCTGTATTTAGTTATTTGTAACTAGTGTTAACAGAGAGGAAAAAAAGGAGAGGAGTCAGAGTTTTTCGGGTCACAGTTTACATCTGTCACACTATGACTCCCCTCCTTTTTTGCTCTCTGTTACCAGCAATTACAAATAATTTAATTTAATCAATAAGAAGCAGAGGTCAGAACATGCCAGCAGATTTAAAATGGTTGGTGTTGCATGTTTCATTTTAAATACAAGACGGGAGTCAGATTTTTTCGGGTCACAGTTTACATGTGTCACACTCTGACTCCCCTCTTATATTTAAAATGCAAGATGTAACACCAACAACTTTCACTCTGCTGGCATATTCTGACCTCTGCCATGTCTGTATTTAGTTATTTGTAACTAGTGTTAACAGAGAGCAAAAAAGGAGGGGAGTCAGAGTTTTTCGGGTCACAGTTTACATGTGTCACTATTTGACTCCCCTCCTTTTTTGCTCTCTGTTACCAGCAATTACAAATTATTTAATTTAATCAATAAGAAGCAGAGGTCAGAACATGCCAGCAGATTTAAAATGGTTGGTGTTGCATGTTGCATTTTAAATACAAGACGGGAGTCAGATTTTTTCGGGTCACAGTTTACATCTGTCACAGTCTAACTCCCCTCTTATATTTAAAATGCAAGACGTAACACCAACAACTTTCACTCTGCTGGCATATTCTGACCTCTGCTATGTCTGTATTTAGTTATTTGTAACTAGTGTTAACAGAGAGGAAAAAAGGAGGGGAGTCAGAGTTTTCGGGTCACAGTTTACATCTGTCACAATCTTGACTCCCCTCCTTTTTTCCTCTCTGTTACCAGCAATTACAAATAATTTAACTTAATCAATAAGAAGCAGAGGTCAGAACATGCCAGCAGATTTAAAATGGTTGGTGTTGCATGTTTCATTTTAAATACAAGACGGGAGTCAGATTTTTTCGGGTCACAGTTTACATCTGTCACAGTCTGACTCCCCTCTTATATTTAAAATGCAAGATGTAATAAGAATAACTTTCACTCTGCTGGCATATTCTGACCTCTGCTATGTCTGTATTTAGTTATTTGTAACTAGTGTTAACAGAGAGGAAAGAGGAGGGGAGTCAGAGTTTTTCGGGTCACAGTTTACGTGTCACTATTTGACTCCCCTCCCTTTTTGCTCTCTGTTACCAGCAATTACAAATAATTTAATTTAATCAATAAGAAGCAGAGGTCAGAACATGCCAGCAGATTTAAAATGGTTGGTGTTGCATGTTGCATTTTAAATACAAGACGGGAGTCAGATTTTTTCGGGTGACAGTTTACATCTGTCACACTATGACTCCCCTCTTATATTTAAAATGCAAGATGTAACACCAACAACGTTCACTCTGCTGGCATATTCTGACCTCTGCTATGTCTGTATTTAGTTATTTGTAACTAGTGTTAACAGAGAGGAAAGAGGAGGGGAGTCAGAGTTTTTCATGTCACAGTTTACATGTGTCACAGTCTGACTCCCCTCTTATATTTAAAATGCAAGATGTAACACCAACAACTTTCACTCTGCTGGCATATTCTGACCTCTGCTATGTCTGTATTTAGTTATTTGTAACTAGTGTTAACAGAGAGGAAAGAGGAGGGGAGTCAGAGTTTTTCATGTCACAGTTTACATGTGTCACAGTCTGACTCCCCTCTTATATTTAAAATGCAAGATGTAACACCAACAACTTTCACTCTGCTGGCATATTCTGACCTCTGCTATGTCTGTATTTAGTTATTTGTAACTAGTGTTAACAGAGAGGAAAAAAGGAGGGGAGTCAGAGTTTTTCGGGTCACAGTTTACATCTGTCACACTATGACTCCCCTCCTTTTTTGCTCTCTGTTACCAGCAATTACAAATAATTTAATTTAATCAATAAGAAGCAGAGGTCAGAACATGTCAGCAGATTTAAAATGGTTGGTGTTGCATGTTGCATTTTAAATACAAGACGGGAGTCAGATTTTTTCGGGTCACAGTTTACATTTGTCACAGTCTGACTCCCCTCTTATATTTAAAATGCAAGACGTAACAACAACAACGTTCACTCTGCTGGCATATTCTGACCTCTGCTATGTCTGTATTTAGTTATTTGTAACTAGTGTTAACAGAGAGGAAAAGAGGAGGGGAGTCAGAGTTTTTCAGGTCACAGTTTACATCTGTCACAATCTGACTCCCCTCCTTTTTTGCTCTCTGTTACCAGCAATTACAAATAATTTAATTTAATCAATAAGAAGCAGAGGTCAGAACATGCCAGCAGATTTAAAATGGTTGGTGTTGCATGTTTCATTTTAAATACAAGACGGGAGTCAGATTTTTTCGGGTCACAGTTTACATCTGTCACAGTCTGACTCCCCTCTTATATTTAAAATGCAAGATGTAACACCAACAACGTTCACTCTGCTGGCATATTCTGACCTCTGCTATGTCTGTATTTAGTTATTTGTAACTAGTGTTAACAGAGAGGAAAGAGGAGGGGAGTCAGAGTTTTTCATGTCACAGTTTACATGTGTCACAGTCTGACTCCCCTCTTATATTTAAAATGCAAGATGTAACACCAACAACTTTCACTCTGCTGGCATATTCTGACCTCTGCTATGTCTGTATTTAGTTATTTGTAACTAGTGTTAACAGAGAGGAAAAGAGGAGGGGAGTCAGAGTTTTTCGGGTCACAGTTTACATCTGTCACAATCTGACTCCCCTCTTATATTTAAAATGCAAGATGTAATAAGAATAACTTTCACTCTGCTGGCATATTCTGACCTCTGCTATGTCTGTATTTAGTCATTTGTAACTAGTGTTAACAGAGAGGAAAGAGGAGGGGAGTCAGAGTTTTTCATGTCACAGTTTACATGTGTCACAGTCTGACTCCCCTCTTATATTTAAAATGCAAGATGTAACACCAACAACTTTCACTCTGCTGGCATATTCTGACCTCTGCTATGTCTGTATTAGTTATTTGTAACTAGTGTTAACAGAGAGGAAAAAGGAGGGGAGTCAGAGTTTTTCGGGTCACAGTTTACATCTGTCACAATCTGACTCCCCTCCTTTTTTGCTCTCTGTTACCAGCAATTACAAATAATTTAATTTAATCAATAAGAAGCAGAGGTCAGAACATGCCAGCAGATTTAAAATGGTTGGTGTTGCATGTTGCATTTTAAATACAAGACGGGAGTCAGATTTTTTCGGGTCACAGTTTACATCTGTCACAGTCTGACTCCCCTCTTATATTTAAAATGCAAGACGTAACAACAACAACGTTCACTCTGCTGGCATATTCTGACCTCTGCTATGTCTGTATTTAGTTATTTGTAACTAGTGTTAACAGAGAGGAAAGAGGAGGGGAGTCAGAGTTTTTCGGGTCACAGTTTACATGTGTCACTATTTGACTCCCCTCCTTTTGTGCTCTCTGTTACCAGCAATTACAAATAATTTAATTTAATCAATAAGAAGCAGAGGTCAGAACATGCCAGCAGATTTAAAATTGTTGGTGTTGCATGTTGCATTTTAAATACAAGACGGGAGTCAGAGGTTTTTCGGGTCACAGTTTACATCTGTCACAGTCTGACTCCCCTCTTATATTTAAAAGGCAAGATGTAACACCAACAACGTTCACTCTGCTGGCATATTCTGACCTCTGCTATGTCTGTATTTAGTTATTTGTAACTAGTGTTAACAGAGAGGAAAGAGGAGGGGAGTCGGAGTTTTTCATGTCACAGTTTACATGTGTCACTATTTGACTCCCCTCCTTTTTTGCTCTCTGTTACCAGCAATTACAAATAATTTAATTTAATCAATAAGAAGCAGAGGTCAGAACATGCCAGCAGATTTAAAATGGTTGGTGTTGCATGTTGCATTTTAAATACAAGACGGGAGTCAGAGTTTTTCATGTCACAGTTTACATGTGTCACACTATGACTCCCCTCTTATATTTAAAATGCAAGACGTAACACCAACAACTTTCACTCTGCTGGCATATTCTGACCTCTGCTATGTCTGTATTTAGTTATTTGTAACTAGTGTTAACAGAGAGGAAAAGAGGAGGGGAGTCAGAGTTTTTCGGGTCACAGTTTACATGTGTCACTATTTGACTCCCCTCCTTTTTTGCTCTCTGTTACCAGCAATTACAAATAATTTAATTTAATCAATAAGAAGCAGAGGTCAGAACATGCCAGCAGATTTAAATGGTTGGTGTTGCATGTTGCATTTTAAATACAAGACGGGAGTCAGAGGTTTTTCGGGTCACAGTTTACATCTGTCACAGTCTGACTCCCCTCTTATATTTAAAATGCAAGATGTAACACCAACAACGTTCACTCTGCTGGCATATTCTGACCTCTGCCATGTCTGTATTTAGTTATTTGTAACTAGTGTTAACAGAGAGCAAAAAAGGAGGGGAGTCAGAGTTTTTCGGGTCACAGTTTACATCTGTCACAGTCTGACTCCCCTCTTATATTTAAAATGCAAGATGTAACACCAACAACGTTCACTCTGCTGGCATATTCTGACCTCTGCCATGTCTGTACTTAGTTATTTGTAACTAGTGTTAACAGAGAGCAAAAAGGAGGGGAGTCAGAGTTTTTCGGGTCACAGTTTACATCTGTCACACTATGACTCCCCTCCTTTTTTGCTCTCTGTTACCAGCAATTACAAATAATTTAACTTAATCAATAAGAAGCAGAGGTCAGAACATGCCAGCAGATTTAAATGGTTGGTGTTGCATGTTTCATTTTAAATACAAGACGGGAGTCAGATTTTTTCGGGTCACAGTTTACATGTGTCACACTCTGACTCCCCTCTTATATTTAAAATGCAAGATGTAACACCAACAACGTTCACTCTGCTGGCATATTCTGACCTCTGCTATGTCTGTATTTAGTTATTTGTAACTAGTGTTAACAGAGAGGAAAAGAGGAGGGGAGTCAGAGTTTTTCGGGTCACAGTTTACATCTGTCACAATCTGACTCCCCTCCTTTTTTGCTGTCTGTTACCAGCAATTACAAATAATTTAATTTAATCAATAAGTAGCAGAGGTCAGAACATGCCAGCAGATTTAAAATGGTTGGTGTTGCATGTTGCATTTTTAAATACAAGACGGGAGTCAGATTTTTTCGGGTCACAGTTTACATCTGTCACAGTCTGACTCCCCTCTTATATTTAAAATGCAAGACGTAACAACAACAACGTTCACTCTGCTGGCATATTCTGACCTCTGCTATGTCTGTATTTAGTTATCTGTAACTAGTGTTAACAGAGAGGAAAAGAGGAGGGGAGTCAGAGTTTTTCGGGTCACAGTTTACATGTGTCACTATTTGACTCCCCTCCTTTTTTGCTCTCTGTTACCAGCAATTACAAATAATTTAATTTAATCAATAAGAAGCAGAGGTCAGAACATGCCAGCAGATTTAAAATGGTTGGTGTTGCATGTTGCATTTTAAATACAAGACGGGAGTCAGATTTTTTCGGGTCACAGTTTACATCTGTCACAGTCTGACTCCCCTCTTATATTTAAAATGCAAGACGTAACACCAACAACTTTCACTCTGCTGGCATATTCTGACCTCTGCTATGTCTGTATTTAGTTATTTGTAACTAGTGTTAACAGAGAGGGAAAAAAGAGGGGAGTCAGAGTTTTTCGAGTCACAGTTTACATGTGTCACTATTTGACTCCCCTCCTTTTTTGCTCTTTGTTACCAGCAATTACAAATAATTTAATTTAATCAATAAGAAGCAGATGTCAGAACATGCCAGCAGATTTAAAATGGTTGGTGTTGCATGTCGCATTTTAAATACAAGACGGGAGTCAGAGGTTTTTCGGGTCACAGTTTACATCTGTCACAGTCTGACTCCCCTCTTATATTTAAAATGCAAGATGTAACACCAACAACGTTCACTCTGCTGGCATATTCTGACCTCTGCTATGTCTGTATTTAGTTATTTGTAACTAGTGTTAACAGAGAGGAAAAGAGGAGGGGAGTCAGAGTTTTTCATGTCACAGTTTACATGTGTCACAGTCTGACTCCCCTCTTATATTTAAAATGCAAGATGTAACACCAACAACTTTCACTCTGCTGGCATATTCTGACCTCTGCTATGTCTGTATTTAGTTATTTGTAACTAGTGTTAACAGAGAGGAAAAAAAGGAGAGGAGTCAGAGTTTTTCGGGTCACAGTTTACATCTGTCACACTATGACTCCCCTCCTTTTTTGCTCTCTGTTACCAGCAATTACAAATAATTTAACTAATCAATAAGAAGCAGAGGTCAGAACATGCCAGCAGATTTAAAATGGTTGGTGTTGCATGTTTCATTTTAAATACAAGACGGGAGTCAGATTTTTTCGGGTCACAGTTTACATGTGTCACACTCTGACTCCCCTCTTATATTTAAAATGCAAGATGTAACACCAACAACGTTCAATCTGCTGGCATATTCTGACCTCTGCTATGTCTGTATTTAGTTATTTGTAACTAGTGTTAACAGAGAGGAAAGAGGAGGGGAGTCAGAGTTTTTCATGTCACAGTTTACATGTGTCACACTCTGACTCCCCTCTTATATTTAAAATGCAAGATGTAACACCAACAACTTTCACTCTGCTGGCATATTCTGACCTCTGCCATGTCTGTATTTAGTTATTTGTAACTAGTGTTAACAGAAAGCAAAAAAGGAGGGGAGTCAGAGTTTTTCGGGTCACAGTTTACATGTGTCACTATTTGACTCCCCTCCTTTTTTGCTGTCTGTTACCAGCAATTACAAATAATTTAACTTAATCAATAAGAAGCAGAGGTCAGAACATGCCAGCAGATTTAAAATGGTTGGTGTTGCATGTTTCATTTTAAATACAAGACGGGAGTCAGATTTTTTCGGGTCACAGTTTACATCTGTCACAGTCTGACTCCCCTCTTATATTTAAAATGCAAGATGTAACACCAACAACGTTCACTCTGCTGCCATATTCTGACCTCTGCCATGTCTGTACTTAGTTATTTGTAACTAGTGTTAACAGAGAGCAAAAAAGGAGGGGAGTCAGAGTTTTTCGGGTCACAGTTTACATCTGTCACACTATGACTCCCCTCCTTTTTTGCTCTCTGTTACCAGCAATTACAAATAATTTAACTTAATCAATAAGAAGCAGAGGTCAGAACATGCCAGCAGATTTAAAATGGTTGGTGTTGCATGTTTCATTTTAAATACAAGACGGGAGTCAGATTTTTTCGGGTCACAGTTTACATCTGTCACAGTCTGACTCCCCTCTTATATTTAAAATGCAAGATGTAATAAGAATAACTTTCACTCTGCTGGCATATTCTGACCTCTGCTATGTCTGTATTTAGTTATTTGTAACTAGTGTTAACAGAGAGGAAAAGAGGAGGGGAGTCAGAGTTTTTCGAGTCACAGTTTACTTCTGTCACAGTCTGACTCCCCTCTTATATTTAAAATGCAAGATGTAATAAGAATAACTTTCACTCTGCTGGCATATTCTGACCTCTGCTATGTCTGTATTTAGTTATTTGTAACTAGTGTTAACAGAGAGGAAAGGAAGAGGGGAGTCAGAGTTTTTCGGGTCACAGTTTACGTGTCACTATTTGACTCCCCTCCTTTTGTGCTCTCTGTTACCAGCAATTACAAATAATTTAATTTAATCAATAAGAAGCAGAGGTCAGAACATGCCAGCAGATTTAAAATGGTTGGTGTTGCATGTTGCATTTTAAATACAAGACGGGAGTCAGATTTTTTCGGGTCACAGTTTACATGTGTCACAGTCTGACTCCCCTCTTATATTTAAAATGCAAGATGTAACACCAACAACGTTCACTCTGCTGGCATATTCTGACCTCTGCTATGTCTGTATTTAGTTATTTGTAACTAGTGTTAACAGAGAGGAAAGAGGAGGGGAGTCAGAGTTTTTCATGTCACAGTTTACATGTGTCACAGTCTGACTCCCCTCTTATATTTAAAATGCAAGACGTAACACCAACAACTTTCACTCTGCTGGCATATTCTGACCTCTGCTATGTCTGTATTTAGTTATTTGTAACTAGTGTTAACAGAGAGGAAAAGAGGAGGGGAGTCAGAGTTTTTCGAGTCACAGTTTACTTCTGTCACAGTCTGACTCCCCTCTTATATTTAAAATGCAAGATGTAATAAGAATAACTTTCACTCTGCTGGCATATCTGACCTCTGCTATGTCTGTATTAGTTATTTGTAACTAGTGTTAACAGAGAGGAAAGGAAGAGGGGAGTCAGAGTTTTTCGGGTCACAGTTTACGTGTCACTATTTGACTCCCCTCCTTTTGTGCTCTCTGTTACCAGCAATTACAAATAATTTAATTAATCAATAAGAAGCAGAGGTCAGAACATGCCAGCAGAATTTAAAATGGTTGGTGTTGCATGTTTCATTTTAAATACAAGACGGGAGTCAGATTTTTTCGGGTCACAGTTTACATCTGTCACAGTCTGACTCCCCTCTTATATTTTAAAATGCAAGATGTAACACCAACAACGTTCACTCTGCTGCCATATTCTGACCTCTGCCATGTCTGTACTTAGTTATTTGTAACTAGTGTTAACAGAGAGCAAAAAAGGAGGGGAGTCAGAGTTTTTCGGGGTCACAGTTTACATCTGTCACACTATGACTCCCCTCCTTTTTTGCTCTCTGTTACCAGCAATTACAAATAATTTAACTTAATCAATAAGAAGCAGAGGTCAGAACATGCCAGCAGATTTAAAATGGTTGGTGTTGCATGTTTCATTTTAAATACAAGACGGGAGTCAGATTTTTTCGGGTCACAGTTTACATCTGTCACAGTCTGACTCCCCTCTTATATTTAAAATGCAAGATGTAATAAGAATAACTTTCACTCTGCTGGCATATTCTGACCTCTGCTATGTCTGTATTTAGTTATTTGTAACTAGTGTTAACAGAGAGGAAAGAGGAGGGGAGTCAGAGTTTTTCATGTCACAGTTTACATGTGTCACAGTCTGACTCCCCTCTTATATTTAAAATGCAAGACGTAACACCAACAACTTTCACTCTGCTGGCATATTCTGACCTCTGCTATGTCTGTATTTAGTTATTTGTAACTAGTGTTAACAGAGAGGAAAAGAGGAGGGGAGTCAGAGTTTTTCGGGTCACAGTTTACATCTGTCACAATCTGACTCCCCTCTTATATTTAAAATGCAAGATGTAATAAGAATAACTTTCACTCTGCTGGCATATTCTGACCTCTGCTATGTCTGTATTTAGTTATTTGTAACTAGTGTTAACAGAGAGGAAAAAAGGAGGGGAGTCAGAGTTTTTCGGGTCACAGTTTACATCTGTCACAATCTGACTCCCCTCCTTTTTTGCTCTCTGTTACCAGCAATTACAAATAATTTAATTTAATCAATAAGAAGCAGAGGTCAGAACATGCCAGCAGATTTAAAATGGTTGGTGTTGCATGTTGCATTTTAAATACAAGACGGGAGTCAGATTTTTTCGGGTCACAGTTTACATCTGTCACAGTCTGACTCCCCTCTTATATTTAAAATGCAAGATGTAATAAGAATAACTTTCACTCTGCTGGCATATTCTGACCTCTGCTATGTCTGTATTTAGTTATTTGTAACTAGTGTTAACAGAGAGGAAAGAGGAGGGGAGTCAGAGTTTTTCATGTCACAGTTTACATGTGTCACAGTCTGACTCCCCTCTTATATTTAAAATGCAAGACGTAACACCAACAACTTTCACTCTGCTTGGCATATTCTGACCTCTGCTATGTCTGTATTTAGTTATTTGTAACTAGTGTTAACAGAGAGGAAAAGAGGAGGGGAGTCAGAGTTTTTCGGGTCACAGTTTACATCTGTCACAATCTGACTCCCCTCTTATATTTAAAATGCAAGATGTAATAAGAATAACTTTCACTCTGCTGGCATATTCTGACCTCTGCTATGTCTGTATTTAGTTATTTGTAACTAGTGTTAACAGAGAGGAAAAAAGGAGGGGAGTCAGAGTTTTTCGGGTCACAGTTTACATCTGTCACAATCTGACTCCCCTCCTTTTTTGCTCTCTGTTACCAGCAATTACAAATAATTTAATTTAATCAATAAGAAGCAGAGGTCAGAACATGCCAGCAGATTTAAAATGGTTGGTGTTGCATGTTGCATTTTAAATACAAGACGGGAGTCAGATTTTTTCGGGTCACAGTTTACATCTGTCACAGTCTGACTCCCCTCTTATATTTAAAATGCAAGACGTAACAACAACAACGTTCACTCTGCTGGCATATTCTGACCTCTGCTATGTCTGTATTTAGTTATTTGTAACTAGTGTTAACAGAGAGGAAAAGAGGAGGGGAGTCAGAGTTTTTCGGGGTGACAGTTTACATCTGTCACAATCTGACTCCCCTCCTTTTTTGCTCTCTGTTACCAGCAATTACAAATAATTTAACTTAATCAATAAGAAGCAGAGGTCAGAACATGCCAGCAGATTTAAAATGGTTGGTGTTGCATGTTGCATTTTAAATACAAGACGGGAGTCAGAGGTTTTTCGGGTCACAGTTTACATCTGTCCAAATCTGACTCCCCTCTTATATTTAAAATGCAAGACGTAACACCAACAACTTTCACTCTGCTGGCATATTCTGACCTCTGCTATGTCTGTATTTAGTTATTTGTAACTAGTGTTAACAGAGAGGGAAAAAGGAGGGGAGTCAGAGTTTTTCGGGTCACAGTTTACATGTGTCACTATTTGACTCCCCTCCTTTTTTGCTCTCTGTTACCAGCAATTACAAATAATTTAATTTAATCAATAAGTAGCAGAGGTCAGAACATGCCAGCAGATTTAAAATGGTTGGTGTTGCATGTTGCATTTTAAATACAAGACGAGAGTCAGATTTTTTCGGGTCACAGTTTACATCTGTCACAGTCTGACTCCCCTCTTATATTTAAAATGCAAGATGTAACAACAACAACGTTCACTCTGCTGGCATATTCTGACCTCTGCTATGTCTGTATTTAGTTATTTGTAACTAGTGTTAACAGAGAGGAAAAAAGGAGGGGAGTCAGAGTTTTTCGGGTCACAGTTTACATGTGTCACTATTTGACTCCCCTCCTTTTGTGCTCTCTGTTACCAGCAATTACAAATAATTTAATTTAATCAATAAGAAGCAGAGGTCAGAACATGCCAGCAGATTTAAAATTGTTGGTGTTGCATGTTGCATTTTAAATACAAGACGGGAGTCAGAGGTTTTTCGGGTCACAGTTTACATCTGTCACAGTCTGACTCCCCTCTTATATTTAAAATGCAAGATGTAACACCAACAACTTTCACTCTGCTGGCATATTCTGACCTCTGCTATGTCTTTATTTAGTTATTTGTAACTAGTGTTAACAGAGAGGAAAAGAGGAGGGGAGTCAGAGTTTTTCGGGTCACAGTTTACATGTGACACTATTTGACTCCCCTCCTTTTTTGCTCTCAGATACCAGCAATTACAAATAATTTTATTTAATCAATAAGAAGCAGAGGTCAGAACATGCCAGCAGATTTAAAATGGTTGACGTTGCATGTTGCATTTTAAATACAAGACGGGAGTCAGATTTTTTCGGGTCACAGTTTACATCTGTCACAGTCTGACTCCCCTCTTATATTTAAAATGCAAGATGTAACACCAACAACTTTCACTCTGCTGCCATATTCTGACCTCTGCTATGTCTGTATTTAGTTATTTGTAACTAGTGTTAACAGAGAGGAAAAGAGGAGGGGAGTCAGAGTTTTTCGAGTCACAGTTTACATGTGTCACTATTTGACTCCCCTCCTTTTTTGCTCTTTGTTACCAGCAATTACAAATAATTTAACTTAATCAATAAGAAGCAGAGGTCAGAACATGCCAGCAGATTTAAAATGGTTGGTGTTGCATGTTTCATTTTAAATACAAGACGGGAGTCAGATTTTTTCGGGTCACAGTTTACATGTGTCACACTCTGACTCCCCTCTTATATTTAAAATGCAAGATGTAACACCAACAACGTTCACTCTGCTGGCATATTCTGACCTCTGCTATGTCTGTATTTAGTTATTTGTAACTAGTGTTAACAGAGAGGAAAGAGGAGGGGAGTCAGAGTTTTTCATGTCACAGTTTACATGTGTCACAGTCTGACTCCCCTCTTATATTTAAAATGCAAGATGTAACACCAACAACGTTCACTCTGCTGGCATATTCTGACCTCTGCTATGTCTGTATTTAGTTATTTGTAACTAGTGTTAACAGAGAGGAAAAAAAGGAGGGGAGTCAGAGTTTTTCGGGTCACAGTTTACATCTGTCACAATCTGACTCCCCTCCTTTTTTGCTGTCTGTTACCAGCAATTACAAATAATTTAATTTAATCAATAAGTAGCAGAGGTCAGAACATGCCAGCAGATTTAAAATGGTTGGTGTTGCATGTTGCATTTTAAATACAAGACGGGAGTCAGATTTTTTTCGGGTCACAGTTTACATCTGTCACAGTCTGACTCCCCTCTTATATTTAAAATGCAAGACGTAACAACAACAACGTTCACTCTGCTGGCATATTCTGACCTCTGCTATGTCTGTATTTAGTTATCTGTAACTAGTGTTAACAGAGAGGAAAGAGGAGGGGAGTCAGAGTTTTTCGGGTCACAGTTTACATGTGTCACTATTTGACTCCCCTCCTTTTTTGCTCTCTGTTACCAGCAATTACAAATAATTTAATTTAATCAATAAGAAGCAGAGGTCAGAACATGCCAGCAGATTTAAAATGGTTGGTGTTGCATGTTGCATTTTAAATACAAGACGGGAGTCAGATTTTTTCGGGTCACAGTTTACATCTGTCACAGTCTGACTCCCCTCTTATATTTAAAATGCAAGATGTAACACCAACAACTTTCACTCTGCTGGCATATTCTGACCTCTGCTATGTCTGTATTTAGTTATTTGTAACTAGTGTTAACAGAGAGGAAAAAAAGGAGGGGAGTCAGAGTTTTTCGGGTCACAGTTTACATCTGTCACAATCTGACTCCCCTCCTTTTTTGCTCTCTGTTACCAGCAATTACAAATAATTTAATTTAATCAATAAGTAGCAGAGGTCAGAACATGCCAGCAGATTTAAAATGGTTGGTGTTGCATGTTGCATTTTAAATACAAGACGGGAGTCAGATTTTTTCGGGTCACAGTTTACATCTGTCACAGTCTGACTCCCCTCTTATATTTAAAATGCAAGACGTAACACCAACAACTTTCACTCTGCTGGCATATTCTGACCTCTGCTATGTCTGTATTTAGTTATTTGTAACTAGTGTTAACAGAGAGGAAAAAAGGAGGGGAGTCAGAGTTTTTCGAGTCACAGTTTACATGTGTCACTATTTGACTCCCCTCCTTTTTTGCTCTTTGTTACCAGCAATTACAAATAATTTAATTTAATCAATAAGAAGCAGAGGTCAGAACATGCCAGCAGATTTAAAATGGTTGGTGTTGCATGTCGCATTTTAAATACAAGACGGGAGTCAGAGGTTTTTCGGGTCACAGTTTACATCTGTCACAGTCTGACTCCCCTCTTATATTTAAAATGCAAGATGTAACACCAACAACGTTCACTCTGCTGGCATATTCTGACCTCTGCTATGTCTGTATTTAGTTATTTGTAACTAGTGTTAACAGAGAGGAAAAGAGGAGGGGAGTCAGAGTTTTTCATGTCACAGTTTACATGTGTCACAGTCTGACTCCCCTCTTATATTTAAAATGCAAGATGTAACACCAACAACTTTCACTCTGCTGGCATATTCTGACCTCTGCTATGTCTGTATTTAGTTATTTGTAACTAGTGTTAACAGAGAGGGAAAAAGGAGGGGAGTCAGAGTTTTTCGTGTCACAGTTTACATCTGTCACAGTCTGACTCCCCTCTTATATTTAAAATGCAAGATGTAACAACAACAACTTTCACTCTGCTGGCATATTCTGACCTCTGCTATGTCTGTATTTAGTTATTTGTAACTAGTGTTAACAGAGAGGAAAAAAAGGAGGGGAGTCAGAGTTTTTCGGGTCACAGTTTACATCTGTCACAATCTGACTCCCCTCCTTTTTTGCTCTCTGTTACCAGCAATTACAAATAATTTAATTTAATCAATAAGTAGCAGAGGTCAGAACATGCCAGCAGATTTAAAATGGTTGGTGTTGCATGTTGCATTTTAAATACAAGACGGGAGTCAGATTTTTTCGGGTCACAGTTTACTTCTGTCACAGTCTGACTCCCCTCTTATATTTAAAATGCAAGACATAACACCAACAACTTTCACTCTGCTGGCATATTCTGACCTCTGCTATGTCTGTATTTAGTTATTTGTAACTAGTGTTAACAGAGAGCAAAAAAGGAGGGGAGTCAGAGTTTTTCGAGTCACAGTTTACATGTGTCACTATTTGACTCCCCTCCTTTTTTGCTCTCTGTTACCAGCAATTACAAATAATTTAATTTAATCAATAAGAAGCAGAGGTCAGAACATGCCAGCAGATTTAAAATGGTTGGTGTTGCATGTCGCATTTTAAATACAAGACGGGAGTCAGAGGTTTTTCGGGTCACAGTTTACATCTGTCACAGTCTGACTCCCCTCTTATATTTAAAATGCAAGATGTAACACCAACAATGTTCACTCTGCTGGCATATTCTGACCTCTGCTATGTCTGTATTTAGTTATTTGTAACTAGTGTTAACAGAGAGGAAAAGAGGAGGGGAGTCAGAGTTTTTCATGTCACAGTTTACATGTGTCACAGTCTGACTCCCCTCTTATATTTAAAATGCAAGATGTAACACCAACAACTTTCACTCTGCTGGCATATTCTGACCTCTGCTATGTCTGTATTTAGTTATTTGTAACTAGTGTTAACAGAGAGGGAAAAAGGAGGGGAGTCAGAGTTTTTCGGGTCACAGTTTACATGTGTCACTATTTGACTCCCCTCCTTTTTTGCTCTCAGATACCAGCAATTACAAATAATTTAACTTAATCAATAAGTAGCAGAGGTCAGAACATGCCAGCAGATTTAAAATGGTTGGTGTTGCATGTTGCATTTTAAATACAAGACGGGAGTCAGATTTTTTCGGGTCACAGTTTACATCTGTCACAGTCTGACTCCCCTCTTATATTTAAAATGCAAGACGTAACACCAACAACTTTCACTCTGCTGGCATATTGTGACCTCTGCTATGTCTGTATTTAGTTATTTGTAACTAGTGTTAACAGAGAGGAAAAGAGGAGGGGAGTCAGAGTTTTTCGGGTCACAGTTTACATGTGTCACTATTTGACTCCCCTCCTTTTTTGCTCTCAGATACCAGCAATTACAAATAATTTAATTTAACCAATAAGAAGCAGAGGTCAGAACATGCCAGCAGATTTAAAATGGTTGGTGTTGCATGTTGCATTTTAAATACAAGACGGGAGTCAGAGGTTTTTCGGGTCACAGTTTACATGTGTCACAGTCTGACTCCCCTCTTATATTTAAAATGCAAGACGTAACACCAACAACTTTCACTCTGCTGGCATATTCTGACCTCTGCTATGTCTGTATTTAGTTATTTGTAACTAGTGTTAACAGAGAGGAAAAAAGGAGGGGAGTCAGAGTTTTTCGGGTCACAGTTTACATCTGTCACAATCTGACTCCCCTCCCTTTTTGCTCTCTGTTACCAGCAATTACAAATAATTTAACTTAATCAATAAGAAGCAGAGGTCAGAACATGCCAGCAGATTTAAAATGGTTGGTGTTGCATGTTGCATTTTAAATACAAGACGGGAGTCAGAGGTTTTTCGGGTCACAGTTTACATCTGTCCAAATCTGACTCCCCTCTTATATTTAAAATGCAAGACCTAACACCAACAACTTTCACTCTGCTGGCATATTGTGACCTCTGCTATGTCTGTATTTAGTTGTTTGTAACTAGTGTTAACAGAGAGGAAAAGAGGAGGGGAGTCAGAGTTTTTCATGTCACAGTTTACATCTATCACAGTCTGACTCCCCTCTTATATTTAAAATGCAAGATGTAACACCAACAACTTTCACTCTGCTGGCATATTCTGACCTCTGCTATGTCTGTATTTAGTTATTTGTAACTAGTGTTAACAGAGAGGAAAAGAGGAGGGGAGTCAGAGTTTTTCGGGTCACAGTTTACATCTGTCACTATTTGACTCCCCTCCTTTTTTGCTCTCTGTTACCAGCAATTACAAATAATTTCATTTAATCAATAAGTAGCAGAGGTCAGAACATGCCAGCAGATTTAAAATGGTTGGTGTTGCATGTTGCATTTTAAATACAAGACGGGAGTCAGATTTTTTCGGGTCACAGTTTACATCTGTCACAGTCTGACTCCCCTCTTATATTTAAAATGCAAGACGTAACACCAACAACTTTCACTCTGCTGGCATATTCTGACCTCTGCTATGTCTGTATTTAGTTATTTGTAACTAGTGTTAACAGAGAGCAAAAAAGGAGGGGAGTCAGAGTTTTTCGGGTCACAGTTTACATCTGTCACTATTTGACTCCCCTCCTTTTTTGCTCTCTGTTACCAGCAATTACAAATAATTTAATTTAATCAATAAGAAGCAGAGGTCAGAACATGCCAGCAGATTTAAAATGGTTGGTGTTGCATGTTGCATTTTAAATACAAGACGGGAGTCAGATTTTTTCGGGTCACAGTTTACATCTGTCACAGTCTGACTCCCCTCTTATATTTAAAATGCAAGACGTAACAACAACAACGTTCACTCTGCTGGCATATTCTGACCTCTGCTATGTCTGTATTTAGTTATTTGTAACTAGTGTTAACAGAGAGGGAAAAAGGAGGGGAGTCAGAGTTTTTCGAGTCACAGTTTACATGTGTCACTATTTGACTCCCTCCTTTTTGCTCTCTGTTACCAGCAATTACAAATAATTTAATTTAATCAATAAGAAGCAGAGGTCAGAACATGCCAGCAGATTTAAAATGGTTGGTGTTGCATGTTGCATTTTAAATACAAGACGGGATTCAGATTTTTTCGGGTCACAGTTTACATGTGTCACTATTTGACTCCCCTCCTTTTTTGCTCTCTGTTACCAGCAATTACAAATAATTTAACTTAATCAATAAGAAGCAGAGGTCAGAACATGCCAGCAGATTTAAAATGGTTGGTGTTGCATGTTTCATTTTAAATACAAGACGGGAGTCAGATTTTTTCGGGTCACAGTTTACATCTGTCACAGTCTGACTCCCCTCTTATATTTAAAATGCAAGATGTAACACCAACAACGTTCACTCTGCTGCCATATTCTGACCTCTGCCATGTCTGTACTTAGTTATTTGTAACTAGTGTTAACAGAGAGCAAAAAAGGAGGGGAGTCAGAGTTTTTCGGGTCACAGTTTACATCTGTCACACTATGACTCCCCTCCTTTTTTGCTCTCTGTTACCAGCAATTACAAATAATTTAATTTAATCAATAAGAAGCAGAGGTCAGAACATGCCAGCAGATTTAAAATGGTTGGTGTTGCATGTTTCATTTTAAATACAAGACGGGAGTCAGAGTTTTTCGGGTCACAGTTTACATCTGTCACAGTCTGACTCCCCTCTTATATTTAAAATGCAAGATGTAATAAGAATAACTTTCACTCTGCTGGCATATTCTGACCTCTGCTATGTCTGTATTTAGTTATTTGTAACTAGTGTTAACAGAGAGGAAAAGAGGAGGGGAGTCAGAGTTTTTCGGGTCACAGTTTACGTGTCACTATTTGACTCCCCTCCTTTTGTGCTCTCTGTTACCAGCAATTACAAATAATTTAATTTAATCAATAAGAAGCAGAGGTCAGAACATGCCAGCAGATTTAAAATGGTTGGTGTTGCATGTTGCATTTTAAATACAAGACGGGAGTCAGATTTTTTCGGGTCACAGTTTACATCTGTCACACTATGACTCCCCTCTTATATTTAAAATGCAAGATGTAACACCAACAACGTTCACTCTGCTGGCATATTCTGACCTCTGCTATGTCTGTATTTAGTTATTTGTAACTAGTGTTAACAGAGAGGAAAGAGGAGGGGAGTCAGAGTTTTTCATGTCACAGTTTACATGTGTCACAGTCTGACTCCCCTCTTATATTTAAAATGCAAGACGTAACACCAACAACTTTCACTCTGCTGGCATATTCTGACCTCTGCTATGTCTGTATTTAGTTATTTGTAACTAGTGTTAACAGAGAGGAAAAGAGGAGGGGAGTCAGAGTTTTTCGGGTCACAGTTTACATCTGTCACAATCTGACTCCCCTCTTATATTTAAAATGCAAGATGTAATAAGAATAACTTTCACTCTGCTGGCATATTCTGACCTCTGCTATGTCTGTATTTAGTTATTTGTAACTAGTGTTAACAGAGAGGAAAAAAGGAGGGGAGTCAGAGTTTTTCGGGTCACAGTTTACATCTGTCACAATCTGACTCCCCTCCTTTTTTGCTCTCTGTTACCAGCAATTACAAATAATTTAATTTAATCAATAAGAAGCAGAGGTCAGAACATGCCAGCAGATTTAAAATGGTTGGTGTTGCATGTTGCATTTTAAATACAAGACGGGAGTCAGATTTTTTCGGGTCACAGTTTACATCTGTCACAGTCTGACTCCCCTCTTATATTTAAAATGCAAGACGTAACAACAACAACGTTCACTCTGCTGGCATATTCTGACCTCTGCTATGTCTGTATTTAGTTATTTGTAACTAGTGTTAACAGAGAGGAAAAGAGGAGGGGAGTCAGAGTTTTTCGGGTGACAGTTTACATCTGTCACAATCTGACTCCCCTCCTTTTTTGCTCTCTGTTACCAGCAATTACAAATAATTTAACTTAATCAATAAGAAGCAGAGGTCAGAACATGCCAGCAGATTTAAAATGGTTGGTGTTGCATGTTTCATTTTAAATACAAGACGGGAGTCAGATTTTTTCGGGTCACAGTTTACATGTGTCACACTCTGACTCCCCTCTTATATTTAAAATGCAAGATGTAACACCAACAACGTTCAATCTGCTGGCATATTCTGACCTCTGCTATGTCTGTATTTAGTTATTTGTAACTAGTGTTAACAGAGAGGAAAAGAGGAGGGGAGTCAGAGTTTTTCATGTCACAGTTTACATGTGTCACAGTCTGACTCCCCTCTTATATTTAAAATGCAAGATGTAACACCAACAACTTTCACTCTGCTGGCATATTCTGACCTCTGCTATGTCTGTATTTAGTTATTTGTAACTAGTGTTAACAGAGAGGAAAAGAGGAGGGGAGTCAGAGTTTTTCGGGTCACAGTTTACATGTGTCACTATTTGACTCCCCTCCTTTTTTGCTCTCTGTTACCAGCAATTACAAATAATTTAATTTAATCAATAAGTAGCAGAGGTCAGAACATGCCAGCAGATTTAAAATGGTTGGTGTTGCATGTTGCATTTTAAATACAAGACGGGAGTCAGATTTTTTCGGGTCACAGTTTACATCTGTCACAGTCTGACTCCCCTCTTATATTTAAAATGCAAGATGTAACACCAACAACTTTCACTCTGCTGGCATATTCTGACCTCTGCTATGTCTGTATTTAGTTATTTGTAACTAGTGTTAACAGAGAGGAAAAAAGGAGGGGAGTCAGAGTTTTTCGGGTCACAGTTTACATGTGACACTATTTGACTCCCCTCCTTTTTGCTCTCAGATACCAGCAATTACAAATAATTCTATTTAATCAATAAGAAGCAGAGGTCAGAACATGCAGCAGATTTAAAATGGTTGACGTTGCATGTTGCATTTTAAATACAAGACGGGAGTCAGATTTTTTTCGGGTCACAGTTTACATCTGTCACAGTCTGACTCCCCTCTTATATTTAAAATGCAAGATGTAACACCAACAACTTTCACTCTGCTGGCATATTCTGACCTCTGCTATGTCTGTATTTAGTTATTTGTAACTAGTGTTAACAGAGAGGAAAAGAGGAGGGGAGTCAGAGTTTTTCGAGTCACAGTTTACATGTGTCACTATTTGACTCCCCTCCTTTTTTGCTCTTTGTTACCAGCAATTACAAATAATTTAATTTAACCAATAAGAAGCAGAGGTCAGAACATGCCAGCAGATTTAAAATGGTTGGTGTTGCATGTCGCATTTTAAATACAAGACGGGAGTCAGAGGTTTTTCGGGTCACAGTTTACATCTGTCACAATCTGACTCCCCTCCTTTTTTGCTGTCTGTTACCAGCAATTACAAATAATTTAATTTAATCAATAAGTAGCAGAGGTCAGAACATGCCAGCAGATTTAAAATGGTTGGTGTTGCATGTTGCATTTTAAATACAAGACGGGAGTCAGATTTTTTCGGGTCACAGTTTACATCTGTCACAGTCTGACTCCCCTCTTATATTTAAAATGCAAGACGTAACAACAACAACGTTCACTCTGCTGGCATATTCTGACCTCTGCTATGTCGGTATTTAGTTATCTGTAACTAGTGTTAACAGAGAGGAAAAGAGGAGGGGAGTCAGAGTTTTTCGGGTCACAGTTTACATGTGTCACTATTTGACTCCCCTCCTTTTTTGCTCTCTGTTACCAGCAATTACAAATAATTTAATTTCATCAATAAGAAGCAGAGGTCAGAACATGCCAGCAGATTTAAAATGGTTGGTGTTGCATGTTGCATTTTAAATACAAGACGGGAGTCAGATTTTTTCGGGTCACAGTTTACATCTGTCACAGTCTGACTCCCCTCTTATATTTAAAATGCAAGATGTAACACCAACAACTTTCACTCTGCTGGCATATTCTGACCTCTGCTATGTCTGTATTTAGTTATTTGTAACTAGTGTTAACAGAGAGGAAAAAAAGGAGGGGAGTCAGAGTTTTTCGGGTCACAGTTTACATCTGTCACAATCTGACTCCCCTCCTTTTTTGCTCTCTGTTACCAGCAATTACAAATAATTTAATTTAATCAATAAGTAGCAGAGGTCAGAACATGCCAGCAGATTTAAAATGGTTGGTGTTGCATGTTGCATTTTAAATACAAGACGGGAGTCAGATTTTTTCGGGTCACAGTTTACATGTGTCACTATTTGACTCCCCTCCTTTTTTGCTCTTTGTTACCAGCAATTACAAATAATTTAATTTAATCAATAAGAAGCAGAGGTCAGAACATGCCAGCAGATTTAAAATGGTTGGTGTTGCATGTTGCATTTTAAATACAAGACGGGAGTCAGATTTTTCGGGTCACAGTTTACATCTGTCACAGTCCTGACTCCCCTCTTATATTTAAAATGCAAGACGTAACACCAACAACTTTCACTCTGCTGGCATATTCTGACCTCTGCTATGTCTGTATTTAGTTATTTGTAACTAGTGTTAACAGAGAGCAAAAAAGGAGGGGAGTCAGAGTTTTTTCGGGTCACAGTTTACATCTGTCACTATTTGACTCCCCTCCTTTTTTGCTCTCTGTTACCAGCAATTACAAATAATTTAATTTAATCAATAAGAAGCAGAGGTCAGAACATGCCAGCAGATTTAAAATGGTTGGTGTTGCATGTTGCATTTTAAATACAAGACGGGAGTCAGATTTTTTCGGGTCACAGTTTACATCTGTCACAGTCTGACTCCCCTCTTATATTTAAAATGCAAGACGTAACAACAACAACGTTCACTCTGCTGGCATATTCTGACCTCTGCTATGTCTGTATTTAGTTATTTGTAACTAGTGTTAACAGAGAGGGAAAAAGGAGGGGAGTCAGAGTTTTTCGAGTCACAGTTTACATGTGTCACTATTTGACTCCCCTCCTTTTTTGCTCTCTGTTACCAGCAATTACAAATAATTTAATTTAATCAATAAGAAGCAGAGGTCAGAACATGCCAGCAGATTTAAAATGGTTGGTGTTGCATGTTGCATTTTAAATACAAGACGGGATTCAGATTTTTTCGGGTCACAGTTTACATGTGTCACTATTTGACTCCCCTCCTTTTTTGCTTTCTGTTACCAGCAATTACAAATAATTTAACTTAATCAATAAGAAGCAGAGGTCAGAACATGCCAGCAGATTTAAAATGGTTGGTGTTGCATGTTGCATTTTAAATACAAGACGGGAGTCAGAGGTTTTTCGGGTCACAGTTTACATCTGTCACAGTCTGACTCCCCTCTTATATTTAAAATGCAAGATGTAACAACAACAACTTTCACTCTGCTGGCATATTCTGACCTCTGCTATGTCTGTATTTAGTTATTTGTAACTAGTGTTAACAGAGAGGAAAAAAGAAGGGGAGTCAGAGTTTTTCATATCACAGTTTACATCTGTCACAGTCTGACTCCCCTCTTATATTTAAAATGCAAGATGTAACACCAACAACTTTCACTCTGCTGGCATATTCTGACCTCTGCTATGTCTGTATTTAGTTATTTGTAACTAGTGTTAACAGAGAGGAAAAAAGGAGGGGAGTCAGAGTTTTTCATGTCACAGTTTACATGTGTCACTATCTGACTCCCCTCCTTTTTTGCTCTCTGTTACCAGCAATTACAAATAATTTAATTTAATCAATAAGAAGCAGAGGTCAGAACATGCCAGCAGATTTAAAATGGTTGGTGTTGCATGTTGCATTTTAAATACAAGACGGGAGTCAGATTTTTTCGGGTCACAGTTTACATCTGTCACAGTCTGACTCCCCTCTTATATTTAAATGCAAGATGTAACACCAACAACTTTCACTCTGCTGGCATATTCTGACCTCTGCTATGTCTGTATTTAGTTATTTGTAACTAGTGTTAACAGAGAGGAAAAGAGGAGGGGAGTCAGAGTTTTTCAGGTCACAGTTTACATCTGTCACAATCTGACTCCCCTCCTTTTTTGCTCTCTGTTACCAGCAATTACAAATAATTTAATTTAATCAATAAGAAGCAGAGGTCAGAACATGCCAGCAGATTTAAAATGGTTGGTGTTGCATGTCACATTTTAAATACAAGACGGGAGTCAGATTTTTTCGGGTCACAGTTTACATGTGTCACTATTTGACTCCCCTCCTTTTTTGCTCTCTGTTACCAGCAATTACAAATAATTTAATTTAATCAATAAGTAGCAGAGGTCAGAACATGCCAGCAGATTTAAAATGGTTGGTGTTGCATGTTGCATTTTAAATACAAGACGGGAGTCAGATTTTTTCGGGTCACAGTTTACATCTGTCACAGTCTGACTCCCCTCTTATATTTAAAATGCAAGATGTAACACCAACAACGTTCACTCTGCTGCCATATTCTGACCTCTGCCATGTCTGTACTTAGTTATTTGTAACTAGTGTTAACAGAGAGCAAAAAAGGAGGGGAGTCAGAGTTTTTCGGGTCACAGTTTACATCTGTCACACTATGACTCCCCTCCTTTTTTGCTCTCTGTTACCAGCAATTACAAATAATTTAACTTAATCAATAAGAAGCAGAGGTCAGAACATGCCAGCAGATTTAAAATGGTTGGTGTTGCATGTTTCATTTTAAATACAAGACGGGAGTCAGATTTTTTCGGGTCACAGTTTACATCTGTCACAGTCTGACTCCCCTCTTATATTTAAAATGCAAGATGTAACACCAACAACTTTCACTCTGCTGGTATATTCTGACCTCTGCTATGTCTGTATTTAGTTATTTGTAACTAGTGTTAACAGAGAGGAAAAGAGGAGGGGAGTCAGAGTTTTTCGGGTCACAGTTTACATCTGTCACAATCTGACTCCCCTCTTATATTTAAAATGCAAGATGTAATAAGAATAACTTTCACTCTGCTGGCATATTCTGACCTCTGCTATGTCTGTATTTAGTTATTTGTAACTAGTGTTAACAGAGAGGAAAAAAGGAGGGGAGTCAGAGTTTTTCGGGTCACAGTTTACATCTGTCACAATCTGACTCCCCTCCTTTTTTGCTCTCTGTTACCAGCAATTACAAATAATTTAATTTAATCAATAAGAAGCAGAGGTCAGAACATGCCAGCAGATTTAAAATGGTTGGTGTTGCATGTTGCATTTTAAATACAAGACGGGAGTCAGATTTTTTCGGGTCACAGTTTACATCTGTCACAGTCTGACTCCCCTCTTATATTTAAAATGCAAGACGTAACAACAACAACGTTCACTCTGCTGGCATATTCTGACCTCTGCTATGTCTGTATTTAGTTATTTGTAACTAGTGTTAACAGAGAGGAAAAGAGGAGGGGAGTCAGAGTTTTTCGGGTGACAGTTTACATCTGTCACAATCTGACTCCCCTCCTTTTTTGCTCTCTGTTACCAGCAATTACAAATAATTTAACTTAATCAATAAGAAGCAGAGGTCAGAACATGCCAGCAGATTTAAAATGGTTGGTGTTGCATGTTGCATTTTAAATACAAGACGGGAGTCAGAGGTTTTTCGGGTCACAGTTTACATCTGTCCAAATCTGACTCCCCTCTTATATTTAAAATGCAAGATGTAACACCAACAACTTTCACTCTGCTGGCATATTCTGACCTCTGCTATGTCTGTATTTAGTTATTTGTAACTAGTGTTAACAGAGAGGAAAAAAGGAGGGGAGTCAGAGTTTTTCATGTCACAGTTTACATGTGTCACAGTCTGACTCCCCTCTTATATTTAAAATGCAAGATGTAACACCAACAACTTTCACTCTGCTGGCATATTCTGACCTCTGCTATGTCTGTATTTAGTTATTTGTAACTAGTGTTAACAGAGAGGGAAAAAGGAGGGGAGTCAGAGTTTTTCGGGTCACAGTTTACATGTGTCACTATTTGACTCCCCTCCTTTTTGCTCTCTGTTACCAGCAATTACAAATAATTTAATTTAATCAATAAGTAGCAGAGGTCAGAACATGCCAGCAGATTTAAAATGGTTGGTGTTGCATGTTGCATTTTAAATACAAGACGAGAGTCAGATTTTTTCGGGTCACAGTTTACATCTGTCACAGTCTGACTCCCCTCTTATATTTAAAATGCAAGATGTAACAACAACAACGTTCACTCTGCTGGCATATTCTGACCTCTGCTATGTCTGTATTTAGTTATTTGTAACTAGTGTTAACAGAGAGGAAAAAAGGAGGGGAGTCAGAGTTTTTCGGGTCACAGTTTACATGTGTCACTATTTGACTCCCCTCCTTTTGTGCTCTCTGTTACCAGCAATTACAAATAATTTAATTTAATCAATAAGAAGCAGAGGTCAGAACATGCCAGCAGATTTAAAATTGTTGGTGTTGCATGTTGCATTTTAAATACAAGACGGGAGTCAGAGGTTTTTCGGGTCACAGTTTACATCTGTCACAGTCTGACTCCCCTCTTATATTTAAAATGCAAGATGTAACACCAACAACTTTCACTCTGCTGGCATATTCTGACCTCTGCTATGTCTTTATTTAGTTATTTGTAACTAGTGTTAACAGAGAGGAAAAGAGGAGGGGAGTCAGAGTTTTTCGAGTCACAGTTTACATGTGTCACTATTTGACTCCCCTCCTTTTTTGCTCTTTGTTACCAGCAATTACAAATAATTTAATTTAACCAATAAGAAGCAGAGGTCAGAACATGCCAGCAGATTTAAAATGGTTGGTGTTGCATGTCGCATTTTAAATACAAGACGGGAGTCAGAGGTTTTTTGGGTCACAGTTTACATCTGTCACAGTCTGACTCCCCTCTTATATTTAAAATGCAAGATGTAACACCAACAATGTTCACTCTGCTGGCATATTCTGACCTCTGCTATGTCTGTATTTAGTTATTTGTAACTAGTGTTAACAGAGAGGAAAAGAGGAGGGGAGTCAGAGTTTTTCATGTCACAGTTTACATGTGTCACACTATGACTCCCCTCTTATATTTAAAATGCAAGACGTAACACCAACAACTTTCACTCTGCTGGCATATTCTGACCTCTGCTATGTCTGTATTTAGTTATCTGTAACTAGTGTTAACAGAGAGGAAAAGAGGAGGGGAGTCAGAGTTTTTCGGGTCACAGTTTACATGTGTCACTATTTGACTCCCCTCCTTTTTTGCTCTCTGTTACCAGCAATTACAAATAATTTAATTTAATCAATAAGAAGCAGAGGTCAGAACATGCCAGCAGATTTAAAATGGTTGGTGTTGCATGTTGCATTTTAAATACAAGACGGGAGTCAGAGGTTTTTCGGGTCACAGTTTACATCTGTCACAGTCTGACTCCCCTCTTATATTTAAAATGCAAGATGTAACACCAACAACGTTCACTCTGCTGGCATATTCTGACCTCTGCCATGTCTGTATTTAGTTATTTGTAACTAGTGTTAACAGAGAGCAAAAAAGGAGGGGAGTCAGAGTTTTTCGGGTCACAGTTTACATCTGTCACAGTCTGACTCCCCTCTTATATTTAAAATGCAAGATGTAACACCAACAACGTTCACTCTGCTGGCATATTCTGACCTCTGCCATGTCTGTACTTAGTTATTTGTAACTAGTGTTAACAGAGAGCAAAAAAGGAGGGGAGTCAGAGTTTTTCGGGTCACAGTTTACATCTGTCACACTATGACTCCCCTCCTTTTTTGCTCTCTGTTACCAGCAATTACAAATAATTTAACTTAATCAATAAGAAGCAGAGGTCAGAACATGCCAGCAGATTTAAAATGGTTGGTGTTGCATGTTTCATTTTAAATACAAGACGGGAGTCAGATTTTTTCGGGTCACAGTTTACATGTGTCACACTCTGACTCCCCTCTTATATTTAAAATGCAAGATGTAACACCAACAACGTTCACTCTGCTGGCATATTCTGACCTCTGCTATGTCTGTATTTAGTTATTTGTAACTAGTGTTAACAGAGAGGAAAAGAGGAGGGGAGTCAGAGTTTTTCGGGTCACAGTTTACATCTGTCACAATCTGACTCCCCTCCTTTTTTGCTGTCTGTTACCAGCAATTACAAATAATTTAATTTAATCAATAAGTAGCAGAGGTCAGAACATGCCAGCAGATTTAAAATGGTTGGTGTTGCATGTTGCATTTTAAATACAAGACGGGAGTCAGATTTTTTCGGGTCACAGTTTACATCTGTCACAGTCTGACTCCCCTCTTATATTTAAAATGCAAGACGTAACAACAACAACGTTCACTCTGCTGGCATATTCTGACCTCTGCTATGTCTGTATTTAGTTATCTGTAACTAGTGTTAACAGAGAGGAAAAGAGGAGGGGAGTCAGAGTTTTTCGGGTCACAGTTTACATGTGTCACTATTTGACTCCCCTCCTTTTTTGCTCTCTGTTACCAGCAATTACAAATAATTTAATTTAATCAATAAGAAGCAGAGGTCAGAACATGCCAGCAGATTTAAAATGGTTGGTGTTGCATGTTGCATTTTAAATACAAGACGGGAGTCAGATTTTTTCGGGTCACAGTTTACATCTGTCACAGTCTGACTCCCCTCTTATATTTAAAATGCAAGATGTTAACACCAACAACTTTCACTCTGCTGGCATATTCTGACCTCTGCTATGTCTGTATTTAGTTATTTGTAACTAGTGTTAACAGAGAGGAAAAAAAGGAGGGGAGTCAGAGTTTTTCGGGTCACAGTTTACATCTGTCACAATCTGACTCCCCTCCTTTTTTGCTCTCTGTTACCAGCAATTACAAATAATTTAATTTAATCAATAAGTAGCAGAGGTCAGAACATGCCAGCAGATTTAAAATGGTTGGTGTTGCATGTTGCATTTTAAATACAAGACGGGAGTCAGATTTTTTCGGGTCACAGTTTACATCTGTCACAGTCTGACTCCCCTCTTATATTTAAAATGCAAGACGTAACACCAACAACTTTCACTCTGCTGGCATATTCTGACCTCTGCTATGTCTGTATTTAGTTATTTGTAACTAGTGTTAACAGAGAGCAAAAGAGGAGGGGAGTCAGAGTTTTTCGAGTCACAGTTTACATGTGTCACTATTTGACTCCCCTCCTTTTTTGCTCTTTGTTACCAGCAATTACAAATAATTTAATTTAATCAATAAGAAGCAGAGGTCAGAACATGCCAGCAGATTTAAAATGGTTGGTGTTGCATGTCGCATTTTAAATACAAGACGGGAGTCAGAGGTTTTTCGGGTCACAGTTTACATCTGTCACAGTCTGACTCCCCTCTTATATTTAAAATGCAAGATGTAACACCAACAACGTTCACTCTGCTGGCATATTCTGACCTCTGCTATGTCTTTATTTAGTTATTTGTAACTAGTGTTAACAGAGAGGAAAAGAGGAGGGGAGTCAGAGTTTTTCATGTCACAGTTTACATGTGTCACAGTCTGACTCCCCTCTTATATTTAAAATGCAAGATGTAACACCAACAACTTTCACTCTGCTGGCATATTCTGACCTCTGCTATGTCTGTATTTAGTTATTTGTAACTAGTGTTAACAGAGAGGGAAAAAGGAGGGGAGTCAGAGTTTTTCGGGTCACAGTTTACATGTGTCACTATTTGACTCCCCTCCTTTTGTGCTCTCTGTTACCAGCAATTACAAATAATTTAACTTAATCAATAAGTAGCAGAGGTCAGAACATGCCAGCAGATTTAAAATGGTTGGTGTTGCATGTTGCATTTTAAATACAAGACGGGAGTCAGATTTTTTCGGGTCACAGTTTACATCTGTCACAGTCTGACTCCCCTCTTATATTTAAAATGCAAGACGTAACACCAACAACGTTCACTCTGCTGGCATATTGTGACCTCTGCTATGTCTGTATTTAGTTATTTGTAACTAGTGTTAACAGAGAGGAAAAAAGGAGGGGAGTCAGAGTTTTTCGGGTCACAGTTTACATCTGTCACAATCTGACTCCCCTCCCTTTTTGCTCTCTGTTACCAGCAATTACAAATAATTTAACTTAATCAATAAGAAGCAGAGGTCAGAACATGCCAGCAGATTTAAAATGGTTGGTGTTGCATGTTGCATTTTAAATACAAGACGGGAGTCAGAGGTTTTTCGGGTCACAGTTTACATCTGTCACACTCTGACTCCCCTCTTATATTTAAAATGCAAGACGTAACACCAACAACTTTCACTCTGCTGGCATATTGTGACCTCTGCTATGTCTGTATTTAGTTGTTTGTAACTAGTGTTAACAGAGAGGAAAAGAGGAGGGGAGTCAGAGTTTTTCATGTCACAGTTTACATCTGTCACAGTCTGACTCCCCTCTTATATTTAAAATGCAAGACGTAACACCAACAACGTTCACTCTGCTGGCATATTCTGACCTCTGCTATGTCTGTATTTAGTTATTTGTAACTAGTGTTAACAGAGAGCAAAAAAGGAGGGGAGTCAGAGTTTTTCGGGTCACAGTTTACATCTGTCACTATTTGACTCCCCTCCTTTTTTGCTCTCTGTTACCAGCAATTACAAATAATTTAATTTAATCAATAAGAAGCAGAGGTCAGAACATGCCAGCAGATTTAAAATGGTTGGTGTTGCATGTTGCATTTTAAATACAAGACGGGAGTCAGATTTTTTCGGGTCACAGTTTACATCTGTCACAGTCTGACTCCCCTCTTATATTTAAAATGCAAGACGTAACAACAACAACGTTCACTCTGCTGGCATATTCTGACCTCTGCTATGTCTGTATTTAGTTATTTGTAACTAGTGTTAACAGAGAGGGAAAAAGGAGGGGAGTCAGAGGTTTTTCGAGTCACAGTTTACATGTGTCACTATTTGACTCCCCTCCTTTTTTGCTCTCTGTTACCAGCAATTACAAATAATTTAATTTAATCAATAAGAAGCAGAGGTCAGAACATGCCAGCAGATTTAAAATGGTTGGTGTTGCATGTTGCATTTTAAATACAATACGGGATTCAGATTTTTTCGGGTCACAGTTTACATGTGTCACTATTTGACTCCCCTCCTTTTTTGCTTTCTGTTACCAGCAATTACAAATAATTTAACTTAATCAATAAGAAGCAGAGGTCAGAACATGCCAGCAGATTTAAAATGGTTGGTGTTGCATGTTGCATTTTAAATACAAGACGGGAGTCAGAGGTTTTTCGGGTCACAGTTTACATCTGTCACAGTCTGACTCCCCTCTTATATTTAAAATGCAAGATGTAACAACAACAACTTTCACTCTGCTGGCATATTCTGACCTCTGCTATGTCTGTATTAGTTATTGTAACTAGTGTTAACAGAGAGGAAAAAGAAGGGGAGTCAGAGTTTTTCATATCACAGTTTACATCTGTCACAGTCTGACTCCCCTCTTATATTTAAAATGCAAGATGTAACACCAACAACTTTCACTCTGCTGGCATATTCTGACCTCTGCTATGTCTGTATTTAGTTATTTGTAACTAGTGTTAACAGAGAGGAAAAAAGGAGGGGAGTCAGAGTTTTTCATGTCACAGTTTACATGTGTCACTATCTGACTCCCCTCCTTTTTTGCTCTCTGTTACCAGCAATTACAAATAATTTAATTTAATCAATAAGAAGCAGAGGTCAGAACATGCCAGCAGATTTAAAATGGTTGGTGTTGCATGTTGCATTTTAAATACAAGACGGGAGTCAGATTTTTTCGGGTCACAGTTTACATCTGTCACAGTCTGACTCCCCTCTTATATTTAAATGCAAGATGTAACACCAACAACTTTCACTCTGCTGGCATATTCTGACCTCTGCTATGTCTGTATTTAGTTATTTGTAACTAGTGTTAACAGAGAGGAAAAGAGGAGGGGAGTCAGAGTTTTTCAGGTCACAGTTTACATCTGTCACAATCTGACTCCCCTCCTTTTTTGCTCTCTGTTACCAGCAATTACAAATAATTTAATTTAATCAATAAGAAGCAGAGGTCAGAACATGCCAGCAGATTTAAAATGGTTGGTGTTGCATGTCGCATTTTAAATACAAGACGGGAGTCAGATTTTTTCGGGTCACAGTTTACATGTGTCACTATTTGACTCCCCTCCTTTTTTGCTCTCTGTTACCAGCAATTACAAATAATTTAACTTAATCAATAAGAAGCAGAGGTCAGAACATGCCAGCAGATTTAAAATGGTTGGTGTTGCATGTCGCATTTTAAATACAAGACGGGAGTCAGATTTTTTCGGGTCACAGTTTACATCTGTCACAGTCTGACTCCCCTCTTATATTTAAAATGCAAGATGTAACACCAACAACTTTCACTCTGCTGGCATATTCTGACCTCTGCTATGTCTGTATTTAGTTATTTGTAACTAGTGTTAACAGAGAGGAAAAAAGGAGGGGAGTCAGAGTTTTTCGGGTCACAGTTTACATGTGTCACTATTTGACTCCCCTCCTTTTTTGCTCTCTGTTACCAGCAATTACAAATAATTTAATTTAATCAATAAGAAGCAGAGGTCAGAACATGCCAGCAGATTTAAAATGGTTGGTGTTGCATGTTGCATTTTAAATACAAGACGGGAGTCAGAGGTTTTTCGGGTGACAGTTTACATCTGTCACAGTCTGACTCCCCTCTTATATTTAAAATGCAAGATGTAATAAGAATAACTTTCACTCTGCTGGCATATTCTGACCTCTGCTATGTCTGTATTTAGTTATTTGTAACTAGTGTTAACAGAGAGGAAAAAAGGAGGGGAGTCAGAGTTTTTCGGGTCACAGTTTACATGTGTCACAATCTGACTCCCCTCCCTTTTTGCTCTCTGTTACCAGCAATTACAAATAATTTAACTTAATCAATAAGAAGCAGAGGTCAGAACATGCCAGCAGATTTAAAATGGTTGGTGTTGCATGTTGCATTTTAAATACAAGACGGGAGTCAGAGGTTTTCGGGTCACAGTTTACATCTGTCCAAATCTGACTCCCCTCTTATATTTAAAATGCAAGACGTAACACCAACAACTTTCACTCTGCTGGCATATTGTGACCTCTGCTATGTCTGTATTTAGTTATTTGTAACTAGTGTTAACAGAGAGGAAAAGAGGAGGGGAGTCAGAGTTTTTCGGGTCACAGTTTACATCTGTCACTATTTGACTCCCCTCCTTTTTTGCTCTCTGTTACCAGCAATTACAAATAATTTAATTTAATCAATAAGTAGCAGAGGTCAGAACATGCCAGCAGATTTAAAATGGTTGGTGTTGCATGTTGCATTTTAAATACAAGACGGGAGTCAGATTTTTTCGGGTCACAGTTTACATCTGTCACAGTCTGACTCCCCTCTTATATTTAAAATGCAAGATGTAACACCAACAACGTTCACTCTGCTGGCATATTCTGACCTCTGCTATGTCTGTATTTAGTTATTTGTAACTAGTGTTAACAGAGAGCAAAAAAGGAGGGGAGTCAGAGTTTTTCGGGTCACAGTTTACATCTGTCACTATTTGACTCCCCTCCTTTTTTGCTCTCAGATACCAGCAATTACAAATAATTTAATTTAATCAATAAGAAGCAGAGGTCAGAACATGCCAGCAGATTTAAAATGGTTGGTGTTGCATGTTGCATTTTAAATACAAGACGGGAGTCAGATTTTTTCGGGTCACAGTTTACATCTTTCACAGTCTGACTCCCCTCTTATATTTAAAATGCAAGATGTAACACCAACAACGTTCACTCTGCTGGCATATTCTGACCTCTGCCATGTCTGTATTTAGTTATTTGTAACTAGTGTTAACAGAGAGCAAAAAAGGAGGGGAGTCAGAGTTTTTCGGGTCACAGTTTACATCTGTCACAGTCTGACTCCCCTCTTATATTTAAAATGCAAGATGTAACACCAACAACGTTCACTCTGCTGGCATATTCTGACCTCTGCTATGTCTGTATTTAGTTATCTGTAACTAGTGTTAACAGAGAGGAAAAAAGGAGGGGAGTCAGAGTTTTTCGGGTCACAGTTTACATCTGTCACAATCTGACTCCCCTCCTTTTTTGCTCTCTGTTACCAGCAATTACAAATAATTTAATTTAATCAATAAGAAGCAGAGGTCAGAACATGCCAGCAGATTTAAAATGGTTGGTGTTGCATGTTGCATTTTAAATACAAGACGGGAGTCAGATTTTTTCGGGTCACAGTTTACATCTGTCACAGTCTGACTCCCCTCTTATATTTAAATGCAAGATGTAACACCAACAACTTTCACTCTGCTGGCATATTCTGACCTCTGCTATGTCTGTATTTAGTTATTTGTAACTAGTGTTAACAGAGAGGAAAAGAGGAGGGGAGTCAGAGTTTTTCAGGTCACAGTTTACATCTGTCACAATCTGACTCCCCTCCTTTTTTGCTCTCTGTTACCAGCAATTACAAATAATTTAATTTAATCAATAAGAAGCAGAGGTCAGAACATGCCAGCAGATTTAAAATGGTTGGTGTTGCATGTTGCATTTTAAATACAAGACGGGAGTCAGATTTTTTCGGGTCACAGTTTACATCTGTCACAGTCTGACTCCCCTCTTATATTTAAAATGCAAGATGTAACACCAACAACTTTCACTCTGCTGGCATATTCTGACCTCTGCTATGTCTGTATTTAGTTATTTGTAACTAGTGTTAACAGAGAGGAAAAAAGGAGGGGAGTCAGAGTTTTTCGGGTCACAGTTTACATGTGTCACTATTTGACTCCCCTCCATTTTTGCTCTCTGTTACCAGCAATTACAAATAATTTAATTTAATCAATAAGAAGCAGAGGTCAGAACATGCCAGCAGATTTAAAATGGTTGGTGTTGCATGTTGCATTTTAAATACAAGATGGGAGTCAGAGGTTTTTCGGGTGACAGTTTACATCTGTCACAGTCTGACTCCCCTCTTATATTTAAAATGCAAGATGTAACAACAACAACTTTCACTCTGCTGGCATATTCTGACCTCTGCTATGTCTGTATTTAGTTATTTGTAACTAGTGTTAACAGAGAGGAAAAAAGGAGGGGAGTCAGAGTTTTTTATGTCACAGTTTACATCTGTCACAATTTGACTCCCCTCCTTTTTTGCTCTCTGTTACCAGCAATTACAAATAATTTAATTTAATCAATAAGAAGCAGAGGTCAGAACATGCCATCAGATTTAAAATGGTTGGTGTTACACATTTCATTCCCTGCTTGTCATAACACACGTTTGCTGTCACTCGCACGGACCATGTGCGTTTACGTGAAGCAGAGTGGGAAAATTCCCCAACACCGGCAGCTGGTTTAGCAGCCACTGCCACGAATTGAGCCAACCCTTTCTCTGTGTTTATGTGCTGGACGTAACCTCTATGAAACAATCTCCCTCACTCTGTTTTACCGCATATATATCTCAACCAGTGCTGTCTCTCTCATTACAAGCCAAACTAAACTTCTTATGATGCAATGTGACAGAATTGTGGCTCATAGCTCATAGCATAGACATTTTACATTCTATTATTTACATTCTTTTTATTTTATTGGAAAAGATGTTTTCAGAATCTAAAACAGGAGTGTGAGCATGTGGCTTAACGTGACTGATTCTTTCCTCACTGAGCAGTGAGTAGAGCTTCATCTCTTTAGCTCTTTGGTCTCTTATTAATGCCACACTCTGCTCTTTAAAGGGAAGATACAGTGTTTAACATGTTCTGCAGACAGGTATTGCCACAGAAAATGTCCAGGTATCTGCACAGCACTCCAGTCAACATGTTCTTTGGTGTAAACCTCACATGAGAGCACATACGGGTGGGTATGGGTACCACATACGGGTAATTTCAGGGTGGCAGCAGCACCACGTAGAATGATTGCAGTGCATCTGCTGCAGCACAGTTCATTTGCACTTATGGGAATCTATCAGAATCGTACTGTTTGGCCTTTTTTTTCAAGCTTTATTTTGACAGAGACAGCTGAAGAGTGACAGGAATGCAGGGAGAGAGAGCTTGGGAATGACATGCACAGGTACATAGGTCGGATTCGAACCCTGGGCTTCTACAGCAGGCATGGGCAAACTGTTCCACAAAGGGCTGCAGGTTTTTGTTCCAACCAACCAAGAGCACACAGTTTGACCAATCAACTCTCTGAAGACTGAGATCAGTTGTTTAAATGAGTCAAGTCTGGTGTGCTGCTGCTTGGTTGGAAAGAAAACCTGCAGCCACACCGGCCCTTTGTGGAACACTTTGCCCATGCCTGTTCTACAGCAAGGACTGAGCCGTCGCACGTGGGGTGGCTGCTCTGCCAATTTAGCTAAACACCGCCCCCCCTTGGGTGGATCCTTGAGGCCTCTGAACAACAACCCCCCTATTGTTCAGTGGCCTCCCGATGACCCCGTTCTTCCTCATCCTGAGGAAGACGATGGCTGCTAGGAGGCTGAGGCCGTGCCTCAGGAGAGGGAGGACATTGGCAGACCTCCCTTCCCCTCAGTGGTAATAAGAACATCCTCTTGTTCCTGTTTTCTTTCCTCCTTTACCTCATCCCTTTCCTTGTCCTCATCCTTATGATGAGCCATATGACTTCCCTCCCGCTTCTCCACCTCCTCCTTTCTTCGTCCTCATCTTTGTGGTGAGCCAGACAACTTCCCTCCTACCCTTCCATCCTTTCCTTCCTTTTCGTGGATGATACTCCTCCTTGATCCTCACCTTCTGGCCTCTGCTCTTCTGGGAGGAGACCCAGAGAGGAGAGTGACGGTGAGGAGCCTGCAACGGTGGTCCGACAACAGCAACTCAGACTGACCAGGAATGAAAACCCATTCATGTTAACGCACACTGTCTTGTACATTTCAAATATTCTTCATACTGTGAACTTTTAACATAAATATTTCTATATTTGATCTTTTTTTTCTTCAGTTCTGTTTCTGGTTCGGGTAGCATGTTGGAATGTGTGGTCTATGCCAGAAAGTTAGTAAGGAAGTTAGGTGTGTGGAGAAGAGGCACCCCACAGAGGGTCTGTTTTACCCTCTCAAGCGCCACCTGGCACTGCTCTGTCCACTGTACTGGAAATTCCTATTCGGTAATAGCCGGCCAGCCCCAAAAACCGCTGTACCTCTTTTTTGGTCTTAGGCCTTGGACAGGCTGCAATCACTGCTGTCTTGTCTACCTGTGGACGCACCTGTCCGCTGCCCTACCTCCCTCTGTCCCTGTGTCTCATCGTGATAATCCATATAATATAATTTCTTCAATAATTGTTTGATTCAAAGACTGTCTTTCTCACCATTCTTTGTCATATTTTTGTTTCCCTATCGCCTGAGCTGCTGCTGTTCTCCGTGTCCTGAGGCTCCTGAGCGAGGATGTAAACCAAAGCACATAAACAAATCACCACATTAGTCCACTGAGTATTTAATAAAACCCACAGATATCTGAAGTGATGTGAGATTGATGATGTGAGATTTTCTTTCAAATCACTGATGCTGGGTTCATATGAATCAGTTGCAGGTGTCATAAAATGTGGTCAAACTGTTAAAACTGTTAAAATAAAACAACTGCCAGCGGGAGCCTCTTTCACCAAGTGCATTATATTATATTATAAATCACTTCATAGACAGCCTAACATATTCCTGCATATAGAACATTGATGGATGACACAGATGGAGAAAACCATCAAAACTCAGAGGATTAAGAAGATGATCACATTTTAATCACAGGCTATCATTACTTCAAAATGTCTATGTACATATGGAATCATAAAATATCAATCCTGGGTTTACATACAGCTATATATGATTTATGACACATTTAAAAGGGTTATTCTGAGTGTGTTTCTTAAATAAAAGTTATATAACCATGAAAGCCATAAAATGATGTAATCATTACACATAAAACATGAAGAATACTATTTTTGATACCACTAGGCTAAAATATATCAACAAAGAGTATACAGTTTGGCCTGAGGGTGGCGTCAGAGGTACAGACATGTTCAAAGAATCTAAAAAGGTTTATCCTCTGGAGGTGCTCACTAGTTTAATCTTTGCCAAAATGTCAAATATACATTCAAATCTGTGAACATTTTAATGTCTTTTAGTGGCCTGAAGGAAGACTTTGCTTATGGCTCTAAAACACTCTTAGTGCAGTCAACAAATTGCACACACAATTGCACACTAGCATGTGATAGACATGGAATCAATCAACATCAGATCTCTTGCTTTATTTAAAGGCTGACAAGTAGCTACAAACAGAAACAGAATGTGATCAGTGAACACGAATAGTTCACAGATCAGGGGTCCGTTTCACAAAGCAGGTTTATGGAAAACTCAGAGTCTGTTAACCCTGGAATCACAGAAACTCAGAGTTTCCTATCTCAGAGTAGATCAACTCAGAGTTAAGGATTTGACTCAGAGTTTGTTGAACCTTCTTTGTGAAACGGACCCCAGGTGTCATTCAGATTGCCTCAGTTCCACCAACGATCCACGTCTTTGTCCTTTTGAGACAAGAGATAAGAGAGACAAAATGGTGGTGGTTCGAGACACACAAAATTCTTTTCTTTTCATACTGAAGGACATGGTCAGTCCTATGGTATAGATGCACTGCTGCCACAGATGGCCTCATTATTTCATTGTTGTTGTTTCTGTTCAGTACAGCAGACCACTGTTACTCTACTTAAAGACTAATAAAATAATAGTATTCATTTATTTAGATATTTGCACTGATTGTAAACTACAAAGCTGTTTCAGATCTTAGGACCCATAGTATGTGTCTGTATTCAGTGTGTTGTGTGTGTACAGTTCAGTTTATCTGTGAACTGTGATTTATCTGTCTCATCACTTATCGTATCATTACCTGATCAGTTTGGGAGTTGCTCAGTTTCAGGAGAAACGGCAAGATTACTGTCACATGCATGTTGTTGTTTCTCACAAATAGTAAGTGATTCATCAGTGGGTAATGTTATTCTCTAGTGAGAGTGTTCCTCTGGAATCTTGAGGCAGCAAATTTGACCTTTGTTAAACGGACAAGTTGATCTGATAAAACTGAGACAACAATACTTCAGTTGATGGACATGCAACAACAGAGCCTTTTAACTACATACACTGGCTGGATCTGGATGTTGTGTATATAAAGGCTTGTCTTGTCTGACAAACGTTGGTCCAGAGAGAGGAAAGGGCACACCCTGTCATTGTGGGTTTCTCACTGTACCTGACCCTCATGGACCAACAGGCATCCCTCACAGGCTATTTCTGTATCGATGGAAACCAAGGCAACAGATCAAAGGTCAGGGGTCAACCACTTGTCAGGGCAAAGCGAGCATCAGGTGTACCTAATCTAATGCAGCAACAAATTGAAACAATTACATGTGCATTTGATAAAGAAATCTGAGCAGACATGTAGAGAACAGGTTTGTTATGGCCAGATTTGTTCATCTTTATTAGCATGAATGCCTGTAAAATATCCACACTCATGAGCGAACTGCAAGTGCCATTATATTAACCCATACACATTTTTCATGGATGTCTTTTATACATACATGGGTGTTCAACCTGCTTTATTACACTGATGCAAGCCACATGCTTAGGAAGTCAAGAAACAGGGTTTCACAAGTCATATTAATGTAAACAAACAGCAACCGAGCATTATCCTTTGAATATTTTCAAATATTTTCTTTGAGTATATTGCTATACATAAATTGCACAGATTTCGCAACTTGAAGTGCGATTTCCGAATCAACAAAATGTACAAAGGAGTCTAGTAATCACTTATTCATGTAGTATGTGGTATTGAAGTGCTTTTTTGCTGGGCTTTAGCGGTGTAAGTGGACACTCTAGACATGCTTTAGAGAGGTAAAAGTTATGTTTAGAATTTGCCATTGCCAGTCTGAGGATAGCATAGAAAACAGTCACAGTAATTTGTAAGAGGAGCAGCCCCTTGTAAACACTGAGGGAAACAATCACCCTCTTTACACGAAGTGTGATATTGTCTGTGCAGATGCAACTAATAAATGGAGACAGAGACATCATGCTGCAATAGTTGCATACTGTACTTTTTTCTTGCTCAAACCCCTTATAGTGTATTTTGCAATATAAAGTTATTGCTGTAAGTTTTTAGACTTTCTGACATGATCAATGTCAGACATAAGTTGGAATGTAACTGTACTAACAAATAGGACACCAATATTTTGCTAAATTATATTTTGAATCAGTATCTGAATTAGAAATGCCCTGTTATTAAAATATAGTTCCCGTTAGATAAAAAAAGTCAATATAATAATACTTATAAATGATAAGTCATGGCAGTGTGACTTTTGTAAACTTTCAGAGATAAAATGTATGTTTTTTTTTCTTTAAACTAGTTTCAAAGAGAGCACATTACCACACATACAATATCATGCACTTAGCTGTCACCATTGGAAACACTTGAGAATGATACAAACATAGAGCACTTTTTCCTTCCACGACGGTGCAAGTTTAAGAAAAGACATCCAGTCCTAACAGTGAGTGTCAATTACCAAGCAGAGAGAGAAACTGTGACTTATGTGTTTCAAACCACAAGAAATACAACATTCAGCAAACCACACATCTGACTGAGAAGGAATAAAAGACTACATCTAATCATTTCGTAAAATACCCAACGATACTCTACAATAATCTACAATGGGTGCACTTTGACACCTGATCTTATTTTTTTGTTGTTGTTTTTTGCACAAATTGAGCAGAGGATGAAAGTTCATCCTTAATTTTCCTCCTCTTCATCCTCCTATGACCCTCCTATGATGCAGAAGTGCCGCTCACAAAAAACAAAAAGGCACGGCTACATTTGATTGGAGTAAGAGGTGGGCCCTCCCACTTGACTGTACTCAGATGGTTGGCTCATGTTTCCCTGGGTGTTGTAGCCCCCTGACTGGTCAAAGCTTCCCTGGTTGTAGGGCTGCTGGTTAAAGGTGCCGGCCTGTTTCTCGGATGCCCCGCCTGCCAACTTTGAAGTGCCCTTGTGCCAACCGGTCTCCTTGAAGACAAACCAGATGTTTCCAGCCCATAGAACAAAGTTGAGAAAGCCAAAAACCTGAAGGATACCAAGCATGCTCAAATTAGAAATTCTAGTCAGCAATAGACGCTCATATTCTGGAATTTATTTTCTGTGCTATTGTATTTTATTATTATTTTATATTCACCACTTCAACATACTTTCACATAGAGACTTCATTCAAACTTCAAAATATTCAGCTTCTTTCAGAATGGTGTGCCATTATAACTGCATTCATTTATTTCTCCTCAACTGACATTCCAACTCCTTTCAAAGCTTTAACTTTGAGTGACATGCAAACCCCTGGTGCATCTTGGTTCAAACATGAACAAACAAACATGGTAACATGAACAAAGAAAATTAATTTTTTACGACCTTACTTCATGCACTTGCACTAATTTCTTCTCAGGAAAATTTCCGCCCAATTAGTGCTCAGTGCTTGCACTAAACTCACACTTGTCTGGGACACACATTCTGTGAACCTACCACTGAGGTGTTGAGTCCTGACCAGCTGTGCTCCATGCACAGAGCCACACTTGTTGGTCTGGACTTTGCAGGCAGGGATGAGAAGCTGCACTTCGTCTGGGTCTGTGGCCATTTTCACTTCAGACAGAGCCTTGGCCCAAGCAGAGGAACTGACCAGCCACATGAAGGAGAACACCACTGTCACTATAAAGTCCTGGTTGCATTTTCAGGAGAAGAGACAAAAGGTGGGGGAAAATTGAGCTCAAGAAATCACAACATTCTACTAGTGAGTAGTGGTTAAATGACCACTCTACTCACAATGAGGGGTCCTCGGTTGTTTTCGCGGTACTTGTTCTGGAAGAAGATGTAGACAATGGTGGCCATGAGGGAATACAGGAAGGCAAAGACTGCGATGGTGACAAAGAACTCTGCAGAGGATGAATAATCTCCAATGAGGAACACGCGCTCCCTCCTTATGCCTTCACACGCGGGTGCTTCAAAGGACACTTGGTGCAACCTGATACACACAGAGGAAAGTGCAGATCATCTCAAAATGGTGACTCTAACACTATGATATGTACAGTACTGGTAAGTATTGGTAACTGACACAGTGATTACTTTTCATTGTAGTTGTGCCCGTCTTTAACTTTAGTCTGACTTTGTCTCGCTCCTGCATCAAAATCATTGATAAGATGTGAATTGAATAGCTTCCTACATTATGTCACATATTAATTATATAAAAGATCCAAGTGATACTCAGCGTTGTGTTGGTGAAAAGATGCTGAGGACTGACAGTAATTGTGTATTGGCAGAGTAGACACAGGTTCATAATCCTGCCTTTGAGACAACAAATGAAGCCCACTCACCTGAAAGGATAAGCAAAGTCGATGCCAATGCTGAGGTTGCTGCGGGCCTTCTCCATGCAGTCCACACTAACCCGCAGCTGCCCAGAGTAGCCCCCACATGTTGCAAATGCAAAAATGGCAAAGAGCTACAAGAAAGACAGCAAAACAAATCAGACAACAATAGATGCTATGTGCTTCATAAAGTTGGCATGTTACGCTTTCAAACAGTTGCCTTTAGTATTTACACACACAGCAGATCAGCATTAGCATTCATTTGGAGAGAGTTCTTGGTCACCTGACAAAAGTGAGTAATATTAACATTGCTCTCTTTTGGATGTAGGGAAACATCTGACAGTGTAGCTCCTAAGTTCATCAGCCAGTCATTGGGGTTAGTCTGGGTTAGGACATTGAGAGATTTGGAGAAGGACCTCATTTTACACTTAACAATTTGACCCCTTTAAAGTTAAAAAAAAAAAAGAGAGAAAAAGAGAGTGTTGCATCTCAAAATTGCACCACAAGAAGCAATAAAACTTTCTAGTAACAAGCCCAGTAACAAGTAGCAGATAGTCAGCAGTCAGCGTTTTGCTTACGGACGTCTCAATAATTCCTCTGGCATGAAGCAAATCTAACTCCAGCTGATAGCATTTTAGCCACATCAGCACACGGACTACAATAGCTGCAGTGAATGTGCAGGCTAAGCTGAGTTAGGACAGAGTCTGGGAGTCTGGAGGAAGAGATCACTGTTTGTGTTCCCTCCACTGGCACCTGATAGTGACTTCACCACCATGCCTTACAAAAACGAAACAAACGTTCAAGTTTTTCCTTCAAACATTTGCCTCTTTTAAAATAATAATAATTGCCCTTGCACTATCAACAAACGGAAATCTAAATTGACTTTGTATAATTGCACGTATTCACACATCAGATAGAAAAAAGACTCTAGAATAAAGTATATTATCAGATAGAATATTTAAATATATAATTAATGTCGTCTTACAAATAAAAATGTATGAGCAATGTGGCTAACAATTAAACATAGACAGAGTCCATTGAGAAACTTAATCAATCTACCGTAGACCTCACAACTGAGCTTGCATTACATCATGCAAAACTAGTAATTGTATAATTATTAGATAACATTTGGCATTTTACTTATAATGCCATTATAACAACAGTTTGATGATACAAAGATCAGGCAGAATGATATATTCATGACATATTCAAAAACTACCCGCAGTGTTTGTTGAAAAGCTATGTCCACAATAAAAAGAAACACTTACCGGAGCAAATATAACCATACACATTGAAGAAGAGAAGATTTAATCCAGCTTTGTGATGCTACAGAGCTCCCAGAAGCTCTCTGATACTGAAACAGAAGCTGGAAGAGGCTGCCTGAGGAAGCACTGATTTATGTGTGTGTGCCTGTGTGTGGCTCTAGTATGAATGTCTACTAGGACCTATCTTATTTCTCTTCACCACTTTTATTATCATGAGGTAAGAAAATGAGATGAGATAGAGAGAGGGATGGGCTCTGAAGATTGAGGACAAGCAAGACGTCCAGCTCAGTGTCTGTCTCTCAGTCTTTTATTTCATTTCAACAACTAAAAGTCAGCCCAAGACTGATGGTTTGACAGTTTGTTCGCCTGTCTTTTATTGGTCACACTCTTTTTTTTCACCTTAGCTTCCTCTATAAATGTCCTCTTTGGTCTCTTTACCTCGGATATTATGTCCATAGAGGCTGCTGAGCCTAGTTACATTGCCCGCTTATTCAGCTCCAGTTCTAGCACGACATCAGCTCCACTCTCCGTCATCATTTGTGGCACCCGAGTAACAACCACTAACACTCTCTCTGTGCTCTGAGCTCACAGTCTGGGTAGCCCAACTAACAAACTGAACAACTTTGAGAAACAGTAAATCACAGAGAGTTGAGGCAGCGCAGCATTAGAGGATAAACATTTCTCCATAAAATAGGATCCAGTTTCACCAAAATAAATCAAATATTGCAGTCAAGCACCGTGTACTTCTTTTGTACTTCAGTACAGAACATCTCACTGACAGTAGACTAATGAAACCTACTATCCCTTCTTTTTATCCCTTCTATGTTTCTGTTTGCTCAAGTTGAACCTGCAGCTAACAAATTCTGTAGGCTAATTAAATCTTTAATTAAAAAAATAATGAAGCTATGGACCCATATTCTTGAATACATTAGTCACTAGATGCAATTTTTCTGAAGGTGATACTGGACTACACATTGCTGTTTACTCATATAATCTCTGTCAATATTCCTCTCCTGATAATTCTATAATAATACTAATCAGTCTGGTTGATAAATCAACATGAATTATTAATCGTCCTTTTAGCTCTACAGATTTTAGAAAAGCATGGCCGAGTTACTTGATTGCCACAGGAAGTGGTAAATAGACATATTATGGGCACATTATACAAACAGCACCAGATCAATCTGTGGGGCTTTTATCTGTATAAAGCCAACAAATTTATTAAAATCCAAAATGATTCAGAGTCCAAAGCAGTCGTCAAAACAGGGAAAAAAAGGTGTAGGAACAGTTTGTGATACTTTTCGGGACGTTAAGTTGCTGCAGCTGACAAATGGTAAAAAATGACACACATCTGTCAAACTTGAAGCGAGAAAATATTATAAATATTATTAGAAAACGCAACATTTATTGGAATATATTAGTTTAATGAAATTCAGTGCGTCTCAATTTCATTTCAGCCACTTTATACTGCCCTGTGATGACGCATGCATAGGTTATAAGCGGATGTGTGCAATGCAAGTTGAATTTAGGAACTAATGCAATTTGGCAAATTTAATGGACTTGGTGTTATTGACTATTATTTATTGATATTGGGGTTTGCATCTGGACTAGTGAAAGCTGGAGTCAGAATTTCCAACGTTAAATTACAAGTATTCCAAATAAAAACGTGGCTGACTGTGACAAACTGGTGTCTCTTTAACAAGTTGAAGTCTCAGCAGTTGTCACTTTGAAAATTGTATCCTGTGCTCTTACACTGTTTTTTCTTAGAAAAACTAAGTATTTCAATTTACTGCTAAGAACAATGGCCATGAAGAACAGCTGGTCAACAGGTTTTTGTGTCTTGTTGTGACAGTCCGTCACATTATAATTAAAACAATAAAACACACAAATCTGCAGCAAACACACACACACACACACACACACACACACACACACACACACACACACACACACACACACACATCCAATCTCCTAACACACAAACACTCTGCCCTTAATATGCTCGCTCTCTCTGCCCAGTTTTCCATATAAAGCTTCAATAGCCTCAAGAGTTCTCACAACCATGATCACCATAATCAGACCTGATGCCTGGTTAGCATGAGCCTCCCCTCTCCCATATTATAGGCAGCTGGATGCACCGCTTGCCAGCAGCTGAGAAGATATCTTTTGTGTTTGAATGCACCTCAGCCTCTTGAGGGCGCTGTTTATCACAGCATCAGCATTATCAGATCATTCAGCTGCACTACCCACACACAGCCTGACAAAATCTGTGACCATGTTCTTTAAGTACATGGAGATTAAGTGTGTGTGTGTTGGTCTCAAGAATGTGTTTGCATTCACAATGTATAAGTATGCACTAAGCAGCACAGTGTCCACTTATGTGTATGTGAAGATGCAATATTTCGACACACTCATAAGCCTGCTGTATAGAGATATCTTAAGCTAAACTGAATCTAACAAATAAACACACGACATATCAACAAGGAGTCATTTATTAGTGTTACTTTCTCTGGGTCGTACAATTCCAGTACTATGCAGACGACACCCCGCTGTATATAAATATATAAATATATGCGGCTATTTCTGGCAGCGTGGATATCATGTATCACAGAGAAACCACAGCTTTATCACGTCTTCCTCTGTGCCATGCTTATGGTGACATGATATATTTAATTTTTTAAAGGAGGAAGATACCGGAGGAAGACTTTCCATTTTGTTTGTGTGTCAAAAGAGAACATGTTTTCTACTCTAGCAACTTTAACTTACCAGCCAAGTGCATTGTTTTGGTCAATTTACTAAGCAAGTGTGCCAACAATTACAACAATAATTACAAGCAGTGCATAACACTGATGTAACATATTTTGAAAAGTTCAAAACATTTTATCCATAAAATTCATCTCAGTGCACAGCATTATATTACCAGGTGCTTAATGCCACCATGTGGCTGAATGTAGGCATTAGCATTAGGAGCGACCTCTCCTCGTCTACCTTTAAGTGCACTGACCTTTTTTTATTCATTTTTTATGCAGACCTTAGAGTGTTTCAGATGCAACATATACATTTTGCCAACTAAGATGAGCCTGATGCACTGACCACATTAAGTCTGTGTTGAAGTATCATTTCATGAGAGACTCTTGCACAGTTTGCTCACAGTTTAGACTTAGAGATTTTTTCAGCACAGTGACGCCAGATGAGCTTGAATCAAAGTAAGATTTTTGAGAATCGGTTGACACTTTGTCACAGCTGACAAACTAGCAGCTACTGTACATAAACAGACCCACACCCAGCCAAAAATCAGCTATGAAAAGATGGACTGGTATCTACAGTGCTATCTTTTGCATGGTGTTGTCTTCACATTAATGCTACTGTTGAACACTTTGAACTGTCTATTTTGAATCCTTAGAAGGTTTTAGGTTGCATACACATATAGATTACATATAATATAATCATAGATGATGCTTTGCAAGGCAAATCTGGGTTGGCTGGGTTAGGTCAGCGCAGCGCAGGGGTTGTTTTCCTGCAGCTTCAGGCCTCAGGTGGAGTCTGGAGGGAATCCCTCCCTCCCTCTGTTTAGCTTAGGTTTGCAGGCAAGATAGGCCACCAACCAACACACGGAAATGGACTATTACATCTTCACACACATGCTGCTAAGTCATATACTGCTGAAGAAGAAATGATGTAATAAATGTAGAATGTGGTATGTGCTTATCTGAACAGACAAACGGTAGAATAAAAGTGACCAGAAGAGCAAGAAAATAAATACTCTCTTCTAATTATCACAGACACCCCCAGATAAACATCTCTCTCTCTCTCTCTCGTCTCTCTGTCTCTCTCTCTCTCTCTCTGTCTCTCTCTCTCTCTCTGTCTCTCTGTCTCTCTCTCTCTCTCTCTCTCTCTCTCTCTCTCTCTCTCTCTTTCTCTCTCTCTCTCTCCTGCAGCTGCCTCCTCTCCCTGTGATTTTCGGCTCCGGTTTAGCCCCTCTCATTTCTGGCTCGGGCCTTTGAACAGGAGAGTGTGGCATTGTGGAAGTAGTGTGGGTGCTAAGCCCCACGCCCTCATGTGTTTATCTGCCTCTCCCAGCTGGGCTCCTCAGGGAACAAGACATGGAGAGAGAGAGAGCGAGAGAGAGGGAGAGAGAGAGGGAGGAAGAAAGAGAAGCAGGGTACAGGACTGAAACCTGTCTGCAGTGCAAACTAAGCTTTGACGCATCTCCTTGTTTGCCCTCTTCTCCACTGACCTACATGGCATTGAAGAGAACAGTACACTGTTGCTTTCAAACCAGTGTAAGACATATTTGCACTTCAGTCAAAGATAAAATATATCTACAGATTCAGGTGAGTCAAAGTTTCTGTCTGAGGGGACTGTAAAGTAGCTTGAGCAGCGTCAGAGTCTCAAACGAAGAGATGAATGAACACTGGAGGAGCAGAGGCTGGCTGAGGATTATGAAACTGATCCACTGGCAATCAGACCTACTGTCCAATACACACAGCCTCCATTGTGGAAAAGGGGAAGAAATAGAGTGTAGTAAAGAGAGATGAACCACACTGAGAAAAGACAGGGGAAATGAAGTGAGAAAAGAACACTGATAGTATGTCGGGAATGTCGGCTTGGTAAAATGAAGAGCATTTGACTGTAAAATAAATAAAATAAGAGGGATGACAAGAGAATATGAAGAGCTGCTCAAACAAGAGGATGTGATATGAGTGGCAGAGGAAGCAATGGAGGTAGCGGTGAGTGGGGAGGTGAGGACCACTTTAAGTGGCAGGCGGGCTAAAAGGTGCATTCACTGATGAGCTGCACTTGACATTTTCGCAAACCTTCTCACAGATGCCACACACACACACACACACACACACACACACACACACACACACAAGCACACCGTCCACCTGCTCTATTCAAGTCGATAGAAATCGTTGTGGTGTCAAGTAGCTGCCTCAGGAGGAGGAAAATGCCTCAGATGTTTAGCCCCTAAAGCCTGAGTGGAAGGAGAAACAAAAAAACTAGGACACTCTTTATGAAGACAGATAGACAGATGAAACAGAGAGTGTGAGAAGCTAGCATATCACTTTCAAATGGCTTATGATACTTATGATCAAACTACATAAATTGTATGGATTGTGTGGTCATGTAGGGAGCAGACAAAATAAGTAGTAAATTTAGATTAACACTGTTTTGAAAATAATGAAATAAAATATATTATTTCGATTGGGTATGCTCTGGTATACAGCTGCAGTGAGTTAAACTTTAAGAGAAATTACATTACTTTTCAGAATTATATATTTGGGCATTTATGACTTCATTTATGACTTCATGCTAACTGCTTTTAGGAATTCAATGGAAACAACATATATCAGGTGCAGTGAGTTTTTTCTTATGTTACTGTCTTCTAAGGACAGTTAACTGCTAAGAGCAAAGGCTAGTTAATTAGTGGACAATATGCTTTATGCATGAAACTATGACCTAATGCATAATTCTGCAGCTGAATATGTGAATTTGGTTATTGTCAGCAAGTTGCCCTGAAGTTGATCCATATGCAGTTTTCCAGGAGACAAGAGACAAGAGTTTGGAATGATTTATATAAAGAATTCTATACTATATTACATTTTCAAGATCGGTTCAGCCTTTAAATGTGTGACGAGAGAACTAGATCCAGGACCAAAGATAAAAAGAAGGCTATAGAGGTTCTTCTTAAAGACTTGAATTGAGGTAAGTGTGCAGATTTAGACAGTGTCAGTGAGAATAATACATCATAGTCATAGCTCTGTAGCTCTTTAAATTCAAAATCAAGACAAATAAAATAAACTCTCAAGTCAATCCTACATATATTGTTTGCCAGTGTGTATGTCACATACACCAATAGCGACTCATTAAGGAACATTTGAACCAACTACAAAAGTAAGTAAAGCACATATATGTCTTTAGTTTATCATAAACTGGTAGGCCGGTCCATGCAATATATCCAGGCACAGACCTGTGTGTCTATGTACATGTTTGCATGTGCTGCATGTGTTTATACTTGTGTATTTATACAGCATGTATGTGCTTCAGTGTTAGTGTACGTGTGTTTATCTGAGAGTTTAGGGGCCTAGTTGTCAGAATGTAATGTGTATGTATGTGAACATAGAGTAAAAATATCTCACCCCCTCCACTCAGGCAGAAGCATTATCCACAGTTCGAACACACACAAACACACACATGCACAGTCTCACTAGCTGTCACTGCTGCGGTTCGCCAGTGTGCAAACATGAGCAATTTTACGCCAGCCGGTTAAGAACAAAACAAAACGACAAACGCAAATCAGAAATGAAAGCGCAGGCGAGCAGAGAACTGAACTTTGACATAAGAGTGATGAGCATTATCATTCTGAAAGTGGCGTTTTTTATTCACTTAAAATTGTAAATGATTTTCCTTTTAGACTCCTTAAATAATAGCGACGATAGCTTACTTTTCACAGACCGAATGCATAAGAGAGTAGAGGACACCTCGTGAACCGACTAAATGACATCCTTCCTTAGACAAAAGGATCATCAAACAGATTATTTTTCTTAATCTTGGCTGCTATAACAGCCTACTTCATTGACTACATAAATCACACAAAGAAGCGACGGCCACATGCCTTCATGTGAAAGCTGTCTGATCTTTGCTTCAGTGGCAGCACCACAGAACAAAATCAGTAGCTCATTTAGCGGCGGCTAATCCCTTCCTGCACGGGGAGCGCCTTGTGCCCTGCATAGCCTGGATTCATCTTGCCCACTATCTCTCTGCTCTCTCTTGCTCTGTAAGCTTGACCGACCACGAGCAGGCAGAAAATCTCCATTTACTTTTCTAACACTGTCTCTTCTTGGTGTTCCTCTTCACCCCATGGGGTTTCCATGGCTACTTATTAGTCAGGTGACCTAGCTGGAACCCGGCCCCTGTGCCCAGTGGGGATAGTCACTGCACTTATTAAGCTGGCGGCACCCAACGGAAATGTAATACAACCCCACAGTGCCTTTGTGTGTATATTTGTACATGGCATTGGATTTACTGTATATATGTGAGGAAGAAATGTCTTCTCACAAATCTAAAGATGGATGAAATCATCCAAAGTCAGTTCTTGTGTCTCATTTTTAAAAGAGAATATTAAAGGTCCAGGTTAAGGACCTGGTTTGGAGGCAAACATGGTGAGTCTAGAGTTAAGTGTGAATGTCTGACATCCACTTGTGGTTTTGATTTCAGTTAATGTATAATAAGCCTTTATAATAATCTTGATGTATAATCACATGAATAAAGTGTTTTTGTGATGTTTGCATTTCTTCATGCTCATGTCTGTGTACACGTTGTCTCAACACCTGTGCTCTTCCTATGTACTATGTGTGTGTAGGATGTCTTGTTCAAGTAGACACGTTCACCTACAGGAGAAGACAGGTTAACCTTTCCCTGCTTGAGTCACAGATGGTGGATCATCGTCTCAGGGTTACGAGAGAGACAGAGGGTCAGCTCAGGAGATGTCACGCCACATCCAGGAGCTCACCAGCTATCACAACCATAACCATAGGTTAAAATAAAATCAGATAATTACTGGGACTCAGATTGATTTTTTTTCCTAAATTCAGTTAATAGAGTTAATAGATGATTGATTTAAAACTTTTGGTTACACCCGAATAAGCCGTAAACTCAACACTGACATTCACATCTGATAAACTCACTGTGTTGAATCTGTAAACAAAATGCACTTACACATCCAGAGATTAAGAGTAATATTCACTCTTTTTAACTCTGTTTTGGTCCCCACCAACTCCTGAGAGAAACACATTTTTAACATTTTTAGCTAATAAATGTTCTACGATGTTCAAAGGCCAGTCACTAACTTTGTCCTGTTTGGTGCTGGGCAGATTTTTTTAGGTGGAAACAAGTGCCTTCTGCAGGACAAAGGGTTAAACCAGTAAACTTGCGGGTGTTAAAAACCGAAACAACCAGCTGAAAGGTGCTAAAATGCTCATAGGAGTTGAGGGGCACAGCAACGTCAGGGGAAAAATTGTCACAATGAGAAACTCTTTATATGTAGTAATTTGATTCATTGTTAATATAAAAATATCGATTAAGCCATTGTCTTCAACATGCACACGTGTTGTGAGCCTGCAGGATGATGTTGTTATCAATAGATAGAAAAGCCAAGGATCCTCTGCTCTAGAGTGGGATTAAGTTAGCCTCTAGTTAAGACCCAGAGGCTGCTCTATTTGAGTGTGTCCCACGCCTGAGTTTCTCAAACAGTAACTTAAAGAGTCACTTGTAATGCAGGTTGTAATATCTTTGAAATGTAGGAGTTATCAAATTAGCATTTCAAACAACACACGAAAGACATCCCTATGAGGTTTGTGATTAGAAAGTATGTTGCACACTGCAACACTCATATTTAGATTAAATAAAATAAATTGAATTAAATTAAAATAACATATTATATCAAAATAACACCACATTGCACAAGAGTTATTACAAACCTGTGTGAAGAGACATATAACTTTGAATGATATGGGATATTAGAGAATATGACACATTTTTGCAAAAGTTTCACTGATGATCTAATTCACCTGCCTCACACAAACACATGTCATGACACATGTTGGTTTAAATGGATATCACAAACCGTGACATCACCTCTTGAAGCGTTTAAAAGAAGTGTTATTTTTTCCCCCAGCCTTGTGTCCTCAGTGCTGAAAAACAGATCTTTGACCTGGCAAGTCTCTTGTGATATCTGTCAGCAGCTGTCGCCAGTCTTGTTTTCATTTGGTGTGTGTGTGTGTGTGTGTGTGTGCGTGCTCCTGCAACAAACATTGTGCAGCAATCTGTCAAAACCTACACTATAACACATTACCAATGTGTGACTGACAAAAAGATGGAGAGAAAGAGATAGACTGTTTTTCCAAAGCAACAATGCATCTAATGTTGGATTCAAAATTTTCTGTAAACTGTGTATCTGGTGCATTTTACTCATGCAAGGCTTTTCTGTATTTGCATCTCACAGAGCATTTCTGAGCTTGACAATGTGAATGATTCCATACTTTCATGCTTGATTTTCAAACTTGCTTTCTTTGGACGAACCTAATAATGGGTATTACATATATGGCAACATACAGTATATGCATTGCATATTTGGATATAATGATGAGTACAGATATGTACAGTAATATAGAAGGCAAACATAACATTAACATTTAATCTACAGATACACTACACTCAGTTCATTTGTTTGTCTTATATTTGTATTTGAGTATTTGTAACATTTTAACAATTTATTAATTGAGATCCAACAATTCTGCAAAATTCAGCTTCAATTTTTGTTCCAAATCCACGGCCATTTTCTAGGAGAATTTCAAGAGGCAATCTGCGAGTGTTTTTTTTGTAAACTGTATATGTGCTGTGTCAGGGAAGAAAACTCAACATGCATAGCAACAGAAACAGCAACTGTCAATTCGAAGATGCTTCCTGGATATATTACACATACTGATATTAAATAAAATATATGAAATAAAATCTGCCAAATCTAGTCTGGCACTAGCAATAATTCAAACCTCTGTGACAATAAAGCACGCTAAACTAATGTACCCTAAAGTATACTGAGGATGACATCATAGGACAGTAATTCAGGTTTGGGTTTTGTTTTTTGGAAGACCATTAAAAAAAACAGGACTCATTCTTTGTTGTGGTACAGGAAGACACTGAGTTGATACAGTACTTGTAAAATTGCCCTGTGCGAGATGATACAACATCCACGATGATGCACCAGTGCAGAAAAAAATGCATGTATATCATTTGCATCATGTGCTCAATCAACTGTACAATTTTTCTTCTTCCATCTCTCTCTCTCTCTCTCTCTCTCTCTCTTGCTCGCTTTCTCTCTCTCTCTCTCAAACACACACACGCAGTGAAGAGTTTGGGCACATCTCAAAGGACAGCTTCTGCATGAGTTGATCCATGGTGGAGAGGAGGGGACCTTACAGCTGTTTGGAGCAGAATATGCCAGCCACTGACAGTGTGCCAAACAGGCCAAGAGCCCGTGTACGTGCACACACACAAACACACTCACACAGAGACTGCTCTAGAATCTCCTGCAGACATAGCTAATTATGAATTTGCCTCTTGTGCAGACCCATGTACTGAGTGAAGATGCAGGAAACCTACTAGTGAGCTGTGACTATCTTGGCTTAAGTTAACATAACCTTTAAACAACCTTCTGTTTGTCCACATGATCAGTCAGCCATGCAAGGGTTCATTGTCATTAGCAACATAAATGTCAATCGCTGCCTAAACTACAGCCTTTAAAGCCTGGAGCCATATAAGCAAACCAGACTGACAGATGTGTTTCTACTGGTGTGTGGGCAGAAATTAACCACAGGGCTTTTGATAATAAAGCATAATTGTCATAAGCCCAGAAAAAACACCGGCTGATATTATTTTTCTCTTCACAAGTGACTGCCCTGTCAGTCTAACTTCAGCTGATCATCAATATTAGATGATTCACCTCACAATGTATGGCTGATGCCAATGTTTATGATGCCCAGTGTGAGCTCCAGTAAGTTGCCTTAAGTGATGTAGTTTGAGTCAGCGTTGGTTGGGTGTGGAGCAAAGACATACAGCCAATGGTGCAGTTATAAGGATGTGAGCTTACCGTACATCTATAGCCTGCTCCTCGTCTCTTACTGAGGCTAGCAGATGACATTGCATTAGTCCCCACTAGCATAACGCATCCAAGACATCCAAACTTCTGTCTGCACTGTGTGAAGTTACAAGTTCATAAGGAATATTAGATAGTAGAATAAAAAAGATGATACCTCTGGTTCTGCTGCAAAGATTTTAACACCTTTTCTGTTACTGGTCAGGGCAGTTGTTTTTTGTTTACAGGTGGAATGCAGCTGACCACCACTGTGAGCTGGGAAGATCTTCTATCTGTGGCTAAAATTACAATTCACTCTGTTCAAATGAATGAATGGATATGATGACATATGTGTGCATGGTTGTGGCTATGTGCAAATTTTTTAGTTTTATTTTCTTTCTTTGGAAAAAAAAAAAACCAACCCAAAAACAAACTATATAAAAAAAATCAGGTGCTACACCATCCCCTGTCAGTGTGTGCTGAGGTTGAAGCAGAACGGAGCTCAAACGACGGTTACATCATTTGGACTCCATGCGATGGCAGAAAAAGCCAGACCAACTGAGGCTCCATCCTTTCCTCTCTGGTATTAGAGAACAACACTAACCACAACTACACCACAGTTGGTGCTGCAGAATAATTCAGAATACGTGGGTCACGATTTGAATTGTTTGCATTTTTATAAGCCCTCTGGCCAGGAAAGAAATGAAAAGATGCCACAGCATGGAAAATGTCACTTTTATAACAGTGGCATGGTGGTTTGGTGGTATCCTACCCTCCCGAGGTTGTGTGTAGAAAGTAAATATAAATGAATTGTAGCTTGCAAAGGCATATGGTTACATCTGAATGAACACTCAACACAGGTGATCCTTGGATCAATACGTCACCGGATGTTACCGGACAGTGTGCAATACACACACACACGCGCGCAGGGCAACAATAAGACACACCATTACAGCCATTACAGTGTTATCTTGATCACACAGATGGAGCTTTGGATCATCTGCTTGGTCTTTGGCTCCGGCCCACAAATATCACAGTGAATCTGGTCACACGCAAACAGCCGAAAGGGACACACTCGAGAACTCACCTCACAGATAGACATCTGCCCTATCTCAGATAAAATGTCACGTGTGTGATGAAAGTGAGTTTGAATGTTTTTGCATGTACATTTTTTTTTTTAAATCAGCTTTTATTTGATTTTTGTGGAGCAGCGAGTGCTCTGCTGCTTGAGGATTCTCTGCACATTTGATGGCATTTTTAAAAAACTGGTAAAGACAGGCTCGCACACACACACATGCACACATATACACAGTCTATCTGTGCACACGCTGAAAACCCTTACGGCTACAGTAATTTCTCTAAACTCACATCAAAGAAAATCACTTATCTCTTCTTGCCTTTAGGCTTCTCTGCACTGTACAATAAACAGAGCCTACAAACGGCACCGTAGACAGAAAGAGGTAGTAAAGCTTTGATTCAGTCAGAGCTGGGACTCTCCGTTCTTATTGTTGATTCCTATTATATCATTTCTCTTCGAGTAAAATGGGATATTTTTTTGTGAACTGGCACAAGACGCGCAGGGTTGGCACGACGCATCCAAAATACGCATAATTGAAAAGCTACATATAGCGCCTTCCCCTGGCATGTAGTTCTCATGGAGCTCTAAATCCTTACATAAACTTGAGCCATTTAGTCACGCTGACACGGATCATAGCCCAGATGAATGAAGGTGCCTCGGTGTGTGGAGGTAAAACAAACACCTCTGCTCAGGCACCAACAGATGTGATAAAGTTTAAGGTGCAGCCAAATCCAGATGTTTACACAAAACATCACAACAAACAGACACCACATGAAAACATTATATAATTCACTGGTGTATTTGCACTGCACTATTAAGTTACAGCAAAAAAAAAAAAAAAACATCAAAGTTTGAACTCACCCATTCCAAAACACGAATAAATCCCAGAGGTAATTTGAGCACCTGAAATGTCCCCATGGATGCGAGCTGCATTAAGGACAGAGAGGGAGGACAGGAGCGTCCTCATGTCTATCATCAATTAACGACACACTGGCCAATTATCACATTCATGTATGACTCCAAATCTTTCTTGTTTCACTCACCTGATCAGCGGCGTCCATTTCAGCGACAGGCTTATTTTTCTCTCTCTTACTGACTTGTTTGATTGGATGTAAACAAAATCGAACCGCAAGCCAAGACCCAAATGATGTGTACGTAGCGCGGGTAACAGTCAGGGGCTCACGGCTCCGATTCCGACTTCGACCGGAAAAATCCGAGTCCTCTTCGGGTTTTTTTTCTTCTTCTCTTTTTTCTTTCTTCTTTGTAGAGGGATATCATTTGCCATGGATACAGGCACTGATTGGCCTCCGCAAAGAGGAGTGACGCCTTCATTTTTATCATTGGAGGGAACTGAAAAGTTATTTTATAAATGTGTGGTTAATGCACAAACATTGAGCAAGACGAAATATATATATACATATTTTATTTTTATTATTTTTTTGGTTGGATTTGATGGCATATCCATAGTCTTCAGATTGGCTACAATACCTTTTAGCCTTCAAGTTTTGTCACTTTTATTTTGAAACTGGAGATCAGTTTGCTGGATTTGTCATTTAATGAGTTTGCCCAGGCAGACAAAAAGAGAGAGAGAGCCTGGATGTCACTGCACTCAGCAGAGAGTGAGCGTGGCTTTTCTGAGTCTACTACACTGATGGCAGTTCATGTAAAGCCAAGTCCAACTGCTCTGACAGCGTGGCTAATGTTACAACATTTCTCCTATCGTTACCCCCCTCTTGTGTGCACACACACTGACACACACCCAGCCTGAAGGGCTCTGTTCTGTACATGCGACTGGATAATCGTTGCATCTGATTGGCTAATATTTGCACCACAGGAAATCAAAAGGATCTGAGCAAGAAGAACAAAGTCTGTTGTATGTTTCGTCCATTTTAGTTGGGAACTGTTTCAGATAATGAGTCATCAGAGGCACATCTACTGGCTTTCATGGAGGCCTGTCGCCTGACCTGACTGCACAGTTTGACATCATGGAAATGTTCTGTAGACAGGAGACTGCCGCATAAATAATTATACTTCTTGTGACTTTATGTCAGAGTGACCGTTGTTCTTTTTTCCACATAAAGAAATGCTCACTTTATTTCTATAGTTTCACCAAACTGATACAACAATATCATGTGATAACAGGCTGTGACATCACAGAGGTTGCTACTCGGTCATACCAGACCAAGTTAGGCTGTGTCTTCATTTTGAGTGGATTTTATTGCTGATGATTGCTGTTGTTTCATCTTTTAAATGAAACATTTCCTTTCTTGCTGGGACACCAGCAAGAACACCATTCTGGACACCATTCTCATGTCTGGCAAATATGAAGCTAACAGCAAGTGATTGTCTAACTTAGCTTAGCTGCTAACCAGCACCTCTAAAGCACACACATTGGCATGTTGTATCTCATGTGCCGTGTATTGGCCTGACGTAGAGATGTGTGGTATCAATCTTCTCACCAAATTTCGCCTTTAAACTCTAATCAAGTTCCAGCTGTGTTTTATGCTCATCTTTTTAGCTTTGTCTTTGGGCTTGTCTTTGTTTCTTTATCCTGCTTGTGACTATTTGACAGTTTGGAGCTCAAGTAAAAATCAACACAGTGAAGAGCTGCTGCTACATCTTTAAGCATGCTACAGAGAAAAAAAAAATCTCCAAAAAAAGACACAAAACACCAGAAGGGGCCGCAGATGTAGCCAATTATGTCTCAGGCTTCCCATCACTGTCTTACTGTATTGTTAATATACAACTGGTAACATAAATGTGGATAACAAGCTTCATATTTGGCTGCAACTCCCGGTTTCCTACCTTTCCCAAGGTTTATTGTGTATATGTGCTCAAACAACCTCATTTTTCGTGCTCAAGGGGGGAAACAGACACTGACAGGTGTCTAAACGCATCTGAGAAACTGAAGGTGTACTGCAGACCCAGTGAGGAGGAACACACCTGCGTACAGTAGCTAAAGGCCAGTGTGTGTGTATGTGTTGTAGAAAAGAGACATGCATGCAGGACAAAGACGTATGCAGGGTTTGTGCATATTCACATTCTAGCTGCAAGCCTCACAAGTCAGCGTATTAAAGCACCTTATTGCAGGTGAGCATGATGATGGCTTCAAATTAACCCGTGAAAGGTACAATTATGGTGTAATTGCTCTTGTCTAGTTATGTGTTGCATGATTGGCACCCTCACAGCAAATCTTGAACAGATGGGGCCAAACAGGGACCATCAGATTCAACGGAAAAAAGCAGTACGACTAGTAAAGAAAGACTGCAGAGCAACAATTGGAACAATCGCCATTCTCCTCCTTTGCTTAAGCCTCTTTCATATTGCGACACAGAGGAATTATAGCACAGAGACTAGGTCAGTCACTTATCCATCTCATCCAACAATGCAACATGCCGCAACTCCACAGCAATTACTGCTCAGCTGGAACCGCTGCCAGAGCACGTCCATATCTCCTGGTGCTGATGCATCTTCAAGTGCAGTAATAACAAAAGATCTATGACAATCAAACAGTGGTTTTAGTCAATGAAGAGATTTGAGGGGTAAAAATCACACGAACAGAATCTAAACGTTGGAACTACCCATGTTAAAGATGCATAGTCAGAAAAAATATGATATTTTTGCCAGTTGTTCAGGCAAACCGTTCTCTGCAGAGAAATGTCACAGCCGACCGAATTTGGAGGGATTCATACATTTCACGCTCAGTTGTTAATTAAACCTATCCTCACATGCCTGTACCGACACAAAGCAATGAAACATGATTAGATACCAAAACAAAAGACGAGCTTTGGAAATGTTTCTGGATAAAATGGCATTAGCCCTGGTCTCGTTCTGCACCAGTTAGACAGCGTACATAATCGGGATTAACTTTAGCATGATGGGGAGAGAGAGGGAGAGAGAGGGAGAGACAGAGAGAGAGAGAGAGAGAGAGAGAGAGAGAGAGAGAGAGAGAGAGAGAATTCACCCTCAGAGTCACTCATCCCGGTGACTGATAGCAATGCTGGTATAGTGACTACCATGTAATGAATGTACAAGAAGCACTGTTGTCTCCATGTTGAACAGAAATGTGTTATATATTATATATTATATGTGTTATATATTTAACAATATGTATGAAGATGTCTCATACTTTGTATTGTAGTTGTGACAGATATATGATTATAGACATGGAACATCATTTATTATTTTGAGTGCTTAGATTTTATTTTTTATGCAAGAATAAGAATGCAACAAAACATATATCTACATCAGTGGTTAGGAGTACATGCACAGTATATCATCTGTTATTCTACAATGTTTTCATTACACTGAAATATAAGACAAATACAGAGTAAGATTAATCAGCATTGCATTATTATTTGACAAGAATAATGTTTAGACCTAACATGGCTGGTTTAACTGTATGTCTATAATGAATGTGATGGAGAAAATAAATCATTTTTTCTTCTTCTATCGGCTTTGGGTCTGTGTTGAAAGCCGATGCTGGAGTTGGACAGACACCTGTAAAAGTTTAACTCATACTAGAGACCAAACGTCAAAATATCTTGACCTCTACTCATTTGGTTTTATCCATTTAAATATTTATCTCAAATTGCCCACGTCATGGAAGTGCAATATTCAGTTGCTTGATTTGCTGCTATTACAAGGCTTCTCATAACATCATCTTGGGAATTACCATCAACTGTCATGATAGATGTGCGTGAACAGGCTTTTGCTATAAAGAACACTGCAGATCTTCAGGAACAGTGTTGCTAGTGATGCCTGCTGACAATCTGCACATTTCCTCAGACACTTTTTTTCTGTTCCTTTCTGCATCCAAGTTGTGAAGAACAGAAGGGTTTCCTTCACACTCACACTTCGGTATCTGCTATAAAGTGAGAACACGCTGAAGCTCACCAGGGTTTGAATAATTTCTCAGTGTGGTGTGAACACACGCACGCACGCACTCGCTTTTTGCAGGGTGTGAAGCATCAGGGGTCAAGTACACTTTCCTGCCCAGAGTCGACTCTTGTCCATCAGTGGTTGGAGAACTGATGCAAAGGAAGGAGAATGGACACCGTGATAACATACTTATCCTATGTGTTGCTAGGCAACTCATCCAGCAGCCATGGCTCTGTATGTTGTGACAATGACGGCCAATTATCAGCTCCCTATGTTGTAGTGAATGCTGTCTACTCAGCTGTGCCGTTTACGTGCTGCAGGGATGTTGCACATTGTTAACTGGTGCATAGTGTTTACTGGATGTGTGGTGAGTGTGAAGCGCTGTTGTGGCAGCTTTTGTCGCCAACATACTCAGTCTCCATTAATATACCTTCATACTTCCAGGCACAACGCATCCTTTTGGACATGTTGCCATAAGATCCAAGTGTGTCACATGATCTGAGGTTTTCTGCCAAAATTTACTTTACATTTTCCAACATGAACTGTAGCACCTAGTTTCTAGCTCCCTCTGTGGTCTGTGTAATCAGTATAGCACTTTACAGCTGATGGATTTGCCCTTTAGAATAAACTTTTAGCCTGGTGGGTGTGCTAAAGCTCCTGACACATGGCAGGAAATCAGGAAAAATAACTCATATTTTGTAGGTGAATCATTTCCCCAATAATGTGACAAACGTCCAAGAGTGGGGACCTATTTCATATATTATGCAATACTGTAAAATCAGAAAAAGTGTAAATGCTACCTCATCACGGCTTTAAGATACTGCTTTAGTAAAAAGCTTTTGAACAGGCAAAACAGGTAAGTCTATAATTAAAGATCAGTTACAGAGCTGAAGATATCAGAGGCCACTACTCCTATGCTACGGTGTGAACACATGAAAAGGAAAAAATAAAGTGAAAACTGTTTGTTAGTAAAAAAACAAAAAACAATGACATACACATTAAACAGCATGTACACTTTTTATTCATATGAATATATACTACATCAGTATGTGACACTGAGAGCTGAAAATAGGTCCGCATGTTTACATATTAAAGTGCAGTGCAGTATAGACAAAGACACCAATAAAGCATCAATCCTTTGAAGCTACGAGAGCAGCGCCGCAGCACTTTTAATTCATCTACTCTGAGACAGAAGTAGATTCTTGATTCATTCAATTTAAGCAACACCATTAAGCACTTACAGCTCAGGTTTGCTTCGTCGAAGGGACTACTATATTTGTGTGACAAATGTGATCAAGAGTCAGGTGAAAGGAGTGAAAAGTGCTCGATGCTGTGCTAATCTGAAGACCATGCAACATTTCACTGCTCCATGTCATTGTCATTCTGCAGAGTTTTCATTGCCAGGCCCCAAAGTGTTACACTGGAGATAAACTGGCCCTCACTGGACCTGTAGGACCCAGTACTGGCCCTGCTAGAAGGTGTAAGGGAACTACAGTGATTGTCTGTGGCAGGCAGGTAGGGCCTGCCCACCGCACCTCTGCTCATCTCCACGGTCATGTTCCCATTCTCTACATATGGACCGTACACAACCTCCTGAGGCAGGTGGGGTTTGCTGGCAGTCAAGGCTGCACTTCTCTCCTGGTGGCTGGAGGAGAGGAGATGATGGGGTACCAGCGAGCGCAGCTCTGGAAGAGGGGTGGGTGTAGAAGCTGGGCTGAGGTGCATGCTGGGAGGTGTAGTCTCTATATGTGACGTCGGCTGTGGTGGTGAAGTAGGCGGTGAGGGTTTCTCTAACCCTGCGTGGGGCATCATGCTGGGAAAATGCTGCTCACTGGTCGCAGCAGGAGGTTTAGTGTGGCTGACAGGTTTGGAGAATGAGGCTGCTCCATCTGAGCTACGAGGTGGGTCAGAGCTGTCAGCTACCGGGATGTCGGCTGGAGCTCCTTTGCAGTGCATGTTACTGTGTCTCCTCAGCATGGCCGAGCGGGTAAAGCTCTTTCCACAGGCGTTACACACGTAGGGTTTCTCACCAGTGTGTGACCGTATGTGACGCTGCAGGTCCCCTGAGCCAATGAAGCACTTCCCTGCATCAATTAGGAAAACATATTAGGTATTAAGCACTGTGCATTGGTTATTATTATAGTCATACTCAATTTAAAAAAAATCTATGTGTTTGATGGTGCCAAATAAACTTTCTTAAGATGCTGATTCATAAGGATGCTGACATCTACATAAATCCGTTATGCTTGGGAAGCCTGGCAAAATAAAGGTGCAGCCCCCCCATTAAAATATGTTTTGTGAACTCATCACACAGATCAGCGTAAGGCTGCAACTATTATTTTCATCATTGATTCATCTGTCAATTATTTTCTTGATTAATCATTTGGTCTATAAAATGGTCAAAACCAGTGAATAATACCCATTATAATTTAGTAAAACCCAAGGTGATGTTGTCACGGTGTTTGCCTAACTAGAGGTCCACAACCTGAAGGTATAGAGATCATATGCACATGAGATAAAGAGCAAGCTGGAACCGTCAAATGATGAGAATTTTTCCTTCAAAAAGTGGCTTGTGTGTATTTATTTATTTACTTTACCAATGTCAATAATACTTCTAACAAGAGTCTGTTTCTTACCGCAGGTGGCACAGCTGTGTGGTTTTTCTCCAACGTGGCGGGCTTTATGCTTCAGAAGCTTTCTGTGCGTGTTGAAGGATTTTCCACACTGGTCACATGTGAATGTCTTGTCTGTGGCGTGAGTCCTCTTGTGCTCCTTGAGATTACTCAAGTTGTTGAATCCTGAGCAACACCACAAGTACAGTCAGTAAAACACCAGCCATACACAACACAAAATCTGTCATCATTTTCCACGGTACTATCAACCACTCATAAATGTTCAACTTCACAATGAGACTATCACCTGCTAACCAATACATGCATTTTTTTTTTTTTTATACCTCGACCACATATATCACAAAGGTGTGGCTTCTCTCCTGTGTGGACCACTTTGTGACGATGGACATCCCCTGATGCAGTAAAGCTGGAAAAGTAAATATTCATTCACACATATTGATAAAGACGGCGTTACTTTATTCATTGATATACTAGAAATCATGGTATATTGCTATAAATCAGTAAGCTAGCAAGAAAAAAACTCCTATAGAGGAATATAAATGAGGAAACAGATACAGGACATAGATGGCGCCTTACCTTTTACCACATAACTCACAAATGTACGGTTTCTCTCCAGAATGTCGCCGTAAATGCGTCTGTAAATTCCCAGCCTGTAAAACAATCAGTCAAATATGTCAGTGTAATTTTTCCATTCAATAATAACTGCGGCAAATCAGAATAAGACATCAGATGATACCTGAGAAAAGTTTTTCCCACAGACATTACACTGAAAAGGCTTCTCACCTGCAACAAAGTGCAAAGTGCAAGTGCATTTGTTACAATACATACTCACAGTCATTACTGAAATGTGTTAACAAGACAGTTATTAGCAGTAAATACCGGTATGCGAGCGCTTGTGCAGCTCCAGGTTGCTCGGGTGTTTAAAGATCTTCCCACACACCTCACAACAGTACTGCTTGTGTCCTGTCTGCTGTGCCGGCTCTGGCACACTCTTCAGATTTTGCTCTTCTTGGTTCACAGGTGGAGGACTGGGAAGTTGTGCATCTGTTGGTGTCTCTGTAACCTCCTCCATGTTTGCATTTAGGCCCTCAACGGGAGCTTCTGAAGCTCCAGTCTGGACCACAGACTCTTCTTGAAGACTTTCTTTCGGACAGCAGACAACGGGTTCACTGACTGATTCAGCAAACATCTCCTCCAAAGCCTTCTGAGACCGGAGGTAGTTGTATTTCTTCAGGTAGACAGTCTTCTTTGGGCGCACTGGCTTGTTGAGCATGGAGTCTTCTGTGTTAGAGCTGGGGGTGTTTAAATTATCTGACGGCGTTAAAGAGGAGACAGGGTTCTTTTCAGCTGCCACAGATGTGCAGGGAGGACTGGGCTGAACTGTGTTTCCTGAACATACAGGAGTGTGGCCGCTTCCCTGGCTGACCCCGAGCTGACACTGCTGCTCCTCCACCAGCACCAAAGGGCCTGGGCCTTGATTTGACGCTGCACTATTAGTCTGAATTGCACTTTGCTTGAAGTACTGCTTACTGTAGAAGTTACGGAGCTTGTAGCCATGGACAAGCTGTTTTTCAACGGGTGCTTGAGTGCTGCTAGCTGTGTCGCAGTTTGAGCCACTGTTGGGTACAGAAACAGACATCCTTTTGCTGTGGTCCATGTCACTGCTGAAGCCAGGCCTCTGGGTCTCAGAGGGACAGTGAAGGTCTACATCATGAGGAAGACTGCTCCCCAGGAGGCAGTCGTGCTCTGAGCTCAGCATGCCCGGGAGAGAAAATGAGGGGATTTCCACGGGGGGAGGACAAGGCTTGAGGAAAGCATTACACATGCTCTGAATGTTTGGAACCTGCAAACACTGAGCAATGTCCAGGAGTGCTTGAACATTATCTTGGTTTATGTCAAGATGGGAGGTGTACATGTAGTCCAATATTTGACCGATGCCACCAACATCCTGGATGACCAAGTTGAACACCTCATTCTTCTGACTGGGTGAGTTTTGGAATAAGGACCTGGAATAACGAGCAAAGTACAGTATGATTACTAAATGATAAGGATGGATGAAAATATGTCACTGATTCAATGATGTGTCACTACAATGAATATATATATATAAACATAAAGGCACCTGAAGTAGGAGCTAAAAGCAGCCAGGACATTTTTGTGGGCTTTGAAGCAGACACCTTTGACCACCAGCATGCAGTCACAGAGCAGCCCCTGAATCCTCTGCTCCTGGAGCTGCTGCAGCAGGTAAGAGCTGTGGCTGGACAGGGTGTCCATGGTCACTCAACTACTGAACCCTCCAGCTCCAACTTCTCCATCAAAGAACTAGACAAGGGGGCAAAAACAACGCGACAACAGTACTTATTCCTCTGGTTGAGCTAGTCCTTGAAATGCAACGACGTTAAAAGCGCTGCAAGCGAGTACTGGCAACACTATTCAGATAATATTCATAACGTTATATACTGTATAATTCAACGACCGCGCAGAATCCAGGCTGTCTGCGCTGCGAGACCACCCATGCAAAAATTGGACGGGCACCGCCAACAAGCTAACTAACGTTACAAAGCTGCGCTAACCAACCCGAGCGCAAATGAGATTTTAAACCGGGAACCCGAGTCCTAAATACTGTTGGGTCAATAACGACTGACATAAAACAAATAAGTCCAAACCTCAATCTGAAGAGTCAACCTTTTATTTGGATGATGGGTCACTTTTCGAGTGTAATGACGTCGCTTCCTGGTGCAACCCGTATTTCATGAAGCTAAACATGAAGCGGATAATGTGACGGATAGTGTAATTATATTGTAAGAAATTCGTGTCGGTGTTACTTGCAGCTATGTTATGAAAGTCACTGCACACATTTAGCTCCTGAATACAGAAAAAAAGAAAATGGTTTGTACAATATTCGTTTTCAGCTCGGTCGGAACTCCTCTTTGGATGCATTTTCGCACGGAAGATTACTAATGTAGCTATCTCGTGTTCGGGTGGTCACGTGTGTTTTGAAAAGTTTATGCGCATGGGTCTCAGGTCGCTGCTGTTACACGCTTTCATACATCCTCTATCATCACTAGATACAGGTCTGTTGTAGCATTTGTTAGCTTTGGGTGTCGTTAGCTGCCTGTATTAGACTAGCATTAGCTCGCACCGGCGCCGTGAACGGTCTGGTCCCGCTTTCGCACGAGAACTGTGTCGCATTACTCATTAGTAACGGCTCTTTTCAGTTCAACAGTTTGAATCGAGCAATTTGAATCATTTTGAAACGGAAGTGTCGCAAAAATGGTGTTCTTCACCTGCAACGGCTGCGGTGAGTCCCTGAAAAAAGCTCAGGTAGATAAACATGTGAGCATGTGCCGAGGCTGCCAGGTCCTGTCCTGCATCGACTGTGGAAAAGACTTCTGGTAATGGCTGCTTGTTGTCTGCCGATGTTAATGTTACGTTAACAACTACTTAGCCACAAAGCTGACAGCACTCCATGTGTGTGGTGGCGTTTCTCTGTTGAACAGGGGTAATGACTACAAGGACCACATTAAGTGTATCAGTGAAGATCAGAAGTATGGAGGCAAAGGCTACGAGGCTAAGGCAAACAAAGGAGATGTGAAACAGCAGCAGTGGATCCAGGTGAGAAGCAATACAGTGTGTCATTAAATAGGGGTTTTATTTGTTTGTTTGTTTCTAAGTTGATCGTTCTTCTCCTGCAGAGGGTCCATGAAGCTATGAACAGACCTGGAGTCAGTGCAAAGCTCAAGGATGTGCTCAGACAAGTCAGTGCGTATGATAACGTCCCAAGAAAGAAGGCCAAGTTTCAGGTTGGTGTCGCTTCAGTCTGTGCTGATTAATGTTTTATTCATTGGCCTGTAATGAATAGTTGTGACTTCCGTGTTTATTGTTTGTGTGTAGTGTAGGGTCGCATGCATGAACTATTCCACAGTCATTGTTTGTATTTTCCCTTAGAATTGGATGAGAAACAGTCTTAAAATATCTAACACCAGTCTTCATGATGAAGTGTGGGAGATCCTTGCTGCAGCTGACAATGTAAGTTACTTATTTGACTCTTTCACTGTGTTTATCAGTCACTGTCTGTGAGCCTAGAGCTCGTAATATAAAACTGGTTTTAGTTAATTTAGTTCAAATCCAAAGGAATGAGATTTAGTCTCTAGTCTCTTAGTGGCTTTGAAGTACATTTGAATCTTATCCAGTTTATACCATATTTAGGTTATCTGCTATTGATACAAGTATGCTATTTGTAAATGCAAAACTGTCAGGTTAGTTGTTTTTACAGTGTTTGAGACTGCTATATATTTTTTAGTTCTGCTCTGATAGTTGTCAAATAAAGAGAAAACACGGCACACTCTAATACCAATTTCTGTCTGTATAATTTTGCTTTTTTTTTTTCAATATTCCTCACCTTTATTACCCTCTCATAATCGTACAGACTCCTGAAGCTCCCCAGGAGACCAAAGACGCTAAAAAGACAGTGGCTGAAGTCAAAGTGGACACTAATGAGAATGAGCAGAAGCAGAATGGCGGCCCAGATGTCGAGAAGAAGAAACTGAATAAACGGGAGCGTAAAGAGGCTCGTCAGCAGAAGAATGGCAAGGCTGTGAAAGGTGCCGAAAAGACAGTTGCACAGGAGCCAGACGAAGACCATGCGGGCAAAAAGAAAAAAAAGGACAGAAAGAGGAAGCGCAGCTCTGAGGAAGATGGAGATGGAGAACAGAATGGACATGATGCAGAAAATGAGACACCCAGCAAGAAAAAAAAGACAAGTAAGACAATTTTCTAAAGCCTACCCACGATCTATTTCTGGATGCTGTTGAGTTTTTACTTCTCTGTATTATTAGTCACAGTGAAACTGTGTCTCTTAAGAAATACTGTTTCCAAGCATCACTGATGTGGAATAGCTAAATGTTTGTATCAGCACCAAATGTAGATAAAAATGTAGATTGAAATAAGTGTTGGAAGTGCTCCTCTACCATTGTGTTTGAAAGGATACTTTTTTAAAACTTGTGAAACCAATCCTTGTTTTTAAATTGATTACTTATATTGATAATTAAATCTCATTTTCAGCTACAGAAGAGATAGAAGAGACAGAAGAGACTGAGGAGACAGAGGATCAAGCAGTTCCCAAAGGTACAGATCTTCACTAAAAACTCTGATTGACATCTTTGGAGAAAATAAATGATGGTGTAAAGGAATAAATCCACCAGGGGTCAGTGTTGCGTCTTTTGTTGGCACTGAATAAATGACCCCTACCAGCAACTCAATTATGTTTCTGATTAACTTTCAGGCAAATTCAACTGGAAGGGTAATATCAAGGCAGTCCTGAGAGAATCACCTGACCAGGAACTGCCAGTGAAGAAACTCAGGAAGAAGGTGAGACATGAAGTGTCTTAATTACGCTGTGAACTGTATTCCTTGGTTTGTACAACATCCCATTTGACTTCTAAACTTACCATGTTGTTCCTTTTTAAATATCATTTTAAAATGAGATTTGTCTTTGATTTAATATGATTCTAAGAGCTTGTTCCTCTTTTGCAGATTTTGGCAGCATACTACTCTTTCACAGGAGATGCAAATTTTAAAACAGAGGAGGACGTGCTAGCACTTTTCAACAAGAAGATAAACAACAATCCCAAATTTAAAGTTTTGAAAGACAGAGTTCGACTTGTAAAGTAGATCTGTTTATCTCACCCGTCTGGCATGAATTGTATGTTGTTCATAGTCTTTTAAAATTAAAAAAAAAACATCGTTGTCTGTCATCCTCCATTGGGTGTTTTTATACAGGTGACATAATCTCAAAGATTAAATAATTTTATTACTGAATTACATTTCCTGTTTCTTTTTGCCGTAGCCTAATCAGCATGGAGAAGACTTTTACAAATTACCTTACAACGTGTCAGTGTTTTTTATTGTATAAAATGACAATAGTGATAGACGGCTGCTCTGTTCCACATTCCAAGCCCACAGTAAGGCTGGGAAATGGCACCTTATCTGTGGGATTGGATGTTAGAGTGGGGGAAGGGAAACGGGAGAGGTGCACCTGAGGTGAATTTGACTCTCACACGGGACGAAGCTAATGCACATTCCTCGGCACCCCGAACGGGGTTCACTTGGCCAGGGACACAGAAGCTCCATAGAGGCAAGATGCTTGGTGTCAGCCTCAGGTGAAGTTTTAATGCTGTCTGATTTTCCACCACTAGAATGAGCAGCCTCTTTACCCTGTACACACACACACAAACGCACACAAGCGCACACACACGCGGGAGGAGCTACAGGAGGAAATCTGCCCAGCTTTATGAAGCTCTGCTAATCCCAGCAGGTTTAACACAGATGCTCATTCATCACACTGCTTACCTGTAATTGTATATTGCATACTTTGGGTATTAGTCAAGCTGTTACTCAGGTTTGCGAGTATTAAAATGTTGTTTTCTAGTCAGTGAGGCTCAGTATTGCTTAATGCTTTTGTTTCAATCAAGAACCCACAGGATACTCAGGAAAAACTGAAACTCTTTCAGTTGCAAAATAGGTCAACATTTTATATCTGCCATTATATTATATGGCAGATATTGAAGGATGTGTTTATCTGTTTATAGGGATTATTGCAGAATTAACTGTGTGGTCATATGTTTTATATGGGGGCAGTTTCACCCCTGAACTTTGGTCTTAATAGCAGTCATAACTAGCAGAATGTCTCAAGTAAATGGGGTATTTAAGTAAGAATATGTTTTCCAAAAGGAGAAATTACATCTTTTCTTTCTTACATAAAATAGTTACATTCATGATATAATCTTGTTTTATTCAAATACAATCCGATATTCCTGCCACAGCCTTGTAAATGAGTGATGTATAACAGGCATTATTCAGCGAGTTTGACTTTATGACTCTTACATTATATTTAAAATAAAACACTAATGGTTATTGCACTACGCTCAGGGTTTGCTGTCACAGCCTTCACTCACTCTAGTATGACTAGTAGCTTATTGGCTCATGTTGGCAAAGCATAGATACTGTAGATATTGCTGTACTACTTCCATTATGTTTTAGTGTTTCTCATTATCCTGTAACTGTCACTTGTGGCCAATGTGTTTAACACAAGTTACATTAATTAAATGTTGTCATCACACAGAAAGCACTGTACGGCAGTGAAGACACCTACAGTATTTTTTCAAGATGTGGTGCACATGACTCTGTATTTCACTTCTTCTTTTAATGCCCAGAGTAAGAACCAAACTTCTAAAGCTGGCCACATGAGATAAATAACGTTGCGGCAAGCAGTGTAGAATGAGAGACATAAAGCAGATGTCAACTCTTTGACATTCAGCACGGGGGACAATAAATCAAAAACACTATGTATTAGGCTACATACTATATTTTTCATCATCTCAACAGGCCCAGTTTACCTCAGTAATATGAAAATCTATTTGTCTCCTGTCCTTTAAGCCTAACGCAGACATGTTGACTGTGAAGGTGCGATGTGAGTTTGGTAGTGATGTGTGTTATTTCAGTAATCCCTGTCTTGGGCAGACAGGAGAGGTCACAAACACCAACCTGATTATTCTGGGGGGCCGTGACTCTAAAAGCTTTGAGAAACAGCTGTTCTAAAGGATGGCATATCAATATTCTTATCAGGTGCATCTGTACATGAACATGAAATGTGAAAGTGACTACATGCCAGAGAGGTCCATTTACCCTATTAACTTAAAACAAGGGTTGGTAAATATTAGTAATACTAATACTGTCCAACAAAGACAGAAACTCCAAAAAACAAGTAAAAGACTAATATCATATCTTAATGCTGGTAAGTATTAGACTGCATTTGTTTTAGGTGTACCTAATAAAGTGGCAACAGATTGGCAAAAGTGGGAAGTTTGATACAGTGGTACGTTTCTTCACTGCACCACTCTCTCTTTGCCTCACTGAAGCGTTTTTTTTTTTTTTCTTCAGTTGAGACTGAAATGGAACAAAGGTATCAGCAGTGTCAAATTCTTGCCAGCACCATGTAAAGGTATACATTCAAGATAAACTGGAATACAGCCAGCTAGAGTTTATGAGGGATGGGAGTAAATGTGCTTTGTCACACATTCTTGTTCAAATATCCTCAGTTATCCCTTTGAGGGTAGATTTTTACTGCCAACCCAGTGATCCAGTGTGTTTGATGCTTCGTGGAGGATACACACTTATGACTCATGGTTTATACCTGCCTATGCTGTTCATCTCAAATGACATAGTTTTTAGTGAACAGGTAACAGGCAAAGGTTTGATGTAGCAATGATTTTTCTAAATGTGTATACTTTACAAGTCCTGTACTGTCTGTCTCATAGAGTTTGCTATTGCCAAGTTTGTATCCATGTATGCAAACAGAGGGGAACTAAAATATTGTTCTAATGGAGCTGTAAACCAGTTTAGCTTGATTTACTAGTACAGGTATAATAAATAAATAAATAATTACAGGGTCTTATGCAGCCAAGTACATAAATTATTAATCAATTATTTTAACTGCTTAATTATTTTTTTTGTTTCTAAAAAAAACTACAAATGTCGACTTTACGTGCGTCATAAAAAAGCGACGCTGTGTCTAACAGGAAGTATCTCTTCTAATCACTAGTTAGCCTGTGTAAGTGTAAGTTAATGGTAGCATCAACACAATGCTGAACGAAAGTGAACTGGCAACGCTGCGGAATAGATTTAAAAAGGATGCGGAGTTTCTCATGCAAACATCGGCATCCGGTGACGATGGTGAAAAGAGTAAGTTTCAGAAGCAGCTAACGTTGTTAGCCAACTAATTAGTTTTCTAATAAAGCTAACCGTTAAGTGTTTAAGGTGACGTTACAAACACGGTGTACATAACGTCCATACAGCTCTGTTTTTGAGCACCGACATCCTGAACATCACTGTGGGTGTCAGTGGCATAGCTTTTAGTGTGAAAAAACACAGCCTGCTGCCTAACCCGAGCTAGCATTCTTAGTAAAGTAGCTAGCTAATCTGTGTGGTTAAATCCATTGAATGGACAGCTTGTAGTCCAGTAATGTGGCGCTTTTTCTTTGACAAAGCTATAGCAGAACGTTATCTGCTATTTGGGGGCTGTAGACAACTTGTACAGTGGACAATTGTCCATGTTTGAGGCCCTCACTGGCAGAGATCCAGCAATTCTTGATTGTTTTGACTGGGAGCAAACGCTGTGTCAGCCCAGCAACATAATACAGGGAAACTCGATTCCTACACTGTCCTCAATCCAAGGGTCATTTCTTTGCCAGTGTAAACCGATCATTGTAATATAAGCAACAGACAAAACATTTGTTGACAGGTCACCCCTTTTTATTAATGGCTCTGTATATATTCCAGTTTACATACCGTCAGTCATCCTTCTGGCAAAGAGGTCTTGGTGCATTATATCTTTTATCTAAGATGGACCACTAGACACTAACCAGCTCGTAGGCCAACTACCGGTTTAGGGCATGGAGTTCATTGTGAACTCTGCACAGAGTAGAGCAGCATGCTGAAGCACTTGAAGCACATTAAATCAACCAGTAAATTTTAGAGATTATTAGCCCTCTGAGATGTAAGATTATCTCAAAGAAAGCTATCACTTTCACCCCCAAAAGCTCCTTCAACCTGAAAGCTGGAGATTTAGACCTCCTGCTAAGGTAATAGAAATCACATACACTGCTCACAAAAATTAAAGGAACACTTTTATTTTTGGGCCTGGCATGAATTGAATTAAACCTGTCTGATAATTTTCTGGTTGGTTAAGCAGCTGAGGGCCTCGTTAATCAATTTCAGCTGTATTGATGTTCATGGAATTAACAACAGGTGCACTTCAGTGGCAACAATTAGAAAACCCTCAAAACAGGACTGGTTTTACATGTGGAGGTCATTTCAAGTTTCTCCGTCTTGATCTTTTTTGGCTGGTTTTCCACTCGTGCTGATTTTGGCTTGCATAATTATCTCTACTGGCAGTATGAGGCGATTCCTTAACCCTACAGAAGTTGCACAGATAGTCCAACTTCTCCAGGATGGCACATCCACACGTGCTGCAGCAAGAAGGTTTAATGTGTCTCCCAGCACAATCTCCAGAACATGGAGGAGATTTCAGGAGACTGGTGGTTATTCTCGGAGAGCTGGACAGGGCCGTAGAAGGTCCTCAACCCCTCAGCAGGACCGATACCTGCTCCTTTGTGCAAGGCGGAACAGGCTGAGCACTTCTCGTGCCCTACAGAATGACCTCCAGAGGGCCACTGGTGTGAATGTCTCTACCCAAACAATCAGGAACAGACTTCATGAAGGTGGCCTGAGGGCCCGACGTCCTGTAGTGGGCCCTGTGCTCACTGCCCTGCACCGTGGAGCTCGACTGACTTTCACAGAAAAGGAGAACGTTATGCTGCCTGCAACGTCGTTCAACATGACAGGTTTGGTGGTGGGTCAGTGATGGTCTGGGGAGGCATATCCATGGAGGGACGCACAGACCTCTACTGCCTAGGAAATGGTGCTCTGACTGCCATAAGGTATCGAGATGAAATCCTTGAACCCATTGTCAGACCCTACGCTGGTGCAGTAGGTCCTGGTTTCCTCCTAATGCACGACAATGCCCGGCCTCACGTGGCAAGAGTATGCAGGCAGTACCTGGAGGATGAAGGAATTGAAACAATTGAATGGCCTTCACGATCCCCTGACTTAAACCCAATAGAACATCTCTGGGACATTATGTTTCGGTCCATTAGGCGTCGCCAGGTTGCTCCTCAGACTGTACAACAGCTCAGGGATACCCTCACACAGATCTGGGAGGAAATGCCAGAGGACACCATCCGTCGTCTCATTAGGAGCACGTTGTCAAGCACGCATACAAGCTCGTGGGGGCCACACAAGATACTGAAAAGCATTTTGAGTTGCAGAAATTAAGTTTTGGAAAACATGGACTCTGATTTTATGGTGTCTACACAATTGAGCCCTCTGTAGGCTGAAAACTTTTATTTCCATTAAAAGACTTGGCATCCTTTTGTTCCTAAGACACTGCCCTTTCGTTATTTGTATAGATATCCAACTTCATATTGAGATCTGATGTATCTAATGTGTTTCTTTAAAGTGCTCCTTTTTAATTTTTGTGAGCAGTGTATTTGGTAGTAAATTCATTACCATCCTGGTGTGTTGAATGGTACCACTGATGTCTGAACATCTAATTGATGGTAAAACATTGCGTGGACATGTGAAATTCCAATCTCAACTTCGTGCAATGATGACTCATGAATTTACACTCTTTTTCTATAACTTTCAGGTCAAGAGGAAAAAGATGCTAAACCACTCCCTCGCATTAACAGACACTCCGTTTTCTGGATCGTGGCATCTATAGGTGTGACCTACTACGTAGATTTCTTCCGTAACATCATGGAGAATGAAGATATCAAAAGGTGAATGAGTTATGAGGAAGACGCAACACTTTCCTTGGATATTTTGTTGTTCACTCATTCTTATTGCCTACATTACAAACAATAAAAATGAAATACATGTTTAGTTTGAATCAGTGAGTCTATAGATTCTCCTCCTTTCAACCCATATTTTTCCAGTTGGTGGTTCAATGCCGGTCTGATACTCCTCGGGATCTGCCTTTCTCTGGCCATGTTTTGCATTGTGTACCTGGAGTGGTTTAAAGGAATCGAGCACTATGACCACGAGTACCCTGCCATTCCTCCCATCACCACTGCAGCATTTATTGCTGCATCTTGCAGGTAAAAGAAATACAATATTCCTTTCAATCTCATAAAAAAAACAGATTTAAACTATGGGGCATTGTTCTCGACACCAAAGCGTCTAGAACAGTGTCAGATTTATCTTGAAATTTAAACAGTTTCTAGGAACCCCTGACATACTCAACCTCTCCTATTTGAACATGATTGAATTAACAGTTTCAAGTCCTTTGGTCACCTGATGAGAGCTGAGATGATAATAGCTCATTGAACATACTGTATAAGTATGTATAAGACTCATTAACTATAATTGGCGGGCTACAGCTTCCTTTGTTCTGTGATCATGATGGTATTTTCTTTTATCTGTGTTGAATGGAATCACTGATTAGAAGATAATCTATCAATTGCAGAAATAGTTAATTGGGATGCTGCCTTCGGAAGAATGCTAAGCTTGAAGCTTGTTTTGAACGGAGTAAGGGTGTGTGTGAGAGCTTGTTTTGCATTTGCTTGTTTAGAGTGTTTCTTTTTATTAGCAGTACTAGAATTAATGAAACATGAACATATCTCTAAGTGTTATTGTCTTCCCTTGCAGCTTTAACATGGCACTGTGGCCCGTGTGGTCCTTCTTCACTCCGCTCATCCTCTTCACACAGTTCATGGGTGTGGTCATGTTCATCTCTTTGCTTGGATGAATGTGACAGGTGAGGATGATACGCTGTCATTTCATTTTCACAAAATGTGGTTTTATTGAAATCAGTAACACACTGTGTTTGGCCTTAAATTGCCCACAGTCAAGTGAAATCATTAACATTACATATTTAATACCACTGCTTCATACAAGAATTCTTACATGATCTTGTTCACCACAATGTCGACTTTAGTTGTTATAGTTTTCCTCTGCAACTTACCCATATTTCTTAAACAGCGCACAAGTTGCCGGCTGCATTAATAAATCTTCACTCCACTGATATCAATACAGAAAACACACACCAAAAATCAAACGCACACTTTGCCATGATGGTGCACTGCCATCAGTCCACACACCTCCCTTTTGAAACGCATCTCGCAACACAACAGCATTTGCTCAGAACACATTTAAATACACGTATAATGGTGGCATGATCACATTCCTTTACCTCTGTGTGTTCAGACAGAATCCTGCCTCATTCGCATACATGAACTCACACGATTTTCTTCATCTGCCTCAAGTTCAGCTATTCTCTGAGTCAAATAGAGAATTCAGTTCTACAGTATATAAAATACGTGATCTAGATTTATGCAATACACACATAAAAATGGCCCGTTAACACAAGATAACTGTTAATACTTGAACATATTCTTGTCCCAGACAGCTGAACACTGTTCTGTGTTGCATTCAGGTCATTACGGTGAAAATGTGCTCCGTTTGTTAAGTTTAGCAGCTTGAATTTAATTTGAACCTTATCTACCTTGTTGTTTGTGCCCCTGCCATCCTCTCTCACACCTTCCTGAGATAACCTGTTGCAGACCTACACCTGCAGCAGATCTTGTTGTGAGATTAGCAGACCATTCTACTGAAACAACACAGCTGCTCTTATTCAGTGTGTGTGTGTGTTTGTGTGTGTGTTTTTGGCTGGTGCTGGTCAACATTGTAGGATCACTGCGGTGTTTGTGTGCTGAGAGTTTTAACTGTCTCGCTTTATGATTTGCCACCGTTGTGTTTCCCCAGAAGCAATGACAAGAGTGTCAAAAAAATGTGATGCATTGTGTTGAGTGTTTGTCAAACAGCACTTAGGAGTTTTGAAGTCGCTGAGTGTAATGAATGTTTTGAGAGTGGTCCTTTTTCACAGGGGATATTTTTGCCTTGTAGCAGGAGAAGCTGTGACTTAACAGTTGTCACTAATAATTCAGTAAACGGTGAAACGTATTTAATTCTTTGAGCCTTGACAGTCAGCCAGCATACGCAACAACCCTCAGACTGAAGCAACTAAATCAAGTTCAGCCATTTTTTAATGTGCACCTGAACTTTTTTTTCTACTCTAATGAGATAAAAATCTCCTCTGTGAAAAACTGTGTGCTTTATATATAAATGAAAATGAATGAGCAAAACTGTCATCATTTTTTCAACTGTTTAATGAACAAAGTTTTAAACTGTTTTATTTTTCTTAAACAGTTTGTGCTGAAGAATATATAGACTTCTGCTCATGTTGTTTTTTTTTCTTTTCTTTAATAAAGTTTTATAACTTAACTACTATTTACTGAATGTGTCATCATTTCTTCTCAAACAAATACATCATTTAAAAACAGCAACAATGCAAGATACAATGCAAGATATAGATGTTGTATTTATAATTTCCAATTTATTTTTTTCACCTCTCCATATGAGATCTTGTACTCTGTATTCAGATTTTTACTTTTTTTACTTTTACTAAAAGGAGCACGACTGCCAAATACACTCTCATACAAGTCCTGCATCTAATATTTTACTTAAGAGTGCAGATGTATTAGGAAAATGTGCAGGATCAGATGTCCTCATGCAGAATGGCTCCTTTCAGATTATTAGCAGTGATCCAGCAACACACATAATTTTAATCGATTCATCAGATTACATTTTTTTATATTACTTTTCATACAAACAAAATGTAGTGTATAAAACAGCACCCCACCCCCACTTATTTATAACACAGACATATCATTTTGCAGTGTCTGGTGGGAGGCAGTTTAAAACATAATAGAATAAATAAAATTGACTATTTTAAAATATGCTTATATGATTTTATAAAATATTCAGAAACTGTAATTTTGCTACTTTATTAATATGTTGTTTTGTCAGTTCAGTGTGATACTCGGTGAAAATAAAAAGTTCCTCAAATAGATCTTCAACTTTTAAAACCCATTTGTTCTTAGAGATTACAATAAAGCTTTTACAGTGAGTCACGCTGTTATTGATTTGGCCTTCAGTCTAGTTTTCAATAAGTTTTTGAAGTGCAAACAACAGAGGGCCTGGACACTTCCAGATTAAATCAAAATGTTTAGACTTAATCAATCGCCCATTAAGTGTAATAGGCAGAACAAATATGATAATGAATAGCTCTGACTCTTTTTCCTTATCGCGCTGATTCTCAGTGATCAAGAAATCGATACCCAGCGGATGGTGTACAGATGTGCTGATAAGGTGCTAACTTGATCTCTGCAGGCCCCGTGATACTATTGTGAAGTGAAAGGCTGATGGGCCTCTCATTCTGTCCAATGAGAGACAGAGTTCCCCGGAGCTGGGGAAAACATGTTGAAAGAAAGCAATGCTGTCCTCCCTGATTCGCTGTTGACAAATCCCTGAACACATCGTCAGCTGTGCGAGCTAAAGATTGGTGTCTGTTTTTTCCTGCCTGTGATCTGCGTTAGATCTGCGCAGATCACCGGCAGGAAAACATTATATTATTTACTTTTGTATCACATGGTAAAACTGACTCTATACCACTGTGTGTACTCTCGAGTGCGCAATTACGCGCGGCTCCCTTGCGCACGGTCCATATCTCACTGTCCATAGACTATATGCCATTAGGATCATCTGCAAACTTTATCAGAAATTGTTAGGAAGACTTAACACAGTGTTACATTGTTGTTATATAACTTGACCATAACTTGCGCCATATATCCATGTGAGGACCCTCACTGCTCAACCATTAAAACACTTGCACCAACAGCTTGCTCTTTAAAAAAAAAAAAAAAAAATCTGTTTTTTGAGTCCAAGTTGTCTGACTAGGCTGACTCAGGCGTCCTGGGGGACTGACAAGACTCCTAAAGCAGAATAGGAGCTATTGTGAAGCCACTGCCGCTGCATGTATCCATTTCACTAATTGTATTTCACTTTTTAATTAGGCGGTTTTTCACAAAGGAGCCATATTTATCTTTTTTAATTAATCATTGATTAAAGGTCCCGAATACCATTCTCATCTGATTCATATCGCACCAGTCGCCTCTCAATCTATGTGAGGAGTCCTTCTATTGTTATGCTGATTGTGCACATCCGCCCAAGCTATTTATATTGAACCAGAGGTGACATGGCTACATCCATACGAGCTCTCAGTGCTGATGGTCTCGGTGCTCTCCTTCTTGACATCCACTCACAAAAAGCCATTGTGAATTTGACCAATGAAATCCGATTCTTCTTTTTTTCACCTTGAAAGCAAAGTTTTTAACCACCACAACTTGTACATAAGGCTTTGAGGAGGTGGCACTTGGATCTGAAGCGCTGTCAGGACAGGTCACTTGCATCCAGCCTGTAAAAATCGCAGGTTTGTGAAATGTCATCTTTTCATCTCATCCAGGCCAGCATGCTTAACACCCGATATCTACCCTGAGAGGATTTCAGCAGACTTGGAAAGACTGCCTGGCAGCTGCTCTGAAGAGGTGGATTTGGGCGAAGCTCGTTTTTTTTTCTGTTATTGTGGATAATTCCGTGCTTAGTGTTTTTGCTTCTTTAGGCGGTGAATGGTTGGCACAGAAGGCTCAGTGATTTCTCTGAAACATATGGGAGTTTCAAGAAGACGGGGGTCTGGGATCACCAAAGACTGAAACGCAATCCCCCATTTTCAATGACTCAGCGCGCCTGTTACACGACCAGATATTTCAGTTTCAGGGTTACAAGATGACAATGGCATCTATCAAGTCCATCCTCAGCGAGGCTGGACATTGAAACTATGCGTGACCACTGAGCCGGACCTTGAAGATTGAATGAGCATGTTTGGCACAGTACCTATTCGTCTGAATCCCCACCTTGTAGCAACAGGTTACGCACCTGGCCTCCCTCAAATGCACTTATAGCGCGCGGCTTTGACTTGACTCTTCTCTCGGCACTGCGGTTTTTATACATGTCTCCCACCATGGTTGAGCACAGCGGCTTGGATATAATGTGTCTTAACAAGTATTGTCACAGTTCCTCCTCGTCATCCAGCTCCGAGCACGACAAGAAGGTTTTTTCCAAACTAAAACAAAGTTTGTCAGGGGACTATCCGGGGAAGAACGCAGAGATCCTCAGCGGCCAGTACGGGACCAATGTGCTGCTGATCGGGGCGGCGTTGATGTTGGCTATTGCTCACCATGGCCCCGCTGTCAAGGAAGAACACCTGCTGTCCTTTGTCACCTGCCTCATGATCCTCCAGCTGATCTGGATGATGTGGTATATCCTGGTGCGGGACAGGCAGAAGAATTCGCGGACCGAGAAAGATGTCCACGCCACCACATGTTGGATAAGAGGTGAGTTTGTAAGATTACGCACAAGAGTAGTCGCGAATGCGTAAAATTACACATTTATGTTATTCTGTGTGTTTGTGTTTTGAGATTGTTGTAGTAGGAGATTTCTTCAAGCACACGATCATCCAAAACCACAATCTTGACTAGAAATAAGGGCTTGTGTTTGACATATTATAGAAAACAACACGAACATGTGTTTGTTTTGCCACATGGCCAAAGCAGATTATTTACTTTATCAGCGCTAACAATAACTTGATCTTTGTTTCTTGCTTCTTGGTAGGTGGTTTGACGCTCCTTGCACTCCTTTCACTGATTATGGATGCTTTCCGAATCGGGTATTATGTTGGCTACCAGTCTTGTGTGTCGGCTGTACTCGGGGTATATCCTGTCATCCATGCAACTCACACCATAGCACAGGTAAGTTTACAACCCCACTTTCATTTCAATAAAGTGATAATCTTTCAGCAGTGTTAGACACTGTGTCTTTTTTCCTGTGCACCACTTAACCAGGTAGGTCTTTGAATAATGTGCTCTTTGTTGCTGAGGCGAGCACAGAGTTGCTGCAACAATATAATCCTATCATTGTCTATGTTATTTGAGTGTAACTGCATATGATGAGGGAAATCCTTCTGGTAAAAGGACTTTGCTGTTTTCTGGAATATGTTTCATCAACCTTTATTTTATGTCATGTTTTCTCCGTTTACATTGACATTTCTTGTTTTGGGTGTTTTTGTTTAGGTGCATTTTCTCTGGTTTCACATCAAAGATGTCATCAAGAGCTTTGAAACATTTGAAAGGTATGTATAAAATTTGATATTTTCATTTAACAAGAGTTTAAATCTTTTTTGTAACTTTGTTGCACCCTTAGAATAATATAAATAAATAAAATAAAAATAAATAAATAAATAAAACATGCTTTAAAATCACTGTAATAAAACATGAAACAATCATTTACAAACACTAGAAAATTTGCAGAATATATAATGTACATGCATGTAAGATAACCTGTATCAGAATGTTACAACATGCTATTAGACGACTGGTCAGTAACTTTCTTGTCAACTGTTTGTCTCCTCAGATTTGGTGTAATCCATGCAGTCTTTACCAACCTCCTCCTGTGGTGCAACGGTGTGATGTCAGAGGCTGAGCACTTCTTGAACAACCACAAGAGAAGACTATCCGCCCTGGGCTACGGAAATCTCACTATAGGTAAGGGCCAAGGGGTCGATTGCTGGCTTGTACCTTGAAGAAAAGTACAATAGTCCACTTGAGAGCTCACTTCAATGGATGAAAGAAAAAGGAAGGAGAGGAGGGTTTGCGAAGGGGAAGGGAGGTTAGCCCAGCAGCCCAGTGGGTCTTGTTTGTGTCGAGCGTCTCTCTATTAGGTTTCACGAGATACGCGGTGTTACTAGTGCTGAGGCCCCCTCCCCAGCCTTTTCCCCACACTTCAGCCACCACCACCCTCCTTGGCAACCCCCTGCTTGACCTCAGACGGCTTTGTCCCCAGGCTGCTTACTCCCGAGGGTGCTGCAATTACAGTAACTGATACATCTAAGCCTAGGGTTGGGGGGTTCGACTGCTCCTCCTCATATCCGGCTGACTGTGAGGCTGGCTGCACCCTGACTGCTGTTCCCTTTTTAATTAAAGGGTGCAGTACCATAGTCGTGGCCTTTGGGGGGTGAGGGATAGGAGAGGGTGAGGGAGGGAGACACAGCAGGGATTTGTTGAGGTAATCTCTAGAGGGCAACAGCATTTCCATAGTGTATCGTGGTTCACTTGACAAGCAGTATTAAAAGTGCATTGTCATCAACTTCTAAGATGCTGATGCATTCATCTAATGGGCCAAATTTTAAATTCAAAGCAATACAATATTGACTAACATCAAGAGGTATTGAAAAAGATGAACAAAACACACTTGAATGTTGAATTAATTATATTAATATTGTATTATTGATATAATATTCACCTGGAGGATCTTCTTTGAATTTAGTGTGAGCTGAGAAATATTGTGCTCTCTACTTCAGGACCACCACAGTGAGTCAAAGAAATCTGAAGCGATCACGACATTATCAATACAGTACACTTTCTGCCATGCAAGTTCTTCAGATCATCGTCTAATCTCTGCTCTTTTCTTGCGACATACTGTATATTTTGACCTTTTCATGCTGCTTATACAATGAAATAAAATCACTTTTTGGTTGAACTGTTCAAAACTAGTTCGATCTACAGTAAGTATTAAATGTAATCATTTTGTCACAAAAAATAGGTTAAAAAAAACATTTAGAGGTCAGTAGTTATAATTTTGGCTCGAGGCTTTCAGAGCATGCGTACTTCACAGTTTAGAATTACACACAGCTTTAAGTCTCCAACATTTTATTGCATTTATTCCATTCTGTCTTTTTGTAAGGTTAACCATATAACTCTCTTTGTGCACAATGCACTAGCATTTCGGCTAGTTTAGTATTATGCCCTGATAGATGGATATGGTTTTGTGAATGTTGTCCTAAGAGATACTCAGAAAAATGTTCTCATCAATATGCATCTGTTTTTTGTTTTTGCAGTGCACTCAGAGCCTCACTGCAACTGCACCACCAGTACTTGCTCCATGTTCTCCAGCAGCCTTTACTATCTCTATCCCTTCAATATCGAGTACCACATCTTTGTCTCCGCCATGCTCTTCGTCATGTGGAAGAATATCGGACGGACCATTGACCTTTCTTCAAACCAAAAAAGGATGGCTACCAAAACCCAGGGCCTGACGTTAGGTCCCATTTTGGGTCTACTTGCATTAGCCAGCACTATCGGGATCCTGGTGGTCTACATCACCCATGTAGAGGAATCCCTCAGGATGCGCCAGTCAGCCATTTCCATGTTCTACATTTATGGCATGGTTATGCTGGTGTTCATGTGCTCTGCCAGTGCTTCAGGTCTGCTCATATACCGAGCAGACCATATGCCACTGGACACCTCTAAGAACCCGTCCAGGCAGCTGGACACAGAACTGCTTTTTGGGTCCTCTATTGGCTCCTGGCTCATGTCTTGGTGTAGCATAGTGGCAGTGTTAGGCACCAACAGTAGTCCTCCTTACCGCTGGACCAACCTCATCTACTCTCTGCTTATTGTGCTGGAGAAGTACATCCAGAACCTCTTCATCATAGAGTCCCTATACCGTCAGCAAGAGGATGGGGAGAGGGAGGACCCCGAGTTACCAGCTTCTCCAGAAATCTTCTCGGTGACCTCCTCTTTGGCCCCACCGTATAATGGTATCATCAACCGAGCCTATGAGACTCCGGACAGGACCTGTGTCACCATGGAGAATGAGCAGGAGGAGAGCGGACAGATGTACAGATGTCCGAGGAAACCCTCTGAGGTGCCGTTGCCTGTGGGAAACAAAGTAGCGGATCCCCCAAATATAAAGAGGCAAATCCTGAAGAACATCGCTGTCTTCCTGCTGAATGTGCAACATTTCGGTAAGCATTTGTACCTGTATCTGGAAACTGATAACTAAATGTAGATGAAATGGTAACTATCTGAAGCATATTTTTATTAGCTCAATGCCTACTTAGAATTAGAACCAAAATCATATTCAATCATCCAAATTTTCAGTTAATATTCTTGTATTTTTTTTCTTTCATTTATACTGTCTTTATATCAGAAGCTGATTTCACCTATTGTTAAAGCTTAACATAGTAATTTAACATTTTTATAAACAATGGAACAAATGAAAACATGTAATGTGATGGGTGTCTCTCATAGTGACAAGCCCACAGAGTATTATCATCCAACTTTGTGTTGAGTGTTTTAGCTTCTTTCAGCACATTGTCCACTTCACCATTTGTTCAGCCTTGTTTGCAGACATAGGCAGGAGCTGTTTTCATCAAAAAGCTCTAAAAAGATGCCATAGTGCCCAACAACAACAGACAAAGTTATTGATTTTAGCAGCTACTGCAGAGGGAAAGTAAATGCTTGACTGGCATTTGTGAGGTTTGCAGTCAGACCATTTCAAATTAATGTTATTGTTGGTCCATGTCTACTTGATATTTAAACAGGCAACAGTTTGCCTGTATGTTAGCCACAATAATTTAATATGTCAATGTTGAGCATGCAGCTTGTTGCAAACGCCCCCAAGTGGCCAAAACAACAACAACAACAAAACAAAGAGAGTAGGTTTAATTCATTTAATTTCTTTCCTTCTTTCAGCTGTGGATCCTTCCTGCCTTTGGCTGCCGGCCACAATACGACAACGGGTTGGAACAGGAGACATTTGGCTTCAGCATATGGACCACAGTTCTCAATTTCGCCATTCCTTTGAACCTTTTCTACCGCATGCACTCAGTTGCCTCCCTCTTCGAGGTGTTCCGCCGGGTCTGACAGAATAGCAGATGACTGACAATGCCAGATAACACGCCCAGGAACACTTGTCACCACCGGCTCCCAAGAGTGTCTCACAGCGCAGGTCAACCGTTCAGGAGGCAGTCTGGGTCACACTCCAACAGACTTGAAGGGAAGCCGTGGAGACAAACAAAATGTAGATCCCTCATTGTGAGGATTACGGAGGAAGACAAAACTATTAGCCTGAGTTCCTTGAAGAATTACCTTGTATAACGTGAGGCTTATTAAAGATGGTGATGAAAAGAACCTTTGGTTTCCAGAATTTCAAAAGGGCCCTTTGTACTTGTGGTCCTGTAATCACATTTCAGTAGGTTTTCCTCACTGGTGCATTATGTAAAATATATGCTGTATCTGACGCGCACATTTTGTACTGTTTCAAATTAGTAATTGAGAGTATATCATTAAATATTACAGCTAAGCTACTGAAACACCCTTTTAGTCTCAAATATCTAATAAGGTTATAGGTACTGTATTTAACAAAGCCACAAGTGCATTGGTGTACCACTTGACTCATATTTTATCTGCATGTGAAGTGTTCATACTGTATACGGATATGGTTCTCATTTACTTCTCTTGGTAGTTCAAGTAGTTTAATGGAACAGTATGCAACACTTGAGCTACAGTGATAGTGAGAATCTTAACACTATATTTTGAATAATCTTTATGAGTTGGACTATAGTTCTCAGAAGTAGGAGCTGCCTCTCTCAGTCATTTAAGGTTCGTCATTGTCCTTTTGTTTGCTGATTCTCTGCTCTGTCAAGTTGAATGGTGACTTATGTTCAAAATTATGTTACTAGGTAGCACTGTTTTGATTATACTGGTATCCTGTGATTTGCATCCACACTACATTGAGTGCAAGGTGAGAAAACAAACTTCCTGTCAAAACACGCCTTCCTTTTAAACCCTGATATCCCTGAGTTCGTGTGCATTAACATGAAAAAGAACTCGTTCAGTACTGTTCAAATCAGGTGCATCTATGTCGTGGGAAATATTTTGGTCAAAAAACAAATGTTGCTGTGATGATGACTGCTACTAGACCAGACATTGTATGTTTATGTTTTCAGCAATAAAAAAAAGCATCCCAGTCTGTGACATCAATTGATTCTTCTTAATATCAAACACAGACATACTGTATACTTGTACTGTACAATTTTATATCAAAACAATGTATAGCTGCAGTCAACAAGTTCTCAACCTGGTGCTATCCACTGTATGTGTTCTCACTATGTGCCAACTTGTGGTAAAATCCTTGTTTTTAGGTGCAAACTGCAATGTTATATCATCTCTGTAAATACTGTCATACTGATCAAAATCATTCAGACACTGTGATACGATTTTGTGAAATTCCAATGAAATGGTGCTCGTACGAAATGATGTGTACAAAAGTGATGAATGTATAACTTTAGCCAATTAAAATAAAGAATAGTTTTCTTTTTTCAGATACAAGTCATTCGTGTTATATCTTCTCATGTTACCTTCTTAACAAAGACGGCCACAGTTGTAGGAGGACTTTGCACCACAGGATGGCGCCACCTATTTATGTTCTTTTTTAGGAGTTTGATAGGACAGTATGAATGCCCAAGTCCAGCCTGGATCATTGCTCCATCACTTACAAATATGTGCTTGTTACAAAAAACTTGAAGACGCAGTTACATTTCGTAGGGATCAAACGTACGAAATAATAAATAATAGAAAGTCTTGAAAATACAGTGTAGGCTGGGACTTGATGTGATTTTTTTTAATGCAGCAACAACACATGAACCCTTATGATCATACCCAGACAAACATCTCCACACTTTTAATCCTTTATCGTACTAATTCACCGGCTAACATCTGTAGTCGTGCCTGTATGTAAAGAATTAAATGTTGTGTCGGACACAAGTTGCCTCCTGACATGACATCTCGAGATTATAGGTTATTTGGCGTCGGGGGATTATTTTGACGTAATGTCAGAACGATTTGACAGGCACGCAGACACGTCTAAAAATATCCCTGACGTTTCCAAGCCGGAAACGGCGCAACTGCTGCTGCAGAGACGCGACGACGCGTGGCGCGCACGGAGCTCCTGCCGGCTCAGAGTGTGAATGTGACTCACCTGTGCAGCAACTCTGAGAGGTGGCTGAGCTCTGAGCTCTGACCTCCAGTCGGCAGTCGTCAGAGGGCAAACAAGCACCAGTATTCAGTGATAATCTGAAGAAAAACACCAAGTTGTCCAGTGTTTTTTTTTTTTTTTCTATTAAGGTGCACACATTCAACTCACAACACCGGGCTTAAAATAGTATATTTTAATTTAATAATTGTAACTATAGGTCGAAAATGTGTTTTAAAAAAAGAGTTTTGGTGGCTTTATGCGTTGGAGTTCAGATGGGGAAGCACATGGAACATGGTAATAAAAGCATGAATCAAATTCAGGCTCATTCATGCTTCAAGACAGTAAAACAGCATTATGGCATTATGACAGACAGACAGACGCAGATAGATAGATAGATAGATAGATAGATAGATAGATAGATAGATAGATGATAGATAGATAGATAGATAGATAGATAGATAGATAGATAGATAGATAGATAGATAGATAGATAGATAGATAGATAGATAGATAGATAGATAGATATAGGTGGAGTTTCTGCTTTCTGGAGGGATTATGAGGCATTATGCTCTAGGCTGTTAGCTCTTTCAGCACCATGGACAGCTCTACCAGTGCTGTTATTTTAAAGCGCACATTAGGATCACTTCTCTATAATGCCTCCCATAGATTAGAATTAATATGCGAGCTGGTTGGGTGTGTCTGCAGCCTATATATAGCTCATACAATGCATTTAAATGCACTCAGAGGCTGTTTATCAGTGCTTTTCTCTATGTAATCCACACACGATCCATATTGTCACTCCCGTCACATGCAGTCCACAACTGGCAGGCATCTCCCGACTGATTTGGAGTTTGGAATCACGCACTTTGAAAACGAAACGACGAGAACCCCTTAAAATGTTGAGGGCTTCCTCACACCTCGTTTCTAACGCAGTGCACTGCTGTGCGTAACACCACGCACAAAGGAGGCGTGATGTTGCCTGCGCCCAGCCCTGGTAAGGTTAGTGTGTGTTAGGGCTGTAGGGACTCCCTTCTCACCCACACCGCGCTCAGGATACCTCGGACTGGAGAGATTCACGGAGGAAGCCTGGCCAGACGACCGGACAGGCAAGGCTGCAACATGCGCTCGCCACTGCTCGCTGCGTTACAGCCCCTCAGCGCACCTGGCACGTCGCTTGGCTCAATTTTAACGCGCACACTTCTCTCTTTTTGTCGTTTTCGCACTCCACATCAGGCTGGCAGCCGAGCGGGTCAATGGGGACTATACGGTGAGTGGCTGATAACTGCGCCCGTCCCCGCGCACCAAGCAATGGACTGCAGTTTTACTTGAAGAGAGGCACATGGAGAACCCAGCCAAGTATCTGTCATCGGTGCAGGCGATTGACTCTGTGCCGGCACCACTAGGAGAGATCATGTGGAACAGCACCGAAACGGAGGCAACAAACGACGGAGGAAAGGATATGGTAGTGCGTACGGTGACGGGCTGTCTGCTGTCCCTGCTCATCCTATGGACCCTGCTGGGGAACATCCTGGTTTGCTCCGCTGTGTTACGCTTTCGGCACCTGCGGACCAAAGTCACCAACATTTTCATCGTGTCGCTGGCTCTGTCGGATTTATTCGTGGCCGTCTTGGTGATGCCCTGGAAAGCTGTGGCAGAGGTGGCGGGATATTGGCCGTTTGGCACTTTTTGTAACGTCTGGGTCGCTTTTGACATTATGTGCTCCACAGCCTCCATCCTCAACCTCTGCATAATCAGCGTGGATAGATACTGGGCCATCTCTAGCCCCTTCCGCTACGAGAGGAAAATGACCCAGCGTGTTGCCTTTGTTATGATTAGCGTCACTTGGACGTTGTCTGTGCTCATTTCATTCATACCGGTCCAGCTAAACTGGCACAAAGCCAGCGCGGAAGACGTGGCTGGGACGCACAACTCTTCCACGAGCCGACAGATAGAGGAGAACTGCGACTCCAGCCTGAGCAGAGAGTATGCTATATCATCCTCCTTGATAAGTTTCTATATTCCCGTGGCAATTATGATTGTGACTTACACCAGAATATACCGGATTGCACAAATACAGATCAGAAGAATCGCCTCCCTGGAGAGAGCGGCAGAACATGCGCAAAGTTGCAGGACCAACAGAATAGAGTGCCAACACCACAACACCTTGAAAACGTCGATTAAACGGGAAACCAAAGTGTTCAAAACTCTGTCGGTGATTATGGGTGTCTTTGTGTGTTGCTGGTTACCTTTCTTCATCTTAAACTGTATGGTCCCGTTCTGTGATAGACCGGCTACAGACCGGGACGCGGGTTTGCCGTGCGTCAGCGAGACCACTTTCGACGTCTTCGTGTGGTTCGGCTGGACCAACTCCTCCCTGAACCCCATCATTTACGCCTTCAACGCTGAGTTCAGGAAGGCCTTCGCCAGCCTACTGGGCTGTCGCAATTTCTGCTCCAACACTCCAGTGGAAACTGTGAACATCAGCAACGAGCTGGTCTCATATAATCAAGACACCCTCATCCACAAGGAAATCGCGAACGCCTACGTCAACATGATCCCCAACGTGGTTGAATGTATTGAGCACGAAGAGACCTTTGACAGGATTTCACAGTTTTCCCACAACAATGAAAACGCCACCGACTCGGTTTGTGACTTGGAAGACTGCGAAGCAGACATCAGTCTTGACAGGATGTCACCGTTCACACCCAATGGATTACACTGACTCCAACTTTGTGTCTCCCCGTGCGTAATTGGATGTATTGATGATAATGCCATCGTTTATTCAGCTCCCACAAGCTCCTCGCCGCAGGGAGCCCACAGGTCAGGGTCTGTGGAGCTACTGGGCAGCGTCCCTTGCAGTTGGTGAGGGATCTAGTGACTTGCTCATGGACACTTCAGCAGGACGCCTGACTCTGTAGCCACCAGGCCACCCTGCCGCCGCCGCTTTGCGTCATACAGTATATGAGATGTGATGTTGTTGTCCTGTTCTGAAAAAAAAGTGATGTGTAGGTGTTTATTTACATGACAAGTGACGTCTGTGTTCATTTGTTCAAAGGTTCAGTGTAGTTGAAGCTGTTGTTTACTCGAAGGCGTTAGTCGGGAGCGTCTCATGTCCATCCATTTGGAGAGGGGGGGAAACATGTTTGTAGAGACTCACCAAACCTTTTGCTGCTTACAAACCTCATGTGTATCCAATGCCCGTCTTTCCACTGAGTACGAAAACTGAGGGCAGCCTTACAGACAGTGCAATCAAGATAGTTCTACTCCAATGCAGTCATTTCAGCGCCTTATAGCTTATTCAAAGAATAGTCTGAAGACATGAAAGGAATGTGTCGTATGGAGTTTAAGTTACATGATGCCAAAATGCAGTATTAAAGTGTTTACCCACTGCACCCCCGCCCCCAGCACACCTGCTCTGCACCTCATGGACTATATGCAGTTTGTTTCAGGCTCAGATGGCTGTATGCTTTGTTGGAGCTAAACATGATGTAAAAGGCGCACAAATCCAAAGTTGTAAACGCATAAAAGTGAGCCTGTTTACGCTGGAAATCCTGATCCAAATCAAAGAATTGTGATCAGAATGCCGCAGAGTCATTTAACAGTCAAAACTGTAACTCTTTTCTGTGATCTTTCATTTCGCGTTGAGGCCAAAATGACTGAATGGTTCTGCTTTGATAACCACGGTCAGCTCTTACTGAACTAACAAAAGAAAAGAAAAGAAAGATTCAAGACTGTCCTGAATGACCAAAGATTTCAAGGAGTGAATCAATAACTCCGACACAATAAGGCTACAGCCTTTTGTCAGCTAGAGGAATTGTTGCTATAGAAAGCCCATGAAAACACGTGGAAGACACGTGAGGCCGCTGGGCCATCACAACTGGATGTCATACATCATCTATCCCACATCTTTCTCTATCTTTGTACTGTAAAGATGACCTGATCTGAATGTAAACTACTGTCCTTTAAACAGTGAAGTGTGTCATCATTTGTCTAATAAAAATTCTGTCATGCTGAGAGGAACAGAGTGCTCTGGTATCTTCGTGAAGGTGACAATAGTGTTTATGGGTTTCATGAATGGACAAACCTTTAGTTTAACTTTCATTTTACTGTACTCAGCAGTGATTTTACACTCATGCATGTCCACCTCTGATCCGTCTTCTCTTTAAAGTTTTTGTTTTGCCATTTTCCCTTCCTTGGACAGTTTGACAGCAAAGAGTGACGGGAAAGGTTGGCAGAGAAACAAAGAGTGAAGAGTGACACGCAACAGAGGTCCCCAGCGGACTCAAACTGGGGACATTGTGGTTACGTGGTGTGCATCTTATAGGCTGCTGCTGCTCCAGGACATTTCCACAGATTGACCTGTCTTCTACAGGTTCAGACAGCTGATACATATCCCCCGGCAGAGGCAGTGAGATTTGAATCCTGCTGATAAGAGTGGCACCATTTTGTGTGTATTTAAAGTAATAAAAAAGGGAGCAAAGCACACCCCGAAGAAGCAGCTCAGCTGTTCTATTCTTGGACAGCAGTCACGCTTGATGTTTTCCTACTAATGTCAATATTTCACATGGAAAGTCTCCCCTTGTACCAGTACTTACCAGTACCAGTGAACAAACACAATACCTCTGTACTCACTCTTTGTTGAACTGCAAACAGCATCTATCAGTTCAGTCTTTCTGCCAGTAAAACACACTGTGTTCAAATCCCTTCACTGTTTGCATCTTATATCGTGGTAAAATATAAGATAAAATAAAAGATAAAATATGCAGCTTTTTATGTGAATAAATACAGAAATATTAAAATGAATACATTTATGTCAACCTATATGTTCTAATCTTACCGTTAGCTCGAAATGTATTCTGTATTCTGGCTACTACTACCCTCAGGCTCAAACTTTCAAAGGTGGAGATGAGTGACATGTATTGGGCAAACTGATGTGGGAAGAAGGCCGAATTAACAATTCAAATCCCTGTCTGAGAGCAAAAACATGCACATTAAAGTTGTATAGAATAAAGAAAAATAAAGTCTGTGCCAATTATTTCGGGCGCCCCTGTGTCTACATTATGTGTGCACTACATAGGAAAGCCATTTGCTGCAATATATTCACACAGAGCATGGCAAACACGATAATTAATCCTACACAACATAACTCAATTAGCATTTTAAAACCTCCCTGTGTACTTCATCTGTACCCAAGCTTTAACCCATGCGCTGCTTCCTGCTATGTTCACTGTCATTCATGTGACTCATACAGACAATGGTGGGAGAAGTAACAAGAGCCTTTACTTAAAAGGCCACTTTTACATATCAAAGTGTGTTTATAGGTGTTGTAGAGGTTGTAACAAGCCCTTTGTGACTCCAGAAGGAGTTCTGTTTCAGATAATAATTAATTACCTCAAGTTGTGTCACTTGAAGACTACATGTCTTCTGAGAAATCTGGGTGTGTGGAGTTTGAAAGAAGTAGGTGTAGCACACCTCTGTAGCCCACTCTTCACCTCTGCATGCAGGATAGTGAACTGAGGCTACATCAGCTGCTGCTCACATAACACGCCCAAATCCCTGACCAAACTGTTGGCACTTGAGTTGCATTGTTGGTGATGTATGGGTGCCAGCTTTTACAAGGGAGAACCATAATGGAATAAAACAGAAGACATACATAAGACAGCGACATAAGGCAGTAACTTTGGTCTCTGCAGAAATGATTTTACTACTTTCTTTATATAAATTGACAGTGCTAATAAATGAAGTATTCTTTTTCTGTAAAAGTACCAATACCACATTGTAAAATACTCCAATACAACGTACAAGTCCTGTACTTGTCACAAGCAAAATGCACTTCTCCCCTGTGAGAATTACACATAATATTCGTGGGTTGTATATTGTTAAGGCATCAGTACATGAACATTATTTTACTGTTGTAGCTGGTGAGATGACTCTAATTCTGACTACATTACTGTGAATCCCGGCCAATGTCAGCAGGCAACTGGTCAATATGGGAGGGCTGTCAGCTGATCAAGACAACCTGGGCCTTTCAAGCTATAAAAACTGACACACATGCTCATTTTCTCTTCTTACACCTTACATCTTTTACCTTTAGTTTGCTATGTCAACCTTCCACAGCACACACTGCCTGTAGTACTGATATAGCTGATTTCCACACTATTTAAATCAACATTTGTTTTAAAGCAACATGTGATAACTTTTCTACCACAAAATAACATATTTGAAATCATTTCGATACGACACTAACAAGTAATCAGGTAACTGTCATCTCTGTCATTTCCACTTTGTGCTCCGTACTCCTTCCTCTCATGCTATGTAACTCTGGCTATGATCTCCCATTAGAATTACATAAAGCTTTCTGGCACTGTCACACATCACCAACTATTTCACTTATTGTGATGAAACGGTGTCATATTTTGTTGAAAATGTGTTTTCTGGTTCTCTTTGATGTCCTCCAGCTGCTCTGCCTCAACGCTCTGTGATTTCCGAGAGTTCAAGAGTTCAGAGTTTCCTGATGGACAGTAAAGTAGACTGCTTCAAACGATAGCTGCTGTTAACTAGTGTTAGCTCAGTTTATTAAACAGGCTGCCCGAATTTTGAGCTCAGAGCACCAGGGCAGTCTTAGTGTTTGTACCACAGGTGCTTTGCACCATTAAAAGGAAGAGGTGGGTTTCAGGCCCAGGCCTGGGCGTGGAGGAATGCTGACAGAGAGCGGAGCTGGTGTCGTGCCAGAACTTGAGGTGGGCACGCGAGCAATGTAACCACGCTCACCAGCTTCTATGAAAATAACGACAGAGGTGTAAAGACTGAAGAGGATATTGATGGAGCACGCTAAGAAGAGAAAAAGAGAGAGTGAATTGGCTTTTAGTGGCTTTTAGTGGTTGGCGAGAGCTTCATGGCTTTTAGTGGCTTTTAGTCTTTGGCTTTGTGAGACAAAAGGCTGAAAGACAGATGCCAAGCTGGGCTTCATGCTGTAGGACCAGTAAGTAATATTAGCTGGAACATCTTGCACTTGCTTGATGCTTGGCTGTTAGCAAAGTCATTGACTGGCTAGTTTTTAAGCATATTAAGTAATCATAGCAAAAACATGCACAACTGTTCATATTTATGAAAATTGTATTGCACTCTGAAGGAGTGCTAAATAAAAAAAAATGGAAATGTTGTTTGAGTTAATCTCTTTTCTTGTCACACACCTCGACATTATTTTTTCACTGAAGTGTTAATGTATAAAAATAATTTTAATCTTGCTGAGGAAGAAGAGAGCAGCTATATTTGCTAACATTATGCTTAATTGCTCAAAATAATACATACATACAACAACTCAGGCATTGCAAATGAGAGAGAAAATGTAACCTAGACATTGTCATCTAAATGAGCTGCAACACTGAATGACACCACAGGTCTGTAAAGTGTCTCTCTTGGCATATTTTCTAGAAATTAAGGCATGAGATCTGTCACTTTCGCCTCATCAGAGGTAAAATTTGCATAGCTGCTAGGGGAGTAAGATTAAACGACATCGAGACGAAAGCCTGTTAACTGAAAACCTTGAACTGCCGCTTCAGTGTTGCTCACCTCTCACCTCCATCATGTTACTGATCAGTGTTTCCCCACATCAGATGACAGATGCGATGGGATCGGAGGATGTGTCTGTCAGGCCTGAAACACGGGTGATAACTCAGCGACAACTCGTAAAACTGTGATTAACCTCAAGTTCGAAGACACAGGTGTGATGAATCTTGTAGGATTAGTGCGCCTTGATACTGCATTTTTGAAAAGTTGGCCTGATACAGAAGAATACGTCTGAATTCAGCTGCTGCCAATAATATGAAATAAAAGCATTTCAGGGACTCATTTTCTTCATTAATTGAAAGGTATTTTTTGAGCAATCATCAAACAAATACATTAAAAAAAGAAAAAAAAAAGTAAAGTGTTGTATGGTGTTTACTTGTTCTGTGTTGTGTCCTTGTGTGGAACAGATATGAAAGGTGGTTTGACCTCAATATTCAGCCGTGACAGGAGGGCTGAAGAGGAAGTAGAGGCAGGCTTAGGGGGGTTACACCATCCGTCAGGACACATTCATCAGAATCACTCCCTTTTCTCCTGCACACATGTACATGTACACACATACACTCGCATACACGCATGCTTGCACGCACATACAACACACATTTAAGACAAAGATGCACTACTGTTACAAGACATTTGGTCTTTGCCTCCTCTGTTACACACACACACACAGTTTTTTTGTGTTTCACTTTCTCCCTTCACTCCTTCCTTCTCTATCTAATAAATAATAAGTACGAAGGCTCAGTCCTTGCTGCGGAAGCCCATGGTTTGAATCCGACCTGTGGCTCTTTCCCGCATGTCATTCCCTGTCTCTCTCTCTCTCTGCACATTCCTGTCACTCTTCAGCCGTCTCTATCAAAATAAAGCTTGAAAAGGCCAAAAAAATAATCTTGAAAAAGAGAAGAGCATGGTGAACACCCCGGAGTGACACCGCGTTGAGCTTATCGTAGCTGCATGAGTGTTAAGAGTGGTAAATCAACCCCTTAATTACTATTAAGTCACTACATTATCAAGCCTGACCTCCTTTATCAGGTAGTCCATGACTGACCCGGGAATAACCTCACCAATATTAATGCTGCACCACCTCCTCACACATCCACACTTCTATGTTCTACTTTACTCAGTGACTAGTTCAACTACACCTAAATTTTAATGATTGCATTTTTTTTTTTATTTCCATAATAAAGTATACTGTCTTTCTAAGGCTCTTTGGGCCTGCGTCCTCAAAGGAAAGACTTCAGAACACCAAGCTGCTTTGCGTTTTTGTGTAAAAACAGTTCAGCCTTGAAGATCAGATATTTTGGGCTTTGAAACTCCTTCTTTCACCTCTTGCTGCCATCCCATCCGCTTCCTATCTCTGACGCAGTCTCTGGTTTTATGTTACTTTCAGTGAGCTTGAATGGAGAGAAAGACTGGTGTCTCTTTTCCCAAAAGGCCACTGGTTCCCTCTGTATGGTAGGTCTGGTAGGCAGACACTCTGAAACGGGCAGAATGAAACTTTCTGTCCTGTCCTGCTGATGCAGGACGCCCAAATATGCAAAGACAATGTTTAGAGGATTTACTGTGTCCGTTACACCCTGTCCCTCACATCTTCTCTGTTTCCTTTAAGCTATTTAATAATGTAGAGATGCCACAGCTAGGACAGCACATTGTTAGGGTTGATCTTTGAAATTCAGTATTCACTGGCCTATGATGCACATGTGTAAAACGTAAAGCAATATAATATTCATCATCTTATACGTAACCTGATGGATATTATCTTATATATCATAATAAGATCATATAATATCATCTTCCTTTAAGGGAATAATTTAAAAATCCATAGAGGATTTAAAATGCTAATTAATTATAAAATATGGATTTAAACTAATCATATATTCAAATTATTAAAAAATCCTGTGATTACAGCAGTTATTTCCGCCTTGGTTTGAGGCTGTTTCTCTAAAAACTTGAATATTAATGACTAAATATCCACCAATTGAAGTAAAGATGTGTAGAAAAAAAAATATTAAAAATAATTTAAAATGATCAGATGCTGAAAGTGATAAATGTTATTGTTTTTGGAAAATAATATGCCCATTTTGAATCTGATGCCAGCATAATTTATTTAATTACAAAGATTTTATGGCTGTGAGAGGGCTTTCTTGTAATTATGAGATGCACAGCGGGAAGTAATGTGATACCAAGTGTTAATGGCTAGAGATATGGAAGTAGTTTGATGAATTCAGTGTGCTCCAACCACAGAAATGCACCTGTTTCTTTCCGTATTCTGTAGTTTTTCACTCTAACAGATAAAAAACGTTACCACACAAGTAATGGTGACCAAAGTCATGGTTGAAAATTGGTGTTCAGGCCTTAATAGCCTGTCAGTGAATTGTTTTATTAGAAGGCCCACTGCATGAATAACCTGCACAGACTCGATATGAGAGCGAAGGCAATCGGGTGACAGTTACATAGTTTTATAGGGAGGATGAAAACATTTACTGTATGAGGTATAAAATGCTCCCCACTGACCAATGAAAGCTCTTGTAAAGAAGGCAATCATGCACCAAGTCTGAATACATGTAGGTACAGAGAGCTGTAGGTCACCAAATTTAACACATCCTGTGGCTGTAAATCAATCATGCTGGGATCTTTTGCTCATTGACTCAGCATTTCCTCGCTATCATCTATCAGACAGTGGTAATGGATTGCTGCACTGCAGGAAACTAGAGTTCATATGACTGGGTCATGTGCACATTTGTAGCACTTAGGAGCTGAGCAGCAAGAGGCCTGGCCGTCAGCTCAGACTGACTGCTAATTATGAAATCAGTTAATCTCTGTGATTAATATTTTATTTAATTTGAACAGCTCAATTATCCAACACACATGGCTCTGGAATGTGATGACTAAAAAGAAAAGGCCAGAACTACTTGACTAGAGCTTAGAGTTCACAGAGGACTTAAAAAAAAAAAAAAAAAAGATTACCCCCAACTGTCACTTGTGTTTATTCCAGAGAGGTGCGAGGTCAGCTGCCATCTTGTCAAAGTAAACATCTCTGCACTTCCTGTCAGACTAGGTCATCCTCCAGGTTAACTGCACGCAAACACGACAGTGCATTTCTGAAATGAGAAAATGACAAATGTGACAGCAATTACTGCCATGAAGCACAATAAATTCATTATCATAAAAGCTATTATTTCAGAGCAGACCTGCATGAGTCATTGTCTCACTGGTCTGATTTTCCGCTTTGATGATGGAGGAAGCTGATTTAGGAGCAGAGGACTGAGACTTTTTTTGCAGCTGCTTTGAAAAGACCAAGCTAAGTCTGCTCAAATGAGGAAGGAAGGGAAGGAAATTGACTTTATGAGCAATATGGCAGTTTCCAGAATGATTATATGCTTGGCCGCAGTTTATAAATTAGTCTTTGGCTCTGATATTAATTTTTCTTAACAAAGCTCTTAGGATTTTCAATTTAGCTTCCATCAGTTTCACTTATTTAATCAGGTATTCTTAAGCAACACCTATTTGGGACGCAGCAGACTTCTTGTAAATATTTTAGCAATCTTTGGGGGTCTGAAGAAGGAGCCTGCAGAGAGAAGAGATTGCCTGCTGTGCTAAAATCTGTTTCTGCAAAATGCAACAGCAGATTAGTCACAGTTGTCCAAATTATTTCATTATAATTTAAATGTGGGTCACATTTATAGATGAATATGAGTCTGCCGTCATGCTAGCAGTTCAGCGAGGCTGTACTCTGGCACTCAAGTGAGGCGGCAGAGCCACCTCGAATGAACATCAATTTTACAGCATAGTTATGCTACTCCAGTTTTATTTTAATTAAGTCAAACAAACTTCATTTTAGTTTGAATTTGTTAAAACTTAATTTGTCAAAGAAGCGATAGCCCTAATAAGTACGTACAACAGAAAAGAAGCTCATTCAGCTCTAATGTTTGTTTTCTGTGCCACTGACATTATGCAGTTTTTAGCTCATTATTCATTTTCTGACAGCTGTGAACAAAGTCGTTCATGTGCATGTGACCCTCATGGATGCACAAAACTGAAAGTGTGCTGTAAATATTAATTTTGTTGCTGCTTTGAGGGAAACATTCATCTTTCCTCCGCAGATTTATGTGCCGATATTTACAATGACAAAAGAGTGAAAGTCAAATCCCACTAGTGTTGCTAATAAGCCGGCCCCTGCCTCAGCTTACGTCAATATTTTCCTCCCATCACAGCAGTCCAGCCTGTTACTTATTATGCTGTTCAGCGCCTGCAAAGAGCATCTGTCTCTTCCTCCTGAGAACGGAGCTCGAGTAAAAATGGAAGACTTAAATTATATTGGACATTATGTTGATCAATAATTTAAGTTCACATAAACTACTTAATGGATGATGCTGTACTTTAGTGTGATGAATAATCCAACTTAACTGTATTTAAATAGCTCATCGTATTAATGTCAGCTGGACATTTATCTTTCTGAGAAAATAGACTTCTTTCTGGGATTCCTTACCTGCCATTTTATAGTGAGTGAATTGCAAATTTACATCGCGTCATAATTCTTTTCCGCAATATACTTCATATCACTACTGAGCCTATTTCTAATCAGTGTATGGCTTCTTACACCAGAAACTAGGGCATATCATGCTAACCTTCATTAATCTTTCATTCTCTCTACCCAGCGTGGATTCCTCAAGAATATGTCCAGACAATGGCCTGAATTGGAAATGATTAGAATCCGAGTTTGAAATGAACGGTGACTCTGGATTGTCTGGACTTTGTTTGAGTCGCCTCAGTTTGATTTCAATAATTACCCATCATACTTGCATGCATTCACCCGCGCATTCAGGTGAGCTGCTCACAATGAAGAGAACGCTGGTCATTAACGTCCGGTGTTATCACTCACAACAGAAACAGGTTAGCTATGATACAATCGACACTGCTGGATGTACTGTATACATCACAGAGCATTAGCGGCTTATTCAGAGCAACATGCTGCAATTGGACTGTCAAGCCTTCAACCCCGCTTTTGTCAAGTATTAATAACAAAGAGCTTGGCAAGTATGTGTAAGCACATCTCTGGAAGCTTCCGAAACACTGACTCCAGGTTCAGTGTGGGCCTCTGAGATGATGTGAATAGATGTTGCATGTCATATTGTCTTCCTTTTCCAAATCAGTGAGAAAGACTCGTACCCATAACTGAATTGGTGTGCTGGACCTCAGCTGTACAGCTGCTTCACAGCAGACACTCAAAATAAAAAACAACATAAACGTATCCTCCAGAGATGTATAGCGAGGTTACAGGAACAGCCATCATGCTAAAAACTGTTATCATGTCCTCCAAACTCCATTCAGGCACTGATTGTTTAGATCAGCATTTTAATCAAAAGGCTGATTAGTCTGCAGCTTATGCTGTCTGCATGCATGCAATTATAATCGGAGATATTTTCCTGCTCATTGCTAATTGCCATTCAGTCCCATAAGACCACTGCTGGTGACGTCATGCTTTCATCAGGTACCAACACAACCAAGCGTGCAGTTCATAGATGTGGGAGGTTGACAATTATGTTGTATCCTGTCTTCCATGGTCCGGGTAATTACTATCAAGTTCTAACCCACATGACAAACAACACAACATTCCATGATGGATTTGCATGCATATTATATTATATAGGTATGGAAAGAGTATTAGAATATTATACGCAAGTAAAACTGGTGTTACACTCTATTAAAGTAGAACACACCAGTGGACCAACATCATGCCAATGATGAACATTGAAACCCACCAATAATGACCAAATATAAATACAGAGCGACCTTCCTCAGTGTAGCCTTACTAGAATGAAAAGAAAACGCAATGAAGTGACCCCTGATTTCATCCCATCATTGGGCAATTTTGTACGATTCACGAACTGAAAGCACGGGTGAGACGACACACTCGCTACAGTGTCAAGAGTAAATGCAATTCATTACTCACACACCAGCAGATTGGACAACACCTCAACTGCTCATTAGTGTTGATCACCCAGCAGTCAAGCACACAATCAGAGGGTTACTAATTTCTTTAATATTGTAGAACATGTGATGCAATGTGAAAGATAATTGTCAAACACAAACCGCAAGCGCTCCCCATGGATGGAAAAAAAAATGAATCACTGAGAACTGAAACTGGAGGAAGGAGGCATCAAAAAATTCTTCCATCATATACACCTACGTCAACGTCAGAGGAAGCAGTGTGGTGTTTGGAAAGTCCTTGCAACACCTCCGCAAATATGGCAAAGACAGCAGGTAAAAAATATACTGTATTTTTTAGGAAATGGTGTGGAGTATAAATAATTCATTTGGTCCTACAGCCAGGGAGCAAATTAAATGTCCGATGGGGAATTATTCTTGGAGAATCCCCTCACAAAATGAGCAGGGCCTTCTTTCTCACACCGTGTCATTTGAAGTAGGAGAGGAGTGACGGCGGACTGGATGGCGAGTAGAGGTGGTGTAACTGAATCCATGGTGCTGTGCTGCTGTCTCTCTGCGTGCTGACCTGTGACGACACGGGGAATCAGCCATGTTTTATCAGTGGCAGCTAGATGGGTAGAGGCTAGTGCTTTGCTGCCTTCTGAAACAGAGGAATCAGGTTGCAAGCCCTGTGAACTGACACAGCAGCGGATATTTATTCGTGTGTGTGACTGTGTGGAGTAGAGAGAGAGAGAGAGTGTATGTGTGTCTTGGTTGGCTCAGAGAGAACATAAGTGCGATCTGGAAATGTGCAAGGTCATGAAAAGGTGAGACAGTATTTTTAGTGCAGCAGCTGAAGCAGGAAGGAAGAAGTGGATGTGCTCACCTGCTGCTGGCGTCAGGTCAGATAATCAATATATATCGAATATATTTGCTTTATCTTTTGCCCTAATATTAAAATGTTTTGAAATATACAACCATGCTCAAGCTCTTCAGAGAACCAGAGAGTTATTACCCGACTCTGCTGTTGTGATCAGGAACAGTTTCCGTTCACCCTCACCGTTCTCATAAAATTCATTTTGGAACCAGCAGGTAGCTGCTTTCAGCAAAAAAAAGCTCCAAATATTTGCCATATCAAAAGGTGATTTAGGTTTGCAGCTTGTTCCCTCTGCGTGTGGCCCAATACATTACTTAAATTCTTATATAGTTGTGCTTTAATTCAATATTTCAATTTCATAGTGTTTTTCTTTATCAGAACATTTCAAAGCGGAAATATGGTACTTTTTACTCCACTACATGATTTAACAGCCATTTAAATCCTCTCAAGGCTCCTCAGACGTACCCTGTGACCCTTTGAAGGGGGCATGGCTGTTATGTTGGAAACTGAACAGAGTTCAGATCAGTTTGAAGACATCAAACACAACAACAGAGGGAAAAAAACGAGACAAAATTAAATCTAAAAGATCTCTTCCATTGTTTTGATATAAGCTCTGTGTTTTTCATCTGTGCCAGTATAAAGATTGCATGCTCAGTAGCGCAGTAAAGTATTTCCCTGACAAATGGAGCCTGATATTACTTTGCCACAGTGCAACATTCCTATCAAACTGTCAAGTGACTGTCATGTAAGGCAAAAAATGAAATGCAACATGCATTTTAAATTAAGAGGAGGTGAAAGCAAATAAATAAGCTCCCCGAACACCAGAAACAATTGCACATCCATTTATCACAGAGAACATACTGTGCAACTGATTAGGGAGGTGCTACTCTTTGTCTGTCAGATAATGTTCGCTAGACTTTCATTCCAAGACAAATAGAAATTCACTCTGTAAAAATGTAATTCACTGACTAATAACCAAACAAACATGATGGACACTCAGTAAATGAGAGCGGGTGCAGGTTTAACATTTATATGAGGTTGTGTTTGACAGGAAAACATTAGGATGTCTGATGAGAGAAATTAAAGTCTTTCTAGGCACAAGAATGCTGTGACTGTCACCATGTTTCTGACAAATGAATTCCATTACTATACTCGATGTAACATCGTTTATAGAAAAAAAGAGGTAAAAATCCAATTACGGCTTAGCCTGAATGCATACATCATGTCATTAACAGTGGTTATCGTCTAATAGTTTGGTAAAGGCGATGCTTTTGAAAAATCCACTTTACTGTGACAGCTGCTTGCCTGTAAAGTTCTTTTACAGGCAACAAAGTACATTAAATACAGGATTTAATCAGCACAGAGTAGACGGAAATGGCAAAGAAGTGAAAGAGTGTGAGAAATTGCAGTCATTGCACTGCTCTTCTCCATTCTAGTACCAAAAATTCAATCAGAACTTCTGAGCAGAAATAGAATTGCATGTGTAGGAACGGTGTCATATTAAAAATCAAGGCCAGTAAATCATACCTGATAGTCTCAAGTTTCAGGAACTATGCTGCATCTCTAAGCCAGTTCTTGGGTGATTACAGCATCTGCAGTTTGTTTCTTCATTTCATGGATCTTCTTACAAAGATAAAAAATGATATATGATCACTGTAGCATGAACTTTTTCCATGTTCCATAAATTTTACCCAAGAGTTGAATATCCCTAACTGTTTGTGAGTAGTAAAAACAGCAGAAAGCCAGCGACAAAAACACACATCACACATAACATAACATCAAACACAACATCATAATTTACTCTTTGGTACATCTCTTCCCTAACAATGACTATCAAATTGTACTGTACTGTGCAACTGTAACTACACGGCAGGCCTGTCAAGCTTATTGTTCATGGGGCTCTGATAAGAGAAATAATTACAACTTGACATGGTGCCAAATCATGTAATCACAGGAATGGCGCTCTTCACATGACGCACAATGCGCCAAAAAGACTGACTGTAAGCCATTAGCTTACATTGTGAAAAAAAACATGGCTGTTAAACAGTTGATACAATTTCTTTTAACATCTCAACTCTCACGAAATGACTTGTTTCACGTCCAGAGTGCGATGCATTCGGCCTAGTGACATTAAGTCTAGAGGAGCTAAACCTGAAGTTAGTGACTGCGTCTTTTTTGTTTAGCAACTTAAACGTAAGCTGCTGCTGTAAGCTTCATTTGCTGGCTACCTACAGCAGTAACCAAGTGTGTCAATGCCAGCAAATCATCAGGGAGCAATGTTTCAACTGCCACTCATTGTAAACTGCATCAGTGAAATGTGAGATTGGAAAGCTTAACGACAGACGCAGGCACTGCTGGAGGTAGGATTTAGTTAATGGCCAATTTTTGTTTCCCACATTCACTAGATCCTTGTATGACCCATGTTAGCCGCTAAACAGGAGCATGGAAATGGAAACAGCTGTGGAAAGCTTTATCAGATGAGGAAAGTTCACTTCTCTTTTTTAGGATGTCAAATGCTCGATGGCCAAAACATTTCTGTAAAGAAAAGCAAGACATAGTGCAGTCCTTATTTCCATTCTCTCAAATCCCTTCATCCAACATTTTTGTGCCTAAAATGTCTTTTTGTCTTTATGTCTGTTAGTTTTGCCTCATCAGTAGCTCGTCCAAAATGCAGCAATGCGGATCCTCATTGGTACCAGAAAAAAAGACAGCATATTCTCTATATTTGGCCACTCTTCAAATTCAGAATTGATTTTAAGATGCTTTTGTTTTTTAAACAGTGTTGGCACTTGTGTGCACATCTTCGATCTGCTCGACCAATATTCCACCTACAAAGTGCTCTGCCGACTCTGCAGTACACCACTTCCCACATTTTGAGTCTTATCACGATGGATCCATTACATTTATTTCTATTCTAATTGTCTAATTTGTATTAAGCCTCTGTGTTTAACATTTTGCTCAACATTTGTTGTTTGTTTTAAATCCAAATAAACTGACATGCGGTCATGAGGTTTTCACTCCTCCGCATTCTCTTCTCATCAGTTAAACTAATTGTCTAAACTAGATATCTATAACTGCCAATTTCTGGCAGGTGGATTGAATTATCTGCTCAATCAAAATTCTATTTCCAGTCTTCACCTGGGTTTAGGGATCATTACTGAACAATTGTCTGCTCTTATTGAAGGGGAATCCCACCTTTTCACAAGGACATACCGTGCATTGAGTGGACACCTCAGTTCAGGGCTGTAGAGGTGTTTCAGTATCCTGCTGAGGGACATTAGGGCATGCTGTTATAGGGTTGTTGTTGTGATTGAGAAAAAAGCACTTCACAACTGTGAAGCATCAACACAATGAGCCCTCCAGTTGTGATTATTCTTAATTATAGTAAGAAACATTATGCTAATTGATCATACAGTCTTCTGTGGTGATGAATGAAATGATGGAGAAATAATAAGTTATACAATTTAATTATGTGCCTAATTAGTTTTACCATTTATATTCGGTTAAATCTTTTTTGGATCACAAATCTCTTGATTATGTCATTTTCACTGGCTTGCTCCTCGGTGTGACAGTATTACACCATGTGTATCAATGGAGTATTGTTTAAGAAATACTGTCCTCTAATTCACTTTCTTGTCAAGAGTTCGATGAGAACCAAGACCAATACTCTGTGCATGTCTGCCCATGCCTGTGCACTTACCTTAGCTAACTGACTGTTTAATCTGTACAAAACTGAAGTGTAAAAAAATTATGAGGGTAATGCCTTTTACCCCATTGCCCCATAGACTTCATTTAATTTTTTTTTTATAATGGAAGTCTATGGGAGCCATTACTGACACTACAAAAAAACTAAAAAAAAACACCCTTGAAATAAGTCTTGTTACTCATCAATGACATATCCAAGATTGATATAATCCCCACAAACCAAATCCAATTCCCATTCAGTATATTGGAAATAACCACCTTTTCATGTGCTTTTTTCATTATTTTATTTTTTTTACCAAGGACTCTATTTTCTGGCATTGAAGGGGTTAAAAGTCTGAAATTGATTAAATCAATGGTTTGGATCAATAGAGGAGAAGTGGCTTAGAAGATGCATGCAGAAAAAAAGAAAAAAACAAATCTCAAATATGCCTTTTTTATGTGTTTTTTGTGCCACTAAAAATATTAGGGTACAAATTTTAAACAAGGGAGATATAACCTGTCAGTTGTTGATGATGCTGATGCCTCTAAGTAGATTTTTAACTTCATTTACAGTCCTTATGCTGAGCTAAGCTAATCACCTATTGGCTTCAGGCTCTTCAACACACAGACATAAGAGTGGCACGAATCTTCTCACAGGTTTCTAAAGAGCCATGTGTGAAGTGATGCGGTGGCTCTGGTGGTAGAGCTTATGCAGGCTGAACGAAGCCTCATTGGTCAAACAAGCCACCTGTAATGGCACCTACCTGTCAATTGCATTCAGTAGCCATGCTGTTAATTAGGGTTGCACATCTCTCTCTGATAAACGTTTCGATACGCATCTAGATACATAGGTTACGATACAATTCAAAAACAATTCTTATATTTTATATTTATTTATATATTTTATAAAATAAAGTAACCAATTCTATGAAAGTGACTATCTTATACCATACAATATTTTCTTATTTTCAACAATGCTTGTGGACCACATATCCCCAAGCACTGTTGCTTTATGGCACTGGCAAAAAAAAAAAAAAGAACAACAACAAAATCACCTCAATGTAAATATGTCTGTCTGAATCAACATCATTTGTTGGAGAGAAGTTGGTGATTTTTCAAAATAAAATACCCCGGTTGTAAAACCAGACAAAAGTGAAACTAATTATCTACGTAGCCTATTTACGCATGTTTAGAAGAACGTACACCAGGAAAATGGCCAAATCTGAGCAAGTAAACAAAGTCTGTCGGGCTATACGCTCGCTTCTGAAATGTTCTCAGTGGGGTTTGAAGTCTCGTGCAGGACGGGCCAAATATGCCACACTCACACAGCACGCTGCGAGCGGCCGGTGGATTTTCCCAAAAGTGTGTGAAGCCGCCAACTGATTCCAAGTCTCGCGATACCTGATCCATGACTCTACAACCGATTTATCTAGGAATTCATAGCTAATTTGTATCGATTGAGGAGGCTGCTACCGACACAGCCGTATCTCTCACTTGTTAAATCGAATATCCGGTCGCATTGGTTCATTGTTCACAACTTTACTGTTAAATACGCATAACTTTAACTTTTAATAGAATTTGAACTTGTGAGTTAAACAAATATTCAGACTCAGTTATATTAAATGGAGATGGGTAAAGTGCTGTAAACAGGTTTATTTCTGCAGTTAGTATTGCAGTTTTTGGTACTCCTGCATTGGCTTCATTTCACCGATAAAGAGGCTGAAGTGAATCAGCATGTACTGTCATATAATATTTGTCTCTGAAACCAGTCCTTAAACAAAAGCTGAGGTTTCAAGGTGACCCTGCATGTTTATCTTATTGATCAAGATCTTCTGATCCGAGAACAGAAGAGACTGTTTAGCCCAAGTGGTTTTAGTAACTTGTGATATTTGAAATGTCTTTATGCTATCAGCAGGAACGCTTCAATATCATGTTCACAGACCTTCTGCCTGACCCACAGTTTGAGCTATTCTTGCTTTCCAAGGATCCTTTTTCAGTTTGAATCCCTTTTGGCCTCTTTTAGGTCTGTGTCCTCCAAGTACTCCAGGTTTTATCATTGATCTTCTTGTCTCTTCATGTCTCTATACATTTCTTTGACATTGGATGCTTTGATAATCTTTGTGCCTTTGATTCTTTCAATCCTGTTGGATTGTTTTCTCTTTAAACTTGTGCTTTCAACATTTGTTTCTTTTCCACCCCTCCCTAAAATGGAACAGTCTCTTAAGCTTTACCAGGGTTTCTGACATTCAGTGACTTTTTGCCACAATCTCATATAACACTCAAACAAAGGCCCACAAACAATGCTTAAGCCTTACAGATAAAGATCAATAGCTGGCCCAACATATGACTAATTTATGAAATTCTAACTAAATAAGACACATTGATTGATGGGGACAGCTTTTTTTTTTTTTTGCTTGCTTAGAGGTCATTGTACCTCAGTGAAATCATTAAGTAAATATATGGACAATGAATCTCCTGCTATGTAAACTGTAATTAGGGAAACTCCTGCCCTCTAGAGCAATTCCCAAGAGACACACTACGACTGCTACGTGACCTAACATGACACCGTCCTCTTGTTTCTGTGTGTGACTGAGCTTCAATTCAAGTGTGAGGATGTGTGTGCAAACCCACGTGTGCATGTACTGTAATGTGTAAACACTTAACAGATCCTGTTTCCTGCCTGTAATTAGATGAAGACTGACCCACCGAATGACTAATGTTCTCCAGAGTAGTAACACAAGTATCAGTCCCAAGGAACCATGTGTAGAGGTATAAGACTGGGATCATGGCATCAAGAGTTAAATGTAAAATGTCCTATAATTCACCTCCAAAGAAGCAAATTATTGTTTGTAGGGAGTTACATGCTGTAAGTAAAATCCCAGAAATGAATGGATTTGGAGACAAAACAGGGGCTCACATAATCTTGAAGACTGTAACAGAGCAAAACATTCACAGTGATAAAAAGTAATGAAGTGCATTTTCCCCACTTTATGCTACTTTATACTGCTACTCCTTAACATTTCACAGGGAAATATAAAGTTTTATCCATTCTATTAGAAGATCTATAGCCAGTGCAGATAGATGATTATATATATGAAATATATGATGAGTTTATAAAATGTGAGGCATTGCTTCCTACATATTGATACAATAATAATATTGATCCATTTGTATGTGGACTTTTTCTTTTGAGATTACATTTTTCAAGTATTCATAATTAATTTTTTACTAATACTTTGATATTGTCATCTGTATTGAGTATTTTTATACCGTGGTATTGTTGCTGTCTGAATACACTACAGCTTTGTAGGTATTGTTTAGGACTTCTTCCTTTGTATGTCTAAAAGAAACATTTGCATAATGGGATAAAGATAGGAACTTGTACTTTAAGTACAACTAAACAATAAGTCCTCATCGTTAAAAATAAATATAAATTAATACCATTTAATTAGTCTTATGAAAAATAAAGAACATCTTTCAAAACAGACTGGCCACACAAAGTGCCGTCATGATCACATCATGATCACTTTGTGCAGTTTGACCTTTACGGCCTCACTTGTTCTGACCTAATAACCCTCGGCTGCTCAAAGCTTCCCTCCTGTCAGTCAGCAAGGAGGGCAACAAACACCTTATTGAAACCTCAACTGTTTACTGCTGGTGCTTTAACTGACTGACCGGTGGCATGTCATGTCACCTCAACTATCGTTCAGCTCCACTCGGTGTATGTTTACAGTCTCTCAAGGTCCGTCACGGCTGTCAGCATTTTATTTTTTACCGGGGCCAAAGTTTGGACAATCATCGTTGAGGGCGATTCACTTCTGTTCCACAGTGCTTAAAGTGCAGCTAGATTTTAAAAAAACGTTACAGCTTTACCGCTTTCTATAGTGCTGACGCTGCTTTTCCTCCTGTGTACTCTGTCATGTCTGTTGTTTGCTGCTGCTTTTGTGAGGTACGTATTTTGATGAATAACTGGTCTGAACAGCAGTGTTTTGTTGAGAATGATGATTCAGCAGCACAGACATCAACACTGCTCTTATCAGTCCCTTGCAAATGCTGTTCAAGATCCCACCATTCTGCTCTCCTACTTTGATGATGACTTTGAAGAAAAGTTTGCTAAAAATATGTACATATTTAAGGAAAAACTAATTAAAAATGGACAAAACATGCAGCTTTGAGCATAATAATAAACACTTTTTCTGACATTAAGTCATGCACGGCAGAGAGTATAACTGATGTATTAAAATATTCACCGCTAACATCAACTTCTGTCTAACCTCAAGCCAGCTCTCAGTCACATCATGAAACAACAACAGGATTCTCATAATCGAGCATAGATGTTCTTTGCTTTATATCGACTTCTGTGATGTAACTAAATGTAACATCCTGTTCTCATGGCTTTGAAGTTTCTCTCTCATATCAAACTTGTGTAAACAATCCAACCAAAGAGGCGGCGTCATTTTCCGTCTCGCTAAAAGTAGGCCACAGGTTAAAGGAGAGCAGGCTGCAGGCTCCCGAGTACTCCGTCTGTGCTCGTCATTTCATCTCTGCATCCTGCTGTCTTACAGGGTTACTAGTACCCGGCTGCAGGGGATGCTCCACTCAAATTACACTCGTCGAAGCATATTATTTCCCAAATGTCCACTGTAAAGATCAGGTGGCATCCAAGGCAACTTAACAGCACGAGTAAGTAACCCTGACCCACATAGCAGCTCAAGGGTGATGAGTGAACAATGAGATTATGTGGCAGGGTCTGCTGGACGAGACAATGAAGAAGAGGAGATAAGGAGCACAGCCTACTGGTCAATGAATGGATCAATTCTCAGAGTTTAAAAGAATGTCGAGAGACACAATTGATTTCATGACTCAAACGCAGACCTGGACTTACATCATTACAATGATCATTGTTCTGCAACTGGGGGCAGAACCTGATTTGAATGATTTAGGAAGGATAGAGGGATTAAAAAGAAGTCAGAAAAAACAAACATCAGTAAGTTTGTGCATCTGGTGTGTGTGTTGTCCAAGCACATCATTTTTTTATTTTTTATTACGGATGACACACAGCCTCTTCAAAACCTCTCTATGTAACTCTTTATTCAATGGCTCTTTGTATTGACTGAGATAAGAGCTTCTCATCAGATGGAGTGTCTGGAGGGTCAGTGAAGTACCACATCACTCAGCGAACGTCATCGGGACATCAGACTCAAATATATCAGGGTCACCAAACAAAGCCTCATATTAGCGCTGGAAATAAAACATCATTCATACAGAGGCAGACCGGAAATCTACCAGAGAAGCAAGCTAGAAATGCTTGTTTAAGTGATATTATTAATAGTAGTATTATAAACTGTTATGTTTGCGCTTGTTGTTTGCACAGATGTTGTTTATTATCTTCTTCTTTTCCCTCAGTGCTTTTATTTGTAGTCCAGTGTTGGTCTGCATATTTTCAGAGTGAAACATTAATCTTAAAACTGCTTTTAAGAGAAAAACAAATAAAATGGTTACTTAAAGAGTCAGTTATTTATTTATTTATTTTTTGTTATTTTACAGTTTTTACAAAATGAAAATGCATTTTGCAGAGTTTTCTAATTATACTGAATAATTAAGCCATACTCTATGGTTAAATCTAATCTTTTATTATTATTAGCCAGAAAGTCTGGCCACATTTTTTCCCTTCATTTCCTTCCAGTGGAAACTTTCTGTGATGTCGCCTTCACAAGAAGAATTTTGAATTAGAGTAAAGCATGACTTTCTGCAACAGGAATCAGAGCATTGTTTTAATGTGTGGGTAGCTACAGTCTGGGAGAAAATCAGTTTATTCCAAACTGATGAGCCTTGCTTTACACAACATCCCATTTTGTTTCACCTCATTTAGTCAAACTAACATTGTGTTTATGCTGTTTTCTTGATTTGTCAAAACCAATAAGTTGTTATGACATCTGCATCAGATGACACAAAGCTGCAGTAGTGTTTGATGAGGATTAGTTAACATTTTCTCACATTGTTCAAAGGAATCTATCAATTTAAGACGTTTTATTTCTACCCCTGGACCATCACCAAACAACAACATGATATTTGTCTTTGTTTGAGTTTTCTGATTGGCTAACAGTCCTCACATGCCTTCCAAAACAGTTTGATTTATGACGGTGGTATATTTAAGCTTTGGTGAGGTACTACTTTCATCATCATGGTTAGAACAATAAACTATTTGTTAAGGTCAGAGAATGATTGTGGTCATTCAACAGTCAAACAAAGTTGACTGTTGGTTTGAAACAGGAAATGAGCAGTCATCTCTATAAATAAATACACAACAGTCTGTGTAGAGAGCAACTGGCCAAAATGCCAATCGTCATTGGCCATCATCTGATACCAGTTTAGCTTTTAATAGTTTAAAAAAAAATCTGTATTCATATATTTGTTAGATCTGTATATAGAGATCAACAGAAATGTGTGTTTCTTACCATTCCCACATATCAAGTTACTAATCGGACTTCAGAGGAAGTCTTGGTTAGGATATCTGTTATTCCTTTTTTCTGAATATCTGCTGGCTACAGCAGAGGGCAAGGAACATCAGTTGTTTTCCCCCAGAGGCTAAGTTGTCTTCAGATGAAAGCCGGTGGGTTCTGAGGTTGGGGAGCAACTGATTCTGTAATTTTTCTTGGAGGACAGTCTGCTGCCTCCTTGAACTGTTTCGTGTTTCGTGCTGACACATCCTGTATGTGTCAGCACGAAACATGAAACTTGAGTAAGGTTTATTCTTAATAATAATATCTGCTTTTCATCAAAAAAAGTTTAGGCCTGGCCCCGGACTCACACCATGTCATCTCAAACTGTCACGTGAACAGTTCTTTTGGGTGAAATGACTGTTCTGCTATGTAGGCACACATTAGCAGTGCATAATTGCAGCCCTTTAAAAAGCCGAATATAGCTACAGTTCCTGCACAGTCTAACTCCCTCCCTTTACTTTATGCAGAAACACATTGACAGAAATGCAAGGTGTGTATAAATGTTTTCCCCAAGCTAATCAGTCCTCCCGTGGTGCTAAACCTCTGTTTGCTAAACATTAATGAGGAAGATATTTCCATTCAGGCACTACCGCATGAAGGCAGGCACTACCTAAAAAAAACTTTTAAAAAACCACACACACACACACACACACACCTCAACTGAGCAGTGCAGAAAGGTTGGATCACAAAAGAAAACTTGGAGAGGAGAACTGCACAAAAAAATGATTGACTGTTGCAGTGTGTTTAGGATGCCTCTCTGCAGTAGTTATCTTTGAGAATGTAAGAGTGAACTTCAATTGCAGCCTTCTTGGCAGCTCAGAGACACTTCTTGCTCTGTATGCACTGAGAAATCCTTCCCTCTGCACTGCATGCAGGGTTGCTGTTGAGCTTTAAATCACGCCTGCCCTAAAATCTGAACGTGATGCGCTCACCTTGACATTCATGCGATTCCTCTTGGCCTTTCATGGGATATTAATATTCCTCCTTTCCTGAAGAATTTGCAAACAAGTGACTGGTTGGGAGAGAAGATTTATCTCTGCGCACTGAAGGGTTTATTATATCAGTGGATTGCAATGGTGAGTTCCCATTAATTATGCAAACAAATTGGAATTTTATCACCGCAGTTGAATTTAAGCGACATCTGGCTGTAACAGTGCTCTGAGTGGCAGAGGTAAGAATTGGCCAGTATGCTGTGAAAAGCCAACCAAAGGCAAATTAAATGAGAGGAGTGTGAATACAATTTTAATCAGTTTATGCCGTTTGTGGGTGTCCTTCACAGTCATGCCATTGGATCTTGTGGTAGAAATCTGCATTGCAAATCTTGATATCTGGCGTTTTGTCTTCACTACAGAGGTCAGTCTCTTGTTTATTGTGCAGGGTCAAAACAGCTCTTGGGCACCTGGGCGCATGAGGATGGAAAACAAATATGGATATTTAGGGAGAATTTAGCTCCAGGATGCAGTCCATCTCTTCATATATACCATATGACAGCATTTGTATTGTATCGCTTATGAAAAAAAAAAGGTTACTGTGTTTGGCAGATCACAGGCAATGAGAATTTTGTTTTTCAGCTTATCTGGCTATTATTAATAAGAATACAAACGGTTTGTTTGCATCGTGCTTTCACCAATAATTCATTTGCACATAGAGAATTATTCACTGTGGATTCACTGTTTGATTGTGGATTATGTTTGATCATTGTGTGACTGTGTGTGTGTGTGCACATAAATCCTTTGTAAAGCGACAGAAGACATTGTGTCTGCTGTTGTCCTTTGTTCTGTTGCATTGTGCCAGCACATAATGTATTGTTCCAGCATAAACACATAAATAAGGTGGCATAAAATTATCATCTCCTACAAAGACACAGCAATAAATCAGGGGAGCAATAAAGCGAGGAAATGTACAGGTTAGAAGTCGCTGTCTGACTCATGACTCCCCCGTTATCCTGTTGGCGACAGTAAAACCATCTAGATTTGAGATAACCCATTATTTGCTACTTCAACTTTGTTGTATGATTCAGTGACAGCGACACACGCACAAAAAAAATACATAAACTGATTCCTTCCCCTTTAATTTCCAAGTAATCCTTTGACTACTGATATGATGTTGCCAGAACTTATGGGATAATGAGATTCAAAAAGTAGCGCTGAGTTTAGGTTTTCTTTAAACAAATTGTTTTGGGTGTATCAAAAATTTCCCCTGAGATCCTTGTCTTAAATATATGATCAATACCAAAGTCGAGGCTTAGAATCAAAACGATCAAGATATTCAAGCCCGCAGATATCATTAGTGTCGTGCGAAAAATTTACACATCGCAGATTGAGTTCATTGTGAAGTCCAAATTCACACTGTGAGCCAAGACAGACAGGCAACGGTCCCATAATGAAGCAAATCCCTCTACAGGCTGCCACACAAGGTCCTGATGGGCTCATTTAGCTCTGTCTCTTTACAGGCCCAGAGGATTTTAATGGATGGATTCTTAGCTACTCTAAGAGCAGAAGTTTGTCAGTATGTTCTTCAAACAGTGTTTGGTGGGTGCTAATCCCGGTTGAATAACTTGAATAAGAACTTACTCCAGAAAATATGATGGGCAGTCGACAACACTCAGCAGAAAGCTTATTATTTTGTAAAGGATGGGTTATTTTGCAGTTTAGTTATTGTAGAGAGGGGGGGTGGGGGGGGTGGGGGAGAGAGATAGAGGTTTCCTCTCCGGTCACATGAGCACTTATTTCTGTACTAATATTTTAAATCATCCGACTATGTTTTAGACGGACAGGTGGCTTTTAGGTATAACCTAGAAAACCATGGCCTAAATCCCTGGCTTATCATCTTCCAGAGATGCCCAGATTCATAAGCACACACACACACACACACACACACACACACACACACACGCACACACACACACACACACACACACACACACACACACACACAAACACACACGCACGCACACACACAGCTTACAAGATAAAAAGGGCTGTATCTGATGCCTCTGGTGCAAGTCCCCCCCCCCAAAAAAAAGAAAGAAAAAAAAAGAAAAATCCTCTCTGATTGCTTGCTTTTAAAAGGAACCTTTATTTATTTATTTTTTCTCACTTCGGCACCAGGAAAGTGGAGAAGCCAGGGCATTATGTGCTCTGAACATTTTGTCTGATAGTACTGCATCAATGTGACAGCTCCTTGGGATGCTAGAGGCTAGTTTGTGTCCTTTTTCTATCCACTGTAAGCCCTTGGCCTGGCGTGGTTGAACATCATTTCATAATTCAACTCACTCTATGCTCTGTCAGTCAAACTACCAAAATCCATATTTCAAACGCTGGAATCAGCCGTCAAATCTTCCAGGGGGGATCCTGCTCCCTTATACGGTATGCACCTGTTGTCAATGTGAAATACAGCTTGGCCTCTTGGAGTATACACATTTATTTCCAACTAGAGTTCATCCTGGTATTGATATGTTAAAAGATAGACCTTCAGGCATGCTTGTGGACATTTTATGGATCGCCTCTCTTTAATTACATGGCTCTGATCCCCATGTACATATTTGGTAACAAGACAACTGGGAAGCTGAAAATGGCTGTAGCTTTATGTAATAAACTTAATTGGCTGTTTTGTAACAAATTAAAGAAAAAAATCAACTACAAGTATCTCAAGAAGATGCTAAACCATCAAGAACAGCTGCTTAGCAATAATCTCAAAGTCTAGTTTAGGATTCTTTCACACACTCAGCGTATACATGAGGCTTGAGTTTGAGTGACACTCAATACCCAAAGAGTTTGTCTGGTGGTGTCTTTTTTCAGCCTTTCAAAGAACAAAAACCCAAGAGCAAAAGGATGCTAGTGTTACTTTCAAAGCCAAGGCACTTATCGAGAGAAAGCACTGGCTACCTACCTTATTTTGTAGGCTTACAGGTTCTAGTATGTAAGGAAATCTCCGTTTAGGAGCATCAACTGCTTGGGTCTGTCCTGGATTCTGCTGTATTAGAGATTGGAGTAACATTAGCAGCTCTGTCATGCACTTATTGGATTTGGAAGAGAATTAATCCAGCCAAATTTGCTACTCAAGATCCTCTTCTTTTGTAAGATTATAGTATTATGCAAGAATGAAATAACACCTTGATCCTGGAGTCTTCCTGATGGTGTTAACTATCTCAACCTGCAATACAGAAACACTACTGCATCCTTATTTCCAAGTCATCAACACAGATGATATGAACAGAGATTTTAGCACAGTATCATGCATCATGCTTCAAGTGCATATTTATCCTTTTTCATAAAAAATAAAAAAAATAAAAAAAAATCAAGCTAGCTTAGCTAACATCAAATTTGGTAGCAAATTCTAGGTGAAATAATCAGCTAGCAATGGTTGCCATTTCAGCTGGAAAATTGATAGTCGAATTGAGAAATGAAGAGTTTATTTTTTTGCCGTGTCTGAAACAGGACTCATTGTTGATAAGTGGTCGTTGTGAACTGCATGTGTGTCACATTGGACTAGAAATGTTGACAGACATAACAAAGGCAATAAGGCGTGACGAAGACCAGATGATCCATGTTGTTGTCATATTCATGAGACCATTCAGTGAGCCCTCTTGACGTGGCTGGGGCTTTCTGTTTGCATCCTCCTGATGTCTGTGGGGACTGTAGGATCTCTCACAGTACAAACACATACAGGGTAATGGGATGACTGCTGATTCTTAATTGCCCATAGGTGTGAGTGTGAATGGTTGTCTCTATGGGTCAGCCCTGCAATGAACCAGCGACCTGTCCAGGGTGTACCCGTTCTCTTGTCCACTGTCAGCTGAGATTGGCTCCAGCCCACAGCAGTTTGTTTCTCTTTAATTGGTCACCTCTCTGTATATCTTCAGTCTTTCCGCTTGCCTGCTTTGACAAAAAGGAATGTTTATTTGGAGTGACTGTAGCTCAATTTGTGGGGACTTGGCTTGGGAACTGGATGGTGGCCAATTCATGTCTAACCTAAACCACAGTACAGAGTGTTGACCGGTAGCTCTTAAGCAAGGCATCGAGTCCCTAACTGCTCAGGGAATGACACTGTGTCGCAGCCCCTCCAGTCTAGCATCTCTCCCTTCACTTCTACAGTATATGGGCCCTGTGTGTGCATGCATGTACAGTATTTCAGTCCAGTGTATCTAAATTGTATAAAGGAGTGATTTTTTAAATTTTATTTCCCCCTTGAGTGTTAATGAAATAATTTTCTTTATTTATCAGGACCGAACTGATGTGCTGTTTTTAACTGTTAAAGTGTGGTCATATTCATTACACCTTTAATGAACACAAAATTGCCTTTCCAAAAGTAATAACTACTCTATCTTATTACCCGAAACACCATGATGTGTTTTATGGCACAATAACACACAGCTGGAGTTCAGTTGCACAGTTTTTTTCCAGACCTCCACAAAACAGAAGTGTTCTTTAAGTGTCCCACAATAGGCACAAATGACCATTAAATAACTCAGAATAGCCTGTGCAGTAAAAACTCAAGTCAAATGACTGCACACTTACACGCAACAAGGGTGCAATATGTATCCTTTTACTGTACCACTTGCACAGGGTGGCTATTCTTTAGGTGATCACCTAAATAGTACCAATGTGTACAGACAGACTACAGACGAATATTTTTGATTTGCAGGTTCATTTTTTCCTGTACATTATCAACCAATATTGAGCAATATAAGCATTATTTATTTATTTTTGCAACATTATTGACATTAACATTAACATCCTCCGCATCGAGAGGAGCCAGGTGTGGTGGCTCGGGCATCTAGTGAGGATGCCTCCTGGACGCCTCCCTGGTGAGGTGTTCCGGGCGCGTTCCTCTGGGAGGCGGCCCCGGGGAAGACAAAGGACACGCTGGAGGGACTATGTCTCTCGGCTGGCCTGGGAACGCCTTGGGGTCCCCCTGGGAGAGCTGGACGAAGTGGCTGGGGAGAGGGAAGTCTGGGTCTCCCTGCTGAAGCTGCTGCCCCCGCGACCCGCCCTCGGATAAGCAGAAGAAGACGGACGGACGGACATTAACATCGATTTATTATTTTAATACATAACATATTTAACAGCAAATTCAAATAGTTGTAGACTAACCATTTGCTTTCAAGTCGTGTTAAATTGTATTTTTTTTTATTTTCTCTCTCTCTCTCTCTCTCTCTCTCTCTCTCTCTCTCTCTCTCTATATATATATATATATATATATATATATATATATATTTTTTTTTTTTTTTTTTTTTTTTTTTTTTTCAAGGGCAGCATTGAAATATTTTGGAGCAACCTCTGCTCTGCACCAGGGCCATCCAACACATCATTACTGCTGCTGAGGGAGCATCTTCAAAGGCTTCAGGGGTATCTGCTCTTTCCTCTGGCATGACTGCAGCTGCAGAGGTCATAACAAAGGTACCACAGACTTCTACATCCTCCTCTGATGTGAGCAGGGTGTGTGGTTGCGCTGTGTGTTTTGGGGCAACAAGCAAAATCTTGTTAAGAGCCAAAATCCTAGGGCGAATCCTAGGGCAAGAAAAAAAAAGGAGTTTTTTAAACTCCTTGTCCTTTAAAGTTATTGTTAGTCTTTCTGGACATCAAGATTAAGATAAAAGTACCTGTAGCTGTTATTTTCTCATGCCCTCCACCAACAGATCTTGTTCCTGTCTGCTAGCTAAAGGCCTTTCAGCACTACACACCAATCTTTTCCCATCATTGAAAATTCTTCCTGCCTGTAAGTTTTTTTTCCACCTGTACTCACAGGACCTAATCGAGGTCAAGGTGCATGACTTTTAAATGTAAAACTTCAAAGAACTTCACTCTCAGAAGTCGCTCTGTGCCTTGGGCCTGTTCTAGATGAGCTCTCAATGAGACTGAGGGGGATGTGAGTAAGAAAAAGGGCTCCCCTCAGGTGTCTGTGGGAGGTAGACCTGTGTTCAACCTGTCTTCACTATCAGCGTCGCTTGCTTATTTATAGATGCCCTATTTATTCTTAAAGCTGGAAGACAATAAGGAACAGAAAATGAATGTCATGTATTAGTGAAAGCATTGTAAATGAAAGTTTATGAATAAATACAATAACGTAATCAATCCCTTTTTATGAATATATTTTAAGCTTCAGCTAGATGCAAAGCTAAATCGTGTCTAAGTATGGACATACTTCACTTAAAGTGATGATTGACTGAATTTAGGAAAGAGAAAATGAAGACAAAAGGGAATCAGATTCTTTGCTGGTCTGCTGACAGGCTCTCCGCCCCAAATCTCTCTCTTTCACCAGAGACATCCGTTGGCTTTGATTGCCAATAGCCACCAGGATCTGTATGCTACATTGCTTCAATACATCATTCCCTTCAGAAGAAAGTCAGAGGTCAATGGCCTTCTTCTCTCCAGTGTCTCCCACATCGTCAGCTGCAGAGCCCTAACTAGCTGTCAGTCATCCTTTGCCAATATGAATTCTGCTGACATTGTGCAATTACAGGCTCAGGGAAAATGTTGGAGACGGCCATCAGTTTCAGCAAGGCTTGTTTTTTTTTTCTTCTCCTCGCACTCTCATCACTTGTATTGAGTGTTAACTGGAGGATTTACAGACAAACTGAGCTTATCATTTGTTATCCGACTCTCTACTGGGAAGTTGCGCTCTAATCAATGGGTGGTTATTTATTTATTGTAGGAACCCTCTGTCAGTGTTCAGACAGATTGATGCAGTGGAAAGATTTCATACTGATTAGCAAAGCTTGGAACAGCGATTGACCAGTTTTTTTTCCCCCTCGGTCCTCAGTTTGTGAATCTACATGTACTCTCTGTGTTGAGTTTGTCGAAGCATTTGAAGGTGGTTGTTCCTGATATATTTACACAGCACCTCACCTCTTGAGCTAATGGCAACACTCAATTGCCTTTTCTCTGCCCTTCACTGCAAAGGCAGGTGTAATTGCTGCCATCTTTCCATCAGAACTAAGACAGAAATACAGTTCATCTATTATTCATCACCGCTATAGACTCTCCAGACATCTTCCATTAAAAGATTTCCTGTTGTACAATTTAAAACATTGTACACCCTGAGCGCTCCGGCAAAGAGAATATAAAGAACATTGTTTCCTTTCTACTTTTGTGTGCTTAAAAAAAAAGAACTGTTTCTACATTTAATGTTTGACAAGAAAGCTTACATATTAAAGAGGAAAAAACAAAAAAAAAGTTTTACTTTGGAGAGCATATCAGGAAGCTGTTTTTACAATGACACTTAATATCAGTGTAAATAAAGTTTAGAGCAAGTAAAAGTACCTTTTAGTTTTTACTGAATTGTTGCCAGGTTTGGGGGAATGCTCATTTTAGAGCTAAAACAATCCCGCAAGAGGCTCTGGAGCTGCTTGTGTCAGCATTACTTCGGGGTTAAGAGAAAAGAAACTTCTCATTATAGCTGTGCAGGGACCACTGGGGCAGAATTAACTCAGAGAAAGTCTTCAAATAGGCCATTTACCCCGAAGCACAGTGCATAACACTAGCAATCACCTTTGAATCTGCAACACTACATACAAAATTTAATATAACTGGTTTCTGTAGCCGAGATCAACAAAGGTGTTAATGAAGAGTGTAGCTTCTGTGATGAATCTCTCCACACAGCAGTCCCAGCACACATCATGGAGGTGAAAATGTATTTTGACATTTTTCAATTGCTTCATGTAGTGGTGTAGTTTTGAGTCCCTCTTGACCGGAGGAAAATGATAACAGTTCCTTTTAATCCCCCAGGAGGCACAGCAACTAACCCCCAGCAGCCACTTTACATTTCAGAAGAAATGAACTGCAAAGCCCACTGCAGCACTAACTCCCAATCAATAGCAGAGATGTTTTTATAAGGACTACTACTTCAAAACTGGATGACCTACCACACATGGGTCACATGGCACACAAATCAACAGTAGAAGCCCATTTGAAGTAACAGGACATGGTCCTCTTTAATTCCAGATTATTTCTGAAAAAACGGGGTCAGTAGATTCAGCTGTAGCAGTGCTAATATGATCAAGCACTTCCTCTCGCCTTAAAATGTGTGATGAACAATTTACCCAAAAGTAAAGCTCTGTAACTTTCTTTGGATAAACTGCTAAAGCTAAGACATAGAGTATAGTGTACAGTCTCTATGTGAATTCACTCAGTAATGTAACATCACCCATCATAGTAAGACAACAAAAGCCCTGTGTTTCTTAAAGAGGTATTTTTATTGCTTGAAAATAGCAATTGTGAATGAATAGAAAGCTCTATGGCAACTGACTTATATACACTTTAAACCATGGAAATGACTGAAGTCTATGCACAGTCATCCCTTCGTTTAGTTTTTTTAACCCAAGAGGTATCACACAAGTGGTATCATACCTAGTTACCTTCTGTTATTGTTGACACTCGTAATACAGAAGACCGTAACCTTTCACTTACCTCTTTGCAGTCTCTTCTTTTTATTCTCAACTCCTGGTGGCAGAAATGGTCTGATTGTTGTGTCTTCTGTGGTAAAGCTGAGGAGAGTTAGAATAAATCCCTGCAGCTAAGCAGAGTATCTGCTCACATGAAACACAATCAGAAAGGGGACAAAAGCAATCTTGGTGATGTAGTTGTTTTTGAAAGGATCTCCTGCAGCGAACTGATTGAGAACTTGGGACTAAATCCATTTTCAAAGATCACCATGTAATTCATCTGGAGAAAATGCATTTCACTCTTGCTATGGGGTGCTTTCCTGAAACATACTGTAGACCTGCAGAAGGACAGAGACAGAGGGGTAACATTACTAACAATGAGAACAAAATTATAATTAAACAAGCAAATGACCTTTGCAGATAATCTAAAAATAAAGATTATCATGTCAAATAAATTACACACCACTAAACAAGAGTCCCATCTCGAGTCAACATAAAAACAATCATACATTTTGTCATAGTTTCCATTAACTAACATTTTAGTTTCCATTAACTAACTGGCATGTGAGCATTGTTATTGTGACCAGGCTAGCATTAGCATTTAGCATTCTCGCAGGAAGGGAGGTTTGTTTCTGAGCAGCAATCTCTCCATGGCTAGCAAATGTAGCCAATACAGAAGTGAAGCAACTTGAGGCAAAAAAAATATGTTAATGCATAATATATCAGCATATATATATATATGTGTGTGTGTGTGTGTGTGTGTGTGTGTGTGTGTGTGTGTGTGTGTGTGTGTGTGTGTGTGTGTGTTTATGCCCTGGTACAAGTCTTTGAACAAGAATTTTGGTCTCTATAGCTAATTTCAGACATAACTCAGCGTTGAACTTGTATATATAGTCTTACTATTATTAAGGGCATGGCCACTTTGACTGACAGGTAGATATCATCAGCTGTCAGTCAGACAGCTAGGGTCAGTAACAGGCTACATTTGGCCTGCTTCAGCCCCACCGACACACCACATCTTTGCCCATTTTTGGATTAACCTTATTGGATTGAATCCAGAATACACTGAAACCTTCTGAATTACACTCCATTACACTCAATTGTTTTTCCGCGGTTGATGATGAAAATAGCTCACGAATGAGGAACCTTGTTTCCTTCTCATCTTTGTTCTGACGTAAAGGAAAATATAATGTATTAATATGTTACAACATGTGTAAATGCAGGACCCAGAGTAGATCGTCTTGTACCCCACATCAGCAGCGTCAGGACTATGTGTTGATGACTGCAAGAGCCAACCATATTGAGCTTCATTATGGCCCTTCAGAGACCTATGGATGATGTTGTTGAGAGCAACGTCCATTTATCTTCAAACAATCTATCGTTTCAGCCAGAGCCTCAACAGATTTTTTTCTGTACTAATTATGATGAGGTTAAAGAAAGAAGTCAGGTGATAGGGCATTGACAATCATGGATTTTGTCATTTAATTTGGAGGACTGGAGTTACATTTAGTCCAAAGCAGGGAGTATGACTTTAGACTCTACATGTTTTTCAGTGGATCTACTGTCAAGATTGTTTTGGATGACAGACGTAATGCCTTGAAAAACCAAATAGAAATCCCAGTTTCCTTTCATTACTGTTACTACATGAACTGAATGACTTTATCTTTTTTGCTCTTACTGAGAAGTGGTTTCAGGTCTTCCATTAACACAGTAGTTCCTGTAGCAACATCAAGACATGGAAACACATTTATCACCAAAACATTTTGATTTCACTTATTTCTTTGAAAAAGTCTAAAATGATAATCAGCTATCACTCGAAGAAGAGAAAGCAGGATGGAAAGAAGATTACCTGCTGGTTCAGTACAGGAAATCAGTACAGGAAAAAATAATTCAAATGAAACCTCACCCTGCCTTTATAAGGTACCAAAGGCCTATATAAATATGTATGACATCAAGGTTAATATTAGTGGCATAATATCGACAACATGCTATTAAAATGCTGTTAGACTGCTTGTAAGGGTCATGATGTCTTAAAATACCAGTGTATTTTTTCGGTCTGTTTGTGCTGTCATGGGTCTATAAAACATAGACATAGAAGGTATGCATTTCTTTCTTATGTATAAGCTTTCCCCAAGAGCCTGAGAACCTCCTGAATGAAAAGTAGACTACAACACTAGAATAATTTATGTATGGAACTTTGTTTTCCAGGTTTTGTGACTTCCATGATTGTTTTTGTCTTAGATGACAAATGGTTCAGGTTGTATATTGCCGCCATTATGTTGCTCTGTTGACCAAGTCCAAATGAAAAGGTGTATATGTTTTTTTTTATTATTTATTTCCTTAGCTGCTGCTGCATTCCCATATTCCTATACCATCAGAAAAACAAAAATACTGCTGCAGTTCTCTTTATCGCTTGGCTAATATCCATGTTTATTCCCTCTCTTCCAGGCACATTTCCATATCATCAGTCTCTTATTGTTGATACCTGGTGTTGAGCTGCCAGTCACCATTTTCAAGTCCAGGGTATTAACTCCTAAACCAGATTTTATTATTGCAGGAAATAGCTTTTTCAGTGGAGTAATCTCTCCACATTGGGTGACGAAATGAGGAGATATATATTTAAAATAAAAATTTGAATAAATTTCCTTTAATGCTGGACTCTGTGAGATGTAACTCCATGTAAGTTGCAGGCTCAACTCATGATTTGTTGAGTTAAATTGTAATTAGGTCATTAATTGTTCTCATAAACTTCTGTCTTTTTCACAATCATGCATTTTGTTTAGTGTGTTATTGTTATTGATTCTTACACAAATGAAATAATGGAAGTTAACAACTCCTGACAGAAATATCTACCTATTGAGCTGGTGAATGATCCACCATGTTCACCAGCTAGTCACTAACTGTGTCTGTCTTGATGTCTTGACGTGATGCTGTTAGAATATTGAGAGCGAACCAGAATAGCTGAAAGGTTGGGTGATAATTAGATTCCTCACTACAGTTGCTTTCATATCATATCAGATTATCTTCCTCGGCAGATGGAGCTGCAGAAATTGTCATAAAAATATGGTACATAAACATACTTTTCATTTGTAACATTCAGAGGGTAACTGCTGTTCCAAACCTGATTGAATTTCTATTTAGTGCATTTTTAATAGAATACTGAGCAAAATATTTGTCATTTTGGGCATGTCACATGTGGCAAGGATTAGCTGTGTAGACAAAGGCTAATCCAGTGTAATTACTGTGAGAGCTCCCAGTCAGATGGTGCAGCAGGCGAATAATGCTCATCTGATACAATTAGGGACCTTTAATTCAAGATGTTTTCACACAGGACAGTTTATGATCATTGTTGCTTAAATATACTTTGAAACTGAAATCAGTCTGGAGATAAAAGTCTGTTTACACAAAAGCGCGTAATCTGCTGGGCATTGATGAGAGGGCGTTTGGAGATTTCAGAGGGGAGTGTGATGTGAAAGACTCCATGTAACTGAACATTGGCTAGTCTATTTGTGGACCTGGAAAAAAGTGGCCCAGTTCCACATTAACCTTCTGTTTTGTAGCTTGCTGCAATCAGCAGCTGTACAGATGGTGTACTGGCACACTGTCATTTGAAAGTTTAAGAGATGAACGGTATTTTTCTCTCCCATTAGGCCAGCAGACCTGCTGACCTACATGCATTTGTCTGAGTCTGAATCAGTGTAGAATTATAATTAGTGAGTTTGTGCATGATGATTGTTTCAGTGAATATTCCTGATTTGACAGCATCTCAGTTATTTTATATATATAGGCATTATTAGAAATACTGTCTACCAACCAATAATTTACTGCATTTAGATACTTGTCTTAAGGAATTGACAGACTGAGACTGATAGTGTCTGGGAGCTGAGGATAAATCAGATTTTATTGCTGTTAAGTGATTATTTGCATTATGTAATGATGTAAAGTTGATTGTAAATTAATCTTTATTCATATCTTTAAGTGACTGCAAGCAAATGTGGAAGATTTCTTATTTTTTAAAAAAAGAGAAGCAGAACACAAGCACGCTAACACTGTAACACTTCAGATGACGATAATGATCAATCTGATTTATGCCACAAAAAATCAAAAATCGGTTTCATCAACAGTTCAATGGCTCCCACAGCGCCTTCACATTAATTATTAATATGTTAGACAACCGTCTCGAAATAAGTTTCTGCTCTCAAAGGCTTGTGGCTTGTAGTCACCCTGAAGAGATTCAGAAATAGTTCATGAGACAGAGATGGGCTTAATGGCTGTTCCCTTTATGGGCAATGGTTGAAATGAAAAGGTTTTTCAGACGTCTGCTCTCAACAATGAGGCAGAGAAATTAAAGTGGGAGGACAGTATTGACCAGACCAAGGTGACCTTCCTCAGCTAATTCCCAGATCATGCTGTAAAATAATAGAACGATGAGAAAATATTTATTTGGTCACTGTGATGGTCAAGCCTAAAAGCAAACATAAACTGTCAGACCACCAGGACTTCTGGAAGCTTCTACTTATCCTCTCAACGTGTTCAAGCTAATTCACTCATTCGGTGTTTCCAAATTGTTTTTGGACAAAATCTCCTGTGGTGTTTCTTGATTGAAATAGCTTTGAGTCAAGCTGTAGTGATGGTTTACACTGCAGACATCTCCATTTCAAAACTCATCTTATACCTATACCTGTGTTTCTTTTTTTTTTAAATGGATTCACAAAATCATTGGGCAAAATTGCTTATGTTTTCTAGAAGCTACAACATAAAGTTAAAACAACATTAATGTCCATCCATCTATTCTCTTACGCTTGTCCAGGTTTGAGTCACGGTCGAAGCAGGTTTAGCAAATTGTTTTGGTTTTGCAATTTGAAACTTTACTGTGAAGTTCACTGCTCTCACCATCCTCCTCGGTCACAGTAGGCAGCTGTTCTCAGCAAAACAAAAGCTCTGACAAATCAGTACACAAAGATAGCAACTAGCTGGTGAACATCGTGTAACACTTAGCAGCTTAAGAAGCAGATATTTCCCTCAGGAGTTGGTGGAGACAAAAGCAGAGCTACACAGAGACTAAACATTGGATTTACATTCATCAATTGAACACAAACACAACTCCAAATGAATGCTTTTGTCTGTGCTCCATGTGGAAACATCCGTTTACTAACCCAGTAGCCACAACATTGATGATAATATAGCTTAAATTCCAATCATATCTGTACTTTGGGTTTAACGTGCTAAAAATGGAAAAATAGCATTTATTTTTGCTGTAGACCAGCTTCCCACTGCAGATTTCTGGTAGTGTGCATTGGTTGTTTCTTTTCTTCTTCTTCTTTCTTTCTACATTTTTTTTTGCATTAAAAAGGCTCTGTAGCAAACGAACCTTATGATATACACCTATTAGGCTCAACATCATAATCATGTTAATCTCCTCAAAACAACATCTGAAAGCTGACACCGTAAAGTTTATAATTTCACAGTTGACATATGCAGCTTTAATGCCTGTAATTTATACCACCGTAAGTGGGTGCAGTTAGTGGGTTTATAAGACCCGAAACCCTTATTTAAGCATAAATTGATAATCCTGCTGGAAGAAAAGCTTTGGAAATCAGGTGACAGTAGCCGTAGCACATATGTTTCTGGGTTTTAGGACCACAAACTGTTCTATTTCATTGCACATCTGAGCCATGTCTGTGTAATCCTCTTCTTACTTACAGTATGTCAGCAGCTTCAGACTGCATGAACACACTTTTCCTACAGCGACAAACCACCTGCTTCACCTGCTACTCCAAAAAAACCCAGCATGATGACACACATAAATCACTTCCCTGAGCTTCAAATATTGAGTTTTTCAGGCGGTGCTGGGCTGCTGCTTTGGGGTCCATCTGAAAATAATTTTAATGGATCTGGTGATTTAAATTTAATTTTCAGATTTGGATCTAATGTTTCAGCTTTTCATCCTCCTCTGCTCTTCTGCTCTCAACTGCAGTGAAATATTTGGCGGCACTATAAATATGAACTGGGACACCACAGTTTTTACACGAGGTCAAGTGATGATTAAGGGACAAAATAATGTGATACCAAACAAGTAGGTCATTTGAGTGTGCAAGAAAAACAACAGCACGGGAACTGTGATTCTGGCATTCTGATTAAATTGGGACTGGATGGCATTTAGCTGAATGTTTGTGGTGTGCTGATGCTGGGGGGGTTGAGCTCTGCGTGCTCTCTTTGCAGAGATAGGTGTGGTTTGGTGGGTGGCTGAGGAGCTGGCTACACACACCTGAGCCTGATCATCATCTGGAGCAGTACTTGGCTGATCTCCTGTGTTCTCACTGCCAGATTGTCGCCGCTTCGCGGTAGATTGGCCTGTGTGCTTATGTGAATTTTCAACTTGAGATTTCCTACAAAATTGCTCACCTGTGTTCTCTGCCTTCAGGATCCAGCTCTCAACCACTAAGCCACCTTGCCACCACACCCTTCAGCTCTAGCCCTTGCCACGCTTTCCACCTCCCACGAGCTTGCCTGCCTCCACAGCCTTCCCTACATCAAGAGACGCCCTCACCTCAGTTCCCTCAGTTTCAATAAACTGCTGTTTTGTTCCTTAATTCTCCCTTGTTGTTTGTCTGCATTTTGGGTCCAGCACCGCCGCACAACAGTAAAGACTGGAAATGTTATGATGCACTCTTTATATCTATTAAAAGGTTATATACATGGGCACACATGGGACATTTCTTAGTCCTGGTAATAGTACCAAACAGGAAAGTGAGTGTGTTTTTTTGTACATTTGAAATTTTCTACATAAAATAACTTAAATAAATAAATTTGAGGCTGATATCAACATTTGGATATCATCAAACTCTCTGATAACCATAACATGACTAAATATAACTATATGTATACTGTCCAAGTAAAAATAAACTATATCTCAATTCTTCAGGGGTTGATACCAATATTAAGGAGTAGAATACTCAGTATATAGTCAATATGTTCTTTATATATAAAAACATATTATATAACATATAATAATTATAATAAGACAGCTGTGAAAAAGAATAAGACACATGGAAGATAATTAGTTGATCTAAAATTCCCCTAACATCTTTTTCTGCATTACGTTGACCAAATAAAATATAACAAAGTGAGACAACCCTCTGCTAGATATTCTAGAAGCTGATGGCAACGCAGTGATGATGTCAAATCTTTGTGTAAATGCTTTGGTCCCACTACCTGGTAATTAGTTCAGTACTCACAAATTATACATTTTTAAATTGAAAGTACTATTTATACTATGGCTCGGCTAAACACTAAATATTAAATACTTTGACTGAGAGATATGCATTGTTGTTATTGTTCAGCTTGCCCAAATTATTTTATTTTTTATAACTATATTTAATCAATAGCTGCATTAATCCAAACCATGAGTGAGAGACTAGACAGTCATCTTGTTCGTGCAGTCATTTGTGAGCATATGGGAAGTGCCATCATGCCCATATATTGTCGGGACTGGTCTCTGCAGAGGTTGCTCAGTTTCATTCTGTGCACACATGGCGTACATATCTTTTACAGGCTGCAGTTCACAAACACTGCTATGAGTTGGCATTCATCACATGTAATAAATAGTTGTATTTCACTCAGAGTTTTGTCAGGAACAAGGTCACAGAACGCAGCCCACACAGACAGAGCATGAGATGCGCCGCACAGTGACAGGGGAAGTGTAGGATTATGTGCTGAGGGCTGAGCCCCGGACAGCCCCTGCCCAATTTAACCCCTGCTGATACCAAGATATCTGTGACTGACCAATATCTTCTGATTTTAGTGGCTGGCCAATATATAAACCAGGCTTATTTTATAGAAAACCTTAAATATACTAACAAATCTTGTGCTGCATTTGTTTTATTACCTTTCAGCTGATGTTTAAGGTTCTAGCGCACAGGAAAGCTCAAAGCAGACTTGTGGTATGTTCAGCTGCAGTATGTGCCCTGTGACATGTACATTTTCTATATCACAGAGGGAAAACACAATTCAGTCATGTGTTACATTTTCTAACATTAGTTTTGAGAGGATGACACAGGACACATACAGTAAAGCGCGCAGACACATCTTGGACACTTCATCCATCAAAGACAGGGTGGATACATGCACACGGCCTAGTGATGTATGGACATTTTGAAATGTGGCAGATTGTTTTTGCCCACTGCTCGTGTGAGTGAAAATGTGAGATTGTGAGTGAAAGACAGATAGATAATAATAATACTAATACTAAAAATAATTGTTATTATTATTACTATTAGTAGTAGTATTATAATAATAATAAGAAGAACATAAAGATTTAATCATGAATGAAACTTGAAAGTTGTTTGATTCACATGATGACGATATTAGGCTATGCTGAAAGGTGATCAAGCTGCTGAGTATCATTATGTCATTATCGTTTGCTCTAGTTTTGAACAAGATACCCCACAAAGAGAGTGATGTGAGCGTCATGTATCTCTCTCAGTGTGAGCTCTGAGTTTAGTGCAGCTGTTGTTGGTTTCAGAAATGCCTAGAAGATTGAGAGTGCTCCTCTGAGTCTTCTACAGTAACATTCTTGCTCATTTGTTTTGAGATGTGACAATAAGATCAGGAAGGGTCAGAAATGAACCACCACTGTCCCTCTGTTCATAAGCACCTACCTTATCACAGTCTTACAACAGCTCACCGAGATACACTTGCTCACACAGGCACACACCTCCTCTCGACACATCGCTCATGCATTAAATCAGTTCAGCCACAGGCGTCGATTCTGTCTTTTCTTAATGAGCTCCACCACCCTGGTCCTGTCAGTTCTGCAGCTTTGGGAAACGTTGACTGATTGAGACAACACAGAAATGGAAACCAGACGTACTTATTCCATCTGGCAGATAGGATGTAAAGATGGCAGTGAGAAGGGTAAAAAATATCTAAGAAAAAAAAAGAAAAGAAAAAGAGAGAGAGATCAGAGATATGAAGATGATCTACTCCCGAGAGGACATCAGTAAACACAGAGTTTCACTTTGATCACAGGAAATGCATTTCATGACACTGTCATAATCTTGTTCCTTATCATAAGAAGACATCATGAGTTATCTCAACATGATAAATGATTTCTCTGTGATCTTCACAGTACAATCTGCCCAAACGGATTCTCCAGTATGTTGTGATCACAGGAGAAGAGACAAATAAGATATCTCTGTCTAGTAGCCTATAGCATAAACGCTATACACTGTTAAAAAAAGAACTTTAATCACAGACAGGAATTTGGCATTATATTTTGTTGTTGGAGGGGAGCTGTGGTTTGTTGTCGCTCATTTCTTGCCCTGCTTGCTTTTATTTCAGTGATTATCAGCTAAGTTAGTAAGTTGCCTAGCGAGTCTGCTGTCAGCTTCTTAGTAGGAGTTTTATCTCCAGTTGTGACACCTTAACCCATCACTGAGTTTTAAGAAAGAGCACTAGCTGTCATTAATGGTGCAGAGGCAAGCGCATTTACAGTACAGTGTATCTTTGAGCAGCTTTACTCATAGTTATTTACTATCAATGTCAAACTAACAGCCTGCACTCTCAGGACTCCAAAGGTAGAGAAGAAAGAAATACAAACCACTTAAACGTCATACAGAAGTCACCTTTATTTATTTTAAACACAAACTCATTGACATTTTGACTCACTGACGTGGCCAAGTGTAATTGCTTTAATGGGTATTTTTAGGCATGCTCGCGGCAGAGCTCTAGGGATGGCAGCGTGGGTTGGTTTACTTTGATTCTGGCTGAAAAACCTCGACAACCATTGGCTGAAATTTGCAACAGATATCCATGGATTAATAATTATGACTTTGGTGATCGCCTGACTTTTTCTGCTGTGCCTCTATGAGGTTCACATTTGTGGTTCTGAGTTAAACTGTTGGTACACACATTCACGATTCTCATCGGATGAACTGATGAACCTGCAAAATTCCAAAACCACATTCCACACATAATCCTCAGCTGTATTTTGGGTTTAGTGCTAATTAGCAAAATATAATGCTGAACACGGTAGATTTGAAGGCATGCAAGCATTGTCATTGTGAGCATGTCAGTAGCTAGACTGCTAATTGCAACCAAATGAATACCCCTCCCCTTCCCAATGTGTAAGAGAACCTACAGCTGTCACTTCAGCATACTTAGTTTCAATTGATTGTACAATATCCATCCATCCATTTCCTTCCGCCCTATCCAAGGTCAGGTTGCGGTGGCAGCAGGTTTAGTGGGCATTACAGGCATTCCCAAGGGTTTCCAGGCTAGATGGGCTATATAGTGCCTCCAGCGAGTTCTAGGTCTGCCCTGGGGTCTATTACCAGTTGGACATGCCTGGAACACCTCCAAAGGGAGTGCCCATGAGGTGTCTGAATCTGATGCCTGAATCATCTCAGGTGGCTCCTTCTACAGCAGCAGCTCTACTCCAATATCCCTCTGGATATTTGAGCAACAATAAAATTTTCCACATCTTGGTATTCTCCTTCCATCTGTGGATGCTGGTTCTGCATTGGTTTGTGTAACAATTATTCTGCCCTTTTGGACAGGACATTCACAAAATAAAGTTTTCATTCTCAAGAGAATGCGCCGGTTAAATAAAGGTCAATTCAAGTAACAACAAAATCCAGTTTTGACAGTACCAACAGTCTCCACTGTAACACTGATGATGCTGGAATTTCTGTGACTTCAGCTGGATGATAGAAACTGTAACACTTCCACTTCCTTGGCCCTTTTTAACATTACTGCTGAATCAGTTGAACATTATGTGCCATGTGGCTTGAAAATGAATGAGGTAAGTACCCAGAGTAACTTTTGGAAGCCTTAAAATTACCCATCTGCTGATGTACATTATGATTGTTTGAGTTCTCCAGACTTTGTCAGAGACAATTCATTGCACAAAAATAATTGAGACAACAGCTTGTACGAGTGTTTCTTGGGGAGGCTGCAACATGACTGTTTAACTTAAACTGTTTTGTCTTAAACTTTGTTGCTGAATTTAGCTTTTTTTTCTTGGCTAATTTCCCTTTCCTTCTTGGCAAATCTATTTGTTACACATTATGTTTTAATAATCCACAGTGTTCCTATGACAACATTGATGAAAAACCTATAAAACCCTAGATATATGGTAGATGGACATAGAAAAATCATCAGTATTTTTCTCTTGTTCATAGCTGACAAGGATTAAAAAAGACTGACACTTGTGTTTGATTGACAAACAGCAGAGTCAATTTTTATCACACTGTCTATTTCACTGTCAATTTCTACCCATTTCACACAGACTCTGTCCTTTAATGGGCTTTATAAGCTTGACCTTGGGCCAAGAGTGGAACAGCCTGGCCCCCGACCCAGAGAACATGTTCTCAGTCCTCCATTTGTGATAATAATGCAGAATGCATGGTCTGTCCAAAGTGTTTTGAGAAAAACAGGATTGACTGACTGTCTTGTTCAATCATCTCAATGCCTAAAAACATCCGGTGCTCTTTTAGGTCTACAGCGGCTCAGCTGAATGCCTCACCCCCACATAAACCATGCTGGATAGTGAGGGGAGAAATTGCATCACTGTGTGTCGTGCATGCCTTGGCATACTAAGTGGAACCACTGAGATGCTCACAGCAGCAGTGCATCTGTTATAACAATGGGGCTCATGGCAAGATCCTTCCGAAACAGAAGGAGGCACATTGACTCTGTGCAAGTATTTCACATGTCAATGAGCAGATCATCTCAGATTCTTTTACTGTGTCTCAAGTGCACTCAGCAATGTTCACAACACAACATTCAACAATGGATATAATCATCATCATCACTGGGTCTTGCTATTTGCCTTCATTTGTTATGTGTTGTTATCTGTTTGATTATTATTATTGTAAAATTGCATCTGTGGTTAGTAAAGATGCAAACTTTAATTGCAGATTTCCAAAGAGGAAAGGTACTCCTTAAGTCATCTTCCCATGCCTTCAACTGTTCATGCACACAGTTGGCCCTACTGTGGTTATACACCAGTTTCAGTTTCTTCTTTTGTTGTTCAGCCAAATACAACAACTAAAGGTACTCGTCCTCTCATTGTTGTGAGGTATTTTGTTTTCTGGTCCGCATGTATGGAACGTAGCTGAGTATACAGTCCCCTGATTGTTGCACATGTGGGTCCACTGTCCACATGCAAATCTTTAGTGAAGTATCAATAAACCTTTACTTTCCACGTCGTTGCATAAACGGGACACTACTTTCTGCATTGGCACCGAACACTGCCATTGGATGTCCATTGTAGGGTTACATAATTGCACATAATCCCTTGGGATCCTGGGCTGAATTTTCTACATGGTTTGCTCTGTGGAATTTAGATCTGTAGTTGTAGTATAGAAGATGGGTGCCCATGTATTTATCACTACAGAAGCGCCTTCATCAAAGCTGAGTTGAGTAGCTGAACCCACAAAATTGTATGTGTAGCTGGCTGGAGGTCTTGAAGTTGGTACGTCTCAGTGCTGTACGATATAAGCAACAAACATGCTGAGAAGTGCCGTATTGCTGCCTGACTGAGTTGCCTTTTCATGTACTGTACAAGGTCAGTCAGCCATGAACTGGAGCGATGAATTCTGCCTTCCTGCCCCAGGTTGGTGGGTCATAGAATGGTAGCATGGTTGCCATGGTGATCAATGACCACATGTTAAATTACGCTGTGAGAGTGTCATGGCAGAGAGTCCAGGCATCTGATCATCTTTCATGCCCCCTGAAGCCTATAGAGCTCATTATAGGGTGAAGACTGTGCGGAACAGCTCATTTATGTACTACAAGCCTGGTTCTATGAAGTGTCCTCCCATCTCGTCGCTTGTCACCTGTCACCTGTCAGACTCAACTGCATTACATCTATGGAAGAGTGTAAAAAATTTAATAATGACATCAGTAAACTAGGCTAATAAATGAAAATGGAGGACAAAAGTGTGCAAAGCTATACAGATCAGATAATCACAGCCCCGAAGCATCTGAGAAGCAGTGTGTATTTTTGGTAGTTGGGGGCAGACAGATTGTGCTGATGTTCTTAATCTGGCCTGCAAAGTTCTGACTGGTTGACTGTCTATTTCAAACACTGAATGAGATGTGGGCGGAAATTCAGCATTGTGGAATTAGGCTAGCTATTTGAGGGCTCCAGCTGTCCTCACTGAACCAGGCCTACACAACTAAAACATTGCTTCTTTGTGTTTCTAAGAGTAGATACCAACATTTGATCTGTGGTCAATTTAACATAATGCCATGATGAAAATGATCTTTTATCTAGTCAGTTGAGGCTCCATAGTCTGAATTTTCTGTATTTGTAATGCTGCTCTTAATGAGACAATTTTGTAACAAGGGGCAAGGCTTAAGAATTTAATTGGGCTGATGGATGAGAATAAATTAAAGAGATAAATGAGCATGCAACTCGCCTGAGCTATCACTCCATTGAAATAATGAAATTTGAATCCAAAAGCAAATCTGGTCATGGTTGCATTATTCCCACGACAGATGATAATTATATTTGATTGACAGACAGCTATTTTGTTCAAGAAAGTTTCTTTTGTCGTCACAGTTACCAAGGATGGAAACTTTGTGCCTGTACAACATTTTGGCCTGCAATGAACCAGAGAGTAAAAATTTACTGAAGCAAGGCCACCTACTTCCTCTCCTCAGCACCTGTCTCCAGCACTCTTAAATGCTCACTTGCTCTTAAACACACGCAACCAAACTCTCAGACACATTTCCTGTCTCAATATTTACCCGAGGGTGTCTAAAGTACTCAAGCTCACTTGTAGTAAACTACCACCACTGAGACTGTGGGAGAAAGCAGATGCTTCGGGGTCTACGGCCTTCTAATAGAACTGCCAGTAGAAGAGCCCCTTAGCCAAATAACTGCTTTATTGAGCAAATGTCAACGAAGAGCTTGAAGCTACAGCCATCACAACAAGATACAGTATCAAGAATACCTCCAAACCCTCGTGACAGGTGAAAGGGTTCATATGATGCACTCTCAGGTCAGTCTGCAAAAGAGGATAAAAAGATGAATATACAACACAACAGCGAAATACCTCAAGACGCAAAAGGTGGACTGTAAAAGGGTCAATTTTACACCAGTAATGTGTACTGTTGCAGAAAATAAGTCATGCAGAAATGATGTTAACAGGAACCCTAGCATCCCTGATGTATGAGTTTGTGAATGTAAACATCAGCTCTTGGATACCTAGATACACTCTTATTCCTTAGTTTTGACGAACCCAAATGTGACCAGGGATTAATAGTGAGACTGGGGAGACTCAAAGTTAGCTTAAAAAGTTCCCCACAAGTGATGTTAAAAGTCAGAGACATGAACGTTGACTCTAGATGGCTGAGTTTTATTTAATACTTAATGAAAATCTACACAATTTATTCATTCTAAAACAATGAAAGTCACACACCAATACCAGATGCCGATGCCAATAAGCCAATGATGCTAACAGTAAAACGGTTAAAATGCATGCACTGATGGCGAGAGGGTCACCTATGACACAACCCCTGTCTGGTACTGACCTACGAAAGCATAAACTGAGGGTGGAAAAAAGGATGGGGAAAAAAGTAAAAAATAAAAGCATTGGCATCATTAATGTTAGCACCACATGTCTCCATTATGGAAAGAAAAAAAAATCTAAAATGACATAGGCAGTGGGCAATGTGGATCCGAAAGAAAGACAGGCTAGTGCATATAATATAAAACATCCCAGATAAACTAATGTAGTTAATTTACCTCACAAAATTCAATACATATAAAAAATGTTAATAAATAAAACTATCAGTCATACCTTTAAAAGTGTGCTCAAACAGTTGCCTAAAATGCCTGTAGTCTCTCAATAAGGAAAAAAGGCAAGTGGAGCTAAGAGACAGCTGGGATGGTAGCCTATTGGCTCAAAGCTACCTATCACATTAATATGTCAGCTGTGTTTCCCCAAAAGAAACCAGGATATGTCATACAAGTGCAAAACAAGTGCTGCTCATGGTTGAATTGCTGTGCACCTGTGCAGACTGAAGGAAAAAAAAAAACCTACAAATGATGAGAAATTGCATAATGATGACTTACAAGATGAAGTGAAATTAGAGGTCTGACACCAGTAATTCAAAGGGTAAACTGATTATTGCTTGTCGCTTTTGTTTTTATATTATGGGTGATTAGACAGAGAAGCCAAATCCAGCAGAGAGTGGTGTAGCAGGCAGGCAGAAACCAAAGTGGGTTAATCCGCCACTGCTGAGGTAACTCAGTCAGTGCAGGATGTTGAGTCTATTACACACCGGCACGCACAGAGATGATTTAAAACTTGGATAATATTAAAAGTTTACATACCAAAAAATATTGGCCAGGTTTTTGTTTGTTCCAAATAAACATCATATCCTGAATAGGAGCATAACTGGGACATTATTTTGTATATATTACCAGTCAAATGTTTGCCTTCTCTTCCAGTGGTTTTTCTTTATTTTTAATATTTTTTACATTGTAAATTAGCAAAGACGACATCAAAACTATGAAATAACATAAATGAAAATATGTGGGAAACAAAAAAGTGTAAATAAAGTGAAATATGTTTGAGATTTTAGATTCTTCAAAGCAACAACTTTGCAGACTCTTGGCGTTCTCACAGTCTCTCCCTTCCTGAGGTCGTCACCTGGAATGAATTTCCAGCAGGCTTGAAGGACTTCCAATGTATGCTGAGCATTTGTTGGCTGTCCTTTCTGCTCTGTGCTCCAGCTCATCCAAAACCATCTCAGCCAGGTTTAGATCAGGTTGTTGTGGAGGCCAGGCCATCTGATGCAGCACTCCATAACTGTCCCTCTTGGTCAAATAGCCCTTACTTAGCCTGGAGGTGTGTTTTGGATCATTGTCCTGCTGAAAAACAAATGATGATCCCGCTAAGCTCAAACCAGATGGAATGGTATTGCTGCAGAATGCGAGCATGGTTAAATGTGCCTTGAATTTTGACAACAATGTCAACAGCAAAATACTCTCACAGCTCCTGCATGCAACCACACACAGTAACCATCTGTTCACCTTCTCTGTGTCTCACAAAGACACTTTGGTTGTGTGATGGCCACAGCTGTGGCTGCCACACAACTATAAATGTCGGTAACCTTCTGCACTCACACATTTGCTTCTATAGTTAAGTTTTGTTGTATTTTGTTTATACACATTATACACTTAATTAAGTTATTAGTTTACACTTGGCTCAACATGTAGTATTGAAGTAAATAACAGGGATTTTCTGTTTCATATAACACACTTTATTGTTTTTTTGTTATTGACAGTACACTGGTTTTCACGCGCACATTTAGTTTTGTACAGTCTTCGTGTAGTATCGTTTTCCAATCTCTGTTTACTGCTGCTGCTGCTGGGCAAAAAGGATCCGCCCCACAAGCTCAGCCATTATATAGCAGAGAGTGCTGATTGGGCCAACCCGATGGGGTTGGCACATCGTGGGGGGGATTTAGTGCTTTACTCTTTACTCTTTTTTAGACAATTAGTAATTTCACTTGGTTTGGTTAAGTATTTATTTTAATGAGTTCATTTTCTTTGTTTTGCTTTGTTGCTAAATTAGCTATTGTCTTTTGTGTTCAGTGTTTATGTTAACCCCTTCTTGTGTTCGGTATGGGCTGATCACCCGGTAGATAAGTTTCTCCCCTTGTGTTCAGTCAGCAGAGGGGTATTGCACGAAACTAGAATAAAGAAATCCAGGATAATTAAGCAAGCCCAGCTTGACCTAGCTTGGTCGGCGTATCCTGGCTTAATTGGTTGCACGTTTGCTGAGCCAGGATGAAAAGGCGCGGCTATGTTAAGCCAGGATCAGAATCACCGATTGAAACACGGATAAAAGTCGCTCTTCGTACTTCACGGCCGCTGAACAACAGCTCCTATCACACTTGGCCTGAGTAATAATACTACCACTTGAACCAATATAAAAAGACTGTTGCAATTACACACAGATTTAAATGAGATGAGAAATGACTATATGTCATATTCAGGATAATTAAAATGATGCAACATACTTAGAAAACCTGGACATGCTGCAAAACACATTAATTCCTCAAGGATTGACGGTGGAAACAGGTGAATCACTAGGATTATCTTAGCCTGGCTGTTAGCCTGGTCTGGAGCAGGCTAGCTGCAGAGATAAATCACCATAGTAACTTGGCCGGGCTAATTTGAGCTCTTCATGCAACCGACTTGAGGCTAAATTCAGCCAGGATAACCAACATATCCCGGCTTAATCCCTTATCTTGGTTTTGTGCAATACCCCTCAGGTCTGTTTGTTTTGTCTTCTGTTAAGCTTGTTTAGTTGAAGTTTGTGCAGTTTTGCTAATTTGACCTCTTTTATGGGCCCAATTCTTTATTACCTTTATTGGGAAATTCTGTTGCTTGATATTTTGGGTAAATAAGGAGCCCTTTTTGAAAATACTACCTGTTGTCCTCATTGCCGACTGACTCGGTTCCTTACAGGTTGGAATCAAAAATCTCAAATTAGGAGATTTTCACTGGTCTAATGTCCATTGTTTGTGTTTCTTGGCCAAAGAAATTCTCTTGTTATTGTTGGTAGTAGTTTTTTTTTTCTTAAATTTTTCTTTCTCTGATTCACTCAGTCTCCTCTGAACAGTTTATGTTGAAATGCCTGCTACTTGACTCTGAACATTTTACGTGGGCTGCTGGAGCCATTAATTGACTAATTCTGGGTCTAGTATAATGAACTTATCTTACCCTTACTCTTCAGCAGAGGTAACTCTTGATCTTCCTTTCCTGGATGATCCTCATGAGAGCCACTTACATCATAGTGTTTGATATTTTTTTGCACTTGTGATACATTCAAAATACTTGAAATGACTGACCATCATGTCTTAAGGATGGACTGTCATTTCTTTTTACATAGTTAAGCCATTCTTGTTATAATATGGAGTATTACACTGGTCAGATAGAGCTATTTACTGTATGCTAGCACTACCTTTGAACAACACAACTGATGGTCTCAAACATATTAAAAAAAGGTAATAAATTACACTGACAAACTTTTGACCCTTTTTGTTAATTGAACATTTTTCTGGGTACCATGTGAAGCTGAGTGAGAGAGTGCCAAAAGTGTGCAAAACTGTCATCAAATCAAAAGGTGACTACATTGACAAATCTAAAATATAAACCATATTCTGGTTTATTTGTGCTTTTTAGTAACCACATCATATCATGTGTGTCCAAACTTCTGAATGTACTTATTGAGGAAAGCCTGCAGTGGAATATGGTCAAACTGAATTGCATTTATAAATCATGTTGCATGCCATCGACTGCATGATAAAATGGTTTGAGTTTGAAACTCCTGTGAGCTAGAAAACCTTGTGGAGCATAAATAATGTTTTTGATGAATGTACAGGGAAAGAGACAACAAAGCAACTGCATGTTCTGACTCATTTATACTTTGCATGAGCATCATGTGACCTGCTCAGAGTGAAAACCTTATAAACATCGGAAATACACCTGTATGATTGTCGCAGGCAGTGTCGAGGCAGGCTATGTGGAGGGGAAAGAAAACAGCAAGAAAATCCCCCCTGAAGTGACACACCGGCAGAGTAAAGAGCCTCCTGTCTCTGTAAAACACTAGGATAGATAACCTCAAACATCCAGGAAACACACATAGCTATGGTCGGAACTGGAGATCACATGATGCCAGGTAATTACTTTTTTTGGTCAAAACAACAACACAATGTGTGTAAAATGCTGTAACCATCCCAAATCTTTCTTCAGTTTACCCATCCAGTTTACCCACCCATTAAGGCCACTGTGAGCAATTTTGAACTATTATTTTTGTGTTGGTGGTTGGCCAGGCAGTCAAGAAACGCCACTGCTGCTCCTGGGTTAATGCCACCTAAATAGGACATAGGTTTTTCATCTTTGTCTATGCTGACTGAACCAACATATTTGGAACTCTCATTCCCAGTTTAATATCAATGAATAAAGTCAGATGGTATGAAACGAATAATGGCCCTGAGGTGAGGAATCACAAAAACAATATTTGTCTTTTTTTTAAGTTCCAGAGGCCTACTTTAGGGTCTGATGCACACACTTCTTTCGGTAAAGGTGCTGCCGGGATTGGGCCAACAGAGATACTGGACACAACCAGTGACTGTAGAGTATTTTATCACCTCAAAAGAGGGCTGTTAATTACTTCCAAAATTAAATTGGAACCTCAATTAAACGTGCAACCTCAGTTTAAAAGAAATGTGAAAGAAAGAAAATCTGTTATGGGTTGTGATTTTCATATTTTGCAAAGTGATTAAAAGCTGGAGGTGTGAAATGAAACGATCCCGCTCTCTCTTTCCTAACCATTTGATAACTTGTAACCAGGAGTGCTATTAAAGGTTTTGCTTAAAAGGTTTCAGAGAACTGATTACCAAAAAAATGATTACTGAATCCAAATGAAAAAAAATGTTTTTGCTCAAAATTAAATAAAAAAAATGTCAAGTATAAGCAGGACTTACACAGCATAACTTACATTAACACGCTCACTTCTTACTTGCTGGACATTTATGAAACACAACATTTCTCTATAGTGTATCTTATTAAACAGGCAGCTATGGGGCTACATAATGAGTCTCTCAGCACTCACCAGCAAATGTTTCTGTCATTTATCTAAAGTTGCTGAGAGTGTTACTCCTCACGAGCAACATGCTGAAACAGCTAGGAGAGAAAACACATATAATTAATTATTATTCCATTCACTTGCCGTCTGTGGTAATCACTTACTGTATTGGAGATGATCAGGAATTAAACCAAGAGCGATGACATACTGAATTTTACCCACCTCTCTTCTACAATGTCATCTGAATACTAGGACACCCCTTTGTCATCATATGACATGTAGACCTTTGTGTCTGGATGTCTGTGTCTATATGAGTGGGTGGGGTGTAGGCCCTTAGGCAGTGGACTTTGAAATTTTGAATACACCCTACTGTGACTGCTATCCAATGCCACGCTTGTCTACCTCTGTTCAGATCACTTCCTCCGCTGGCTCCCACCATCTGGTAAGAAGTAGCCTTGGTGCCTTTTAGATTTGGAGAGGCTCCAAAAAACTGTCCCTCTCTGGTTTACTGCGCTATTTGGGTTCTCTCCCCCTCTGTCTATATTAGGAAGTCAACCAAGACATCACCATTTTAGTTAGAATCCTCCAAAATATGTCTCTCCTCACAAACACGTCTGCCCCCTTCTCATTATGAAGCTACTTTGGGACAACGACAAAGATGAAATATGCAAGATGAAATCTGACAGGGATGCTGCTGGTGCACTCAGAATATGATTAGCATCCAGTCGGTCAAACACACTTTGTCGTCTTATAGCAAAATTAGTGTTTCATTAGAAGATGCACAGAAACCCAGAAAAATGATCCTTCTGCCCATAACTTGATCGCTTTGATGTCTCATCTCCCTCATAGTTGTTTTCTGCCACAGGAAGCAGTAAAAAAAAAAAGAAAAGAAAAGAGGGGCTAAACCAGTGTTTGTTACCTGCTACACACCAAACACCTGATGTTAGCGACTGGCTGGTAAACTGAAACATTTAGCAGTTAATGAGCCAGATATTTCCCTTGAGAGTTGGTGGAGAGAAACAGAGCACAAAAGAGAGCGAATTGTCCAAACACGTTAATCGGGTGGACACAAACAAGACTCCAGATAAATATTAATATTGCTCCAGTTCTGCTGGATATGCAAATAAATAACTGCTTGCTAACACAATCCCTGATCTGAAGTGATAACATGTTTGTGCTGAGTTGACAGCATGTTTGCACCACCCTAAAACACCCAAATAATCAGTAAATGATCCTCTTTTGGCTTCTGATTACAACTTCAAATTAAACTAATCACCATTTTGAAATGTATAATATATTTAATAAAATATTGTGTTTTAATGGTATGTATGTATGTATGTATGTATGTATGTAAAGTAAACATGAAATCTGATATTTCAGACAGAGGCAGAGACATAAACAAATAATGGAAACACTGTAATATCCAAGAATATCTCAGTTATACAAAATATATACAAGATACCAAAATACATTGAAATTTACCAAAAACATGAATTTTCATTTCAGTGATCAGATGAAATAAATATGTAGAAACAACAAATTCTTTCAGTTTACATTTCAGCTATGCTTCTCCAATGTTAGTCCTTCAGCTAGAAGGAACTCTCCATCTTATCGGCATCTTGGACTTTGCTGCTCACGTCAGGCTTAAAGGACAGGACTAGTTCCATTTCATGGCTGGGGGAGGGGACAGGGATTTTGTTGATTTTGGCAAAGCTCTGACTGATATCCATGAATGTTTTATTTTTGGTTTCAGGGAGGATGAAATATAGGTAGAGAGATCCCAAGGCACAGACCACCACAAACACCAGGAAGGCAAAGGACTGGAGCTTCTCCTACACAAACAGAAAACACACATAGAGGAATTAGCACGGATCTGATTAATCTGTATCAAGACACATCATACTGTACATTTTCTGAAAGAAAATTGGAAAAGGAATGAAAATGTGTTAAGCACCAAATGTTACCGTAGCAAACCGACAGCACGCAATGCCATTCCATTAATCTTGATTGATTTTCCTATTTCTGCATTTAAAACATTGGGTGATTACTGTTCTCCTGCACAGAGCCAAATGCTGCATTTTTTCAGCCACCCAAAACTCTTGCCAACTCCAGAGACACGTCGTCTGTGGCATCTGTTTTGTCATCTGTGTCTGTCAGTGAAACATACCCATGATTTTCCACTCAAAAGGTCCCACAGGCTTACATGTGAGCGCCTGTGCGAGTCAGAGAATGTGTCTGCATCAGATTTTTGAACAACATGCATGCCCGTTTGTTGAAAAATGACGAAGAACTCAGTGCATGAAAGCTAACCTTGTCCAGTGTGTTATGCCAATAATAGGGATTAGTGACAGATTTAAAAATACACACTGACTGATTACCCGGAGGGAGATTTAGAGATGCAAAGAGGGTTTTATTTGTGTGGAGAGAGTGAGAGCGAGAGTGAGAGCGAGAGAGAGAGTGAGAGCGAGAGAGAGAGAGACAGAGAGCAAGAGCGAGAGAGAGAGAGATTTTGCATAAGGCAGAAAAAATTGACAGACCCTCAATCAGTGTGTCACTGAGCTATAATACCTTACCCATGAGGGGACAGGACTCAAATGCACCGCTATGTAACTGGTATTAGAAATGCAGTGTCCAAACAACCACGACCTCACAGAAGAACTACTTAGTGCTTTGAATTCACCTGTTATATCACCACTGCTGTTAGTCTCTGACACTGTTTTCCTCCGTTGAGTGTATTTCATAATAGCACTAAAAAAAAAGCATCGTGCAAAGGGCCTGACCCAGTTTCCGTGCCGCCTTTGTGACGTTAACACTCATCTGCAAAGTTAGCAAGATCTTAGAAAACCCAGCCTTCCTCGCCCAGTTGTTGTCTGAGATGAGTCATCGCAGAGCACTACATTTCTGCATACACTCGCACACTGTCTGTCATTAATCGAATTCTTGCGAGGCCCGTGAACTGAGGAGACAGTCCCATCTTTGACACAGGGATAAGCCTTTGATCTGCTGTCGTGACTCAGCTGGGTTCACTTCGCTGCACACACATACAGTGAGGCACGCACACAAAAACTCATCAGTGGCTGCAGACAAAGACACAAGCATGAATCATGTTTTGTGTTCAAACACACGTTGAACCCAGACTGACATGAAGAGAGGAGATGGCACTTAGAGGAACTCTGAACGGGGACAGGGGAAGACTGGATGGAATAGGACAACAGGACAATACAGTACCAAAAAAGTCTAGAATAGAACAGATCCGCATGGGATGGGACACGACAGAATAGAACAATACAAGACAAGGCTGGATAAGACAAGCCATGGCAGGATTGGACAAAACAGTTTGGGACAAGACAGCATAGTCTAGGAAAAGTGTTGGAAAGTTCAGTGAAGGACAGGACATGGCAGGTTGAGATGATATAGAATAAAAAGTACAGACTAGTATGGTAGAATCAGATACAGAGTAGACTAGGCCAATACTGAACGGCACAGGACAGGAATGGGGCAAGACGGAATTAGACTGGATAGGACAGAAAAGTGTAATTTGGCTAAGATATAACAGCGTCATTCAGGATGGAATAAGACAGGCCAGAGCAAGCCAAATCATGGTATAGAACAGACAGATAGGGCAGAATACTGCACAACTGGACAGGGCGGGGCAGTCTAGGACAAAAAAGAGCCAAGCCACAGCAGGACAAAAATGGATAGGAATATAGAACAGGACGATACGGGGCGGTATAAGACAGAACAGTGTAGGGCAGGATAACCTAAGAGCAAAACTGAACGGGACAGTACAGGACTAACCAGCACAGGACAGAGCGGTGCAAAACTGAGGATGGGATAGGACAGGACACAAGGGTATGGAATTGGACATGACAGACCAGGACAGGGGGAAAAGGAGAGGAGAATATTTAAAGACACGCTGGGCATAAATCTGATGGAGACATTAAAAACTGTCTTGGTCCAGTGACTGCCCGTTGCTGGGAAATATATTGTCACGGTCACTGGTTTCTGGGGCAAGACTGAGTCATCATTGATGGTGGGGGTGTAAAGTGTGTGCATGTATTATTTGCATTTGTGTGGGCTTTTATAGATTGTGTTAAATCTTCCCAATGGGAGGCACATTCAAGGATGCTGTCTGTAGGGGATGTAGATGTTTTTTATGGATTGCAAATAATCATTCAGCATCACAGTTATGGATCAAATAATCCTAACTCATTAGCAACATACAAACGCATACAAACACAGTACAGCAATCAATCGGATTTAGTATGATGGCTCATTAGTCTTAAGTCATGTCATAAACAAACAGTGCAAGTCGTAATTGCCCCATTTTATTTGTATTTTATCCGATAGTGCCAATAAATCATCTGTATGTCAACTGCATTCAGCTCAATGTTTGAAATTAACTGGAAAAGGTCATGAAATGCAAACAAACGGCTAACAGTGACCGCCCACACTGATAATAACTGACAATAAATTATTATGAAACTTCAAGACTGTAAGAATCAGGTTCAAATTTAATGCTCATTCTTCAACTTGGAAATGATAGTGAACAATCTCACCACAGGGTCCATTTAGTAGCTATTCTCAGTCTTTGTTAGCAGCTGCCCAGTTGTAAATGTGCTTCTCTGAGCACTTTAAAGACCTCATCCTTATTGCCTTAAAAATTAGGATCGAAAGGCAGTGGAGGAATGTAGCTAGGAATGTTTCTTAAAGACCCACTGTGTAACTTTTCTGCCATAAAATAACAGATTTGAAATCGTGTTGATAGTCCACTGACATGTACAGCAGGTGAATGGTGTCTCTGTCATTCCCACTCTGCAGAGTGTGGCAAAGGCAAAGACACGGAAGAGGACTTTAAGAAAGAAGGCTAAGAAGAGAAAAGGAAAGGGTGACTGAGCTAGAAGCTGCCAGACAAGAGTAACTCTGGGAAAAACTTTTAGTTATTGGCAAGGGCTTCATGAAAGACAGACATAGAGTTAGGTTTCTTGGTGTTGGACTAGCTACTTCCTACTTGTATATTATATAAATTATTATTATATTTTTTATTTGAAGATTGTTGTCTTTTTCATGGAAACAATCAAAGCTAAAACAAACCCACCTACAAAATTCATAATTTTGAGATACATGGTTTCATCCCAGTAATGTGGTCTTCAACACTCTTACGTGACAGTAAATTAGATGACTCTGTAATGTGTCCGTGTTCATTTTCACATTCGATACCTGTCTGGATTATAAAGTGTGCTGTTAATTATAGTCCTCCTGGCCAACATTTACAATGTCATTTGTACTATGTACTATGTACTGTTTTCATTTAATGTATTTTAGCTTCATTAACTTCCAGGACTATGTCATAAAATAGGTTATATCTTAAAGAAAAATTGCCTAGTTTTCTTCACTAATGTTCTTATTGTCATTCATAGACTGTGCACAGCAACCATCTGTTTCCATTATTTCCAACCTATTTATTCCCAGTGTGGATTTGTACCCACAGAATGAAACAAAGATCCATGAGAAAAGCAAGACAAGGCCAGGGTAAATAAGACGTGTGTACAGAAATTCAAAATAAGGCAATTGGACAAACTACAATGATCTGCAGGCAGTGTGTCAGCTGAAAACACACTGATGGTGCATGATATTCAACATATCGCTACGACAAAATCTCTCTAAGCTGTGGTTAAATGTGCTCAGCTGCTGCACCGCTGTTAAATAACACACAATGATTTCCTCACGGGGAAAATGTAAGAAGTTATTGTCCCAAGAAACTGTGGTGGATTGTACATATGACTATCACAACAAGGCAACGCTGTGAATAAAAAATGATTTTGATTTGCTATCATTTAAATGGATAATTAGCCATTATGCAGAATCATAAAATAAAAACACAATTCAATGCTCTTTAGTGGGAGGCAATAAGTTATTATTAAGCTCAATCAAAGGGAGTTCAACTTATGTGACTGATGCCAGACGCTCAGAGGTGGGGCAAGGGGGTGGCTGGAGGGGACAAAAGTGCCACCTGTAGTTGGCTTGTTAGTGTCACAGCCTCTGTATGACTGTTGTGTTGGTGTGATATTTCAATCAAACGACCACAAAATCATAGAGATGCAAATTAACCATACAATAACACCAGGCAGCTAAAAGTGATGGAAAACTACTACAAAGACACAGAACAGTGCCCCTGTGTCCTGCTCCTGTCTTGTGTCTTTTACATGTCTGTGTCCAGAGCCACATTGTCTTGTTATTTGGCTGTAGGTTCTTTGGGTTTACAAATAACAGTTGTGTGTTTTTTTGTAAGTAGTAGGTGGACAGCATTTTATACAGTGCCTTTCTAGTCCTCTGAATGCCCAAAGTGCTTTACACACACATTCACACACTAGAAGCAGCTGGCATGTGCCAACTCATCAGAAAGCATAGTTCTCTCACACACAGACACACACACACACACGATGGGATTCAGTATCAGTATCTTTCCCAAGGACACTTTGACATGTGGACTGGAAGGAGCCTGAAATCGAGCAGCCAATGTTTCAAATAGTAGACCACCTGCTTTTGTGACAGGTTTGAGTTTTGTGTTTCCTGTTTTATTTGTACTTCTCTCCTGCCTGTGTCTTGCATTTCTACTTCCTGCCTTCCTGCCTGTTTTTGATTATGCATCTGTGCCTGATAAGTTTCACCTGGTGTCCCGCATGGTTATTTAGTTCCCGTGTGTCATTTTTCCTTCGTCCGTCCTTATGTGTCTGAAGCTTGCCTGTTTTCCTGTCTCTGTTCCCAATTTGGCTCTTGGTTCTGGAATTTGGTTGTTGAGTTTTTTTGTTTTAATGTTTTTAATGTAACTTTAATACTTGCATTAACTTTAATACTTGCATGTTGAACACAGAGGAACACAAAACAAACCGAAAGGCAGCTGGAGATCCAGGCAAAGGCACATGCACAAAAACACCACAACCCCCCCAAATAAACAATCAAAACCCAGAACCAAAAACAGGGAGTGTTCAGACACACAGATGCAGTGCAGACACACATCGGACAGATGAAGGAACTAAACGACCATGCGGGACACCTCTATCACAGATTCCACTGCTACTGCAATTATTTATTGTAATTCATTGTAATTGTACAATATGTTTGTGTTGATTGTTCTGTACATGTGACATCCATTGCACGTCTGGGAGAGGGATCCCTCCTCTGTGGCTCTTCCTGAGGTTTCCACATTTTTTCCCTGTTAAAAGGTTTTTTTTTCTGGGTTTTTCCTCACTGGAACCAAGGGTCCAATCTGTACAGGGAATGACGTCACTCCCTGTACAGATTGTAAAGCCCTCTGAGGCAAAATGTGTTTTGTGACTTTGGGCTATACAAATAAAACTTGATTTGATTTGACTGGGTGAAACTAATCAGGGTGCATAGTCAAAAACAGTCTGGAAAACAAGGCAGGGAGTAGAAATGCAAGACACATACAGGTGAGAAGCACAGAATAAAACAGGAAACACAAAATAAACTCAAAACTGTCACAGCTTTACCTCTAATGGTCATATTAAAAGCAAATTAAACACTTACACTAGCAGACTACATAATACAAAGTGAATGCAAGAACTCAAATTCATGTCCAACTGTGACAGACAACACAGATGAAAAGAATGTGACAGACAGCTGTTGAGTGCTGGGGAGCCCTGGAGGAGTACACGCCTGGAGTCACAATGCTCTGATCTGGAGATGTTTACCAGCGGGAGGAGAATCAGACTTTATCTTTTTCTCTAAGTTTTATTAAAAAGTGGATTTATCTTCACACTGACTTCTCAACCTGTCTGCAGGAAGAAATGTAGACGCTAACCTCCACGCGCATTTTAAAAGTTGTTTATTTGTCAATAAGTATGAATTCAGATTTTTTAATAAATCATGATCATGATGTAGTTATTTTGATGTCCCTTGATCTGTGTACTGCAAATACAATCACAGCAAAATTAATATGGGCTCATACTGTTGTAGTACAGCAGATTAAGGGAAAATATTTACTCACAAATAATCAATGAAAAAAAAAATCCAGTGTGTAATGTGAGGGGAAAATTCATAGTTTTATGTTTGAATACACAAGACACATCCGCCCCTAAATTAGGCAACCAACAAATGACCTATAATAATGTACACGTTATTACTGCCAAGAGGACTTTAATTCTCCCCTTCTTTGACCCCAAAAAGTTTCCAAACAAGCCCAAGCAAAAGGTCAAATCAGAGGTCGCCTATCAAAACAGCACAGAGATGTGACAGTACAGTGGTTTTCAGGTGCCAGTCAGTAACCACTGAGTCACTGCTGTGATGCGTTATGCCCAGTATGTACTTAGGAGTAAATAGGCCTAGCAACACTAACAATGCAACATTTGTGACTTGCTAAAAATAACCCTCTGTCGCTTTCTATATCTCACACTTGTCCATTCCTCACCTTGGACAGCCTTATCGCCTCCTCCACTCTTTACTTCAATCTCCATCCAATCCATTTCTTTCTTGGTCCCCTGTGGCATCACTACCTCTTTGCTGTATGCCTCTATTATCTGTCTAATTACATATTCAGCTCCACTTCTACTTGCCCTTCCACTGACTGACATCTATTGCCACCAATCTCATTGTACATCCATCAACTTGAAGGAGCCAAATATTTTATAATAACAATACATCGCTCCTCTCCATCTTCCTATGTAACAGAGTGAGGCAGACATGCACATATGTTCATATGTAGATTAACTCACTAGTTCCAATCAGGCATTAGGGAATGAGGTGACAATGTAAAGAGACAATGCTGAGGTGTATAATTAGTGTCCCGTGGATCTGCTGACACTCTCCAGATGAGGTTCTACATACCAATTTAGATCTGGCACCTTCCTGACAACACAGTGAGCCCCCTCTGATCATTAAAACTAATGAACACTGGGAGATAGCTTATAGGATTACACATACCAAAATTATCTGTCAAGCTGAAACTGCTGTGAGTTCAAAACATTTATGGAAATCTAAAAATTAAAAATTACTTCCAGAGTGTGAGTGTTAACTGGGTACAAAATGCAGGTAAACGCTTCAAGAAATGAAAAGAAGAAAAAGCCTTAGAATACTTTGATCCATCAAAAATGAGAAATCTACATTAAAGAGGGGCTTCATAGAGAAAAACTGGATTACTTCAAATTTAAAAGGAAATGGGCTGCTGGAAGCATTTTTCTAGTAATTGCTTAATATTGAACAAAATGCTATTACTTGGACAAAGCAAGAAAATGTGTCATAATTTAACCCTGTATAATAACTCTCTTAAAGGTGGGGTAGGAGATGTTGGAAAAAACGGTTCCAGCAAGCTATATTTTGAAAATACACACCCATGCCTTTTCTTCAGACCTCCCCTCAAGACCACGCCTTATGGAAGGCATGGAAGTAATGGAAGGGTCTCTATTTGTTCACAAATGAGGGAGGGTGAGGCAGAAGCGGACTGAAGTTTGATGGACGTGTCAGGATCCAATCGTAATGCGCAGCCTCATCAATGTGATTGGACGGTGTTTTCCCATGATTTCGCCCTCTAGACTGGACTAAAACATTTCTTTTTTTTGACAAACCTTCTATTTTACTGGCTGCAATGGGGTCGTGAAGAGCTTTTCAAGCAATATGGAAAAAAAAAAATACTCCAGAAAACATCTCCTATCTCACCTTTAAGTATTTATACTTGAAAAGTGACAAAAGTAAGTATACTCAAGTAAACCTCTGGTACATTTTAGGGTGCATTGATAACTGACTAGCTTGATATTAAATCTTTTTTATTTTAATTTTTAGAGTATTTCTATTGGTCAGTTTACAATCGGTCCAGACTAAAATATAAATATATAAAACAAAACAACTCTTGTTATTTTTGTGCAATTTTGAACAGACATTCATGGTTCCTAGATGATTGAGGATACTGACTTTGCTGATCCTGAATTTTACACTAACACTGGGGAAACACAGGAAGCAAAAGCATATTGACAGGTCAATTTGTGTTTGAACCTGGCACATTTCTCCATGTCGGCTCTTCTCCTGCCTCTGTGTGCGCGTGTCTGCTTGTGCTTTATGTTCAGACTCAACTGACAAATATGCGCAATAAGCATATCATCTTAAAAATACAATCACAAACAGGAGTGATACTCTTTCTAATAAATGTAGTGGAAGGGCAGGGAATTGAAATTGAAACTGAACAGCGGGGAGAGGGATAGAAAAAGCAAAAGGGTTGGCAAGCATGGGATGGATATTTCATCATTTATCTAAATTAGATTATTTATAGCGCTCGTATTAGATTATCAGTGGGTTTCTGGGATTCACTCAAGGCTGGGGGAGAAAATAGAACAGTCATCCACACGAGTGCAAGCCGATCATAGAGTACCATGCATCGTGTGAACCATCCAATTGGTTAACATAGGAGCCAAAAGGGAGCAAGCAGCCCTCACTGCACTTCTGCTTACCATGTGTCCCCTGAGTAACACTGCCACAAGTTCTTCTATTTATGGTGAATTAGTGGTCAAATAACTTGACTGCTATCGGAAGGATTGATGTGAAAATTGTTACAGTTATTCACAGGTCCCTAACATAAGCATCATTTGAACAAATATAAATGCATACTGATTTATAACAGATCCACTCAGCCTCAGCTGTACTTTGGGCTTAGTGCTGATTATAACATGCTAGTAACAGGCTAAAGTCAAATGGTTAACACAACATTATACTTGCTAAATATTATCACGTTAAGCTTAGCAAGGTCAACTTGAGTTTCTCTTTATTTTGTCACATTTGTTATGTGGGGATTTGGCAGGATTTTAAATATACCATATATATAAATTATAACAATTTTTTTTCAACATAATATGTTTTATCCTGCAGTTCTGGAGTAAATTTTCTACCCCATAAAACATTTGCTACAAAGCTATTTTTAAAAGCTGTTAACACCGTCTTAAGGTCTTTTTTTGTCTCTCTTTTTTCATTGGTACGTGTCCACTGTTGTAGTGTCTGCAAACAAATGTGTGTCACGTACTTTTGGCAGAACATAAGATACAAACAATCCAAGAGGTGCTGATAAAAACATTGTTCTACAGCAGCAGTAATGGTCACAAAAGCCACAGGGAACTTTTAGGTATCTGTATTTGGATACTTAGACTTTAGAAATAACACACACACTGTTCACCTCCTGTGAAAATTGGGGAGCCATCACATGCAGGAAACCTGTAATCAGTGTGAGTGAAAGTACCGGTATGTGTTGCCCTTGGTGATCTGATCTGTTCCCTTGTTAGGCTTCTCCTCTTGTTAGCTTGTTTGTGTTTGTGTAAAATCGATAAGACTTAAAAGAAAAAGAAAAACGTATCGACTGATCCTTTGAGAATAACAACTTCCTCCTCTAAGAAACCACTATATGAACGTTTCATATGGCTTTTTCAGCTATTTTAGCTCTCCGTTCACTCTTTGCCTCCCACACATGGCACACTGGTGCAGCTGACTGAAAGAACAAAATTAGGTTTAACTGCAGGGGCTGCCGAGAAAATGGACATAAAACATTTGACAGAAGGTCAACCCGACATCACTACAATGTCCACCATGCTGCAAGCAAAGTTTCACTCCGGTCTCTGAAACTTCTGTCCTGACTTTTGTCTCTCTGTTTCTCTCTGTGAACACGCCCTTCAGGTTACAGTAAGATAAACCCAACCTGTGTGTCAGTGCATGTGTGCATGTGTGTGTGTATGTTTGGCTTGAATAATACACTTCAATTTATTTTATTTAACGTAAAGGTCACAGGAGAAGCAAGCAACCTCAGCATAGAGGTGGAATGTGTTTTCTGGTCCTTTACTCGCTGTGAAAATAACTACAAGTAAGCAAGTAAAAGTCCTACATTCAAAACCTCACTTAAATACGTGATCAGCACGTGTACTAATGTACTAAAAGTATCAAAGGTGAAAGTACTCATTATGGAGAAAGAACGGTGAGGTAATTTTAACTACTTTAGCTCACTGGGTTGTTTAATCTACATCATTTTAAAATAATATTTTAAAATACAAAAATAAAATACCATCAGTCATCATCGCTGTCCTAAAAAGGTTAAAGTTTCATTAGCTCACGTTTGTTTATTACAAAACAAAATGACCACATTTTGGCATACACAGTTTTCACTTGACAGGAAGGGAATGAAAAACTGTAATCTAAAAAAAGTAACTAGTAACTAAATGTAGTGGAGTAAAAAGTACATCATAGACAAGAAATATAAGATTGCGGATATTGGGTAAACCCAAGGAAACTAATGGAATTACATTGTTCCCAACCCCCACCCCCCCTTCGTCAAGTATTTCGTTTACCCTGACCAACTGTCAATCTCTAACGTTGGTTGTGGTGGTTTATCATATTTATGACATATGTACTGTAGTATTCAGCCACAGCAGTAGGCGTATGCCATGTAATGACACGAGCTGTAATGCGGAAACTGTACGTGTGCACTTGTGCATGAATACAAATGAGACATGCTGTTCACTCAATGAAGTCATGCTGTAATGGAGATGGCTGTACTGTAATACAAAGCAATTATACTTTCCTGTATAGTTCCGTCACATTAAGTTTATTGCTGGATACAGCACAGTGATATTTTAATGAATTTCAGAGTCCCTGCTCCTGTTTTTCAGAACTTAACAAGGTTATGCCTGAAACATCCTGTGCTCATGTCGTTTGTGCTTATCCTCAGCAGAGAGCCGCTGTAACTGAATACTTGCTTGCGAACGTCCTGATGAATGCCTGGGGCTAAATGCCTGCATCCAACTGCATCGACTAGAGGTCAGACTCATTCCTGCCATGATGCTCACGCATGCACTCTATTTCTAGCCACAGAGGAGTGTTTGAAAAATTCAATACAAGACTAAAGATGCGGTTAAGACATGCAAAAGGCTGACAGCCTCTGGATTAAACAAAGTGCTAGCAGTAAGAGTCATTTAAGTGAAGATGCAGGCACAGGAATTATAAAACATAGAGATTTGTGTAACATTTCAGTCCCTCCATGTAATACTGACTGATTAACACATGATTAAGCAGGTGAGTGTAACAGCAATACAGCCACCTGACTCTATAGTTCTTTTTATGGATTCTATAATGCGACCTGGTGCCTCAGTACTTAATATGCAGCAAATGCAATGCAATTACTCAAAGTGTGTCCTTTTTAAGCAGAGACATTTATGTGTAAATTCACCAGCATTAACTCCTCGCCTCTCAGAGCTTTGAAGCATTAAAATGTTTAAGTATGTAAGCAGTCAGTTTAAGTCAGCCAATGTTTTGAGGGAGTATTGCAGGAAATATTTCTCCATCATGTTCCCAAGATTGGAAATTCAAATAAGGCATCTAATAAGGCGTTGTGTGTACTTTATTTATTCATTCAATCAAAAACATATATGAAGATATTTTCTACCCAGTAGTAGAACGTGTATTTTGTTGTGGTATGCAAAACAACTGTTGTGCCAGACTGTGAAATACCCACATAAAAATAAATTTAAAAAATCTAAACGCCTGAAAATATAAACGCCTTAAGCAAAACTTCCTGCACCAGGTATTAACAATAAATTATTGTTTTTAAGCAGATAAAAACAAGCCTCTGGCTGTTTTATACAAATGAAGGCGAAAAAATGGAAAAGTGAGGAGGAGCTTGAATAAGTTACGAAAACAGTGGATTTAAGAGGCCATGAACTTCAGAGTACATATCTATATTTTTTTCAACTCATGAAGATTGAAATGTCAAATGCCATTAGGATCTAATGAGGGACAAGTGGGACATTATGACCAAGGGCAAAGTTCTGCCTCTATAAAAAGCTGAACTGAACTATGTCCTCAGTACAGAGGGCAATTATAACAGGCAGTGTGACTTAACTTCTCTTAGACTATGAAATATAAAATTTACTATGTAAAATCTACTGTGAGGCAGATAAGTAACAAGTATAGACAGTAAATACTTCTTTTAAGTCTCTGTAAGACTATTTAAGACAATGAATCAATGTCGTCAATGTAAAAATCTAAGAGTGGCAAGGAAGTTGATAAGTATTTCCAAATACTTCAAACCATTGCCTTCGCATATAGCATAAAACCCAAACATGTATAGGTTTTATCCTCTATGAGCTACCCTAGATCTGTAGGTTAAATGCCTCATAGCTTGGGGCGGCGCTTAGCTCAGTCGGTAGAGCGGCCGTCCCAACCTATGGATTTAACCTATAGCTCATAGAGGATAAAACCTAAACATGTACATGCAGCCTGGAAAGGAGGCAGCTAATAAACACAGAGCTCACACACCAATTGTGAAATTGATGTTCGAGACAGAGGGAAAAAGAAAAAGACAAAGAGACAGTGAAGGATTGAGATACAGAAGGGTACAATTTATGGTTGCCTTAAAATGTAAACAAGGTCAAACGAACAACAGATGAAGTTAAAAAGATATTTTGCAAATATTTATGCATTTCAGTTCAGTTTCCATCCATTTGAATTACACACTTTTAATATAAATTAAGTAATAAGCTTGCTGTGAAGCAAGTAATAAGATGAGAAGTAATAGTCCAAATAAACTCAACATGACTGCATTCATTTTCACTGTTGAGTTTAGGCAAACAAACTGGCTTTATTAATATTGAATGCACAAACCTGGTTACTACGATACACCACTGTGTGTGGAAGCACACTGAGTTTATTAGTACTGTTACTGCACATAAATCTTATTACTTGCTTCACGTTAAATTTAAAGTTAATTTATATTAAGCCTACGTAATACAAATGGATGGAAATGTTCTATGTAATTGAAACACATAAGTCCTGCATTTTGGCCAAAACATTTTTTGAGTGTACTCGTCTTGCTAAAGTCCTTGGGAGAAAGTGGCCTGCAGAAGAACAGAAAGGAGCAGGACAACACACTTCAAGAGAAAAGAGAAAGCAGCACAAGGCTGGCGCACAAGCAGGTGGGCAGTAAAGTGAAGAGGCAGACTGATGCGTTGATGCGACCATTTCATACTAAAATGTCACACTGAGTTCTCCTCCGTGCAATTAAATAACAACCTCTATGCTTGTCTATGGCAGCATTCTGTTCATAAACAGACGGTCACGTAACCATAAAAATGTCAGATTTAACATATAGTGCGATGATTCTCCTGACTGTGTTGTCAGAAGATCTTCTTGACAGGTACATGACTTATATTTATCACTTAATGGTTGAGTTCAGAGTAAAGATTTGACATGCAGGGAAGTAACGGGTCTGTGAAAGACGATTTATAAAGTGTCAAAGTACATTACAGCCAGTTGGATCTAACTCGGTATAGTTGGGATGAAGAATGTGCTCATTTAGGACACCTGCCGAGATATTAAAGACTAGCTACAAAACATCTCAACATCAGAGGGGAAGGAAGCGAATGGCAGAGAGGGAGAGACAGAGAGAATATATATACAGGCAATGGTACACTTTGCATTTCCCAACAGACCTCATTTCTCCTTCTGCAGCCCAATAAAAAAAAGCAAATGCACATAATCAAGCTAATTTCCCGGCTCATTTTCTATTCATTCTCACTGCAGACCAAATAAATCCTCCAGGCTGTTTATTGCTAGTTTGCACAAAGTTACAGCTTCTGTCCCTCTCAACAGCTCGTCCAAGTCATTTACAGTAGCTCACTGAAATAGCAACTGTTTTACTTTCTCTCTAATGAGTTGAGCCCTTCATTATGTTTTGGGAATAGTGGCAGTACCGACAAAGTAAATCTGCCTCAGACCTTGTATCACCCTGTGGGAATAAGATTTTCATCAATAACAAACATACTTGGGGCATTTATTTGGACAACTGGAATGAATTTGCAGCATCTCAATATGTGTTATACTGAAATATAGCCTAAAGGACTTGAGGGAATTGGAATGTACAATGAATTAAAGGCACAACATAAAGGAATTATTGAAGAAAAATAAATCTCTCTTCTGGAACTGTTTGTCAATTTCTGAGTAATTTCTGGTACAACAAATGGCGAAACAAATGGGAGCTCTGCATCCAATTCTAGGGCTTGGCATCTCCTGAGAAAATACGGCTTGTTCGGCCTGCAATCTCGCTGTCGTAAATCCATACAAGTGGTTACACTGTAGAATACTATAGTGAGCCAGTTGGCTCTGAACCAAGCAGGAATTCAGAACTGAATGCTAGAGAACTGGTCTCTCTGTGAGTGAGCATGGTAATACAAATTAACTGGTGGTGGTAACATGAGAATCCCGTCTGGGCTCGGCGATGTAGAGACACGGCCGTGCTGCTGATGCATTTTTGATTGCCGTGTTCTGTCACAAACAGGTTTTTGTGTTTTACAGATTTAGACAGAAAAAAGAATTAACTCATTTTCGCTTTTGATAGCTTATCCAACAAAGACACTGTTCACCACAGTTTCCAGCAAACAAGTACAGCTCATAATAACAGAAAGTGAAGAAAAAATAAGGAAAGAAAAATGAGCTGCTTATTATGCACCAGAGTGCCGCTAAGTAATTTAAAAAGCA